>JAVJAQ010003260.1:0-614797 GCA_032362365.1 Zygogramma bicolorata | reverse complement strand
TATATATATATACCTGTTTCAATTGCATATCACAGCCATTTCTAAAGTAGAAAATTTGAAAATCCTGCCATACTACTACAAACTAATGAGTGATATATGGCAGGACCAGAAGCGTTCCGTCAGGATGAATGTAAATATTCTAACGTTTGCCTGTGATTTTCCAGTTTTGAAATTCAAATGATGCATTACGAAATACATTTTATATTTTTGGAAATACAAATGTCTATTTTGGAATTTGAAATGTTAGTTTTTGAAATTAATTCGATAATATTGTATAACAAGATATTTTTTTGAATTAAAATAAATAGAATTTCTCAACAAGGCGAAGGCCCGATATATTTTTCTAATTATTTAGTAACAATGCCTAAAAACTTTCTATAATAGTCTATAGTTGCACAAATTAAGCATCCAAAAGTTTCTGATGGAAAGTTTTCTCAGGAACCCAGCTGTTGTGTTTGACAGAATATAATCATTGATATATATAACACCAACTTGCGAAAGCTTTGGAGATACAAGGTTTTAAATAAAAAAAAATAGATTTGTTATGCTAAAATGATTTTATTTCATGCATTGTACATTCCAATTATTGAGTAATGGTAAAATTGTTAAAAATTACATATTTAGGTAGGTAACTTATCAATGTGAGACCCCGGTACGGGACACCACTAATCACTGTCCGCCATCCACCACCCCCGTTTCAGCGAAACGGTCCTCACATTATTAGTGATGAAATTTGGCGACAATCCATGTTAGAAGAAGGTGAAAGCGGCCACTCCATACACCTGCGGCAAGGACAATCTAGGGTGCAAGAGTGGGGATGACCCTTCTTCCAATTCTTGTGTCAATTTCGTATGATATATGTGGCAACATTATTTTCATAGATATTTGAGAAATATTAGGTATTACCATATAATAATTTCATGATAATTTACATTGGGTCCATACTTTGAGAATCATATCGAATCCAATCGATTTTTCTGCAACCGACAAATGAAGTCAGGATTTATGATAGATAGGTATAGGTATTTCAGCAATTCGAAGTCCTTGGAATGGAAGTGTCGTTCAATAGGAACTCTATTTCAATTTTTTTGCAGTGAGTGAAATGCAAAATATACCTAATCCATTTTCAAAGTGTCCACCGTGTCCTCCGTGGCTTATTTCACATTCCAACCTACCTTCATATTATATACTCACTTTATTTATGCCCAGCAAACATATCTGATATGTCGCTTCTATGTCTCAGCTTTGACCATCAGGGATATATCGCCATCATATCGCCGTTACCTCACATAAACTCAGTTTTTTCACAGTCACACTCAACTTTTTTGGCGATGTCTATGCGATGTACATCTGAGAATCTACTTACGAAATATTTATGCGATAACACAAAATAAAATTTGTTGCAAGTGAAATAAAAAAATACCGAATAAGGAAAAGTAAGGTTCGGAGAAACTTTGTATCATATGAGAAAAATTAAAAAAACACGTTATTACAATGCATCATCTGTTTCCATGCAATCTAGGTTCAATTTTATTATAAAATACTATAAATTCAATCAAATACCTACTGTATTGACTAGATAGAAAAAAATTATAAATAAATTATATATGAAATCACAGTAAGTACCTATGTAAAAAAGCAGCTTTGGCAACGATGCGCAAATGCTTAGTGAGGTTTCGGTGTTTTCGACATCAAAGCCGGCCCACGACCCTTTGGCCGGGAGTTGCAATTTCTATAGCGCATGCTCTGTATTGAATACACCTTTATAAAGTAGGGAAGGGCGATACTACTGAAAATATCGATACTGCGTATCGATATGTATTGTTTTTCGTGGTATCGGTACAAGAAAATATCGAATGTTGAAAAATCGATACATCAAATATCGATCCGTTTTCGATACGACATATTGGAAGATGTAACCGACAAATTCTGTTTTGAAAGTGTCAAAGTGGAAGTGAAACAGATTGATGAATAAAAAACTAATATTTGTCACAAAAACAAAATAATATACTTCTAGCAATCACTGTAACGGTGAAACAAGTAGATAAAGGAAAAATAAACAATATTGAAATAATAACGCTCAAAAAAAATTATTAAACATAATGATGTTTGTTTACATATTCCATTTCAGCTTATCCAAAGATTTCAAAAACAGAAGTTCTGCACGGGGACTCTGATAAATAGAAACGTATATTAGAATCGAAATGTGACGTCAAATTCGACATCTCGGCAATGTAAGTATAGGACCGAGAGTCGAATTTGACGTCACATTTCGATTCTAAAATACGTTTCTATTTATCAGAGTCCCCGTGCTGATAAACGTTTTCCACATAATCGATTTCGACTCGGTGACATTATATATCCTGCTTTGGAGAAAAGCCTTTCCGTTGGAACAGAGGTACCAACAATTGACAAATATTTCAAGGCAATTTCTCTTAACACATTGTTTTGAATACCGTTATTCCAATATTCATATTCATACAAATAATTTAATTCAGTGCATCGAAAAGTAGTATAAAAATGATGACAATTTCGATTCGATATTCAAAGGAAAGTATCGGTACACCAAAATATCGAATAAGGAAATATCGACACTAAATATCGAGTATCGAAGATTGAAATATCGATACTCACAAATATCGTATCGTATCGCCCTTCCCTATTATAAAGTCTCTTTTAAATTTTGATACGTCAGATGAAAATAAATACATTCAGTCCAAAGAAATAAAGATAAAGAATATACAAGGAGGAAATCTGAAGAACACAAATTTGAAAATAAAAGTTTCTTTCCTATCCCGAAAACCCCCTGGGCATGGCAAGTTCGTTTGTTATAAATGAAATAAGATATCGATTTAATTTAGATATACGGTGATTATTGCAGTGGAACTCCATTGCGAAACTCAGTTGGTAATAACAGGAAAATTTTTTCAATATTTGCGATTTCAACAATTCTTCCCTGCATGTTTTGTCTACCTTGCTTACCCTTCGTAGAGAAATCAAATTACATATTTAAATTGAATGAAGAAATTAAAATGTTTTATCAGGCTCTATTCAGTAATTGATAATCACAAAAATCATAAGACAATGTAGGTAAGTGTTTTAAATTAAATAATCAATAGAATTGATAACAAAAAATAAAAATTTCTCGTAACTAAATTCAATGCGAAGCTCCAAAACATATTCAGTTTTCATATTCAGTTTTCCCTATGCAGACATTTCGGGACACAGTCCGCACCCAGGCCGACCCTGTACTTTATACTAATATGCATTTTACGAACATAGTGGAAGAAATCTCGCGTTATGGAATAATGTAGATTTGTCTTCTTTCGAGCGACACCTGTTGAAACCTGATGTGACTAGCGAGTAGCGAGAAAGCGAGAACTACTGGCTAGGTTGACTTCTACAATGTCTTTCCGATCTCTGAATTTTTATTACCATATGTTCACAGTATGGACATCTATCGGAAATTTCAGCAGCACTGCTGAATCTGCGCTCTTAAACTTGCGCATTTCGAACTTAATTAATGTGTTGAAACGGAAGGCATGCGCCATCTATTGGCGACTAGCGCAAGACCAGTACAGCTCACTGCCGAAGTACAATAATTCAAACCCAATCATCACTATCGAACGAACATGGAATATGAGTAATTTGCAAAGTATTCAATTAGAATATGGCCTAAAGGTCAATGTAAAATTTCAAATTGGCTATTGCCTACATTTTGGTAATAATTCCAAAAGGAAAAGTAACTATATTAACAATGTGGCATTTTGAATGCTACACGGTGTCTGTCTGAATGATGAATTCTTGCTATGTGTTGAATATTTTTCTCGATTCGCTCTGCATTGGTGTGCTTCACGTTTTTGCGAAAATAAATATAAGCCTTATGAATAGTAATACCGCCAACTCGGGTTTCTGATATTCCTCCAATATTGATAGTTATAAAACAAATATATCAATATTTTGAATTCCTATATCTTTATTATCTTTACGGAAACTCTCAAAAGTAATATATCACCGATACTTATGAATTCTTTGAGGGTATTGAATCAATTTTCAAGACGATTTGCCAACCGAACAGGTGAAAATTATTGCCCAATTGGTATTATAAATTGAATTGTTTAGGACACAGAGTGTTCAATATGTTGGTTTGCTTCAATGTTGTTCGTTATATGACTAATGAATTCATGTTTCTGTACATTCTTGATACCTTCAGCAATTGTTTGGTTCTTCACTTCAACCAAAAACGCTGTATTGAAATTCTTTTCGGTCTTTCACTAGAGATGTATCAAGTATCCATCCCTTCACCATCTTTTACAGATTCCATAAATTTTGGCAATTTCTTGAGCTTTTCATAAGTATATCATTTCCATAAGGTTTCAATGAATATTTTCTATCTCTGATCTGATATACTTTGGTGTTAGGAAAAATTTGACAATTTCTTGAGATTTTCGTAAGTGTTTGTTTGAATGATTGTCATAAGGTTTCAGTGTATATTTTCTATCTCTGATCCGATATACTTTGGTGTTAGGAGAATTTTGTCAATGAGTCAACGATTTCATCAACAATGTCTGTTTTTGTGACGAAATGGTGTATTTATTTTCAACCTGTTTTGCTATATGTATTAGAATTTTACTAATAATCTACTTTTCTACTAAATGTTTATACGTTTGAAATAGTAATTTCACAAAGCTCATACTGAATATATCTACCAATTTCATGACGTAACCGTTTATATTTTTCCTCTGTTTTACTATGTGTACTTGAAATCAAAACCCTGCTAGTGAATTAACGTTTTCACCTAGATAGTTTTGTTTTTGTGAGGTTATTGAATAATTTTTTCAACAATTGAGTGGGTACATTGTTTGTTTTTCATTTGGTGACAGCCTCGCACATGTGAGAGGAAGCTCCAATTTGATATATGTGGAAAACAATTTGTTGAGTGTACTTTGATGTTTTTCAGAAACTCCATATTTGATCCCTAATATTTTCAAAAAATCTTCATGATAACTCTGTTATTATTTTGTTAGTTTGCAACACTTTTGAGACTATCGTTATATATTGGTTCGAGAGTCAATCTACTGTAGCTGTTTCAACGTTGTACTGGAGCTCAACCAAGTATGTATCGTTTACGCTTGTTCAGTATAGTTATGTACATAGAGTATACATTTTCTGAATTCTCATCTCATTCTCTCGAAAAGAATGTGGTACTCACAATGGATATGATTGTCTGTGTCGAATGAGCGTTGTGTGGATATAATTTTTTCCTATAACACATTTTTCAAAAACACCCCGTATACAATGCTGTATACACTATGTATACTGATGTTACATTTTCCTAAACTTAATGCATAATTTCAAAGCTGACAATACGTCAGTCACCATAACTTTTGTTTTATTTTACAACCGGCAACACCTCAATTCTTATGTTTCTTTCAATGTTTGAACCTTTTCGGTCTCAGGTCACACATACTGTTATCTTTGCGTGGGTGGGAATATCATTCTGTCAGCGAAACCGTATAGAGTAAAGATGTATCAAATTGTCCGCTGAAAATTTTTATTTGCAACACATTTCAATCATTATTGAAGAGAGCATTTTGAGTGGAATTTCTATTGTTTTTGAAGGAATATTAGTGCTGGTTGATACTTGTGACTGCTGTGTGTGTGGCTGAATAAAGCTGTGAACGTGGCTCCTAGGTAGTCTTGGGTCCCGGTCGGGGCTCTGGACAAGGGACGAGGGGGCTCAATGTGACGCATGGGTGTGACTCTGCGGGTAATGTGACAGATGTTTGCTGTGTGGTTGGACTGGGGTGTATGACTAGGGCGTGGTTGACAGAGTGGCATAGAATGTTAGGTTAGGGTAAACTGATAGATTCTTTGGTTTGTGACTGATGACAGATGTGACGTATGATTAGGGCTTTACTGATGACAGATGTTAGGTTGAATAGCGTGGATGACAAATGATGGATGATTTGGCTGAAAATCACTAGGGTGTGGCTTGATAAATGATAGAATGTTGGGTTAGGTTGAACTGACAGATGACAGGTGTGACATATGGCCAAACTTCACAGATGACAGATTACAAGGTTAAACATAGCAAATGACTGGTAACAAATGATGGATGACAGATGACTTTAGCTGGTAAATTACCAGGGCGTGGCTTGATAAATGACATTGACTGGTGACAGATATGACGCATGCCTAAGACTTTACAAATGACAGATCAAGAGGTAATGTTGAACTGACAGATGCCCGAAGTTGATGACAAATGATAGACGTATGACTAGAACTTTACAAGGTTAGAGCCATATTTTCTCGGTAAAGTATTTGAAATAATTTGAAATCATTTTATTTTTGCGTTGAAATAATTGCATATACAATAACGTTACATCTGTCAAATATTGAAAATATTTCGAAATCATGGTTGAAATAATTTCAAAATCATCAACCGAGAAAATATAGCTTAGGTTGAACTGACAAATGACTTTTGGCGGAAAACTGCCTAGGGTGTGGCTGACAAAGTGGCATATAATGTTGGGTTAGGTTTAATGATTTTGACAGTGGAAATGACTGATGGCAAGTGTGACGTATGACTAAGACTTTACAAATGACAGATAACGAGGTAATGTTGACCTGACAGATGCCCGAAGTTGATGACAAATGATAGACGTATGACTAGAACTTTACAAATTACATGGTGGTGCTGACAAATGACTAGTGAAAAATGATAGCTGTGGCTTTGGAATTACGTCAGATTACGAGGTTAGGTTGAAGAGACAAATGGCTGGTGACAGATATGACGCATGCCTAAGACTTTATAAATGACATATTACGAGGTAATGTTGAACTGAAAGATGCCCGAAATTGATGACAAATGATAATCGTATGACTAGAACTTTACAAGGTTAGGTTGAACTGACAAATGACTTATGTCAGGGAACTGCCTAGGGTGTGGCTGACAAAGTGGCATAAAATGTGCGATTTTGATGCGTTTTTCCTCAAACGGGGGCCCCCGACCATGTCTTAGGGCTCATTGTAGGTGCCTAAGACCATGTCTTAGGCATTGTGACTGACGCCCCGATTTTGAGGTTCGTTCTTTCATGCCTTTTGTTTTTTAGACTTTGACCCTCACAGGACCCCCAACCAAGGCTTAGGGCTCATCGTGATAGGTGACAGAAATACTTGGAAATTTGACTGGCGAGGTTATCGCTCAATATGCTGAGCGTGCTCGAGAAGCGTCCCCTCGATTAGCTGTATCATACCCACCTATACACACTTGAAATTAATTGCCCCGCTAGCGCAGTGTTAGCTTCTATGTCTCTCATGCTGAGCGGCCTGGGTTCAATCTTCTTGGAAGTTTTTTATTTAGGTTGACCTTGGCACTGGGCTACGTCACGGCAGGTGTGGTTGGCGTGAGTTTATGGCGCGCATGGCGCGTCTTGGAGGTTAGGCTTTGTGCGGGGTGTAGCTCATGTGGGTGACGTCATACATTTGCGCGGGCTCTGGGGAGGTTATGGCATTAGCTGGCTCATGGTGCGCTGGCGCGGGTGACGTCACGATCTCGCTGAAGTGGGGTTACTTCTACTAAGAAGGTATAATTTATTGAAACATTCACAAATAAAAATCACTCTCGCCTCATTATTCAATGAAGTAACATTACCAGATGTATTTTTCATTTGCACTCGAAAGAATGTAATGAGTGATGTGAAATGACAAGTCGTCAACGAGTTACATGGCTCTGTAAGACGTAATTTTCACAGAAGAATAACTACCATCAAAGTGTTTGCAGATCTATGGCAAATGGATCTAGCAGAAATGCAACCATTCGCAGGAAGTAACAAAGGTCATCGATATTGATCTATTCTTCGTCTTATAGGATTTTGTGTAGATGCCGTGAAAATTCTTGAATCATACCTGTCAGATCGTGAGCAACAAGTTCAAATCGATTATGAATTATCTAGTAGTTTGATTATACAACAAGGTGTACCACAAGGCAGCATTCTCGGTCCACTTCTATTCACTCTCTATACTTCAAAATTTCACCCTGATCTATCGCACTGTAACTATTATCTGTATGCCGATGATACACAGCTGTATCACTCCTTCAAACTAAATGACATTCTCCATGCAAACCAGAATATCAATCATGATTCATCTGTGCTTCACTCTTTGTCTGAGCAACACTTTCTAAAAATCAATGCTTCCAAGTCCAGTGCTATCTTATTCGGAAATTAATCGCAGAAAAAAATAGCAATGAACCCACTCGATATACATATTGATGGTAACGTATTGGAATTCAGTGATCATATTGAGGATCTAGGTCTATATATAGACAGAAAGATGTGTTTTGATAAACATGTTTCAAAAAAAGTCCAATCGGCCTACTCCTCTCTCAAACTGTTATATCCTCATCGGGCAAGTATGAATGTCGAGAAAAAAAATGCTAACTGATTCTCTGGTTTTGTCCCATTTCAATCATTGCGATACAGCGTATGGGCCTTTTCTTCGCAAATCTGATGCATATCGCATACAAAAGGTTCAAAATTCGTGTTTGCGATTCATTTATGGATTGAGGCGGAAAGACGGAATTTCTCATAAGCTCAAAGAGTTGGGCTGGTTGAACATGAAGAACCGGCGCAGACTACGTTCTCTTTTTTTCTCTTATAAGGTGTTGAAACCTAAAACTCCAGAATGTCTATACAGGAAAGTAACATATAGGACTAACATCCATAATCTGTCTGAATATCAGGAGAAAAAACGGAATCGACATTCCCATGCATAGAAAAGGAATTTATAAGTCAAGTTTCACTTATCAAACGCATCGGCTAGTCATTACCTGGATATCCCAAACTTCTCTATATCATTGAATTCCTCGAAAATAATATGAAAAAGGAGTTATTACTCCGATCTGAAACGATATGAAATACATTCATAAGTAATAGCTATTACATTTTTATTATATTTACAAATATTATTGTGCAAGGGGTTTAAAATCCATCTATCATTTTTCACTCAATTCATTTTTAGTTGGTTGAAGATGTACTGTACAGGAATCAATTCAGCTATGATACTATGATATAGGGAAGACACTTTGTTCAGGAGAGTGTGGCAGAATTGGTCAATAGACCTAACACTACTTCTTTTGTATGTCAATATTTACTATGCAAGACTTTTCTTTGCAATTTGTATGTATGGCAGACAAAAAACTATTTATTATTATTATTATATATCCTTGTGGTGATTGATTGCTACTCAAAGTATCTATGGACAGTGCCAACTAAAAATAAAACAGGTAGTAACGTAACCAATGCAATGAAACGTGTTCTGGAGCAAGCCAAGTATTCTCCAAATCATCTACAGAGCGATCAAGGAAAAGCATTTTTCAATAAAAATGTTTCCTCTCTCATGCGACAATATAAAATCAATCATTATTCAACATCCAGCACAAAAAAGCAGCCATAGCAGAAAGGGTAATTCGAACAATCAAAACATGGCTCTACAAAGAATTGTCGATGAGGGGGAATTACAAGTGGATTAATATTCTTCCGATCATAACGAAGAAATATAACAACAAGGTGCATAGTACTACTGGCATAGAACCTATAAATGTTGATTCAACTACAAAATCAAAATTCAGAACCACCAGAGAAATCCGAAGAAAACAAAGTACACCCAAATTCCAATTGAGTGATATTGTACGTATAAGCAAGTATAAAAACATTTTCGAAAAGTGGTTCACAGCCAACTATACGACAGAACTCTTTGAAATCGTTAAAGCGAACAGAACATACCCCACTACATATATTCTGAAGATATGGATAGTCAACTCATAAGATTTTATTTTTATGAGAAAGAATTATTGAAAACTGCAAATCCAAACGTAGTATCTGATGGAAAAGGTATTGAGAAGAAAAAATAATGAACTATATATAAAGTGGTTAGGTCTTCCAAAATGAGCATAATTCGTGAATTGATGAATCAGATGTGGTTCAATAATTATATGAAAACAATTTCAATTGTGTATATGGTGTATAATAAAGATGTGGAGGAGTATACTGGTATTATATTTTGTATGTTTTCTGAAATAAATTTAATATTACCCAATACTTGTTTGTTTTTTTTCATTTTTTGCAGCAAGCAGCAACTCTTTCAATTAGTAGCTTTTATATTATTTGAAAAATGAATGATACGAATGTAATAATATTCAATTAATTTATTCATCATAATTACAATAGTGGTTATTAATTATTGGGAAATTCCGGTGTACGTTGGAATACGGTGACCTAGTATTTGGCGCCTTTCGATTTGCTCGTCATCTGTTGGACACCAGCAATGATTGAAGTGGATTTTCCTGTTGGAATGGAGTTGACCAACTTTCTCACATAGCTGTCAGTTACTCCTACAAACAGCACAAATATGGTTCCAACAGCCCATAGTGTAATTATCACACTGCATGCAACGTTGTTTAAGTGCCACCTCTTCTATCGCACACGTTCTACAAATGCCCATAATGGTGCACTCAATTTTCTCGTGACACTCGAAGCACTTGAGATGGCTTCCCTGTTCGTGAGTTGAGCTTATTTGTCGCTTGGGCTCTGGCACTGGATTCCGTGAAACACACTCGGTACATGGATTGAAGTATGATTTGGGTTGGGTCGAGTGATTTGACAATTGTAGCCCTGAGCAGCTCCAGCAACCACTAGGGGATAGATGCACACTTCCGGTTGAGAATCCCACTCTTCTGGAAAAGGCATATTGTTACTCGATGGTGGAAATGACAGAACTCAATCCAACAATCCAACCCTCCCTACATATATACAGTGAGAGTTTGTGGAGGAGAGCCCCACCACTACCATTGCTACCAGATCGTATAAAACGTAGCTGCGGGCTCTAAACTTCACTCAGTTATTCAGAGCATTCGAAGGATATAACCAAGATGGCTGAAGGAAGAGCTGCAATGTTGGATGTTCTAGCACATGCTGATCTTAATAACAATTTGGGGGGTGGAGAGCAGGTCGCTGAAGACGTCATCGAACAAGAGATTCTGAATGACTTTGAAGACGGGGGTATCGAATGCGATGCAGAGACCAATCAACCTGGTAATTTGGCCGTCGGTGTGGAATTTTGCAGAGTCCAGGCACTTTGAATAATCGACTGAATTTGTGCTGTGTGACTGAGAGCTATGTCAGAATTCCCACTGTTACCGGACAAATTGCGAAATTATGCCTCATGTGTTTTAAATTTTATGCTGCTCGTGTGAACAATGGTGGGTGGTATGAGCACGTAGATAAGCATAAGACTCGACCATTCTCTGAATTATTATGGATGAGGTGTGAAGCATGCAGCACTCTGCTTACACAGTATCGATATATCGAGACATGCATGATTTGCAATAACGCCCCTCTTTTGCACCACTAACATTGGACCAATGGTCAAAAAAAAAAACTATCAGCCTTTTTCAGATTTACATCGAAGAAACAGACAGTAGATATATATCTCAGACAGACGAGATAAATGTATTTAATATTTGTTATGTGTTCGTTCACCTCATGACTATGGTAGAGTACACATTCATTAGCTGTTATATTGAAATCTGAGTGAAAAAAATCACTGAAATAAAAAATGTTACATTTGTCAGTTTATAGTTGAATACACACTTACGATGCATAAGGTGCTTGAAATATGTACAGTTAGCTCTAATATTGAAAAAAATCAATAAAATAAAAAAACAAAGCACACACGTAGTACATATCTCACAGTGAGATTTTGAACAGGGGGTAACGCGGCGGAATGAACATTGGCTACTTCCGATTTGTGGAATCAATCAAAAAAAAAGGAATGTGGATCCGCAGCCGCGGTGGAATGAATTGATCCATGTCGCCGCCACAGTCGCGGATTCGCGAAACCGCTATAATCCATGAAATAGATGAAAATTCGCGGAATGTAGGTGAAAAAAAAAATTACTTCATACTGTAACCGCAGAAGGATGAATCACGGCTGCAACCAGATTGTCGAATGATGATCATACTGAATGAAAAAACCAGATGTGGATCCGCTGCCGCGACAGAATGGAAAGCCGCGGATACACGAATAATTCGCGAATGTAGCCGCGTTTCCGCGACCCCCGCGACTATCCATGGATTAAACTTCGCGGAATGAAGATGAAACAATAGCCACACTCTGACCTGGACTAATAACGCGGGCGCAACCGCGGAACCGCGATCGCAGAACCACCACCGCAGTGGATGTGGATCCGCTGCCGCGAAAGAATGGAAAGCCGCGGATACGCGAATAATTCGCGAATTTAGCCGCGGTTCCGCGACCACCGCGACAATCCATGGAATAAACTTCGCGGAATGAAGATAAAACAATAGCTACACTCTGACTCAGACTAATGAAGCGGGCGCAACCGCGGAACCGCGATCGCAGAACCACGACCGCAGTGGATGTGGATACGCTGCCGCGGCAGAATGGAAAGCCGCGGATACCACCCCATTTCCTTTTCCGACCAAATTTATCAATTATTTTGGACATTAAACCCACAGAACGGTACTTTATATACTGATGACTTTTCAAACTACTTTTTCATTTATATTTTTATCAATAATCGATGACGATTGAGTAGTGAAAAAATAAAAACATCACATATATCACAAATCATTCAATATTTTTGATAGAAATATTCCAACTTCAATGTAAACAATTTAAACACAATAATCACAAGTAATGAATATTCCGGTTTGAAGGAGAAAAACCTTGAATGATACTTCTGTTATTCATCTCAGCATTCAACAAATCAACAAGTTGGTCTAGGGGGCTCTCCTGAGAAAAAGAATGAACGATTTCAGATACCCAACAAATGTTATCATTCGGATAATTTTGATAGAACTCTATATCGCTATGACCCCCTGTAAGAGTTCTAGTGGTATTCGGAATGATGAATCGTTTGTCGTCGTGGTATGATAATGCAACTTTATTTTTCAATTCAGTATGAATATCATGCAACACGCTTTTAGAAGAGTTCATCTTTCTGAATATCATACCTCCTTGTTCGATAATTTTTTCATAGTCTTCACATGTCAATTCATTCTTTATAACAGATCTTTTGATACCTTTGGCCTTTTTGAGTTCAGTGTTGACATACTTAACGTAATATGCTTTGGCACCTGTACCGTAAAAGCTTATTATTGGATCATTTGAAAATTCTTCCTTGAAATTACCCAGAACTGACTTTGTCACTGGAATATCGAATTGGTTTCCTTTATTGTAATTTGATGTATCAAACCTATTTATATCACTTTTGAAAAAATCATAAAAGTTGTCTGTATATACTTTGAGAATGAGAGAGTCGGTATCAGTATAGAGTAGAATGCATCATCTCCAAATTGTTGTTCAATACATCCATAGAAAAAATCGTACATGACAGTTTTGGATAATTCTAGAATAGAAAATCCTGAATATAACGGTTTATCATAATGAACCTCCACTTTACCTTATTGAATGGCAACAAAATTTTCTGTAAATATAGAGCAGCTTTTGAAATTCGGTCGTGATAGGAGACAACTAGCACCCATAGTTCTCTTTATATTTTTCCAATGTGTAACGAGTCTAACATCGATTCTATTGTCTACGTTTTCCATTGTTTTTCCGTGGACTGCATTGTTCATAAGCTTGAAATCTCTTTCAGATTTGTTATTAGACTGATTACGCATTCCAGTATTCAGATCAATAAAGGGTTTCATCCAACAAGATTTTTAAAACCGCAATACTTTTTGTGTATTCATGATGATCAAACCATTATTGAGAGCTTGCTGTAAGTTTTTATAGTGAACAATATATTTTCTCTCATGATTCAAATTTGAAATCAATTTGAGAACTTTTGATTCCGTATATGGGGGTATTAAACGTTCAACTCAGAAAAGAAGATCAGAATGTTCATCATGAAGTTTTTTTGGATGGTGAATATCCACTTCCAGTAGGTAGGTACATATCCATATGGACTATCAGCATTCACATTCATTATATCAAGATCGAAAATTTCCTGAGGTGTCAACCATGAAAATTCACCTGTTGGTAATGGTTGTGACATGCTGTGACCGTACAGATTTGTTGCATCCTAATATGAAATGAATAAGGATGGTTCATTTGGATTATAATTTGGTAAAAACTTATTGTGTGCTTTATGTTTTCTTTCACTGCATTGACTAATTTCACCACGTATACCTTTTTGAAAAAAATGAATTATATCAATGTCAGTTAGTAATTCCAATTCAATTTCCGTGTATTTCAACATTGCATCCCAGGATAATCCAGGTGCTGTGGAGTATTGTGCCGGATCCAATTTATATTTATCAATACAAATTCCATACAAGCCGAGCCCTTTTATAATCATTATCTGATATATGTTCACAATTGGGTTTGTCATAGAATTGATTTTTGGTTGAAAGTCTTGGATGATTTAGTTTGTCGATGTCATCCACAAAGCTATAGGGAAATACACCTTTCTTTCTCAACGAATTGAATTCCTCGATTTGAGTAAAATGTTCGCGCATCTCAATACACTGATCAGATGTTAAATTTGCATCAAATTTTCCCAAAAAATTTGACATGAATCTGAAACTATCTATGAATCTCATTTTCAAATGATTCTCCTTCATCCTACCATCTTTATCCGTGTATGAGTGTGTAAAGAGATATTTCGTGAACGATATATATTTCTCTTTATTTCGCGAGATGACATCAACTTTTTCCCAGTTCCTATACAATTCCTTCATAAACAGGTGACAATCATATCCACTCAGATTGTGAAAAATGATTGGGATGAAATTTAAATTACATGATGAATGGAGACCTCTTTTTTCCTGTGAGATGACAATGATCCCTCACATTACCTTCACCATCATTGAATGGCTTAGAACAAATACCACAATTTGTGGCAGAAGCAAACTGCTCCTCTTCCTCAGAGGTTGGGGTTTTGATGGGAATGGGATACTGAGACAATCTTGATAAATGTTTTTCAAATCATCCCCAATTCCACTAACAAATTCCTGGGTTGCATCCACACCCCTATACGTAACAAATTTTGACAAATCATCATTATATGAACATTTAATCAAATAAGCGAAAGAATAAGTCTTCGGGATTTGGTTCACAAGTATCAATCGGTTCAAGTACCTACTGATTCGAAATCGGCATATACTGCAAATGGTACCTTCATTTCATTTTCAGGCACCATTTTCCCATATTTATTGATTTTTAAATTGGTTGATGGAGTTGTAGTACTTAAGTGATTACAATCATTCATTTTATGACATAATAGTAATCGCTCATGAGAAAAATATTACAAGCATCCATCACAAAAATATTTCTTATGTTCATAAGCGTATAGTTGACTTGGAACTAATCTTGAAAAATCTTTGATCCAACAATAGGGGCTATTACCGAAATCATCTGTGATAAGTAACAAATTGACATGTCTCCTGAGTCCTCTCTGGGAGTAACGCAATGGTCCAACTATTTCATACATTATTTTACCCTTCTCGAATTTACTTTCCGAACCATACACATTAACTGAAATATCATTCTTGTCTTCAAATTTCACAATATACTTCAACTTAACCGGAAAATTCATACCTGTTACATCTACGACAGTATTGAAATGAGGATAGGAAGAAACTTCTGACGTTCTATCGACTGCAGGATGTAGTGCTGAAGTGATGGTCCATGCGAAGCAATGTTGATCTTCATTACGAACATTCACCACAGCTTTCCTCCGTTCGATACACTCAGGTACCTACCTACCTGAATCACGTTCCTGGAATTCAGTAGTTTGAACGATAATGCCATCACGAAATCCATCAAATGATGAATTCAAATCAGTAGACTGGTCAACTGTTTTATTTTGGGAGTTAAATGACTTGGTCTTCTTCAGGTCTTGCGTTTGAAGAATATAACTCCCAAACACTTCCATATTCACCTTGATGATTTTGTGAATCCTGATGGCTGATTCTAGTAATTCGATGAATTTCTGCCTGATTTCATTGAAGAATAACATGTAATCAGTGGAAACAACAGAAGTCTGCACCCTGTAAGTGGCAATCCGACACTTGAAGGCACTCTTTATAATTTGAACGCCATCACTCAATTGTACACATGCACTATTCTTATGCTGTAGCGTTCTTTTGTGAGAATTCACTTGCATCAATGGAATTGTCACATTACAACAATCACATGTGTACATTGGTGTTGCAGCATCATCTAATTTAACCCGTTTTACTGATGGGCCTCCTTGACAACTCTGGAGCTGATGACGACGAAGGTTATCACTACGAGTGGAAGATTCACCACAATCACAGGAATACATCGACATCGTTCTAATGTGCTCTCACAGAATCACTCAAAGTTAACTAATATCAAGAAAGATGTTCAACCTCTCATGAGACACTGTTTTACACACTCACGTATAATATGGTCAAACACGCAAATCCTCATTTCTTATATAATGGAGCTACCTCTCACTACAATCTGTGCAGCAGTTGCGCACACATCGTTGGTAGGGGCCACTCGCGACTGTCTGGCGTACAACCTCTCCACTCTCCGATTCGATGAACTTACAGAGAGCAGTTCGGGTATTCATTCGTAGCTGGGACTTCGTGGAGTGCAGACGTGAAGTGTAGTTAGGGCTCGTGTTGGTGAACTTTGGGTGGCTGGGTGGTGTTTGTCAGTTCGGGTATTCATTCGTGGCTGGGAATACCTGAAAAGTACTTTTTCTTCAAAAAATGTCTGACAGTGTTCAGTACGAATACACAAACTTGGGTAAATAAATTGGACTGTCTCACACTTATTCATCTCCAGCATACGCCAATACATAGAAAATAGTAATCCAGATGCATACAAAACGCGATTCGTTCACAAATATACACAGGATAATGATATATAATTGTTAGTTTCATTCATTGAGAACTCCTCACTCTGACACCTTGAAAAATGTTGAATGTTAAACATGAAATGGAATGACGGGAATGATAACGGGTTACGATCATAATGCGACGTTGACAATTTCCTTCAATTTCATGAATACTGAGTAAATAGGAATATTTGTTTCTAATAGTATTCAGAAGTATTTACGCCCCCGGAATCAATTATTTTTCAACCTAACATTGCCAAACCTCCCGTAGGTATGCTGCTTCATGAAAATTATCTCTAGGGACTCAATCCGGTAAATATTCGTTTACCGCACAGCACCTATGGTTTAAAAAAAAAAGTGAGACTTCACCTTATTTCACATCGAATTGAGGTCGTATCCATATTGCATGATAAGCTTAGACCATGAAGAGCAATACTTACTAGTTCCCACCTACCAGAGAAACGTCCCTATCAACACAGGGCTACATCCCTATTATGTCCCAAAGTGTACTGTCAATACAAGAATATCAGTGTGATATCCCCCTTAGTATTTCCAGGGGATTTTCCAACTGGTACATTCCTGGTTTGTCCCATTCATGTTCCATTTCACCGATAGACAGCAACTAGTCGATTTTGGTTCTGGCCGTAATATTTCGATAGTCTGTGATTGGTTCTTTTCTACCTTGCCTATTGCATCCAGAGATACACGATAGTAACTATTTCATGGCGAATAATATTTACTACTCAAATCAATGAAAACTGTGAGAATTCAATATTTTTAGTGGAAATATTTTCCTAAACAGCGAATTACATTAAACAAAATGGTGTGTTAAACACTTCACCAGGCTACCTATTCTCGAATTTCAGGGAGCAGAAAAACCGATAGAAAAATGAAAGGAAAATATACCATTCATGTAAGATGAAGTGCGATGGCAGAGTAATTTTTGCTTCTATTGGAGCCACGTTCGACTTGGCGTCTGAACCGAAACAATCCGGACGCGCTCTCACATAACCTCATTGCATTTAGGCGTGTTCTGATATTCAACAGTAACTTCCATCAGTTCCTTCAGTAATGTATCTCTCTCTCTCTCTCTCTGTTTGTGGTCCGTCAAAAACAGAGAGGGAGACATCAGTGATAGAACTGATGGAAGTTTCTGTTGAATTTCAGAACTCCCCTTCTTATTTGAAAATCGGGGCGAGTTCTGTTTCATTTTCCTATTGGGAAGTTCATCATCCAGATACGCCTCTATCGGAAAATATTTGAACTATTTCATCTCGTAAAACAAAAACAAACTTCTGAATGTGAAATTATGGTATACTTCTCTGACACATTCACACACTGATTAGTCTACACATTTGTTTTACACAGAACTTTGCCAAAATTCGAAAAACATAAGGTACAATACAAAATACAACGTAAACAACAGTAAACATATGTTTTGACAGATTACGATCAGCTGATAGAAATTCTTCCCAATTGTATTCAATGTCATTGAAAGCCCGCCCAATACACTGCTCGCTCGATCGGGCTTCAGTACGAACTCAGCTCGTGCCCAGGAATATTCTTCTTCAGGAAATTCTATTGTTGAGTAGCTTAGACGATGCGTGAATACCTCAATAAGCGGTGTTATCGTCACAGTCTGAGCAACTCGATAATCAAATATGAGCCCCTCTATGAACGGCGGAGAGAAAGACGCCCTCTTCTTGAGGTAACTCAAAACTTAACCTCAAAAATAAAAGAACAAAGAAATAATGCAATTCATATCGCATTCCGCGGCATTTTGATCATTTGCATTTCCTCATTTGCAAATGGTGATGAATAATGTGAATGTGAATATCTTTGTATCGTAGATATATAGTGGATATTATAAAAAAGTTGGTGAGTTCCAGGGACTGCTGGAGAAACGAGTTGAGTATCATTTCTTCAAAGTAATTCTATCCCCATGGACCATAAAAGAAAGGTGTTGCCTAGGTTAGAGAGGAGACGATTATTGAATAAATTCTTTCGAAGAACAAGACATGATAATAATACTTTAGCATCACCACATAGTCGTGGGCTTTCTAGATGTCAATCACCAGTTGTGGATGATGATTATCTCATGAATCGACATTCAGCTAGTCCTTCAACAAGCACTGGAAGCACAATGTTAGCCACAGACGTAGAACAAGCCCTTTCAGTTGATCTATTCATTTCAAGTTCAGAGATGTCTGAAGATTCTGTCTTTCGGGACATAATATAGAGATAAATTCAAAATTAACTGAATGGGCTTTGAAACATAACATCACACATTCAGCAATAACAGATTTATTACATTTTTTGAAACCTTAATTCTCCAATCTACCTACAAATGCCAGAACTTTGTTGCATACTCCAAAAGAAATAATTATTCATAAAGTTGAACCAGGAAAATATTATCATTTTGGATTCACAGACTGCCTTATTAAGTGACTTGAATTTCGTGAATGTGAATTTCCAACTACAAAATTACAGGTTTTCAGTGGATTGCCACTATCAAAAAGTTTTGGGAGTCAGTTGTATCCAATTTTATGTAAATTATCAACTAATAATATTGTTGGGGTGATCGGTTTATATCATGGTTATGAAAAACCCAAATAAGCTAATGATCATTTGACAATGTTCATTTAAGAAGCTGTGGAAATATTATCAAATGGAAATACTTACCAGGGTACTGTATACTAGGTAGAAATTCGAGGTTTTGTTTGTGATGTTCCGGCTAAATCATTCATTAAATATACTGTAGGCCATACTGGATATACGTCTTGGTCGAAATGTCAAGTAGAAGGCAATTTTGATAAAAAAAATATGTTTTCCGCAAATTGATAATTTGAATTTGAGAACGGATGCTGAATTCAGATCAAAGCTACAAGATGAACATCACAAAGGCACTTCAATTCTAGGATTATTGTCAAACTTTGATGTGGTGAAACAATTTCCTTTAGATTATGTGCATTTGGTTTGTCTAGGAGTAGTGAGAAACCTGATTGTCAATCTATGATTGAATGGTAGACCTTCAGGTAAACTCTCGTTTTCGCAAATAAATTCTATCTCAGAATCTCTTTAAGCTCAAGTGAAAAATATTCCTCATGAATTCAATCGCAAACTTCGTTCTTTACATGAAGCAAAGAGGTGGAAGGCAACTGAATCAAAATTGTTTCTATTTTATATTGGCCCAATAACATTTTATAAGTGTCCATTTTTCTATGTCCCTCTTATCAGTTATGAAAAATTCAGGTGATCTTGAATATGCCAGAACCCTTTTGAAGTATTTTGTCGAATATTTTATTATTTTATATTGTTCTGAGAATGTTTCACATAACGTACATAATTTACTTCATATTTGTGATGATGTTCAATATTTTGGCCCCTTAGATTCATTCAGTGCATTTCCTTTCTAAAACCATATGCAATATTTCAAAAAATTTGTCAGAAAAGGTGAAAAGCCTCTTGAACAAATAGTTAAACGACTAACTGAGCAAGATGTTTCAATCCTTTACAATCACCAAAGGAAGACTTTCCCAATTCTAGCAGAAGAACATGTAACATGTAAATTTACCTTCAGCCAAATTTGTCTAACATCCTTTAACTTATTATCTTTCTGATCCTCCTCTATGAATTCGTCTTCATTCTTTTGGAATTCACATAATAAATACTCACAAGAAAGGAACACTCTGTATAATGTTCTTAATCAATTCACTCCAAAGTACACTGTTTATATCAAAATTTGTTCGAGAGTGAAGAATCTCCTTCTAATCTTCGTAATCCGTTGAAGAGCCCTAGAAGAGGGGAAACTGAGTTACAGCAACTATCTCAACATATCTCATGCAGCTCGTTTTCTCAGCGAAAAGTTTCCAATTTCATTTTGCATCGATCGGTGAACTCGGTTCCTGAAACAAAAGCAAGGTTTATCAATCAAATTGTGGTAGTGAAAATCAAGAGAATAATATTAATATGATCTTTGTAACTACTTACCAGTTGTCATACTTCTCTTCAATCAGGTACATCGGTGATGAATATTTATTCAGTTGTTTTGTTTACATATCAATGAGAGGTTGAATCTGAGGTACGACGTCAATCAAAATACAAACGGAAGTTTGTCAGCGCAGATTTGGCGGCTAATTTTAACGGAGGCGAGTTGACTGTATTCGAAATTCTTTTAGCTCAACAGACACGGAAATGACGACCGCGAATAAGCGCCAATATTGAAATACGGCCTATCACCGAACGCGCTCAGTCTCATGAGTCTCAGTCTCGTTTCAAATGGAGAGCATCATGATGGCGAACATTTGCCTATTTTACTGGTTACTAGTTGGTAGTGCACGGTGGGATAAAGGGCCACCCTCCTGGGAGGTGAGTTTCGAAATAAATTTACTATTCAAAGATTATTGAGTTGGATGGTTTTCTGATTACGGCAATCTTTTAGATTTGCCGGCCATTTTCCAAGGACACGAGATTTTTGAAGGGGTCATCAGGCTTTTTTGGAGACATCGTTCCTGATAGATTGTCGGGAGTCTTATATTTTGGAGACATCGTTCCTGATACGGAGGAGACCTCCAAAGTCCAGAGGATTAGATCCTACCATCCTGTCCAGGGTAGTACCTGAAGAACGCTGATTGTAGCTGTAGGAAGCCAATTTCTCGAACAGTAAGATTCGGAGTTTTCAGCAAGGTCAGATCGTTTTCAATTTTAAAAACTGAATACAATTCCTGTTCTTGAACATTTTTCATCACCATAAATTCTTGAAAGGTCACAAGATTTCACAGTTATGTTAATTTGAAATAGTTGAATAGTTTTCCACTCGAAATATTCCATGATTTAATTATATACCTATTATAGCCAAGTCATAAAAAACTCTCTCCGATATTGATATCGATTATTTCAGTACTGATTTGATTACATTAACAGCCATTTATTCATTATATGATAAGCATCATTGTACTCAACGGACTTGGTATAGATCTATAACATGGTTCGGTTTGGTATTATTATTTAAGAATACTTATATCCTTTTTGAGTGTTGGCAAGGTATTAGCCTCAAACTTGCCTGTTGCAAAATATGATTTAGCGTATAAGTACTTATTCTACTGTTACTTTTGCGAATTCCTTCCAGTATATCAATTAAAAGCAATTGAGAAAATCCCTGTGTTTTTAATATCATTCGTTTCAGTTTTTCTTTGTTTTAAAAAAATCAAAATTAAGTGGCGCTCCCTGGGATCACTTGACAAATCTGAGCCAGCCCAAGGCCCACTTTGCTCCCAGACGATCAACTGCCGGTGCTTTGACTCTTCCTGAGAGATTTTCATAAATCAATAAAACGAATAAAAGTCACTAAGGGAGGTTACACTTGGTATAGTTGTTGGGAAACAAAATAAAAAATTGTTTTTTCAACAATTCATGTTGTCAATTAATGAACCAGATAACTCTTGTTTCATTGAGAATCAAATAATATTGATAAAAAATATTGTCGTTGACATGGAAGATAAAACTTTGATTATTGGGCAAAAATTTCTCAAACAAACTGATTTTTATGATTTTCCTAGATCTTCAGACATAGGCATATACTTAGTTACCGATTTGAGTCCACTGTTTTCATATCGGTTGGACAAAATATCTTACAAATATATGAAGTTAGTAACTTTCCCACTTTTGCATTTGAAATGATTCTCTCTTATGATAATAATAATAATTATAATATTTATTGCCATAAAATCAACATACAGGACAAAGCAACGTCAGATAATTAAAATACAGGTACAGACAGACACAAATAATATGCACAGCAATTTTAGTTCAATCTCAAACAATTTTCATACACACACATACATTATAACAATGTTAAAAAAACATAAATTTTACCAATTATTAAAATCATAATAAACTTTTTGTTTCAGATATGATATGACTGAAAGTTTTAACTTTTTCGTTTCTGCTATTTTTCTGATTTCTCTGGGAAGAGACTGGTAGGCTTTTATTGCTTTATATTGAGAGCCCTTTTCAGAAAACGATGTGTTGTGAGGTGGTATCCTGAGTTCACTTCGGTTTCTTGTATTAATATTCATTTGAACAGCATATGTGTCACAGTTTTTCTCGAAGATATTATAGTGTTTTTTTGCGAAAGTGACTAGGTGTAAGAAATATAGTGATGGAAATGTTAGTATTTCTAGGCTCTTGAAATGTTGTTTGCATGAGTCTCTGTAACGAAGTTTCAGCATAGAACGAATTATTCTTTTCTATGCTTTGAATATATTATCTGAATTAGCAGCTGATCCCCAGAAAATGATACCATATTGAATAATCGACTGGGCATGGGCATAGTAATATATTTTTAGACTATCTAAGGATACTTGATCCCGAAGAGCTCGAATAACTCCGCATATAGAACAGAGTTTAAAATGGAGTAATTTGACATGTTTTCCCCAACTAAGAGAACTATCCACTGTAACTCCCAAAAATTTAATTTCATTTATAATAGGAACAGATTTATGGTTTAGTTTTACATAAAGTGATTCTTGATAACTCTGAGATCTACTGAATGACATGAGTCCAGTTTTTCCCGTATTCAACTTGAGTTCATTTTCCGAACACCATATGGACATCTTCTTTGCAATATCTGATAATCCCTTCGAAAGAGCCCCCACTCTAGAACTGTCCACCATCACAGACGTGTAATCCGCAAACTGATAGACTAATCCCGGCCTCAGCGATCCCGGTAGATCATTGACATAGAGCAGGAACAAAATTGGTCCCAGAATAGACCCCTGCGGTACTCCTTGGGAGATTTCATTCAACTCTGGATAAACCAGTTTATCTTGTTGTGGAATGCTTACGATTTGCGTGCATCCTGACAAATATGACCTGATGAGATCATTACTCTTTCCTCTTATTCCATATTCTTCCAACTTACTCAACAATATATTATGTCGAAGGCCTTCGAAAGGTCAAAGTACAAGCCATCTGTGTTCATATTTGCATCGATATTCTTTGTGATTTCTGTTACCGCTTCGAAAATCGCAAGTTCTGTCGACATTCCCTGTCTGAAACCATATTGTTGTGGTGTAAGAATATTATTTTTAGTAACAATATTTACAAGTCGCTTGTGGATGACTCTTTCGAAAATCTTCGATGGTGATGGTAAGATAGATACAGGTATAAAATTATTTATATCATTTTTTGATCTTTTTTTGTGTACAGGAATCACCCTTGCTACCTTCAAGTTTTCGGGGAAGATACCGATATCAAACTCTCATTTATAATATATACCAGTGGGTCGCATATGTGATTTGCTGCTTTTTTAAGTATAAATGGAGGAATTGAGTCCATCCCACATGCAAACTTTGGTTGTAGTTCATTCAAAATGTAATAGATTTCTGAATTATTTACTGGCTCCAAGAAGATAGTATTGGAGTTTTGGACTACTCTTGTACCTATTGATTTATTGGAACTTGTTTTGTAAGTAAAATGGTTGTTAAAAAGCGTAGAAATTTCCTTTGGATCAGAGACGATATTTCCGTTTCCTGTTTCGATTATTATTTGACTGTTATCAGACATTTTTCCATTATTAAAATTTTTAAAAATTTTCCAAACGGCCTCGGATTTGTTTTTTGAACTTGTGACGAAGTCACAAATGTTCAATATATAAAGCACTCTCGGTTTACTCTTATCACCTAATAAAAATTATCGCGCACGACACTGGAATTTCGGAATCTCCGACAACACCAGATATCTGCGACCCGAGTAGTTAGTGAGTAGTACCGCTGGAGGGAACCACTTACGCTTAGATATCGTGACTATAGCGGAGGACTACGAAAGCAGAAATTTGAATCGTTTCGACAGCAGTTCTGCAGTCGCGGTCTAGAAGGTGACAAGCAGAGAGCTAATTGGAGAGAGTACCGAACAGCCGTTCAGTCGTTCCGCCAGCCAACCGCTCAGCCGTTCCGCCAGCCAACAACCGTCCAGGACCGTACTGGTAACTTTTTGTAAGTGGGTGGTAAGAGTGAACCAGGTAGACTTTCAACCAAGGTAGTTATTTTCGTTATTTTTATTTAATTCACTCAGTTCTAATTTAGTTTTGCATATCCGAAATTATTAGGGCCGGTAAAGGGTGGACCGTTTCGCATCACCTGTTGTGAAAACTCGGGTGTTGAGAGCAAAAACCCTGAAGAGTGTATTTTTTGGTACCTGTTGTGAATAACTCGGGTATCGAAGAATCCGTACTCTCATTATTATTTTGGGAATTTCCGTTATTAGTTTGTTGAACGTTTTGATACTCAGCGCCTGTTGTGAATAACTCGGGCATTGAGGTCAATAACCGTAAGGAACGCTTTTTGGTGCCTATTGTGGATAACTCGGGTATCAGAAGGCTTGTACTTGATATTACCGGTATTTTATTTTTGAGTGCTCTGAGTTTCAACACCTGTTGTGAAAAACTCGGGTGTTGAGAGCAGAAGCCTTGAGGAGAGTTTTCTGGACCTGTTGTGAACAACTCGGGTGACAGAAAGCTCTAGACCATCATTATCAATTACTTCCTTGAATAGATTGAAAAATCGGAACTGAGAGGTCGTTTTGTAAACTAGAGGGTACAAAGAATTGATATTGTATTGGTTGAGGGTCGTACCACCGTAGACAGAGCTTTAACCGATACCGTAGAGCTTGCCGCTTAACACTGTAATATATCGCTTAGATCATAGCTTCGACTTTCCGTAAGACCCGCTTGCTTTCTCTTGCTTTGCCCGTTTTGACTGTGTGCTTGCACGATATTTGTTGAACGTGTTGTTTGAGTTGATAATAAATTATACATTTGTCCGAAGTTACTTATGATTTATTGATAAACTCCTTACCTAGCAGTAAATTACCAGGACGTAAATTACGTATTCAAATATTCAACATCTTGTGACCCCTGGAATTATTTTACTCCACTGAAGCTGCTCGGAGCAGTGTCCTTCACACTCTAAACAGAAGGTGGCGCCCGAGAAGAACCTTGACCAGGGCGCCAAAGTGACAGGAGCTTAGAAAGAGCGTTACAAATTGGCGCTTTGGCCTATTATTTTTTTTTTTTCTCTTTGCAGAATTGGGTAAAATTCCAAATCTTTTTTTTTGACATCTGACAACAAAAAATAAATGTATTGTGCACAAAAAGAAAGGGGTTGTAGATATGACAAAACATATTTAGGCAACCGTATATTCATAACAAATATCGTAGATTTCTTTTTATGTTTTACCATCTGGGGACTTGTAACTCAGCCGCTATTTATCAGATGGCGCCACCTACCCGAAATGGGAATTTCGAACTTGAGATACACTGTGTTTTTTGTGGAAATTTTTATTCCAATGGTTTTTCTTTCCGAGATGCGTATTATCAAGAAATTGACTCTTTTTGAATCAACTCTGGCTAGCTAAACTTGGTAGAACCTTAGATTGTTAACGTAAATTCATTGTTAATGTTTTGAAGTTATTGATTGGTCTTCCTCCTTTTAGGTAAGTAAGACTAGTATAATCAAATATATTTTATTAATTTCTAAAGCCTCCAAGTTATATTTTTTTCTGTATTTTTTGTCTTGACAAAATCATACTTATAATAGTCTATCTTCGATAATTTCGCACAAAATTGATGTATTCTTCCTCCTTTTAGCGCAAACGCCAAAACGATTAAACAAAACTGCAACGAGTACCAGCATTTTTTCATTTACCGGCCCAAACCCACGCAGCGAATATTTTGACGCCCCTGAGATCAAAAAAAGAGTTCCATCGCAAGATGAGTCCAGGTGTCTCTACATTCAGACCTAATTGGTTATAATGAAGCTATAACTACCTTTTTTTCCTGCCATATAGAATGGGACGAATATGCATTTATTATTTATCAAACTAGAATATAATTGAATTGAGTTAGGGTTTCACAGTGATTCAATTTGTTTTCTACCTCCACCTCCCCGTCACAGATCATATACATCTATAGAATTTTTGGTCGAACTTTCGAGAATGATCATTCTTTTTTTCAAGAGATCTACAAAAATATAAATGGTTCTGATACATTGTAAAAATAGCAGATTTATCAACCAGCTGTCAACGTCGAAAATGTATTCCTCTCTTTTCAATTTCGTTCTTTTTACTGATAACCATCCAGCAAAGCACGAGCTTTCAAACTAATTCAGACAAATTTCCAAATTGATGAAATGTTTTTTGATCTTTTCACAACGATGTCTAATTACTACCAGAAAATGATTTCCTCCATTTTTACGTTCGATCAGCAAACTGGCGAACCGACCACTGGAAAAAGTGAAGACCAGATCAACCTCGAAGAGGAATAACTGTAAATATTTGAAATATTCAGTCACTACCTTCAATTCTATAAGAAATTTACTTTCACAATTGAACTTGTTGTATGTGCATTCGATTATCTATAATTGTTTTTTCCATAAACTGAACATGGATCAATATATCAGAGATTCTTAAAACAAACCTATTAATACACTCATCCTGGACGATTCCCTCGAATTAACCGAGATATATAAATCTGGAAGTAAAAAAAATCTAATTAGGATATATTTTCTATTTATCATACTAACTTTTGTAGGGTACATAAGCACTTTGATATGCTTTCATATCCGACTCCTACTCACCTTGAATACCAGTTAGTGGAAATCAATGAAACAAATAGAATTTTACTCGAAATTAACCACAACAAAATAAAGGGTTTATTAGCCTTTCACAGATCACCAGCAACTTTGAAAATTAACTTCAATGAACAATCGGAAACATTCCTAGAAACTTTAAACACCAACAAATATAAACACTTCCTGATAAGCGTCCACATGAATATAGACATACAAAACAATGAAGTAAATACAACCAATGAACATTTGAATATTATGAGTTACGACTACCTCTACCAACTACATCGACCATATATTCAGTAAAACTATAAAGAGGACTGTTCAAAAATCATACCAGCAATACAAAAAACTAATATGACAGATCATTACTCAGTAACTGCAGGAATCATAATGGAGTAAGAAATCGAAACGACCGATGAATTTGCACATTGGAAAAGAGTAGATGACAAATTACTTCTAACAAATTCAAAAAACGAAGACTGGGAAATTTTTTATAGCTGCAAAGATGTCCAGGACGCAACAGATCATCTCTACGAAATACTGAACGGAATACGTCATCTGAAATCGCTCTACCATTCTCTAGTAGAATCTTTTATACAAAACGTTATAAACTGAAAAAAAACGAAAATCTGGACTGATACCACCGAAAATTCTTCAGAAACGGATTCTTAGAGTGATTCTCAACAAACACCTTCGTTACTCTTCCGACCAGCTGTTTGCTGATGCTCGATTATTAGATATACGACAACTTCATTGCAAGACTATACTCATGTTCACCTATAAGAAAAAAGAAAGTACACTTGCAGAACACCACTACTGTATCAGTAGAAAAACTGCAATAGAGGTATGTCCAAATTCATTTGGAGGAAGATCTTATCAGTATGTTACTCCCAGACTGAAAAACTTCTTACCTCCATCGATCAACTCAAAGAGCTTGTATAAAAAAAGTGAGAGTTTGGATCTCCTCAGAGGCAAGACACACGTTTCAGAACATTATAGATTCGTAATGTGAAATGAAAGCCATTTCCATGAACAATCTATTCGAAATATTCTTTTCAGTTTGTAAAATTTTGGTTGAACTATAATTCTTTGTGTGCCCCTCGTTGGACAAGTGTTCACTCAGAGCACACCTCTCTGTTGTCAGTTTTGTGTGAAGAAATACGACCTTCGACTAATCTTTTTGTCTCACCAATTTCTTCAGAGACACAATCATCAAAGGGAATGCAATAAACAACATTTCACTGTGATGATTTTAGAACTTCATCTTTAACTTTGGAGAAAAGATAATTGATTGTGAGAACTGTTTTTTGAGCAATTTTTATATTTTCCATGTTACTACTGAAAATTCTAGCGAGTCCCGATGTAATCTCGGTGATATATGGTGAAGAAATGTGAGAATAATGATGTTGAATTAAATTTTGACTACTGATTGTGCTTACTATATTGAAAGTATGATTATTGTTTTGTGAGAGGGTTGAAGATGATGTGCCGAATAAGATCCTATTGAATGAAGAAAAAGGTTAAGAATTATTCAGGTAAAATTGTTTTAAAATTCGGAGATTTTTTTGGTAGAAACCTGGGTCAGAGATGCGAGAAATTCGATTTTTCATCTGCCTCACCACGTTAAGTGGAATTTTTATGCTAAGACCGATAGTTCATTCACCTACCAGAACTGATAGGCTTATGTTCCAATCAACCAGTATTATATTGGCAGAGGTACGCTTGAGTCTGGTATCCAGAAATGTAACACAGATCTGCATTCTCCTTTCAGATAATCAATTGAATAAAAGGGCCATAGCTATTGAAAATACTCAATATCTAGTCAACTCTTGATCTAGGTAACGCCAAAATGATATCATCAAGATATTTTTTTATAAAAATGAATTGAAAGGGAATTACACTCGAGACCGCCATTCATCATTGTGAATATTGTGATCAGAGGTAAGTATTATTGAAAAGAAAGGTTGACTTATTCATAAAATCATTGTCATGAATAATACAATATATACTGATATTATTCCAAAATTTTTGAATCGTTTTCATGCCATAATCCAAATAAAGATTGCTAAAGAATGAGACCACGTCCACACTCGCAAGAACATAGGTAGTTTAAATTTGTTTATATTTTTTGATACTTCAAAAGAGTCTTCGATGTAATATTGATTTCAGAATCATTGGCCTTTGTCAAAAGTTCAGTCGAAAAAGATGCCAGTAATTCAGTAGGGTTATTGATAGATGCATATGGGTCGGACTGATGGAAAAGGCTTGTGTATTCTGGGTGATGCATAGATTTTATTATAGTTGAGTTCTCACACTGCCTGATGATTTCTTGAAAAAAACATGGTTGTGCTTCTTGCCACATATTTTATGACAGTTACGCGTATCGTAGGAATGAAGCTCCCTAGGGTGTATGATCTGGCGCCTTGATCCAATTCTTTTTTTTGATTTTTGATATCTGATGTGCGTTTTTAAGAATCGTGTTCATTTCTTATTCCACCAAGTTGGAGTGGTTTGAAAATCGAAAAAAATATTTTCATTCTGTCAGAAAGTTGTTATTTTGAAAAGCTATCAAATGAAAAAGAGTGTCTGAATACTTCTTCCTGTAAAGAAGTAACATGAGTGTCGGAGTTGAAGTGAGGTACATTCTGCATTTATATACCAAGAAATTTCCGATAATTCACTTCAGAATCTTCATCTTTCTATATTTACAAGGTAGTAAATAATTTCTTCTGTATAACGTAGGTCTTGGTAATTTTTGAAATGCATGTATTGTTCGAACAAAAAACATCGTTGGGAAACAAAAAGTAGGTACTGAAAAAAAATTATTTCCATCACTCCAAAATTACTTTCGATCCTAGTTATATTTGGCCAAATTACCAAGTACTTATATTGTCTTGAGTCACGCGATCATAATTATTCATTTATCAGAATGAAAAACTTGTCAGCTATATTATTATCCCGCGAGGGACCGCACCACTTGAAACATAATCGTGGACCGCGTGGGGTAGTAATCTACCCCATTAGATTTTATTCCATTTCAGGGCTTTAAGGTGAAAAAAAAATGTTGTACGACGTGAAGTTGTTTATTTATAACAATAGTTATGATAAAAGGAACATAATTTGAGTGAAATAAATATTAAATTCTAATGAATGAAAAATCACATGACACTTTCCTTACTCACAACAATCATTACAGACTAACTTCATATTCATATACTCATTACAAGCTCTATTTGAACATCTGAAACATTTTTCGTTAGTTTTTTTGTCTTTTCTTCTTGGACAATATAAGGATCTTTCTACCTTTGCAGGCTCCTCGTTTTCAGGTTGAATTTTCTTCTGTACAGGCACAAATTAAGAAATAGACGTTTTCAACTCCCTGGGCAAATAAGCTAGAGTAAGTCTTTATTTCAATATTCCATCTACTAATTGCAAAGCCAAAGCTTTCAGAAATAATCGTCGACGTTGACGGATCGTGGAGTTTTCATGCAAAATAATTTGGCTATTGATTCCGGCAATGTCTAACAGAGAGTAAAAAATTCTCAATGGCCATCGACAGCATGTTCTTGCTACTGAATAAGTTGCTTTCATTTCGTCCACTACATCTAATCCAGCTTTGGTTTCATTGTAATTGGTAATGATTTCTGGCTTTTTCTTAGATCCACTTGATTCATCAATGGCATTTCCTTGGTGGAAATTGGACAATAACAAGACGATATTACTTTTTTTGGCACATATGACACGTAGGTCTTGGTAATTTTTGAAATGCATGTATTGTTCGAACAAAAAACATCGCTGGGAGCCAAAAAGTAGGTACTGAAAAATAATTATTTCCATCACTCCAAAATTACTTACGATCCTAGTTATATTTGGCCAAATTACGAAATACTTATATTGCCTTGAGTCACGCGATCATAATTATTCATTTATCAGAATGAAAAACTTGTCAGCTATATTATTATATAGTTGTGCATATATCGCATGTTATAGTCACATTATGTAATTAATTTTTTATCATATCTGAGGTGGCTTCTGATTTCACTTCCTATGGAAACACCGTCGTATCTTCCGTAATTTCCGACATAGAACCATGAAATTCAGAATCGGAAAATGACCTAACTGCACAAAATTAGTCATCCTTCGTGATATACACTACATGCCAGGAGCGATGAAGCCACTCATTTTTCCGGAAAGTTATATTAGGGGTCAAAATTTGCTCTGAAATCCCTCGGATTCGTGTTTGGGATTCCGAAATGCCCATTAATACACCTGTCTCCCGAGAAATTTTCATTCCTGAAAAATTGAAATCCGTTTCACTTCTCATGGAAACGTAATTTGAAGAAAGACCCATAAAATTTCCGGAACCGATAGATGCGCTAGAAATGAGCTCATTGCAGAAAAAAGGCCCATCCTACATGATACACTGCACGCCAGCAGCTTTGTGAAAATGGGTGGTTCCATAGATTCTGGGGTGCAGTGTGTATCACGTAGGGATGAACTTTTCGTCGTGCAGTGAGTTTACTTTCAGAGGATTCAGTTGATTCTGAAAATTTCATGGTCCCCGCCGAAAGTTACCGAAAATACGGGGGTGTTTCCAAAAGTGAAACACATTGTATATATTATATTACAGGGCATCTCAACGGCAACATTTCATCTTCACTATTTCTGGGTTAGAGTTAAAATACCCAGGATGAAAAATATCGTTTCGATCTTCTTCAGGAGGTAGAAATTTCCTAAAATCCTCTATTTAGGACTTTTCGCGTCTGGAATTGAAAACTGAAATGAATTCATTAAAAAAAATGAATGAATGCTACTTCTTGAAGGCCCTGTACCAATTGAACGGCTGAATTGGAACACTTATGCCAATGGGAGTTTTTGATTGGCATCGAGTGTTGTACAATCTATCTGAAATAAAGCCGACCCCACAGCAGAGTTTCTGATAAGAGCTGAAGACTGTTCATAGTCAATTCTTTCGAATTCCTCAATGCCCTGCATGAAAAAAATTCTGAATTCTTATGACATAATTGGAATCAACAAGATTTAGCACCATAATGGATTCCTTAACTTCAGAAAGTCAGCAGAATTTATCTAAGCATTCAAAAAGTCGAAGATCAACTTTTGACGCTCTGTATATCCCAAACCGCTCAATAAGGGAGGTTGTGCCAATGATAACTTTTGAACAGGATGACCTGATTTTCGTTTCATCGGGAATTCATAATATTTGACCTATATGATTCTATAGCATTAGTGCGTTGTCCTTTCGTGATACGAACAGAGGGTCGGACAGTCATTGCAAGGCATTCACATATTACAAATGTCACAAATAATACCCTTTATCATGACTTCTTGTTGCACTCCGTATATATCATACTTTCTCTCAGTGTCCCGATTACAAATAATGCCAATTATATACCAATGTGAACTCATTGATGAGTCAGTAAATACTAAAATATTCAACGAGAAATCAAAGAGTAGGGATTTCACTGTTTTTATAGTCTTACAACCAGCATTTAAATCACTGGATAGTAAACATTTCAATATTGATGTGAATTCAGAAGTGACCACTCCTTCGTTATTATCCTCTGTTGGATTGCTAACGAGATCATTTCAATTATTGACATTTCGATCGTAGGTATGTTGCTTTTTTATTTTCCTTTGTCGATGATCAATGATTTCCTTCAAATCCAAACATAATCCGTTTTTGTTTATCTTTTCGTATGAATCCGAATCGATATAATCATGTTTGAATAAAAATTATAAAACTGTTTCTCGTATAGTTTTGGAAAACCTGTATTTACAAAAAGTAAACAAAAGACGAGCTTTTCTTAGTTTCGAATTCGCCGATAATATTTACACCGCCCTAGAGTGGGACGAGAGAAACTTCATATCTGGTATCAATTCAAATGATCATTGATCGGTTTGTTAATGTGCATGTATTCCTTCAGCACCTACAATGATTATGAAAATAAATTTTAAATGATGTTCTCGAGCATACTTATGCCGAGAAAAAAAAGAACATCAGAACCAAAAAAAAAATTGTTGCTAAATTTCGCATGGATGTGTCAACAAATCAGCTGCTTCATTCGATATTTGTTTCATTTGCTTGCTTCAATAATTATTTCAACTGGTGATAACAGAGTTGGAAGTCATATAGCTAAATGAGAATATCGATGTTTTCTTTTTTCTACACCAACCAATCTGATGTACTCTGAATTTTTTGAGTCATTAACGGATGAAATATTACGACTTGAAGTGAGTCAAACATGTGTTCCGGTTCTTTGAAAGCTATTTATCTACACCCATACTGTATAATACACTTATATGCCCACAACCCGTTTCATAATGAAATCCATTACGATACAGATTTTCATTACGATACAGATTTTCAACCAATAGAAACCCATTAGTTTTCAATCAAGCATGATGTGCAAGCTTTGCATATTGACGTTTGTCAAGTCAAAATCAGTACCTAGGTATTGAACTTATGAAGAATTCAGTCAATTTTCGATAATCGTATGAAAATCTCTTGTAGCATTGAAATAGAAGAATTACCAGCGACTCCTTCCTTCACATATATCTTAGAAAAGAAAAAAATACGATCGAAAGGATTTAATTTTTCATTTGACGAATGCAACACATATTTTTTTATTTTCGACCAAATCAGATGATCTCTCATGGCCGAGTGGTCAATGGCGCCGGCAATGATCAGGAACGTCCGGGTTCAATTCCTGACCTCGGCATAGATTTTTTATCATTTTTTTTTCTTTTCATTCCTTATTGTTGTATTTTCCGTGGTTATACCATTAATTATGAATTTGTAGAATTTATGAAGAAATACGATTGATTACCTACTATTATTGTTTCGATATAAATACCTGATAATATAATATTTTTAGTTCTTCATTATTCATTTGGTGAAGATAAAATAACGTATGCAACTCTCATGTAATGGTTATTACACGATCGTTGCATAATATACTATTATCTCACAAGGCAACAGAGTAGTAGTTTGACTGCCGCAGCTGAGCATAGCTGAGTGTAGCGAAACTAGAAATTCAGCTGAGGTAGTCGATCTACTTTGCTGCCGGGTTGAACATATACTTTGTTCTCTCATTGTTTATAGTGTTATATGTAAGATATTGTAATAAAATTCTCGCAATCTTTCAATTTTTCTTGTAAACTGAAATGTTGGAATGGTTGGTTGCTATAATAGTTATTTATGTAATAAGGATCATAAAGACGATCATCATGGTACAAGTCGTGAATGTTATCGGGCGAGGCGTAGCCGAGTCCGATAACACGGCGTGTGCCATAACGATTGTTTATGATTCGTATTACATACAAAATTTTATCTGATGGCATTTATATCAATACATTTTCGAAAAATTAAAAACTGCATTTTCGACATGTCACAATGACAACTATTTTCAAAGGAGTAAGTATTGTGTAGTTTCAAATATTAGTAGGTGAGTGAGCTGTGCTTTGCCATTTTCTTGCCAACATGTTTTCCTTATAGAATTTCATTATGGTACTTCATTATGGTACTTAGTCCCATAATGAATTCATTATGGTACTTAGTCCCATAATGAGCTTCCTTATGTCATCAAAATTGAGTGACATAACGTTGTCATTATGACATGCCATCAGATAAAAATGTATATGTTCACAGTATTTACAGTTTGACAACATTATGCACAGTGATAGCGACTTACAACTACTCACTCTTCCAGATACATATCAATCAGCAAAGTATTACTTTGGTGCCTAGGTAGAAAAAGTAATACTTTCCTGATTGATATGTGTCTGCAAAATTAATATTAGCTGTCAATCGGAGAAAAAATTATTTTCATCGCATTTCTTCTTTCAATTGCTTAATTGACACAATTAAAATACTCTTTGCGTACTATTGGTTCCAGAAATCATCTCTCAATGAATTTCATGTGAGAGCTCGTACATAAGTGAATATATCCTTTGTTTGATCGTTATTATCAGCATCAATCATTACATACAGGGCAATTCAAATCCTAGTTCATGCTTGGGGGTCACGAAAACTGTAAGAGATACAGAATCGGTTGAATTGTGTTCGAGTTGTCAATATTAGTGACCTTTTGTTTGATGAGAAATATCGACTTCAGCTTCTTCGTATAGAAAAGCCGAATGATGAATATTACAACAATAAATGTTGGTTTATACTGCAAAATTTTAAATTTGGGCATGGTCCACGTCGGTCGCTACCTTATATAAATCTTTCATGAACATATTCCGAAATCCTACTGAGAGTGCTATAGCGAAGAATAAATGAGGAAGATGCAGTAGAGAGTTTTTTTTTGTTTTTACATGACCAATAACAATGCTGGAATAGTGGCTGAAATAGTGACGTCCGATTCGATCTAACGAGCCAAGAATCAACTTCACAACTTCATGAAGTGAAACATTGCGTGAAACCGTGCCTAGCGTTACCTCAGAATAAAAAATACCAAGTGGTCATCACGTATCTTCGTCTCGGTCTTTCGGTGCTAACCCACGGATATCTGTTTGATGGTAAAAATGAACCAATGAACCAATGATTGAACTGAAGATCAAACATATTTTCATAGAATACCCACTCTTTACAACCCAGAAGGAAGCTCAGAACATGAAAGGTCCCCTTGAAACTCTTATGCTCGAACTTTCCTGATTAAGACACAATAAACTTCTTCAACTTGGAGATAGATGAAACACTGGGATGTGTTAAAATGGACTGTACCCCATAGTTAGCTGATGATCAATAAAAAAATGTTCATCAGATAGGAAGAGGATGGTAATTGAATAAAGTGGAATCGATTATTATTCGATTATTATTACACGCTACTCTGTGGATCTGCTCAGAAAACAGTTTTTGCTGGGTTCATTTCGATGAAGGCACAATAGAACGATTGTCGTTATTTGAGATGGTCAGCGAACGTCTTCAGATAGAGGAAAGTCAAATTATTTTATTTATTCATTTCATACACTATTCTACAGGATGAACCCAATTACAGAATAGGGAAAAAAGCAACAATGTGCATATACATATACTAATACAAGTATAGACACATACACACACATTCACACTTATACATAAAATGCAAACCGATAACAATACAAAAATGAGATTTCAAGCTGTCAGTTAACTAGAAAATGTTTTTTGATATCTATAATCTGGCAACTGAAGATATCTAAAACACAGTTAGCAGAATTGCAGGTGTCGCACATAGAATATACTGGGTATTTTTTCATTACATTTGTTCGTGAGAATTTAAATAAAATGTGATATTACTTCTGGATGTCATTCTAGGAACACAAAAGTTCAACATTTCTAGTAATTGAGAGCAGGTGATGATGTTGTTGATGACTTTAAATAAAAATAAAAATGAGAAGTATTTACGCCTTACCTCGAGACTGCAAAAATTATGCCTTTTAAATAAACCGCTGTTGAATACTTCCACAGTAGGATACCTACCGTCGAGTTTGAATGACAAGTATTTCAAGAAACGCCTTTGGACGGCTTCCACTTGACCTATATGAATCTGATAAAAGACCGAACAAAAGTATAAAATAACAATTTGAGTGTTGAAACTTCTTTGAAATCACGGGTATTTCTAACTAAGAATCCGTGCATACGATAAGCTTTGGTGAGATGGATCAAATATCACACCCAGATCAGTAATAGTACCAGGTCTTTCCAGAACTGATTGTCTATGGTGTAATTGTGCAATATCGGATTGCTTTTCAGTGAATGAGACATTACCTTACACTTAGAGATGTTGAGAGATGAATTATTTTTTTGACACCATACAGCAACACGATTCAAATTCAAAGCCAAGCGTTCGGAATCTTCTAGACCAGTTATGTAGTGAAAGAGTTTTATGTCATCTGCATATAAGAGAAAGTCAACATCAATTTCATTCGCAATATCATTAATAAAGATATTGAATAGTAGCAGTCCCAGATTTGAACCTTGCGGCACACCAGATGTGGCTAAATATTCGACAGACTTGAGGCCATTGACTTGGACGTACTGCTTTCGATTTTCAAAATAAGACTTGAAGAGGTTAACAAGGTTACTGGATAAACCAGAAACTGAAAGCTTGTTAAGCAAGATATTATGGTCAAGTCTGTCGAAAGCTTTAGAAAAGTCAGTGTAGATTATATCAGTCTGAGACCGACGGTCAATACCATTGGAAATAAACTGTGTAACTGTAACAAGATTGGTGACAGTTGATCGTCCTTTCATAAATCCATGTTGATTTGGACTTATAATATTGCATACATGATAGTAGATTAGTTTCTCCAGGAGCATCTCAAACACTTTACAAAAATTACATATAATAGAGATTGGTCTGAAGTTTTTGATCTCACTTTTATCGCCTTTTTTGAAAATGTGGCAGACTTTCGACATTTTCCATATTGAGGGCACAGTTGACGTTTTCAGGCACAAATTTGTTAAAGTAGCCAACGGTTCGGCTAGTGCTGAAGCACAATCTTTTATAATGAATGCTGGAATATAATCGGGCCCTGCGGTGAATTTAGGCTTTAATTTCCTTAAGGTTTGATAGACATCTTCAGTATTGATATTTTCAATATTTAGACAAGGGGTATCACTAGTGTTGTTCACATGATCATTTGATGTTGATACTGTATAGGAACTACTGAAGAAATCTGCCAAGCCATTAAGAATATCTGGAGGATTATTAAGTAGTTTATCTTTATATACCATTTCATCTCCAATTCCATGAGATTTTCTTCGGTTGTTTATAAATGACCAGAATTTATACGGACTTTGTGCTATCTCACTTTCAGTTTTACGAATAAATTTCCCAAAAGCTATTTCAATGTCTTTTTTGATTTCCGCCCTGAGACGTTTGAATTCGTGAAAGGAGTGAATGTCGTTGTATCTTTTGAATTTATTCCAAAATTTTGATTTAATGCGAATTTTCTTGATCAATGCAGTATCGAACCAGGTTGGGTATTTATTTTTCGATTTTATAGAAAATTTTGGTACGCAACGATCAAAAACATTGTACAATTTTCCGTAGAAGTATGTACAGGCATCTTCTGCATTGACAAATACGTTCAAAAAATTCCAATCAACATTAGATATCAACTCATACATTAGCGGAAAGTTAGCTTTTTTAAAATTGTAGGCATCTTGAAAACATAATTCAAAGTTCTTCTTCGAGCTAGATTTGAAGTTCAATTCACACGTAATATCCAAAGCAGGATGATGACTGTCCTCTTTTACGAGTGGGTCTTATGATCTTTCCACAAGGCAAAAGTGATTGTGATACACCAAGTCTAAAAGTCTATTATTATCGTTGAAAACAAAATTATTTTGTGACAGACCAAAGAAATCCGACATATTATTTAATGAAGTAATTTGTGGGCTACTTCGATGGCTTTCTAAATAGGATGCATATTCGGGTATGTTGAAGTCGCCAACCATTAGAATTTTATGATCATAAAACATATTCAGAGATTCTATAGCTTCCCAGAAAGTATCAATTTCAGTTAATGTTGTTTTAGGGGGAATATAGACACATATCAGGAAGAAAATATTGTTGGAGAAAGATAACTTAACAACTGCAATATCTATAAAAGTAAGCGCTGGAAAGTTATAATTTGATAGATTAACTGATGATGACGTAATATCTTCATGTACTCCAATAAGCACACCGCCGCCTCCAGTGACATTAGTTGCGGTAAAATTTCTGTCCGCCCTATATATTTTGAAATTGCCAGGAAAAAGTTCCGAGCTGTTGATAGAAATGTCTAGCCAGGTCTCAGTTAACATAAACACTTTATTTTCATTTATGGAAACTACGTCAAAAACTAATTAAAGTTGCTGGGCAACGATTTGGGTTTTTAAAAATTTCGTTTATTTTTAAAATGAATACAATTGCTCGGTAGCTGTGCTGGATCAAACGTAAAAGTCGAACAATGATGCGTTCTCGCGTTTATATAAGGAATATAATGCAAACTCAGCGTCTACGAGCTATGGTAAACACTTGGATTATTACAATGGGTATATTCATTAGGAATATATGACTCCTCCATCCTTAAGATGAAAATAATACGTCTGTGTTATTTTCAGAACAACGATTTGGTTCTAATTGAATGTCATTATCTCGAGTTGAATATCGAGTTGAAAATAATCTTATTGGCTTGAATATCTGTCGTCTGAAAATAAACAGTAATAAGAGAACAATAAAGATTATACATATTGAATATAAAATATAATGTGAAGAATTATTTTCTTCTGGTCGTCGTAGACTATGCAGTTGCGTCTTTTCGGCTATCTTCTGGAGATGGCTCAGGTCATCTAGGTTGATTTTTCCTGGAGTATACAGGGGTAGATTTCCTCTTGAGGTTGCCTCGAGAGTATCTAGTTGTGGTAGTTGAAGCGGTGTTTCTTCAATGGTTGGGGCGTCATTACTATATACATCACCATTAATTTTCACTTTGCAATGATAAGGGAGTTTAGGTTGATTGATTTCCTCATAACCATTCTCTTGGCAAACTTTTTCAATATAAATTTGCTTGAATGGTATAGCAATGAGATATGCATTGGTGATTGGTTCAACGATGTCTTGTTGAATTTGGATGTCTGTTGTTTGGCATTTGATAGAACGTTGTCCCATGGGAATTTCAAGAATACAGTCTTTATTCGAAATTTGATTTTCGATGTACTGGATACAACTATTTTCAATTCTGATGCAGGTTTCATCAGCATAATGGTGATATGTCGAGTTCAATATTATATAAGGTTTTAAGGGTAAAATGGTTTTATTGGATATAGGGATAGGATAGAGATGGAAAATCTCATAAACGTTTTCCTGGAGTATCGGAAAATGAACAATGAACAGAATTCTTTCATTACTGTAACGAATTTCTGTTTTTAATAATTTATAATACGATTGAGTATTTTCGAAAACTGGTAATCCATTTTTGTAAAGAGAAAACATTATTTTTGTTAATTTTTTTAATTCATCAATTGATAATATAGTACTATGAACTATATTGAGTTCAGCGAATAATATTGAATCTTCGATATTATTTAAGAGGGATAGCATGTTTTGACTATCAATAATCATTGTATCTAGTGAATTTTGTAATCGTAGAAATAATGTATACTTATTCAAGCTTTGAACAATACTTTTAATTTGTTTTTGAATCAATTTTTGATTGCTTCATATTTTCTTTAAATTTTTAACTGTTTCATTCATGAAATCTTGAGTTATAGATAAATAATTTTTCAAATCATGATGTAAATTGTTTTGATTTTCGGACAGTGTTGCAAGAGCATTATCGTATCTTTCACCGTCTTCATTTATGAGTCCTCTTTTATGTTTTTTATACGTTTGAGGTTTGATATTATTGAGTTCATTCATAATTTGTTCAAGGAGATAGTTCAAATGTTCATGCATATGTTGGAGTTGAGGATATAATTCATCTTTAATAGAGACTAGATTTTCAATTGTTTTTGAGTTGTCTCTAATACGTTGTATAGGTTTATCAAATTTTGTCAAGTCTAAAAATTTGATGAAAGTATGTTTGTTGAAGGTAATTCTTGCTTGTCCAAGGGAAAAAAGAAGAATTGGGTTAGTCAGAGTCTTCAACTTGATCTGTTGTCCTTCTGTCATAAGAATGCCTATCAGGACTATCATTTGTAGTAGCATCTGAAACAATTCGTTGAGGTTTCAGTTGTTGTTTATGATAGGTTGCTTTACGAGTTTTTAATTTAATATCCTCATTTCTTATTGGTTCAACAGCTCTATAAAGGGGTGTTGTTTTACTTCTCTGTTTGTCATACAAATAGACTTGTTGGTCAAGTTTGATTTCAGGGGGTTCTTTTCTTTCTATGTTAACTTTCTCTAGAGATGCTTTTGCTTTCTCGTTATTTAGTTTTATCATGTCATTTATTATTTTTATATTTCTGTCATGTTTTTCTAGATAGTCAGTCATTATTTTTTCTGTGGATATATCAAGTGGGTTTCCTTGATTTAAATTCTTTTATTATTTGAAATGGTGTGTATTTAGTTGCCGAATGAATTGTGTTGTTATACCCTAAAATTGCGTATACCATGTGAGATGATATTGATCTCTGTGGAAATTCTTGTTTCAATATTCTTATTTCTTCTAGTAATGTCGAATGAAGTCTTTCAATTGGACTATTACTATTAGGATTTTTGGGTGTTACATAATGTAATTTTATGTTATGTTTCTCACAAAAATCCTCAACGATTTTATTTTTGAATTCACTGCCTGAGTCGCATGTGATTTTCGAAGGTATTCCGTAATGTGAAAAGAATATTAAAATTCCATCAATAATATTCAAGGCATCAGGTTGAATAGGGTATGCTTGAGCGAAACGTGAAAAACTATCAATTAATGTTAAGAATTTTGTTTTATTTATCGATAGGATATTCATATAAATATGTTCGAAAGGATATTCTCCGAAAGGTGTTGGTTTGAATTTTATTTCATATGGGTGTCTTTCATATTTTGATTTCTGACAGTCTTCACAGGTATTGATATAATCACGTATATCAGTTATCATATTAGGCCAATGATATTTTCGTGAGAGGGCTAATTTCGTTTCATTAATTCCTCTATGTATAGTTTTTGTTTCATGATGATATTTTATTTTCTCTTGTTGTTCTTCTTTATTTGTGATGTCTTTAAGTAAAATATTACTTTGGATTAATTTAAATGCAGAATTTTTGAAGTGATTTTGAATAGTTGAAACTACAATTGTTTGTAATTCCTCTTGCATTAGTATGCCATATGTATGTTTTGGTTTTAAATAGTTTTTTATTGCATCTACCAGGTTTTGTTGGAAATTTTGGTAGGGTAAAACTATATTAAGTCTAGTTTTATCGAATATTTTCTGTATCGTTACTCGTGGTGTAATAGCATCTCGGCTACAACGAAGGAAAATTTGATTTTGAAATTTATTCAATTCTTGTTCTGAAATCGGTATTTCAAGAACTGGATTTTCTGCACTTGTGTGTTCAGTCTCTTAAGATTCTTCATCTTTTTTTTTGTAGGTGGACGAATTTGAATGTCTGAAATAATGTTCATTTTCTTTTTCTCTACTTTTGTTTCTTTTTCTGTTTCCTTTTTTATAAGTTCGTTTATATCATCTACATCATCTAGATCACTTTCTGAAAGTTGAGGAATTTCATAGTTTGGGTCGAATAATTCGGGAAAGTCATCTTCAATTCTATGTTCTTGTGGGTCAATATTAACTACAAGTGATTGGGTTTCAATAGGATTTATTTCTATACGAGATAAAGCGTCTGCAACTTTATTTTGTTTTCCTTTTCGATATAGGATTTTATAATCGAATTCTTCAAGTCTGAGTCGCCATCTTACAAGTCTTGAACTTGGGTCTCTTAAGTTAAATAACCATTCAAGTGGTTTATGATCGGTTATCAGGGTAAATTTACGTCCGAATAAGTAAGGTCTAAAGTATTTTGTGAAATTAACAATTGCTAAAAGTTCTTTTTCAATTGTTGAATAATTTTGTTCTGAACTATTCAGAGTTCGTGAAGCATAGGCGATAGGTCTGCCATTACCTAGGGTTCCTTGTGAAAGGACAGCACCAATGGCTATATTTGAAGCATCTGTCGTTAATATAAATGGTTTTGAAAAATCAGGAAATTGTAAAATTGGTACATTACTTAAAAGATCTTTACATTTTTCAAAAGTTTTAATAAATTCGTCAGTGTGTATAATTTTTTCTCCTTTTTTCAAACATTTAGTGAAGGGTTTAATTATATCTGCAAAATTTTTAATGAATTTTCTATAGTATCCTAACAATCCAAGAAATGATTTAATTTCTTTGGCTGTTGATGGTAAAGGAAAATTTTGTATCGCTTTGATTTTATTGGGATTTGGTTTTATTCCTTCCGGAGTTATTATATGTCCTAAAAATTCAACATTTTTTCTTAAAAACTAAGATTTATCTAGCTGAATAGTGAGTTTAGCGTCACGTAGTCTTTGAAAAACTTTCTTTAGATCGCAAATATGTACTTGAAGAGATGTAGAAAAAATTATAATGTCGTCAATGTATACAAGACAGATTTTATTTTGTAGATCGCGTAAAACATAATCCATTACTCTCGAATGTTGCTGGAGCATTTTTTAAACCAAAGGGCATACGAAGGTATTCGTAATGTCCATTTTCAACATTAAAAGCTGTTTTTTGAATTGAATTTGGATTCATTTCAATTTGATGAAATCCAGATGCCAAATCTGAAGTTGAAAAATATTGACATTTGCCTAGCTTGTCAAGGATATCGTCAATGTTTGGTATGGGGTACCTATCGTCAATAGTTTTTTCATTTACTTTCCTATAATCTACTACAATTCTTCATTTTCTTCTTCCTGAAGCATCTAGTTTTTTGGGAACTATCCAAATAGGTGAACTCCATGGAGATATTGACGGTCTAATAATTCCATCTTTTAACATTTTGTCAATTTGTTTTTGCACTTCTTGCTTATGACAATGTGGAAATCTATATGATTTTGTATGAATGGGAATTTCATCTGATGTTTTTATTTCATGTTTAATCACATTAGTGAATTTAAGCGTTTTATTTTCGTCATAGAAAATGTCACTATATTTATTACATAGCTTTAATATAGCGTCTCTTTCTTCTTTGTTCATGTGGTCTGTTCGAATTTTTTTCGAAATTTTCTTTTGTTTACAGGGGCTTATTTTTGGTAATAAGTCTTCTGCGTGATAAAATTCTAAGTTTTCTTCATGTACTGGATTACAAGGAAAAGGTTCAAATAATGTTACTGCAATAGTTTTATTAGTATTATTATATATTTCAAATCTTGCTCGAAAGTTTTCAGCAAAAGTTATTGTTTCTGGAACATCTAAATTGTTAAATTGTTATTTTGGAATTAGAATTTCTCCTTGTTGAATTTCAACTGGGAATTTTTGTACAATACTTTCAAAAGCTGGTATTTCAAAAGTATATTGTGTTTCGTGGGGTTGTCTATAAAAGAATGGTATTTCAACATAATCTGATTGAAGTATTTGGTTTTTAAAATCAATTCTCAAATTGAGATGTTTTAATTCTTTCAATCCTAGTATTCCGTCAAAGAATTCATGAAAAGGAAATAATAAAAATTCTATCATGTGGTTACTCTGAAATTCAGGAAAGGCTGGAATAAGTCCTTTATAGGAAATAGTTTTTTCTCCTAATGATGTTTTTAACTGTGATGGTTCTTTAAAAATTCGTTCTGGGTAATACTTTTCTGCAATAGAGGGTCTCAGCATAGAAGTATGACATCCTGTGTCAATAAGTAATTTTATAGGTGGATTTTGTATTTTTATATACGGTAACCCGTTTACTACTGCTGAATGCAACTCTATTATGTGATCTCGTTCATTTGAGGCAGATTGTAAAAATTCATCTCCTCATCTTGGTCTGTTGGTTCATCAACTTCATCAAAAGTTGTATTTAAATTTTCAAAGTCAAAGTCGTCTTGATCGGGTATATTATTTTCAAATTGCGAGCTAATTTGATGGTTTAACAATTGTTGTGTATAATATGAATATAACTGGGGTGTTATATCAGAGTCTTGATTGTTTAATTCCTCGCTAATGAAATTTTTTCTCATATTAGGGTTATTTTTGAAAATATTATTATTTGGTTTAATCATTGTCGGATTTCGAGATGTAGTTGACATGGGTTCAACTGGAGTATTAGTTTGTTTATTCTTTGGTTTCCAGACGTTTTATGGAGGACCAAATACTTGTTTGTTAGTTAGAAATTTTTGATTTATAGCTTGAGGTTTTACTGCTATAGGTTGACTTGGAAATTGATTCCTTGCATGTATCATGCCATTCTGATACTGTGGTTGGAATTGTTGTTGTATATGAGGTTGTATCATGCCACGTTGATATTGGGATTGAAATTGTTGTACATGAGTCTGTATCATGCCATGTTGTTGAGAATATTGCGGTTGTACGCGTTGTTGAACAATTTGTGGTTGTTGGTAAAATTGTTGTTGTAAGGGTCTTTGGGACTTTTGAGGTTGTTGGTTTTGTAAAGTCATATTTTGTATTTGTCTGGAGTTTTCATCTTCGAGTACTAAATTCATAGCCTCTTCTAATGAATTTGGGTGTTGCACTAAGATTTTGTCTTGAAGTCGAATATTTAAATTTCGTAAAAATACTTTCAATGATTGCGATTCATATTGTCTAATATGAATTCTTTTTGTTGGTTGATCCATATCAGGATCTAGATTTATTTTGAAAATAAGTTTACGACGTAAAACTTGAATTCGTTTTCCAAAATCTAACATATGTTCATTTTTGTTAGGTATTAAAGTAAAAAGTTTTTGTTCTAGGTTATCTAGGCTCAATCTGTCACCAAAAGTGTTTCTCAATTCATTTTTTATCAATAGCCAGGTATTTAATTCTGTTCGAGAACTAATCAATAATTGTGCTCTGTCTTTTAATTTACTCAAAATTATACTGATAATACATTGATTAAGAATTTGATCATTTCCATGGTATCTGGTATGAAATTTATCAACAGCATTTATGAAAATTTCAAGATTTTCAGAGGATCCATCGAAAGTAGGAATGGTATCTGAATAAATTTTGAACAATGTGTAATTAATTTCTTGGGCCATGTTTGATACGTTCAGTGATGAAAATGATTCAATCAAAGTGTCAATTTCAGTCATAAAATAAATATGGGTTAAATATTTTCTAAATCTATTTGGTTTTTTCTCAAATCTACTTGTAAAATCACTCAAGAATTCACTTTGAAACTTGGTATTTTACTCTACTCTAAATTTGTTTGTTTCTGGTTCTGGATCTGTATCACACAAAAACTGGGGTTCGAGTGATCTGTAGCACTCTGTTTTTTTTCTGTTCGTTTTTCCTTAACCTAAGCTCCTTTGAAATGTTTATGATAAACAAATTCAGGAAGTACAAAGAGGATACTCGACTCACCATGATGGTACGACGTAGCAGCTCTAGGGGACTCCAGAATGATCAGCTTGTATTCACCAAAGGTCGCCAACTCCTTCTTGTTTCTTCGAATAGCAGACTAACAGCTGGGCTGACGTGTTTTCTCGATGAAGGGACACTTCCACTATCCTACCGACTGCGCCAATTAAAGTTGCTGGGCAACGATTTGGGTTTTTAAAAATTTCGTTTATTTTTAAAATGAATACAATTGCTCGGTAGCTGTGCTGGATCAAACGTAAAAGTCGAACAATGATGCGTTCTCGCGTTTATATAAGGAACATAATGCAAACTCAGCGACTACGAGCTATGGTAAACACTTGGATTATTACAATGGGTATATTCATTAGGAATATATGACTAACTTGCTTAGTTTTTGTTCGCAGCCCTCTGGTATTTTGATAAGAAATATACAATTTATCACATTCAGGCGAATCGGTTTGAGAGTCAGTTTCACATACGGGGGAAGAGAGAGAACTAGTCTCTGATTGCTACTTCAGCAGAAATAAGTTGTTTTTGAATTTTCTTAAATTATCAATGTAAGCTGTACATTTATCTTTTTCCCATACCGCATGATCTACAGCTGAGGTATTGTTCGTCAAACTGCAGCAGTTAGAGCATTTCTTCACCCGAGATTTACATTGTTTCAGATCATGACTTTCTCCGCAAACCGGGCATGAAACGGGTTTTTTGCAGTTTCGAGAGGAGTGATTGAATTCGTTGCAGTTGAAGCAGCGATATATGTCGATAGCGTCATAGACGCTACAACCATCGTACGCAACAAAAACATTACCTGCTTTGAGAGCGCGATCGTATGTAGATTTGTCAACCTCTACAATCGCTTGCCAAATTTCAGCTCGTTTTTTTGTGGCGGATGTGTTCAATATTCTGCAAGTCTTGTCATCCAGAAATATATCACGATTACATTTCAATAGATAATCCCGCAGTTCCTCAGATGAAAAGTTCTCTGTCATTCCCACGACACGCATCCTAGGCAGAAATCCATTGACGTTCTTGACGTCATAAGATGCAGCCATTTTTTGCTGTACCAACTGCTTGAGTCGTTCATTTTTAGCCGGGTTCTTGCATCCGATGAGTATACCTCCATCCTGGACAGATTTCACTTTTACGATTTGTAAGTGCTCGTCTGTTGGATTGATAACTCGCAAAATATCCGATTATGAAATGTGCAACACAGATGAAAAAGAGTTTATCAGATGCTGTTACTAGGAGTTAAAGAAACATTCTCTGAAATATTACGTTTTGATACAAGACACATGGATTTCACTTTTTTTTCATAATTTCGGATACGAAATGATGAGTACTTCTCAAAGGTATCTCCAAAACATTAAAATAAAATTATACTGTGGAGAATATTGAAAACTCATGATAAGGTAGTCTAATTTTAGAAATCTAGTCATTATTAGTATGTTCAGTTTATCATTATATATGTTGTTATACTGTACCTACTGTCAAATTGGCATGTAATTTGAAACTGATTCTGTAAGATGCCCCAGTTGTTTTATCTCATCTCTAGTATATCATTAACATTGAACATGACAATAAATACAAATTATTGACTTACCTCTTCAGCTACAGAAAATGTATTTCGTGAACAGAAAGAGACAAGTGAAAATTTTTTTTGATGAAAAATTTTCGATTATTCTATATTTAATCCCAGGAACTTCACTCATTCATTATACCATTTGTTTCCCGTGAAAGCTCGTTCACGCTATGGTTGTATATTTTTCATGTGATTTTTTCTCCTGATGAAGTAACATCATCTTTTCCAATCCATTAATTACAGATCATTTTCAACAAGTGCCCTTCACTATGGTGCTATCTATGGACCGCTGGAAAGGCAAAGTAGCCATAGTTACAGGAGCCAGTTCGGGTATAGGAGCAGCCATTGTTGAAAAACTGGTGGACGAAGATATGGTTGTGAGTAGGACTTCTCAGAATGCTTTTGACTACAAAGGATACAAAGCAACTGATACATATCAATTTCACATTAACAAAATCAATTATCAATGATTGCATCACGTTTCGCAAGACTATAAAAACAAAATATTTTAGTTCCTTTTTATAACCTATTGCCATATCTAGGTTCTAGGTAATTATATTACTATCACCTCATCAAACAATATGTGAAATAGTCTTTTCCGTCATATTCCTTGCAAAATTTCATGCATTTCATAACATGGTTGCCATCAGTACAACATAAAATGAACAGGCGTTATCTGATGAGATAACCAAAAAATATTCACAAAATATGAGAACGAATTTTTCAAGTCATAAATCGACATTCTTCAAGCATCACGTCAACAATTCGATGTTGATGTACCTTGGGCAACTTTAAATTTTTTTGAGCGAATGAATGCCTTCTAACTTTTGAATTGTTCTCTTCGAATGAATTCTTTGTAACCTTGCACATCAATAGCTATCCATAGATCTCATTTATATCAGAATTCCAGTTATCTTTCGTCTGAATTTGTGAGGCACACGAAAATGGAAATGGAAAATTCGACAGTAACAGAAATTTTTTTAAATGGTTGGGTCTGGTCTCAAAACGAAATGGAATGAGAAACGAAATTATCTTTACGCGAGAAATCATGGAAAAATATTCCATTTTCCCTATATTCAAAATAGTGTTTCCATTCATTTTTCTGACAATAACAATCGAGTAGTAAAATTTCATTTATATCTATCAAGCGGAAGGCCGGGGTTCGAATCCTCGCTGGGCCACCGTGCTGGGTAATCGCACGTCAAAAGGTGAGGCCTCGTTAATCCATTGCTAGCACAAGTTTCGACTTCTGAGGGTTGACGTTCGTCAGCTGGTTAACGGTACGAACAACAACAACAATAAAAAATTCAGTATGTTTCGAACTGACTTATTTTTGTTCGGTATCTTTTGATAGAGAACCCATAATAATTAAAAATATCATTTCAAAATACATCATAATAACCGTTTGTATGTGGCGAACAATTATTGAAACCTTGTTAGCGAAACGCGCGTCGAGTGCAAATAACATCAGCTTGGTGTTTGGGTTATCTATCGCTACAAAAAATTCTACTTTTACACCAAAGGTTCAAATCTCATCGTTAATTTTTGGATTACTGGGAACAATCATACCATATGTTTCCATTCTATTGATTTAAACCACTATTGAGAATTTCTGAATGTTACCATCAATAACGTGTTCGCTTGAATATCATTGAAAATGTTCCTTGGTGAGTGGTACTGGTTCGGACTTCCATAGTCTATATAATCAACTCTATCGAAACCTGTTGCGGAGAAAAAACTTAAAAGGAATCCTAATCAAATAAGGCAATCAAATCCGAACAAAAAGGTTAAAATAGATTTTTTGGACAAAGAATAAAGATTGAAAGTTTGTTTGATCAGAAAAATAATATTGTGAAAAACAAATGGAGAATGTTGTTGTTCTAAAATTGTTCGTTCCGTTAACCAGCTGACGAACGTCAACCCTCAGAAGTCGAAACTTGTGCGAGCAATGGATCAACGAGGCCTTACCTTTTAACGAGCGATTCCCCAGCACGGTGGCCCGGCGAGGATTCGAACCCCGTTCTTCCGCTTTTCAGGCAGATATGCTAACCACTACACTACCGATATATTGAATATGAAATAGCAAAATCAAAAAATTACAATAAAGGAACACGAATCAATACGAACAGATGTTGAAACCAAGTTTCAAGTTGAGTTTCCCAATGACTTTTTAATTGTTGGTAACCGCAATCGGCTTCGGGTCAATCACCATACGAATTAACATTTATGTATTGGATTCGATTTGAATTTTTTATAAGTTTTTCCTTTGCCACAAGTTCCAACAGAGTTAATGATATAGACAATGGAAGCCTTAACCGATACCACTCAGTCATAACTTGTTCATCAACGTGACAATGTTCATCCTAAAAAGTTCTGAAGATTGATTCGTATGCCTCAGTTACCTTGCTGATTCGATTATTTTCATTGCCAGCTTCTATGTTCGAAAACTCGTCGTTGATCTTGAGTCATCGGAGCCTTGGTGATATGAGTTTCATCAATAATGAAATTTGAAAATTGAATTCAAGCAGATCATGTAGCATTTCGTCATAATAATTTTTTGTTTCTGCTGGAATTCCTTGTATCAGATAACTATTTCCCAGTCCCATGGGTACCCTGGTTTCATATTTTTTCCGAATTCAGAGCTCAACAAAATGAAATATTTTTATCGTTTTTATATCCATTTTCATTTCCAGATCAAAATTATCTGAACCCAAAATGTATATTTTGAATTTCTTCCGGAATGTTATCCATGTATTTGATATTCCCAAGCTATACAAGTTGAATGAAGCTTCAGTAAGTTTCGACTTTGGTTTACTATTCTTTTTTTTTCGCACTTCCTATCACATTCACTATCAAAGTAGTTTCCAGATTAGCTAGAATCTAGGAGAGTATGATACATTTTGGGTTCGCTCTTCCGGTTCATCGTTTTTTCAGCACCTTTGTCATTTGGTCCATCAGTTTCAGCACACATATTCACATTTCCACGATTGAATAAAACTCACGTTCCAGGACTCCAAAATATAAGATTGTAGCAATTCAGCATTTTTTCGGCGTTCACCACTTGTGTGGTGGGCTTCAATTAATAGCAAATTTCTAATAACTTTGATAACTCATTTTGCAATTCTCGCTAACATTACAACTTACAATATCAATAATCGAACATTCGATCCCGCGTCTCCTAGTGACTATTCCTTACTTCAGATTCATATATACAAAATGATCAATATATTCAATTACTGAAAATTTTCAAGGTCGTTGGTCTTGCTAGGCGCCTGGACCGCATGGAGGAACTCCAACGAAAATTGAATAAAAAAAAAGGAAAGTTTCATCCCTTGAAATGTGATATATCCATCGAATCAGATATAAAGGATTCGTTTAAGTACGTGGTAGAAAATATAGGCTCTATCCACGTGTTGATAAATAACGCAGGTTGTCTATCTCACACTTCTCTAGCCGAAGGAGATACTGAAAAATGGAAGAAAGTGTTGGCAGTGAATGTCATAGGTAATACCTGATTCATAATATCTTTCATGAACATTGCCGATAAGTAAAATCATGTTCCAGTCTGAGTTGGCATCTTCAGGGGGTCATTTCTTGCTAAAGATGTCAAGTGATTTGACTGAACGAGTCAGTGTTTTCAGATCAGTACTCTGTAAATTTTTTGTATTATAATGCAAATCAACTGCATTCTTATTCGTTTTATGTTTCAAGGGCTCTGCATAGCTACTCGAGAAGCAATTGGTGACATGAAGAGGAACAATATCGATGGGCACATTATACATATTAACAGCATAGCGGGGCATAAGATTGTTCCAGTGGAAGGAATGAATATTTATCCGGCATCGAAGTATGCTGTTACAGCTCTAACAGAAACATTGAGACAGGAGTTCAATACGATGAAATCTAAAATAAAGATAACGGTGAGATATTCAAGCTACAAATGAAGATGTTTTTGTATTTCACGTCTATATTAAGAGTTCATAACCATTTTGATCTCTTGATGATCATGAAAAAAAATATTCTAGCTTTGTTGGTTGAGGAGTTAAACAAGAATAACCGGTAATAAATAAAATCTTATTTTCAACTGTACTTGAATTATACTCATAAAAAAATATATAATTTGCTAAGAGCACTCTCAATTGACTATGACTATAATATGTTTCTCAAAAGTTATGTTTTGGGTTTTGGCTGCCTTTGAATTTACAAATATGGACCAGCATTTTTTGTTGCCATTTTTCGATCTGCAATATTCATTTCATAGCGAGCAATTTAAGGTTCTTCAATATTCTTGGAATTATTGACAATATTCAACCATCATCAAATCAACTGACGTTTTTATTCCAGTAACATGTCAGATAATTGATAGAATTCTGTTGATATTCACGCCCTTCATACATACACCATGGCATATTTTCAAAACATTCTGGATCATTCCTCCTATATTTGAATGAATATTTGCATTTTGTCAGCCCCCTTTTCATTATTGCTTGTGGCACATTCAATTCCATTATTACTTACTTTTTCCCATCATATTTAATTTCACTCATTGTATTGTTGTTTTCATGAAAATCAGAAAGGGAAACCATAAAAATATATAATTTCTGAAGGGCGATCGCAGATGATGGTATTCGGTATATAATACCATTAATAACATTCATAAATACTCACTTAAAAAAATTCATTCAGCCCCATGATCGAAATAATTTCATCAAACCGTTTCAGAGTATCAGTCCTGGTTATGTTACAACTGACATATTTCTTGCCGGTGAATGCCATGATATTCAAGCAAATCTTGGAAAAGCCGCTAGCCTTGCCCCAGAAGATATAGCAGACGGCGTTCATTATGTTCTATCTACGCCTCCAGGTGTTAATGTGAGTATTCCAGGAAAATGTTAATGTCAGCTGGGAATTGTAAGTTCGCATTTTGTATTGAGGAAGTTTGTAGGTATTGGCTTGAGGTGTGAGTGATATAGCTTGAACTCCCATTTCCTACCTCATTACTAATTGCGATTCTACCGAAACCCCGAATCAACTCATGAAATTGCTTATTTTCTCACTAAATATACGCAAATAATATGTTACCTAAGGTATATGAGGGAAGGATTTATATTGATGGGATATGGCTGTAAACCTTGGGAAAATATTTCACATAATAGATATATATATATATATATATATATTATATATATATATATTATATATATATATATTATATATATATATAGATATATATATATTAATATATATATATTGTCCACTGTGATCCTTTCGAATGGACACCTTGAGGGGTACTGCTCAATTTTTTTCCTGATAGTTGTCTTAGAGGGGCACATATCGCATCGTTTGTACCTTTCCTTCACATCCTGGCGGCACTTTACTCGGTAGTACCTCTAGCGTACCGTATAGCCAGCCAGTGGTCTGTTCACCGCAAATTTTTCTCCGGAACAGCTGTCGTGGAGCTTTACGAGCACGTCTGGTATGCATGCTCTAGGAGGAATCCTTTGATAATGGACCAGTATACCATCAGGGCTTTCCAATTTCCTAGTGATCAAGTCATCTCGAAGACTCAACGAGTTCCACTGAAATCAGTAGCCTTCAACTGTTTCGCTATCTCCTGCCACTGCGGTCTTGTTCGTTCGTGAATCTACTCTAATCATTTTCATCGTGATTTGTTGCAATATTTCTGTCGGCACCTTTTATAATTTCGGACAAACCTTCATCATCGTGCGGAGCCATCCTTCTTCCGTCTCCTCGCGCTGTCAAAACGTACAGCCCCTCTTCAGACAAGGCTTTTTTGGGAGTCTGTTTGCATTTCTGTCAATTCTGTTTTTGCGATGCCGTATCTAGGTTGGTTCTGACTAGAAACTATTGCCCCTCAAGGATTGCATGGTAGGGTTCTACGGCTTCAACAATCGATATAAGTATCATTCTAGTCACGCAGCAGTTTTTTCTGTCTTTTCCAACTTTTTGCAGCAATAGCCGATAACGACTTTTCCGCCGCCTTGCACCTGAGATAGAAGGGCTCCTTAGCCATTCTGGGTAGCATCCGTGTCAAAACTGTAAAAACCGTCTTCCTTCGAGTATACCAGGTTTGGAGTAGTAGTCAGGCATTTCTTGAGGTTGCTGAAACCTTAACGAATCTCCAGTGACCAGGAGGAGGCTGCTCTCCTCTCAGTCAGGATGTGTCTCGCTATTTTTACGATGTCCTCAACAAATCGTTGGTAGAAGCTGCAGAGTCCCAGAATGCTTCTGAATTTGTACTTGTTCTTTGGTACCGGCTAATCCTGTACTGCATTGATCTTGTCCAGATCACTTAAAATACCCTTCGAGGATACAACGTGTCCTAGGAAGTTGACCGTTGGAGGGGGTTGCATTTCTTTCAGCAGCAAGTTGGCCTACCTCAAGACCTGAAGACGTCTTTTGAATTTTACAGATGTTCGTCAGAAGTGTTTTCCATCACAATAATGTCGTCGAGTCAGACCAGGCATGTCTTCAATGTAAGCCCTCTTAGTACCAGTACCATCGAAGGAGGCAGGATCATTCAAAGTCCAAATAGCATAACTTGACACTGGTAGAATTCATTGCCGTTGGAGAAAGCCGTTTTCTACCTATCGTCGTGGTGGAATCACACCAGCCAATACCCATACTTCCGGTCCAGCGTTGAGAACCATGTACAGTTGTTAAGTACATTCAGGGTTTCTTCAATTCTGGGTGAAAGGTAGCTCTTTTTTGGTGACATTGTTTGCTTCTTTGTAATACACACAGAATCTTATTGATCTATCCTTCTCTGTTACCAGTACTACTGACGACGACCAAGGAATACTGGATTCCCCTATTGCCCCTTCTTGTAATATTTCTTTCGTGAGGATGGTGTTTTTTTTTCTGTATATTGAAAGGCAGTCGCCTTGGTAGCTATCGGATGGAGGCAGCATCATCAGTGTTGATTCTAGGTTGGACGAGATTCGTGCAATCTTCACTGTCACAAATAATTCTCCTTCTCTCTCCAGAAAATGTCTTGCTTCCTCTCGTTCATTCTAAGGGAGAATGGAACCTGTTGACTGCTGGAGACTGGGGCCTCCTTATCAATTTCGATTGTTTTAGAATCAGGTTCACCAGGCATTTGGCTACGCAGATGTGCGCAAACTCGAGATGAGCATTCTCTTTTCCGAATTATTTGCATAGGCGAAGAATTGCTGTTGGTCGTCGAATTCGTTTAAGAATTTAGGCGGTTTGCTCAAATAATCTACCAAACCATTGCTTGATATACTAACATCATCATTCAACTCTTTCTTAACATGACATAACAAAAAAATGATGGAACACTCATGCATCTCCACACCATCAGGAAACAAAATCCATCCATCCATGGTAATATAATAAATTAGGTAGGTCAAAATATAAACGATATAAATAAAAAAAATCGTTTTTGTTTCACAATGCTTCCATTTCAGGTTTCAGAGCTGACGATAAAACCAGTAAACGAGTTGTTTTAGGAGCTGGCATTAATGAGATACCATATTTGTGAAAGAATATCGAAGTATAAAGGAGTTATAAATATGAATAGTTTTTTTGTTTCCTGATTTTTGTACAATGGGTGTGAAGTCCAGTTTTTTGTTCATCTATAGTTGTATAAAGAGAGTCGTTCATCCAAAGATTTTATTTTTCACATTGAATAATTATTATAATTAATATCGAAATCGATTCCACGATCACAGAAACGGATGCTAAAATAAATGAAATTGAATTTGAATGTCATCGAATACCTACGTTCCTATGTCATAATTTTATCTGAACAAGAGCTCAAACTCGTTTTTTTTTTAGCAAACTAGACAACCGTGTTTTTATTTGACAATCAGATTTGTGGGAGGAAGTAATTTATCGTATTGAAAATCAAATTTTTTTTCGAATTCTTTCGATGAGTGAAAATCCATTAACTAAAGACGGCTTGAATAATTTCAATAATTCTTTAATTGTTTCTCAATCTGAAATCATGACAACTCCATCAAATTCTACTCAACCTGCCCAACCGGCTGATGCAAATACCACTTTGAGCATGTTGAAAATGTTTGTCGATACCATTCCGAATTACGATGGCGATATGAATACACTGACTAATTTTACATCAGCTTGTGATTTTCTCTTCGAAACATACGGAAATGATAATGATCCTATTTTAGTGAAATATTTTATAAGAGTATTACAAACAAAATTGATCATTAAAGCCCATTTAACTGTCGGTTGCAGAAACGAATTGAACACTTGGATATTGATTAAATTGGCACTTCTTCAATGATATTGTGATAAATGAAATCTGGAATGTTTGGAACAAGACTTACTCATGTCCAGACCATATAGAAACGAATACACGTTAGCTTATAGCAAGAGGATACAAATTTTGCGAAGAACCCTTGCTCAAAAAATTAATTCATTTCCAATAACTGAACTAGATACCACTGCCAAATATATGATCTATATGATCAAGTTTGTTTGAGAACTTTCATTAGAGGAATATCAGGGCCGCTATGAAGTTCACTTATTCTGAAGAATCTGGAAGAATCTGGATTGTATTGAAACTCAGCACTGCGCCCAAACTCAACCACTACCTGCAGTGCTGAGGCTGTCGAAAACTACTCACGTCAGTTGGGAGTGAGTGGCAGCACTGTACCCAGAGTCAAGTTTGTACGTCTGTTATGGGTTGGTCATGTTTTGTGGTGTGCCTTTTGGTAACCCTGCCTTTTCTCTGTCAAACGTCAAAAATTTAAAACTTCAAATGTCTTTCACATGTCAACTATCAAATATTTCCTCTTTTGATAACCACCTCCGAGCACGTGCCGGTGAAACTATCAACTTTCCAAAAATTTGAATTAAAATAAGTTTCATACATTTATATGTAATGTTTAATGTAATATGTGACTCTTTTCCATATGAGGAAAAGTATCAGTTTTCTGTGTCTCAGTTTACGTCTGACTTCTTACTATAACCTCACGTTAGTAAGTACATTTTTTCTTAATGTTTCACAACTGTTTTACAATGATTAAAATTTTGTCGATGTCTTGATAAAGGGAATAAACATTATCGAAAGCTCGACCAGATAACAAAGAGTATTGTTTAAACAACAGCCCGGTAATTTGACGGCATCCCCAACAACATTCCATATTTCTCCTTAACTAGTCAGTCAAGACTACCCTTCGCTATATATATATATATATATATATATACATCTCTTTTCTGAATATCTCAATCAATAACAGCATTTACAATAATCAACTTCATTTTCTTCTTTGTTTCTTCATCAAGACAAACACAACTCTCTCATATTTCGAGAGTTAATTATGTTGTAGGTCATAACGATATCTATCCGGGGCAAATGTACTTTCAAAATTTGTTTCATTCAAATTATTATATATGAAATAAATTATGAAAAAACCGCAATTACTGTAATTAGTGTCAGACTTTTCATTTCGAACCCCATCATATTATCAATTTATTCTTTCTGAATTTGTCAAGAATTTGAAACAAATTGTTGAGTCTGTTGAACATTACAATAATTTCCGTTATATTGATGGGATCGACATATGAGAACGTTCGTGTTCGAAACTTGGCAACTATCGGTGAATAATGATAATCGTGGGGAATAGGAATGATATTTGTTTTCTCATAAAAATCGCTAAAAAAATTACTTTCGAAATGATCCTGGTGGAAATCGGTTGGGTTTATAGATAACCATCTCTGACCGAATTTTCAAGTTTTCATCTATCATGATACATCAAATTCGTACATGTGATTAAAGTTGTATACAAAATGGACTCTTTCGCTGATAATGTTACGCTGGGCGTATATATTTGGGGGCGTATTTGGCAACGATATAATTTTCAATAGGTATATTTATTATTGGTATAATATAGAGGAACTGTAACAAGGCCATCATCTCGAAATGAGTGTTTGATACTGTTGACACATTTTTTTCTTGTATTACAGGAAAATTCCTAGATTTCCAATAGGATTTGACTACGAAATTTATCACGCATAATACACAAAATCACCACCATCGTGTGATTCATTCTGATCCAGATCATCAATATTACAGTGCCCTCTTATGGCATATATCACAAGCTAACCATTTTATGCCCTCCTTGTTTTCGAATTTGCTTCATATCAGACCAAAATCACCGACGACGCTTGCAGAAAATCGTAACAATGATTTTCTGAAATAATTACAAGCTTGGGCGGTGTCCACTGACTGTGTCAAGTTACTATCTGATGATATGTTTCCACTTGTTGAAATATCCATGAAATGAACAACAAGTATTTCACAAACCACAGGAAAGTGAGCTATAGTGTAGCCGCTGAAAAGATAGAATGATCACGTGAACGGCACGCACTCTTCGAATGTTCCTCTCCCCAATGTTACAAGTCCGATTTACACCACTCAGCAAAAACGTCGCCTCAGCAGTGAATTCAACAGCATTTCCCTGTTCTCCCATAAACTCTTGGGATGCTTTTTTATAAGTGTTCATTATTACACCTTTTTCCTCTACAGTTAAATGTCTTTTGTTTGATCTTTTTCTTGGATGTGAAAGAGTGTTTCCATCCATATTATTTAATTAACGTAACACACGTAAATACAAAGCACAAATGAGTACAGTACAATGTAAACAGTTCTTCATTTATTTCAGTTTAGAAGGCGTGGCTACGCCGCGCAGGCTAATATAGATGCAGGCATTCACTGTTCGCGAGTCCTTGAGTTCTATCTTTCGAACGGCCAGACTATAGTAGTATGCGTTTTCACCGAAATTGACTATCCTTCCTCTTTTATTTTTCTTGAGGCCGTTTATAAAATTCCTGCGAATCTGCATTATATTCAAGTATATTTTTTTAATGTAGTATATTTGCGATATATGATTTTTTTTTTTATATCGTGAAAAGATTTTTCAGTCGGCCAATCATCAACATTCAATTGTGCTTCATTCCTTCGAAGTATTACTTGACCTAAAATATCGATTAATTTATGGGAAAATACAAAACATTTCTTTCTCACTTTTCAAGAAGTTGCACTCGTCGGAATGGACAAACTTTTCACCTGATTCCATGAATAAATAATATCCAATATAATAAGTGTCATGGAATTGTAATGTTTCACGTAAGCAATCAACAGATTAGCAAGTTTTGCTGTCACAGTTTTTTTCTGATCTGGATTATTTGTTCTATTGATTTCTTTTCTGAAGAAGCCGAGATATATTCGATATTTGGGTTTCGGTTTTCTATCACACTCTTCGACCGCATTGAGAATATCTTTAATTGGTTCATCTGATTGTGCTATTTTTCAACTCTGTTTGGCACATATACCAAATTGATTTTTTTATATATAGATTTATTTCTTTATTTATTTTTTTGACATATTTGTCCTGACGTCACGAATGAATAATGAGGGATTTAAGTATTGCAAGTGTAATTCTGAGGAAAGTGTTTCTTGTGACAACCTGGTATTTTGCTAATCGATGAAATTCAGTGATATGATACTCGCCTTAAAATATTATTCTTCCGAACCGATGGAAACATTTCCAAAAACATTATTCTCTAGTGAAAACTGAAAATATGTTCCTGGGAAAATTATTATTTTTAACAACCTGGAATTTTTCTAATCAATTAACTTCATTAATAAGATACTCTCCTGAAAATATTATTAATTCACTTATTCATATATATATATATATATATATATATATATATATATATATATATATATATATATATATACATACAAGAAATTTTTTTTGGACACTACGGAAACATTGATAATATACAAGAAAAATCTGGACATTATATAACATACAAAAATTACATTTTCAATGTTCACTGTATGCATGTTACTAGATAAAGACTAGATGCACTTCAAATGAATTGTGAATAGTTAAATAAACATTAAATTCTCTATCAACTGAAAATCTCGAATCAAGTACTAGAAAAAATCGTTTGAGAAATCGCGATTTCTTCATTCTTTTGATTCTTGAATTTTTGCCATGTTGATGACTCATTCATACAATTTAACATAAAATTGTAAGAAAAAAAGTTTCTCTTATTTGTTTACTCCCGAGCGCGCTTGGTACTGCATAATTATGACAAGGGGCATTGTATAATGAAATCTGTTTTGTTCGATTAGTAAAATGAGTTCCGGAGAAGCAATTCACAACCTAGATTAAGACTTCAACTAATTTTTTTGTACTCACTCCGAGTTAATTGTTTATTTGACTCAAAAATGGTATGCATTTTCCAAACTCTGCTAACATCAATATTCTGACATCACTTCACAGGGTGTTTTATTCCGATCAGAAAGTTGCTTGAGTATAAATGGTCATATAAATACTTTTCGAACTACCAACTAGCACTCGTCAAGAATCTCCCTGTAGATATGTTGTTCGTGATATCCTGCAGAAAAATGACGGAAGATTGCGGGCGATATATAAAAAAGACTTTTTGAAATTATTTCGTGTTGTGAACAGCATACTGATTTCCCTCTAGGCTAAAACGTTCGTGTACCGTTTGCATGAAGTCAAAAAGAAATGTTTCATAGTTATCTCCAATAACAATTCAGTTGAAGAAAAATACGATAGGTGTGATTGTTGGCATCCATACCTCAGAGTTCATTTGTGGAACAAATAGTCGGATTGGTTCAATTTCAGGTAGGTATGTGACTTTTTTCTTTATTTTTATAAAGATGATGCATAACAATAACAAGATTATTCAATAATAATCATTGGTTATTCTGGCTGCATGAAAAACAATGTGTCGAATGGTATCGTACACAGTGATTGAAGATATCACTTCCAGATGAAAAACAATCGTTTATATTGTCCGTTAATTTTTAGGATGCAATATATTTCGAAAAGAATTACTGATACGATTCTTCATGAGGTATTCACTAACAAGGTTTACAAAACCGCTGCGGGTACGACAACTTTCTTGCTCTATAATTTCCTTAAGCAGAAATCAATCGATCAAATGTTTCATTCGATTACATCGGATATATAGGGAGTCCAGTCCAACCGGTTGATACTTTGATCCGACTGCCCGAACTTCAATTCTTTTCTCCCAGTTCTATGAATTCAACAAATTCATTGAGTAGTACATTATCAGATAATGTCCAAAGTTCGAATACATGAAAAGGGAATATTCACTATAGGCGAATTATTCATTGCTGTAACCTTCTCCCTTATTTTTGAGAATGGGGAGATCTGCGAGGGGTCACAGAATGTTACTCAGAATGTTCAATGTATTTAGTAAGTTACCAAAAATAATAGATGGAAATGACTTTGCCCGTTGGCATTCACTCACTTCCTTGAAGTTTTCAGACAGGTGATTATTATACAAAATAAACGTTCTTACATCACAGAGGTTTTTACTAACTCAAATGTGTTTTTGCCAAAATAGCACAAATTATTGAAATAAGGTTTGATACAAAACTAACATGAGAATAAAACGATAAAATGCATAACATATGGACAATATCATCGCCAACTCTATACTTTCTTCCCATTCTGAACAAAGAACACGGAATTTGCTGAGATGAATCGTATGTGCTTGAAATGAGTTGATGAATTCATGTTTCCCAGTTATCAAGTTACGTGTGCTTTATAATGCATGATGGATTACAACACCTCCATACATTTGGCTCCACACCCCCATACATTTGGCTAAAATACCTCTAACAGTATTTCGACCATTTATTATCCAAAATTTCTGTCTCAAACTCGATAAGATGGTTTGAGCTCCTGCATGTTGATCCTCATGAAGATAAGCTAGGTTGATTAATTTAGATAGTGGATGACGAGGATGTAGGATTATAGGAAATCTAGAATTATATTCAAAACTCGATTATTGTAACCTACTCTTATCAACCTATCCTTGCGACCATAAACGGGATCTAGCGATTTTATTGAAATGTGCAGAGACACCGTACTCTTGCATTTGCAAAGAACGCAACAGATAATTCAGTTATACTCTTCTTCCGTAATTTATCCGTTTCTCCGCTTTTTTTTTACGAATTTTAGCATTGTCACAAAATCTCAAGAATAACGATGTGATTTCAAATAACTTGTGCAGGGAATAATATCTGAGAAGAATTAATAAATTTTGATTTCATTCAGTACCGAGAAGAACTGTTTTTATTTTCATATGTATGGGTAAATTGTCTATGTCAACGATTGAGTTTTCTGGCCATTCATCAGGGGTTGATTTGAGACAAAGAGGTCCTGACCACTGTTATATATATTACTTTCGTTTCACCATACTGTGTAACATAACATTCAATCAATGTGACACAAGTCATTGTAAATGCTCACTGTAATAAACCTCTCTTCGAAAAGTAAATATTATGCCTCAATATACTACAGATAATTCAACAAAACATTACATGGTGGCAGACGGTTTCAAATCGCGTTGAGAGGAGTTGCGAAATCTTGTTTTCGTCAACAAACTACCTACTTCAAGTGAAGCGGTAAAATTAACTTTGGAGAAAGCTGGTCTATAGCTTGTCTATAGCAGTTTCAAAATGACGGATCAAAGTAGATGTCCTGACGAAATGAGCTTCAGAGGAAATGTAGCGAACAACAGGAAGCTGTGAAAACAAAAATTTGAATTATATATGATGGCTAGTGGAAAAGATGGGAAGAAAGATGAAGTGAAAGTAGCTGTGCTTCTGAACTTCCTGAGATATATAATACGTTTGAATTTCCAGACCCCGAAAACAAAAATAAACTGGATAAAGTTTTGGAAAAATAAAAATAATAATCCAAACAGATCATCGTCCTCCCATTGGTTAACTCAAAAAGCCTCTCGATGATTTATCACCACGGATTCAACGTTTGGTATATAAATTATTGAGGTATCAGTTTGAATTACGATAGGTGCCAGGAAAGAACTTGAACGTACCGGACACATTGAGTCGTGAACCTTCTTCGGATATCATCAATACAGATTACTTGGACACTAATCTTAGAGTCTATTGTATAATATCCACTTCTCCTGAAAATGAAAGACGTCTTCAAATAGCTATAGATGAAGACTCCACCTTGTAGAAAATCAAATATTACGTTCTACATAGATGGCCCACACACAAATCTAATATATCAGCTACATTAAGAAAATTTCGGCCAATAAGAAACGAAATATTCATTCATAGGAATATTTCATTTTACAACAAGCGATTGATCATCCCTGAGAGCTTGAAACGGGAATTTTTTCGAACTTATACACAAGAGTCATCAGGGTGTTGTTTCTTGGAAGAAATTGGCCAAAGAATCAATATATTGGCCAGGAATATCATCAGATATAGAAGAAGTTGTACTCTCTTGTCTGATTTGCCAGAAATACTCCAGATCTAATATAAAGGAACCTCTCCCACCGCATATTATTCCAGATCTTTTTTGGGAGAAAATTGGAGTAGATTTCAAAACATTAGGAACAATGAATTTTATTGTCGTTATCGATTACTTCAGTAAATTTATAATTGTCAACGAATTGAGACCGCCCTTCAATTCCCATGATTTCGATGCCTTTGTAAAAACATACGATATTAAGCACACGACATCTAGTCCTTTCTACCCTAGATCTAATGGTCAAATCTCAACAAAATGATAAAGATAATTTGCCGTCTCAAAGTCATCTTTTGATGGGACGAAGATTAAGAACAACAACTCTTCCCGTTCTAAAAACCATTTTGGAACCAAGTTTTTCCATCAAAGGGGTCAGACAGGAACTCAAGAATAGGCAAAATGTTCAGAAAAAATATTACGATAAGTTTACAAAAGCTTTGCCAAAGTTGAGACCGAATCAATCTGTATTATTGCAAGTTGGAGTAAGAGATTGGAAACCGGCAGTTGTTGTTGATGAATCTGGTCCAAATGATTCTACATCAAGTTCGTCATCTTCCAATGGAAGGCTTTCAATGGAACGGAACGATTTGTGCAGAAAACGCTTGAATGATAGGAAAACTTCATTTTCGTCTCTAAATGCAATATATACACGTGATCACTCGCACAAAGTAACTCGCAGTGGTCGAATTGTTAAATCACTGAAAAAACTTAATTTGTAATTTATTTGAGTTGTTCAATTTTTCTATTTTTCAATTCTTTTGGAAGGGGCATGTTATATATGTTACTTTCGTTTCACCATACTGTGTAACATAACATTCAATCAATGTGACACAAGTCATTGTGAATGCTCACTGTAATAAACCTCTCTTCGAGAAGTAAATATTGTGCCTCAATATACTACAGATAATTCAACAGGACAATACAACCACCATAGCTCGCAAGTTTTCAAATCACTGACAGATACACCTCTGGAAATTATATCAGCTGTATTTTCATTCGATATTACACGACCCCAATGAAATATTTTTGTTAAATGCTGAATTTCAGATACGAGATGACCAACAAATACCTCCCAACACCTCGATTGTTCTCTGAGCCACGATAAAACAATTATAGAATTATTCCACAAGAATACATCATTAATTTTCAATTCTAGCGCCGATGTCACCTTATCTACTGATCTGGATAATAAAACTGCACCCAAAAGTTCTTAACGCGGTAAAGTGAGACTCTTCAGGGGTGCTACTCGCGATTCATCACTAATTAATCTCACTAAAGTCTCACCTCACTTGTGAGCAGATTTCAAGAACAAATAGACCCCATACGATTGCTCACAAGGATCACAATACCCATGAATTTGAAGGTTATATGCATTTTGTATAACAAATTGTCGAGGTACTCTGATACTATTGAGGCAATTCAATTCGTTATAAATTTATTCCAGTATGAAAATATTTCTGATGGTACCGATTCATCCCACTCAATTTTGAGTTATCAAAGTTTTTGTAGAAGGACTTCAGCTTGAATGATAACAGGACCCACGAGACCTAACAGATAAGGCTTGTAGAACTTCTGATTTATGGGATGCCCATTTTCGCAATGGAAGCCCATAATCATTCGATTCTTTCGAAATTTCATTCGCGATATTCATAACCCCATATACTGACGAGGCACCTGCTATCAAATCGTCCATATAAAAATTATTAGCGATTATATTGCTAATTCGATGGTGCCGTAGTTATTATTATTATTATTCGCGTTTTCACTCCAAACGATTCTTTGTAGGGCACGGTCCTTTTCCCGAACATTTATCTGCCTAAACATTTTGTCAATATCTGTCGTTATTACCACGTTATGCTGAGGAATCTTAACAGAATGTTGAAGAGTTAAAGATAATCTGTTTGTTGTCTTGGCGCTTGCATCGAATACAACGCGCTATTTCGTAGTTAATGAGGATTCATTTAGAACTCCATGATGCCGCAAGACATAAGTCAAGTTTCTATCGATATCACCAACTTCACTCGGTTCACATTCTGACATATGACCCAACTGTTCGAATTCATTCATGAGCTCATGATAATTTTGTTTCAATATCGGATTTTTTTTCCAGTTTTCGCTCTTAATTATAAAATCTCGTTTTTGACATTTCCAACGAGTCACCTAGTCGTTAACATTATCTCTCGTAGGTAATGCCACCAAAAATCTATTTCAATTCTACTACTATCTCTTCCTAAGTTTTCTTTGAAGAATTTTTCATGTACCTCTTGAGATTGATTTGATGCCAAACTTATATTACATTACGCTTCGCTTTCCAGCTCATAGGTTTCAAATCATTTTCCTGATGTAAAGCATCCAAAAATACTTTTTTGCAAAATAAAATTTGTGTTATCCACTTTCAACTGTCCGACGCACACTCATTCATAAAATAGTTCTGCTCCGATTAATATGTCGACTTTCGATGATTCGTTGAACTCAGGATCCGCTAATTTTATGTTCTTTGGTAAATTTACATTTTCGATTTTGAACGACTGAATTGGTATTTCGGTCGTTATATTTTAAAAAATTGAAAATGTAAGATTCGCATCGAAGTTATTGTATCCCGAATTTATGTTAGTCATGACCCGCGAATTTACTCTGTGTCAGCGCTTCGCCAACACCGAGAATCGGAATATTTATATTCATTTGTTTCAAATTCAAGCGGTCGGCTGATATTTTCGAATAAATTTCATCTAAGAAGCACTGTCTAACAAAGCGCGACACTTCACATATTCTTCCCGGTTGTTTTCGATGTGAAATATGGCAGTCGACAGAAGAACTACATTCGATGTTGCCTTATGTCCTGCAAGGCCACTTATGTTTTTTGTTTGCGATATATCATTATCTTCTACTTCCGCCCTCGCGACGAGAGTAGAAACGTTTTTATCAGTTAACCCAATACAAAGCATCGTGTTATGTCTTTCCTTGCAATTCTTGCACCCTTCTGCTAAATATTTATCAGCGAAATGATTGGAACGTAAACAATTCAAGCAGAGCCGCTTTTTATATATCGCTCTGGTACAGCAAAATTCACATTCAGCTTTACCTGCTTTAGTAACGCCTTGAGCTAACCCATACAACTTACCCTGATATCTATTTTGCGAATTTGAATTATTTGCTCTCATTGGGACTTTTCCCGTAAGCGTCGATTGCGGCTTTTTCGTGTTGTTATCAACGCTTTCCATAATGCGACATTTTTCGATAGAAAATCCGTAAATTCTCCCAGTGCTGGAACACTGTTGAATTTCGAAATAGATGCCTCATCCCAACTTTTTTTTTTCGAGGTTGAGTTTTTTTGCACAAACATATATTAATAACCTGTTCCAAGGCTCTGTAGGCTCTCCCAATGAATTCAAAGAACGAACGTTGCGTTCTAAGCTTCCAATTAACTTCCTAAGAAAACTATAGGACTCCTCTGCAACCGAAGGCGCATCAAATATTGCCTTCAAATGCGATCGGATTATAACTGGTTTGTTATTGAAACGATTTTCCAAAAGCTGCCATACAACCTTGTAATTTTCCTGAGTTATTTCGAGTGAATCTATCAACGCATTGGTCTCACCCTCGGTGGATGGAGTCTAACAAATAATGAAATCGTTGAATATCATCAAAACAAATGTTTTTCATACCAATGTTTTTTGATAAATTGCATCCATTTACTATAATCCCCTTTATATTCAGGAAGACCTAAATTTGGTAGCCTAACACCACCCTGTATAAAATAATTGAAGAATCCAATAACATTCGTCAAGGTACCTGGTATACTTTGAGTAACCTCGTTTCTCCGTTTATCATCCGCGACGAACTTCTTCGCGTCTAACATTGCTTTATACAAGACGTCTCAAATTCATCGCTAATCACCGAATTTCTGTTAGTAAGTTCCAAGAACGACTGCCTTCAAACCCGAAGAAAAGTAGGAATACTGAAAACCTCGGCCGCGAAAGCCTTAAGCATTTTTTCAGAAATATATCACTGTCACAAGAAGTGTTCGATAATATAATTACTTATACATCATTGTATATTACTTTATATTCCAGTTGTTCTATATATTTATTGTTAGGGACTTTACATTAGAATCAGTGCTCAGTACAGCCCTGTACACTATCTGTTATTATATAAGGATGATACACATCTTTCTTTAGGTTGAGGATATTTTAGGTGAGTCAGTCTTAAACTGACATTGTTCTGGAGTGGATCGATAAATATTGTGTTAAGTGTGGAGTGCAGTGTTTAATATTGTGGCTAGCCAGTGGGGCCTTCCTAACGTCTCAGAAGTGGGATACACATCGGTTTTTTTTTTGTCTCTTTCGCTCAACACTCAACGTTCGAACATGGCAGGACGGCGATCAAAAAAACGCCGTAGAAGGTCGAGTTCCTCAGAATCTTCATCAAGTTCTGAAGTTCCTCCTAGTAGCAGTGAACCTGAACGACGAGCACATAAGAAGAAATTGGGCAACCGTAAAGGTCGAAGGCCCAGGGTAAGGAGCACCTATTTTGATTTTTGTGAACGAGGTGAGTCGAAAAATGTTTCTACAATTCCGGAGTTTGACCCAAAGTCTGATTCGGTTAGAGATTGGTTGAACATTGTGGATCAACATGCAACATGTTTTAAATGGGACGATAATACAACAAAAACTATTGCTTTGAGTGAACTTAGAAATACTGCATCACAATGGTTTCAAACGTATATTCAAACGGAAATCGGTTGGGCGAATTATTAATGGGTTAAATGGAAAATAATTCTTTCTACCGCATCTCAGTCAGTTAGGAATACTCATAAATTTTTTTCATGGAAGTTGCAAATCACAAGTCATTAGAGAGGGAATCATTGTACAGTTTTCATTTGGATCACTTAGCTAAAATAGAAGCATTAAAAGCGAATTTTTCCGACGCTGACAAAGTTTCTCTCATCTTCGGCGCAATCGCAGATGACACGGTTGCATCGGCTGTGAGAGCAGCTAATATTACGGATCTCAATCATATAGCAAGTCATTTGAGGGACAGAACATATGCTGAGGCAGGATCCAGTCACAATCGAATAGGTAACAATACTTCAAATACCAAACTAGAACATTCAAAGCCTGCTGAGAAGCATGATAAGTGACAAAATGGTTAAGGCTTTCGCGGCCGAGGTTATTAGTATAACTACTTCTCTTCGGGCTTGAAGGCCGTCGTTCTTTGGAACTTCTTCCTGACGTTTCGCTAGCGCGAGTGGCCAGCTTCTTCAGAGGCTTATTCATCTCCGATGACTAAACAGTTCGATTTCTCAAGGCGTATTTATATTGATGCAGGTAGTCTGGAGTGTTAATTACTTCTGTCGGGTTCGGGGAATAATCATCAGTATTAGTTGCCGCACTACCTGCTGTGATTTCATTAGTTATTCTTGATTTCTTCAGAATCGGATTCCAAATTCTGTTTAGAGTCAACGCTTCTTCCTTTCTGTTAAAATTGTCCGCATGTTTTTGGATCTCTATTGCCTCCCGTACCAGTCGGCTATGGTAACCCTGGTTGGGGGCAATCAGTGTTGCATTTTCGAACAGAATCTTGTGGTCGCCCTCACTCAATGCGTGTTCCGCCACCGCCGATTTGTCGGTTTGCCCCAGCCTGCAGTTCCTTTGATGCTCATTGAGCCTTGTACCCATGGATCTTTTCGTGGTACCGATGTAAACCTTCCCACAGGTGCACGGTATGCGATAAACCCCTGCCGCTGACAGTGGGTCTCTTTTGTCTTTAACCGACCAAGAAGATCCAGCAAAGCCTCAGGTCGGTTAAAGACAAAAGAGACCCACTGTCAGCGGCAGGGGTTTATCGCATACCGTGCACCTGTGGGAAGGTTTACATCGGTACCACGAAAAGATCCATGGGTACAAGGCTCAATGAGCATCAAAGGAACTGCAGGCTGGGGAAAACCGACAAATCGGCGGTGGCGGAACACGCATTGAGTGAGGGCGACCACAAGATTCTGTTCGAAAATGCAACACTGATTGCCCCCAACCAGGGTTACCATAGCCGACTGGTACGGGAGGCAATAGAGATCCAAAAACATGCGGACAATTTTAACAGAAAGGAAGAAGCGTTGACTCTAAACAGAATTTGGAATCCGATTCTGAAGAAATCAAGAATAACTAATGAAATCACAGCAGGTAGTGCGGCAACTAATACTGATGATTATTCCCCGAACCCGACAGAAGTAATTAACACTCCAGACTACCTGCATCAATATAAATACGCCTTGAGAAATCGAACTGTTTAGTCATCGGAGATGAATAAGCCTCTGAAGAAGCTGGCCACTCGCGCTAGCGAAACGTCAGGAAGAAATTCCAAAGAACGACGGCCTTCAAGCCCGAAGAGAAGTAGTTATACTAGCGTGATAAGTATTTAAAAATACAAAACAATCAAATTAAATGTTTTTATTGCAATAAACGGGGACACAAATGAAGTGAGTGTAGAAGTTATAATAATAAGAAATGCAATTATTGCCATAGAAAAGGTCATATCGAAGCAGATTGTTACTCACAAAAAAGACAGACCGAGGTAAAATTGGAGAAGTTCAGAGAAAAACCGCAAAAAAAATTAATGACATTGAGAGCTCTACTGAAGATGAATTCTATAGGAACATCAAGATCAATGACCCTTTCCTTTTGGCATTTCTTGATTTTGATAGTGACTGTGTAGCCTCTTCTCTCAAATCACTTGAAGGTATTAAAAATTTCTTGATGAAAATTCAACTATGCCACTCTGAAGTTATTGCACGTATAGGTTGGCACAAAGTTAAAAACCAAAAGTCAGAAAGTTGGTGTCTGAATTGTTAGCAGCAGGAATAATTCGCGAAAGCAGTTCTCCGTTTGCCAGCCCAATTCTATTAGTTGATAAGAAAAACAATGAAAAACGTTTGTGTGTCGACTATAGAGAGCTCAACAAAATCACTGTCAAAGAAAAATCTCCACTTGCTTGTGTAGAAGATCCAATAAATAGACTAAAAGAATGCCGATTTTTCAGAAGGCAGAAAACATTGAAACGTTACAAAAAGTCTTACAAATCTGAAGGAAAAATCGTTTAACGTTAAATTCTGACAAATGTTCATTTCTACAAAGCAGTATACTGTTTCTAGGCTATGAGGTTGGTGAATCAGGGATTCGTCCCGGTAACAATAAAATAAGAGCTGTACAAAATTTTCCTATTCCACAAAACATTCATCAGTTACGACAGTTCTTGGGTTTGGTGAGTTAAAAAAAAAATTCATCAATAAATTTGCACAAACAAGCGAGAGCGAGAAAAGATTCCATTCATTCGAGTTAGAGTTGTTGGCAATAGTGTCTGTACTGCAAATGTTTCGACATTATTTATTGGGTATCGAATTTATTATTAGAACTGACTGTAATGCAGTTCGGGGAACAATTGAAAAAAAATATATAAATCCACGCATTGGCAGATGGGTCCCCTCATTACAAGAATATAATTTTCAAATCATTCACAAATCAGGAAATCAAATGAGTCACGTGGATGCTTTGAGTGGTAACCCATGCGTAAGCAGTGAAAATATACAACCAGATAGCATTATGAAAATATCTGAGGTGATTGGTTGACGGCTGTTCAAGCCAAAGACCCTGAAATTGTCAAAATTAAAGAGAATTTGAAATCAGGTGATGTGGGTAGAGATATCATTTATAATTATGATTTAAGGGCAGAGCGAGTTTTTTTTAAGCTCACTGAGTATGGTCAGCGCTGGCTTGTTCCGAAAAACTGTCGTTGACAGATAGTAAAAGCCAACCACGATGATTTGGGACATTTCTCGGTAGAAAAAACTCTTCATAGATTGCAAGAGCGATATTGGTTTCCTCGGATGCGGCATTTTGTAAAAAAGTATATTAAATCATGCCTACATTGCCAATATCATAAAGTGCCCGCAGGGAAAAAGCCGGGATTTTTATTTTCCATTCGTAAATGCCCTCGTCCTTTTCATACTATCCATGTTGATCATGTTGGTCCATTTATTGAGAGAAGAAATGGCAACAAATATATATTTGTTATGGTTGACTCGTTCACAAAATGAATGAATTGCGTAAATTGGTCGCTATTTTTGGAGTGCACACTGCGTATGATATCGGACGCAGGCAAAGCGTTTTCATCCAACAAATCAAAAAGAAATGCGAAGAACAAGGTATTCGCCATTATCAGGGTTCTATAGCGGTGCCTCGCGCAAATGGTCAGGTGGAACGATACAGCAGGACTATTGTGGACGCTGCCGCAACAGTAGGTTCAGGTCTGAAAGAAGAAGATTGAGACAAAGATGTGTCCAAAATTCAGTTGGCAATCGATAGTACATTCGATAGGACAGTACAAGCTGCTCCGGGTGAAGTTTCAATCGGATTTCGGTTGAACTTGGGGAGTGACCGATATGTGGCTCATGTCCGTGAGCCCCCAACGATTGACGTAGCCAAACTGAGGCAGGATGTTGCCAAAAGATTGGAGGAAAATCGAGAGAGGCAGAATAAAGCTTTCAATATGAGACGAAAAGTAGCTCCGATTTATAAAATAGGCGATTTGGTGCTCGTAAAAGCAACAAGTTTCAAAACTGACGGAAACAGTAAGAAATTAGTCGAAAAATACGAAGGACTTTTCGAAATGGAGAAAAATTTAGGAAATGATAGATGTAAGGTACGAGAAGAATTAGGGTCGGAAAGGTGCCAAAACGCAAACCTCTATAAGGAAGTTATTGGTGTGGAACATCTCAAACCGTTCACAGTGAGAGACGACACTTAGTAAGTGGAAATCCAGTCATAATTCAGGGATTAAACTGAATTCATGATTAGGAGTGAAAGTTGGGGATCAAACCAACCGGAAAGAATAACTTAGGGATTAAACTAAGTTATGAAAAGTAATCCATCATAATTTAGGGATTAAACTAAATTTATGATTAGGATTGAAAGTTGGGGATTACACCAACCGAAAAGAATAACTTAGGGATCAAACTAAGTTATGAAAAAAAAACATTCATAATTTAGGGATTAAACTAAATTCATGATTGTTAGTTGAAGTTAGCTAGGTACCTAGGACTTGTCCTTGACCGAAAGCTGTTATGGAGAGAAAATATAGAGGAAATGGTGAAAAAGGCGACAGTTGCGCTATACACCTGCAAAAGGACCATTGGCAAACAATAGGGGTTGAGACCCAACATTGTCCACTGGTTATATACGGCGGTCGTAAGACCCACACTCATGTATGGATCACTAGTATGGTGCCCAGCCTTATGTAAAGAGGTCAACTGAAAAAGGGTGGGAAAGGTACAGCGATTAGCTGCCACTCTCACGACGGGGTGTCTTAGGACAACTCCAACTAAAGACCTGGTAATGCTCCTACATCTGACTCCATTGGACCTATATGGGAAGGAGTGCGCGGCTAGCGTTGCTCTCAGACTCAATGCAATCTCACCATGCCCTAAGGAACTCCATTGGAAACGCGATTGCGGCTATCACTGGACACTGGCTTGGAGGATGCCATGCCGCACGTATGGGAATCCTACAACGGAATGACTTCTGTAGAAGCTGTCAAGACGAGGAGGAGGAAGGGACGATGGTCCACTTACTCTGTCACTGCCCTGCCCTATCCAGGAAAAGATTTTCTGCTCTGGGTCAGCCCTACTTTGAAAACCTATCCGATCTTCAGTCGATTGGTAACAAAAACTCTATGCTGTTTATCAACAGCAGCTACTGGTTCCCACGGTAGTGAAGGGGGTGGTAACCACTCCTAACGGCATCACAACGGGCCTTTGGCCTGTGGGTTCCATCCCGGACCACCGTGCTAACCTAACCTAGTTGAAGTTGGAGATTAAACCAACGGACACAAATAACTTAGGGTTCAAACTGAGTTATGGCACATTCACACATATACAAAATATCGTACACATAGGTGTTCATCGAAATGTTCTGTTTCAGAATATCCTGATGGGTTTTTGCATCCATTTGAGGTCAAATGGAGTAACAGGATGGCCGAATGTTAGGGACTTTACATTAGAATCAGTGCTCAGTACAGCCCTGTACACTATCTGTTATTATATAAGGATGATACACATCTTTCTTTAGGTTGAGGATATTTTAGGTGAGTCAGTCTTAAACTGACATTGTTCTGGAGTGGATCGATAAATATTGTGTTAAGTGTGAAGTGCAGTGTTTAATATTGTGGCTAGCCAGTGGGGCCTTCCTAACATTATATAGAGAGAGACAGAGTCGTAGAGTTCGGGTTGAATCGCATCTAGAGTTTTGTGTCCTGCGTTTCGGCTCCAATTTTGGAGCCATTTTCAAGACGTTGATGTTGATTTGACTTCGTGCTGGGGTGTCAAACTGCCTACTCCCCAGGTCTCGTCACGAGTTCCCTCTGAGGTCTCAATGGAGGGTTGAGTTCTTGGATAGGAAGAGATCGGTATTTTATAAAATTTTTATTATCGTGGGTAACATTCAATTCATTAATTTCATTAGATAGTTACTCATTCATCATATTAGATGGGTATGCATTCTTCAACAGAAACCGGTTTCAGATCTCTCAAACAATCCATTTCAGTGAGGAGTGGGATGGTATGAATATTCCTACGGTAAAATCATTTGTGACTTCGAGAAAACAGTTCAAAATCACCTCGTATTTGAACATTCTGATGAGCGTTGACATCTTCTCGTGAGTAACGCATTCTTATGAGAAGAATGCAGAATAAATGCGGTTTCGGATGATTCATTGCGAGACAATAAAGTTTTTGATTCGTGAAATACCATTAACTGGCTCGAATTGTTTTTGTGTTTGCCTTGAATTGACTATGAAAAACCTAGTAATTTTGGAAGCATTAAAATAAACGAAGATAATGCCTTTCACTGTCAAACGAATAATAAAGTAGCATAACATTTATAATTAATTAGCAAACCACATATAAAAAGTCGATATTTTTGCGAATACATGTCACTACTACATCGACGATTTCAGTGAATACTGTCTATTATCAAGGTAAGACACAGCATGAATATCCATACGTGAATAGTCAGACCATGATACATAAATTATTATGACTTGGGACCGTGAATGTCTGAATGGCTGAAGAGAAGATATTTAAGTGATATTATATAAAATATATATACATATATCCGATATCCCGTAGGTTGATCTTTTTTTTATATAATAATAGCACGGTTCGTCCCTCGATCAACCAACCCGGAATAGAGTGCTTCCGATCCAGCCAAGAACTGAATGTCTTGACCAAATAATGATAATGAATCGTCTTTATTGGTTGAAGTTATCTGCTAGAGCCCTCATCCCCTGCCAGCAACACTAGGGGCTGTAATGCACTCCTTTACATTCGTCTCAACTCAAAGCAGTGCTGCTTGATGGGTAAAAGCACTCCTTGATTTTAAGTACGAAGAGATCTCCACAGTGCTGCAGCTAGACGCCACCTAATCGCGTGAATGGTCCTTCATCCACACAATGAATACGTTATAGCATCCATTTCATATTTATGAGTATGCGCCTCTGTTGCTTTCTGGAGGGTTCGAAGGATCTACGACAATGTTTATGAACCTCTTCAGTAAGGACCTCATAAACTTCTGCATCCGTTCGGATCAGTTCTTGTGGCTGGGGGCATCACTTCGGGAAGTATTCTCTCAGTTCCAATGTTCTGGATTCTTAGTGATTCTAGACGCATCCTCTTCTCTGACAATTTCATTTGGGATTTGAGTATCGCCTGCCGTACCGGTGGAGGTGATAAACGAACAAGGACACGATGACAAAGATGAAATATCAATTCCTCAGGGTCTGAGCAGGAGATGGGTCAAACTCTAGGTGTGTCACGCACGTCTGTATTCTTTTCGGACGGCCTCACTACTCTTAAAATATTTCATGAGGCCCTCTCAAGTATTCGATCTCCAAACGATCATTTTCATTTTCAGGGTTGCTATGAGGCTGTCCATTAGTTCCGGCCCTACCACCTTGCCCTTGACCCCTTTTTGCATGGGTCGTTTGTGGGGGTGTCTGTCTTCTACTAATTGGAATAGTAATTGAAATAGTGGTGGTTATGAATTGAAGTGAAAAAAGTTTTGCTGTTAGGACACCACAGCCACCCCCAAAATCTATTTCTTTACCAGAGTGCATAAAAACAATCAAATCATCAGAATCCAAATAGGTTATTCCTTTCTTAGGAGTTAAATACTTAGCAAAACTCAGTTCTGCATAAGCAAGCACATGTATTCTGGATCAGCCAGCAATTTGTAGTGAACAATAGCACATATTAGTGAATTTAGAAGCTACTCTCCGACTTTTTGTGTTCACTAGAGTTACTATAATATAGCAAAATTGAACGCATCTATTCGATATCTGAAATAGTAACACCAATTTTGAATATCGAAAGAGCTTTTCCAATAAGGAAACATCTTGAAAACACGATCTATAGAACATATGGTTGAAGAACCTTTCATTTGCGAAGATTTTTCGATTATAAATACTATATCTTCGTATGTTTCTCCAAGCAAGGTTCAAAAGCTTCTCTTGTCATACGTTGCCCGTGACATTCTACGAGATATATACGTGATGCTTCACCATTTGTTCATTATTTCCATGGTAGGCAAAACCAAAGTCCATATAATAGCTGAGAGAGTAGAGCCATGAAACATTTGTTCCAAGTATCCTCAGAGAGAACCAAAAATATTCCATATATATAAAAAAATTGATTTGCAGATATTGTCATTTCTTTACAGATTCTTTCATTCTCCAGTATGGTGTTATCAATGGATCGCTGGATGGGCAAAGTTGCTATAGTAACAGGGGCCAGCTCGGGTATAGGAGCAGCAATTGTGAAAAAACTAGTTGAAGAGGGAATAGTGGTGAGTCAATTGAATCGAATACCCAGATGAATATCATTCATTTTGTTTTCAACTTTTTAGCACAGCCAATGATTATTTTTCAGTTACTCATCAGGCAATTAACTTTCACGTTTCCTGATACTGGGACTATTCAATCGTGATAATGAAGCAAATCAAATGATCACATTAGTAGTTTTCATCACTTTCATAGTAAGAAGAAGAATATCACTAAATTTTTGTGATTCATAATGACTATTACAAAAAACATTGTGTACATATACATAGTTGTTTTACGATTGTCAGATTATGCAATGCCAATATGAAAAATTGAGTTACAGGAATGCCGTAAAAGTGATGCATCATATACATAATAACTACTCGGGATGATATTTGAAATATGGGTGTTTGAGTAGATTGTTAACAAATTCTTGGAATTAATTCTTCTCATTGACATATACATATTGTGTAGATTTTATATCGTAGTGAGCGTTGGTCTGGGTTGATAATGTATATAAATTTTTTTCATTTGAACAATATTTCATGATATTGGACGATATGCGAACTCGCGAGCTAGATCATTGCCCTCGAGGCATAAATGGAATCAGAATGAGTTTTTCCTCTGACCAACTGATGTCCTTCTAAGAACGTCAACGGCCACGGTGGTACCGTCGGCGGCTTGGGAAACTGAACCCGTCTATCGTATCACAGGCGGCGTGCTTACCGCTACAATATCGAGAACCACAATTATCTATTTCGTAACCTTGGTATATTAGTATATTATGCAACGATCGCGTAATGATGGTTATTAATACATGAGCATAAACCGGGATAAGAAACGAGCCGAAGGTGAGTTTCGTATGGTTTATGCGAGTGTATTAATAACCATTACATGAGAGTTGCATACGTTATTTCATCTACACCCGATAAATAATGAAGAACTGAAAATGTTATATTATTAGGTATTTATATTGAACACAATTATAGTAGGTAATCAATCGTATTTCTTTGAAGAATTCTACAAAATTATAATTAATGGTATAACCACGGAGAATACAACAATGAGAAATGTTATAAAAGTCAACAGAAAAATAGATATAATTTTTCCTTACAGTAGGTACAGTTATATTGGTAAATAAACAACGTATTGTGATTGAGTTGTATCAGACATACCCCATAACCCACAAATATAAGAATCTATACAAGTGTAGAAGGGCAGATTTTTTATCTACCCGTAAAAGTTGCTGCGTCTATTGATAAATAGTTCCTTCTGGATAGCCCAATCAGTCAGCAACATCTCGTATGATTCAAATTTTCGTATCAAAAAAATAACATTTTGTGGAGATCAATTTGTTTCATTATTTTCAGCAAAAAAATTCTCAATAACAAAGTTTTTTATAAAGATCTGTTTCCTTTTTTCATGCTTCAAAGCGTCAAAAAACGCGTCTTCACGCAAAGAAAGAAAGGTACGTAACAAATAAAAATCAGAGTCATTTTTCATGTTTTCACGCATCAAAAAAAACATAGAGAGAGCATCACAACGGCGTTTCATTCCACAACAGAAATGAAATAAAATTTGCAAGTAAAGAAACATCATTCATTACTTTGGTTCTACGGTAAAAGAGATTTTCGTTCAAGGCGTTGCTCAGCAAACTGCAACCGCTGTTTTGAAGCATGTCAGAGAATACGATATTCTTACGAATTTCATTGGACTATTGAACTATTTGAATACATCTAAACCACTCTACTAGTTATTCAGGTGAGAGTCGAGTTCATTATGTGACGCTCTGCGATGAAGTTCAGACATAATGTCAGCAGATAGCGTCGCCCCTTGTAGGTGTATACCATCTGCACCAGTTTCAGTGATTTACTTCGTAAGGAGTAGATAGTTCGAAATGTTTCTGTTCATAGTCCAGCCAAGTTTCACTGAGGAGACCTATGGCGGGTCGAAACAGCTGTTTTGCATTGGATTTGTGAATGCCATCATTTCGTACATGGAAATTCTGATTTCTGTAAAGGGTTGCAGCTTTCTGCGAGTCGACCGAAGTCTGTTCTCTATCGCGGCGGGATATTTGTTGCGACTTTGCCGTACGATGGCCCACTGTAAGAGGTCTCCTCTGCTTAGTGCAGTAGGAGTTCGACCCAGCAGATGGCGTTGCCTCTTGGATGTTCACATCATATAAACTAGTTTCATAATATCAGTGACAAACTATCAAGAGGTTCTGGCACACTGATTTTCATGTCGTGATGTTATAATTGTATTCTCCAATATCGTTTCACAATATTTTCATGGTATGTCAGTTACGCTCTAGGTCATATATTGATTTGTTAGCATCGCTTGATGTGTAATGACAATCTTCTTCAACGCATTTTGTTTTTTGCTCTGATCTACATTTCAATAATAATCTGATATGTAGCTGTGATATTGAATTCATCTCTGAGGGACGAGGGACGAACTGTATCTTTTTGATGTGTATTTTCATTATGTATTATGGCCTAGGTTCGTAGCCGTGGGGCCATATGACGAAAACGTCATCAAGGTATCTGAACCAGCAAGAGAGTTTGTGGTCGACCGTGTCTTTCATCCTTCTCAGCAAAATTTTTTATGGAAGACATCGAAACTTAGGCCATAGACACGTTCGATCACAAACTCTTTTGCTGGTTTAGATAAGTAGATTACGTATTTGTCATATGGCCTCACGGCTCCGCAACTCCACCCGAAGATACAGTACAAAATGAAAATCGATACCAATAACTTCCTTCTATTCTTAGATGTCCGAATCACACAATCCAGTAACTCCCCCACTCACACGGTCTATAAAAAACTAGCACACACAAACCAATACCTCAACGCAAACTCCCACCATCAACCTCACACACATTAATAGCAAACCACGAGCTGGCTCGACTCAAATCAGCCCATCTTGAAAATGGTTTCAAAGACTATCAAATTGACAGACCCATCCGTCATCAACAAACATCTCCATACAATCCCAGAGATCCTAAAGACAACAACGTTTTTCACAAAGCTCTCCTTCCCTACATTAGAACTGTCAGTGGCAAAACTGCCCGAATTCCGAAAAAAGGGCATGAACACGTTATTCACCACTAACAATCAAATTTCCACATATTTCCGTTGTAAAAGACTCCCAGGGTACATATGAAAGTTCCGATTGCCATGGAACATATGTCGGCCAGACCAACAGACGTGTAACCAGTAGAGTATACGAACATCACCTGCTGTTCGAAAATCAGGCCCATCATCAGCCATGTCTGAACATCATCATGAGACAGGACATAATATAGACTTTGCTTACACAGACCATCGCCACAGCGAGAACACTACAAACTTGGATGATCTATACGGTAAACCAGGATCTCAGGACGACTGTGAAATCCCGCGATCCGAAGAGGACGGATGTAGCTCTATACAATCGGCTCTTAAAAGGAGCTCTGCGGGAGACAGAGGCCCTGACTCCTGGCAATAGTGAAGAATTGGAAAGGTACACATTATCTATCCAAAACGAAATAGACATTGCCTATAAGGGATCCTGTTCGATGAGGATGGTACGGATAGAAGGCAAAACCAATGAATGGTGGTGCCCTGAACTGGAACACCTCATAAAGACAGCGAGAACGACCTTTAACAAAGCAAAACGAACAAAACTCGAAGAGGACTGGGAAATATATAAAGCCAACCTCAGAGAGTTCAAAAAAGTCTGCAGACAAAAGCAAAGAGAAGCCTGGAGAGCCTATTGTGAGGCAATCGAAGATTTCCCGCAAGTCTCAAGGCTACAGAAGGCACTCTCAAGCGACCACCGGCATCCTGAAAATGGCGACAAAGCCGCCAACCTCCAAGAGAGCGCCGAGATTCTTATGAAAACACACTTCCCAGGTTCTGTCTTCCCAGGAACGACAAACCGGACGGAAGTACCAATAACACCCTCACAATACGACTGGGAATTTGCTAGCACTATAATTGATAAGGACAAGATAAGGTGATAAGGTGGGCCATATCGGGCTTTTCCCCCTTCAAAGCACCAGGTCCTGACGGTATAAGACCAGCCCTACTACAATGGGGATTGGATATTCTTATGCCGCACCTGGTCGGAACATTAGCTCTGAGGTATGTTCCCAGTAAGTGGAGAGAAGAACGAGTGGTGTTTATACCTGAACCAGGAAGGATGGACTACACCTTACCAAAAGCATTCCGACCAATTAGTCTCACATCGTTCTTTTTGAAAACATGTGGCAACGGTCAGAAAATTTCAACTACCTGGAAACCTCTAATATCCCGATGTCCAGTGCCCATTTAAACGTCCGGTGATGGTAATCACCCAAAACCCCCAGCCACACTCTAGTCACTCCCACCATAGTAGCACACGCCGATATAAATTTCACCGAACATCCTCAGTTCAATCTAAGGTTAGACGGTACCGTTTTTGAAAATATTCGAAAATATTCCTTTCACAAAACAATTATTGATGATATGAACAACTGTACCTGCTCTGGCATTTTCTGTTTTCTTCAACAATTCTGCGTTAATGTTATCATCTCCTGCACTTTTGTTCGACTTCAGTTCTTCTATTATTACTATAACCTCACCATCCGTAGTTGGATAATTAATCATACCTACTTGGGATTTCTCTGATATAAACCAATACTGAATTAGAAGAAGTCATAGTAGTAGTCATGTTTTCTTTTATATTGATTTGGTGAAGAATATGTAAAAACCCCCATTTCCGCAATGTTGTATTTTCATTCCGTTTTCAGGTTGTTGGCCTTGCCAGACGTATGGATTGTATGGAAAAACTCGGACAGGAATTGACTACGAAAAAGGGCAAATTTCTTCCAGTTAAATGCGACTTATCAATCGAATCCGATATTCATAATGCATTCAAGTATGTGACCAACAATGTAGGACCTATCCACGTGTTGATAAATAATGCAGGTTGCGTTATCCAATCCACTTTGGCCGATGGAGATACTGAAACATGGAGAAGAGCTTTAGCTGTTAACGTTCTAGGTACATTGAATAGAAATAATTATATGAGTTCCTAAGGCGACAAATAGTAATACTTCCTAGAATGATACGTATTAAACACAATCAATGAAGATAAACAAAAACTGCCCCCTCAATATGATTATATAAGACTATGACTGTGAAAAGCCAGAATTTTGTTATTGGAGTGAAACTGAATTATCAACATGAAATATTGACACATGACAAATAATTGAAAATTTCATTACCCTATACACACAGAATATTCGAAATGACATTGCTTTTCCGTGATTTGTGAGAAAATAAAAAAGTTCTTCCGAAAAAATTCTAGTACATATATCTGCTTAAACGTTTATCACTCATTCCATCATTTTTGTAAAACATTCTCAAAAGAGCAATAATCTTGAAGAACTGAACTGGAGCATATTCGATAAAATATTACATTATATGAAGATAGATGTGAGGATTCATTGGGCCTGTTGAGATGCAATATTGGCAAATAAGTCCAGTTTTGAAATAGTTCAACTGCTGAGCTATGTCTTTCCGCTGCCAGTTTTTGGTCAAAGAAAAATTTTTACGTTCAGGAAAAAACACGTATTTCCCTATCTGAACAATCTAGTTCAACAGTCTTCCAAAAACTAGAAATGATACCTTGTTCATTTGAAATTAATAAAAAAATTGAATTATTGAGAGCATAGCTAATATTTGCAAAGACACAATCCAGCCTCATTTTGTAACCTCTTTCTCCGCATGCCCCCTTCAATCCCCTCAACTGTTTTGAAAAACAACATAATATATGTGCCATTTGGAATATCTCGTTATAAAAATGATCTTCCCATTTTCTCTTACAAAGACTGCCTCAGACTAAACTATTCATCAATAATCTAACGTCTGTCTCATGCGTACAGCCTCTCCACAACTGACTATAGGTTCAAGCAATTCCACAGGCTGATTCAGATAGCTTCAATCTATTTTGAATAGAAATGAAATCATGTTCAATCACTGAAACAAATATTCAAACACATCGGAGATATCTTGTCACATTTAATTGAAAGCCTTATACAACTGACTCCAAGTGATAATAATCGACTTTATTCACCAATGAGTTACAAGTTTTTATAATGGACTGAAAAAGGGAAAGTGAATCGGCGAAGAATCAGCTGAAGCTGATTTTCATCTCAACCATTAAAAGCAAATGATGCAGTATAGAGCTATACAGCGTATATATAGAAGAGAAGAATAATCATAATACTTATAATAATAATTTCTTACATTTTTTTTTTGTATTCAAGGAATGAATAATAGCCAGGCCTTGTTCAACAGCAGTGGTTCAGTCCTGAGCACATCTAAGTATTACCTTTAATCTCTTATTGAAATTCCAGAATTCTTTGTGGAGCGAATTGAGAGGCTACGCGTAAGTGGAGTGTCTAGGAATTACTAGTGAATTATTTTTCCGATTTCCTCTATCCAAAGTATCTGGCCTCATTGTGAGAAGCAAAGTATTCCTAGGGAGGAAAAGTAAAAGTGACGTTTGATACGTCTTCAATGAAATAACTTATACTGCATTGACGACCTAAACAATATTCTATTATATAAGTATGAATTCTACCGTTCATTTATTAAATGCCTTGTATTTTGCAAAATGGTTCAAACCCGTTAAGAAAGTAAGATATTTTCAAGGAGTGAATATAATGAAAGAAAAAAAGTCAAAGGTTAAATATCATAATAGAGCTAGAGCAGTATATTCATGATTCAGCGAAATTTTTCTGCAAAGTGTTGAATATCAGACATTGTTCATGATAGGTACATAGAGAAATGTACGTTTCGGTTAGAGTCCGGCGTCAAAACTTTTTTTTTTTAATCTTTGTTTTGTAAGTTCTAATTTTGGGAATTTCAGGAGCATGCTATACTGTACCTACTTCAAAGTTTCAGTTCTTTATTAAATTTTATTTGTTAGTTCCATAATTTTTTTTAATGACTTATTATTCGAAAGAGGGGGAAAATCATATGTATAACATGGGAGTAAAGCGCCTTTTCCTTCCTTGAATGCCAGCGCCAGAAATTTCTTCTTGGTTTCTAGATTAATTCTCCTTCAGTTCCGCTGGAGTGAAGATTTCGGTTGAATTGTGTATTTTCCCCAGTTTGGCATCGATATTTCCAAATTTGGCTTCCTTTCAATGAGCAATATATCAACTGATAAATATTTCGTCACTCACCACTTTTGTATTATTATTTTTTATTGATAATAAATAGGTAATTAATTCAAATTCAATATCAATCACTCCTGTAAATTTGGATATGTTGATTTTTCATTGAAGAAGCTCCTGTATAACGAAAAGATATTTCGGTTCTGTGAACTCCATTATAGTAAAAATCTCACAGGACATTGGGTAAACATTTCTCAGTTACTTTCGTTTTCAAGGACTATGCATAGCTACTAGAGAAGCAATCAAGGATATGAGAAATAATAATATCGACGGCCACATCATCCATATGAATAGCATAACTGGTCACTACATACCCCACCTAGCAAACCTGAACATTTATCCCGCAACAAAACACGCAGTAACTGCTATGACTGAAACATTGAGGCAAGAGTTCAATGATATGAAGTTGAAAATAAAGATTTCGGTAAGAACATGGCCATTGATATTTCGAAGGCTACAGTTAATTCCACTTCAGAACATAGAGCCAGATTTATATTCGAAAGAGTGCCTCATTCAGTATAAAATTGAAAAAAAATATTTTTTATTTTTAACAGCTTATTTCGAACACTCGTGTCATTTTGGATTTTCCAGAGTATCAGTCCTGGCGTTGTTGCAACCGACCTTTTCAAATCTGCCGATTTGCAAACGATTGCAAATCAATTGGAAAATGATACTATTGCTCATCTAGCTCCTGAAGATATTGCCGATGGAGTCTGTTATGTTTTATCAACACCACCTGGAGTAAATGTAAGTCCTATTGAACAAATTTGGAAGGAATTGTGAATTGAATTTATTTCAAAAGGAACAATCTGAGAATGAACCCAACTTCAAGCAAGTATAATGAGGGCAAAAAAATCGAGTTGGTATTACAAAAATCCACTGAATAATATGAAAAGTTCAATTTTGAAAAAACAGTTTCCTGCCCATCAACTATAATAGAACATTCAAAAGAGATTATAAACGCTTCAATTACGGGCTTGGCAAATATTCTAAGAAGAAGATCCGATCTGTTCTAGAACTCGGACTCATTCAGGAAAAAATTAGTCTTATCTATGTTATTTCACTCACTTTCTCGGAATCACGCGAGAGAGTTGACGACTAATTGCTATGGCATATTTCTAAGGCTCATCTGCGTTTCATTAAGTCCACTTGAGCCCCTTTTACACTCTAGATACATGTAGAAAGTGTATTTCCTAAAAATATTTCATTACAGAATTTTTCACTTGTGAGACTAAATGGTATTTCCAAAAGCTGACAAAAAGTGAAAAATCAAATCATGAATCTCCCCTCCTCTCCTTTGGTTCTCATAATAAATATGGCAAAAGAAATGAATTAAACATTGTGTATGAAAGTGATAGATCGCCATTTTTCGTGACATATTCTAAACTGATTTCAATCTTGATCAAATGAAAAACTATATTAACCGCTGGGGCATTCCCTAGAAATCAATATGTGTCAACTTCTGAAAAGACCAAGGTTTAAAATTCACACAAAGTTCAGGCCAGAAGGCATAATTGTAAATGATAATAACAATAATATTTATTATTCCTTTGAGACACTAGTATTATGGACAAAGTCAAAAAAATAATGGATGCAAACAAAAATTCGGAGGGTAAGTCTCCATTTCAACTGTAAACATTCAACATAATGAATGTGAATTGAGGATTAAATTGAATTCATTTACAGGTACTTAAATCATTTAATCCTTGATTATACGTTGAGCCACGTTTACTTCGAGCCACGAATCAGCTATATATATATATATATATATATATATATATATATATATATATATATATATATAACTCGTGATGAGACCTGGGGAGTAGGCAGATTGAGGCTCCAGCGTCAAGTCACAAATCCTTGCCCCCTGTGACAACACCTGAGGGATAGGCAGATTGAGACCTCAGCATGAAGTCACATTTACCTCTTGAAAATGGCTCCAAAATCTAAGCCGATCCAATCTCTCGCAACTCTGCTTATTTTATCATCACGGAACTAAAATATGTTTCGAAAGAACGGCACAAACCGCAGTCATTGGCTGTATATAAAAACTGTACAACAGTCCAGAAAAATATATGCTCGTCTGCATCTGGGTACTTTCCTTGGAATTGTTATCACATATGATTCAGTTTTCACCTCGCTCATATCTGAATCAAATTCAGGTTGAAAATGATCATGAACACTATGCAGCAATGTTGTTTTGAACGAGCAAAGTTTCGAATAAATGGCATAAACCGCATTCATTAGCTATATGGAAAAACTGCACGAATAGTCTAGGGAAAAGATATGCTCACCTTGATCTGATGCATCTGAGGACTTTCCCCGAATTGTTATAACATGAGTAATTTTCCACCTCGCATATAGCTGCATCGAAATTGTTTTGGAATATGTCGTGAACATTGTAGAACAATGTAGTCGTGAATGAGCAAAGTTTCGGAAGAATGGCACAAACCGCTTTCATTTGCTATTTAAAAAAACTGAACAAAAAGTCCTCTAACTTTCGATGTTCTATATAGCATATAGCCACAAAATATGCTACTGCAAAATTCACTGTCTAGGTCCGATGACGATGTTTCCAATATCAACCTCTCAATCTTCCTCAATTTCCTCTTCATGTTATCACATTTTTATCTATAATTCCGTTTGGATACTTTCCCGATTGAATATTCCTTTCCAAGATGTATTCACTAGCGCACTAAAAAACGAAATGAGCTGGCCATGGCACGGTGTTATATCAGTAATATACCTAAGTGTTTTTGTATATTCTTTTCGGCGAGAGAAGTGACTAGTAGTACAAAAAGGCGTGACTACAGATCTTGGTCTATAAGAACACAGCTCGAAGTATAATAAAAATATACTCTCTCACATTCTATTATAGTACATGAGCATACTGTGAAATATAAAATTGTGACTTGTATCTCACTCCATACACTTTTTATAGTGCCAATCTAAGAACTTCAGCAGTAATTATATAGCAAGTTCAACTTTTCATTGTTGCCAAATTGATTGGTGTTTGCCCGCAGACTAATGGAGACAAACCAGTCCGAGGTGACAGCCAAGTCGACACATGCGTCTACGGAAAAGCCGTTACTGCTGCTCCTCTATGGTATATATTCTCGGGTAAAACTGTAGTACTTCACAAACAGAGCTTGTCTTGAGCAAAAGATCAATCATAACACTCAGTACATCACACAGAAATTCAGTAGTCACATTCATAGATATATCGAAAATGCCGAGAAAGATCTCGAGAAAAACGTATGCCATCGCTCATTAAATGCGACTTCAATTCACGCGTCCACATTCCACGTCACCTCACAAGTTCAATCAAGTCTCAGAGTTGAGAGAGACTCCATCGATATGGAGAGGAGGCCGCAGCGCAACTCTCGCTGTGAACGTCTTTGCGGCAGGAATTCCTGATATCAGATCTGTAAAGTGGAGGTTGAGTGTGAGAGCAGTCTCTAACTGAACTCCGCCTGTAATTGTTCTAAAATTGTTCGTTACGTTAACCAGCTGACGAACGTCAACCCTCAGAAGTCGAAACTTGTGCGAGCAATGGATCAACGAGGCCTTACCTTTTAACGTGCGATTACCCAGCACGGTGGCCCGGCGAGGATTCGAACCCCGGCCTTCCGCTTGACAGGCAGATATGCTAACCGCTACACTACCGAGACCACCGCTACACTACCGAGACCACTGACCATGAAGACACTTTATTATCATTATAATTATTATCGCCTAAACAAACCTAGTCAGGTCCGTACTCCCCACTGCTCCGACCCAATGGGCGAACGCGCTAGTATAATTAGCCAATGACCACTTCCTGCATCGCAGGATGAGAGATCACTGGCTCTGAGCAGGCCCTGCATCTAGTATCAGGGACCTCTCTACCCATCACATGGCTCCGGTGGACAAAGGTGTTGAAGACACCTTCTTGTCACCCCATGATGAACCCTTCAGTTTCTGACTTCAGCTCACCTGACCTGCGTAAAGCAAATGTCAGCTTAACAAACATGATCCTCGATGTTCTTAAAGAACACTCCATGCATGGGATTGTCTGTATGCAGTCTGTATTCCAGCATTCTCTGCAGCTTTTTTCTGTACTGGCTCCAACTCGATGACAAAGAGGTAGTTTATCCGCTCGGTGTCGAAGACTAAACCAAGTTCATCGGCAGCGCGCCTTTCTACCTTGAACAAAAAGGCTCCGATACCTGCTTTCCATGGTTTCGGATCATGCAGTGAAGGGGATCCGAACTCATGATGACTTTAAAGGCCCCATCCAATGCCATTCTGTTATGGAGACACTCTAAATTCAAAAGTTCATGGCCCCATTTTTGTCGAAGGAGATACAACCGTGGAAAGGACGATTTTGGATGCATGCTTCGGTGCATATGCATCATTTTACCAGCCTTTACGTCAAGTTGCCGCAGCTCCTCCTGAGTCCATCTGATGACTCCAATGGAGTAGACTCGGAATGGCAAGTATATTGGTGGCAGAAACTTTGTTTTTTCTTGACAGCTCTGAAGACCAGATCTGCCGTAGTTTCTGCATATACTTGCCACGGAAAGTATTTTACCGAGTCTACCTCTTGGGTGTGGCGTTGTTCCGCACCCAAATAGGTGTATGTCTCTCCGGTATTCAAATGATGTGGAATGCTTCCGTCTACGAGTTGGGCATCCTCAGCAAAATCTTCGCATCGTCCTATTTTGAGGTGAACCAGTGCACTTTTGTCAATCCCGAATTCCATACCGACTTCATGCGTGAACTCCTGCACCACTCAAGGGATTGCTGTATATCCCTTTCGCCAGAGGCATAGAGCTTAAGGTCATCCATATAAAAAAGATGGGTGACTTTGTGCCTCCGGTCTTCAGTGGTGCCGCACTTATAACCCCGGCTTTTCCTGAGCGCAACGGACATTAGCATGAGTGAGATGCAGAAAAGATTATTATTATTGATAAAGTCTGCCAGTCGGCCCCTTTCTCTGAAGCTCCCAACACATCCGGAGGGCGCGCTTGCGATATTATCCAGAAACCACTTCCCACACCCATTAGGTGAGTGGTCACTGGGTCAGAGTATCATGTGCCCTGAGTAGAGTCAACGAGCCGAGGATGACGGCCTTTTGCGTTTGGCCAGCAAAGAATTCTGCTAATTTTCGGCAAGCCGGTATGATTTTCATTTCACCAAGGGCTCCTATAATCAATACTACTATTTCAATTAAGTCTATGGGTTTCGAAGAGAAGATGTCCATTTCTCCTCTTCTTCTCGGACAATATTCGTCTCATCTGGAGCCGAGAACTCCCCAACGAATATCGTCTCATTCTTGTGGTCTAGAAGGACTACATCGGGCTTATTTGCTTGTCTCTGCCTGAGGATGGGAAAGGAATAGTTCCTTTTTCATGGTCCCGGACCATTGGATCCGAACCCCTGATGACTTTACAAGCTCTATCCAGAACCATTCTGTTATGTAGACATTCCAAACTCAAAAGACCTCTTCCTTCCCGTAGTCGGGGAAAGTATAACCAGGGAACGGACGATTTGGGATGCAAGCTTCGATGGATGTGCACCATCTTTCGAGTCTTTATGTCGAGTTTTCGCAGCTCCTCTCGTGTCCATTACACTACTAGGAAGGAGTAGAGTAGGATCGGAACTGCAAGCATATTAGTTGCACCAACTTTGTTCCTCCCCAACAGTTCTGATGACCAGATCTGACGGACTTTGTGCTGCTACTCACAACAGAGGGTTTTGCACTGTTTCGATTTCCTGGGATTGGTGTTGCTTCACTCCGAGGAAAGCGTACGTCTCTCTGGCATCGAGCTGAAACTCCTCTTTATATTCCTCACATCATTCTCTTTTGAAATGAAAATATTCTGAGATGGGTGACCTTGTGCCTCCGGTCTCCATCTAACTATGAGTTGAATACCCTAGATAAATGGTGGTGGATGATTGTGGATGTTTTCCACCAACAAGTCCATCTGGACCTGGAGCAGCGAAGCTCTTCGAGCCCATGAGGGAGGGGAAGTTATTCTGGAGTTATCGGGTTGCACAGTTGGTTGAGCACTGGCTGTTGAAGTCTTCTACACAGAGCTTCAAACTGTGCTAGGGCTGGAGTGTCCAAATTGAGCGGTTGTGGATGTTCGTAGATATCCTTCCAGAAGGATTCCACCGATCAGCGGTCGACGGATTTTTCACGACTCGTGGAAGCTTTTGGAACAAACGAGAAGGCTTATCGCAGAAAATGAGGATTTCCGCGACGCTTCTCGCTTGCCTCACTAGTGACTTCTTCGCTGCCACCAGCAACTACTAAATAAAACCGCTAACATTGTCGGCCGAATACCTACAATACGTTCATTGCCCACCTGATCGCTTGTTGTCAATGCGCGGCAGTGTTCATTGCCAGCTCATCGTATTCACTATCTACCATCAAGATTGTGTTCTGAGACAGGTGATATAGCCTTGTCGGCTAAAGGGCCTGCCTCATGCGCAGCTGAATGAGGGTTCGAGACTCATTGGCAGCGGCGGCTTCTTTATAGAGGTACAGAGTCATTGCGGACAAGTGAGTATGCGGTGCGTAAAGCAGAAATTCACTATACCAACAGATGGGTTTCATTTAAGGGAGATGGGTACCATGCTGGAAATCGTACCTGGATACGAACCAGACAAAAGGAGAGAACAAATTACCAGTTTCGACCTCAGATTGTCTCATGAGAATCTACAAGAAAAATCAACGTTTCGATTGTCGTGAGTCCATATACCCATCTACTGCTTTATAGTGAAAAATATGCTTTTGCAAGCATCCGAAACATCTGGTTAAATATGAGAATGTGGTAGCTACAACTATATGCTCTCATTCAACTATCATAACCAACAACTGTTACTCATCAATGTCCTGTTGCATGCAAAATACGAAAAATATCAATTTTAATGATTCTATTTCTTTTGTTTTCTCTTATACAGTATATGGTCTACTACAATATGGTCCATTGATCACTCATGATCTCGAACTCAAACTTATCAATTTTTTGCAGGTTAGTGAGTTGACGATCAAGCCAGTGAATGAATTAGTCTAGAGGATGGTGATTCCACCTGAAGTAAAGATAACAACAAAATAATCCTGAATTATGCAAATTGAAATAATATCATGAATGTTGAATAAAGGATCTATTAGCGTCCATTTTTTTTTTCAAAACTAGTAAAAATCTCAAACTCGTATCGAGTAGCACACGTTTCTATAATATTTTATCGACTTGAAGTTTTTTGAAAATCATATTTTGATGTTGAAACGTAAAATATACGATACGAACACCAGTGTCAGTATTATAAATACCTCATCAACCGCACAGTAGTTCTGAAGAAGAAAAGATACATTTGAGTTTTATCTCATGGATTTTCAATGACTGATCCCGATGAAGTGAAATTTTCCTTCGATCATGTTCGAGATGACCCAAGAAATATTCTCAACCTCACGGATAATGCTAAGAATACAGTTTCACTAATTCATATTATCCATAAAATAAGGTGCTGTTGACCCTGTTGGCATAAGACTAACGATCATTTTGTTATTATGTTATCACACTTCTTCATATCACACGCATAATCAACTATTGAATGAATAGAGGTATGCTTTCAACATCTCAAGATTTCATTCCCGTTATTGAAATCAATCAAGGGGTAATGTGTCGCTGCATTTTTGAAAGGTTAATAACACTCCCCTGTTCTCTTCATGATTCCATTTTAAATTCATTTTTGTTTTATTCTCCACTATATTTTTATTAGAAATACCATAGTGATGAATTGAGTTCGTATATAAGGTGACTGTATGTCACTTTATAGTTGACTTTCTTTAATCTTTATATAGGGGCCGCATAGGAAACAATATATTATAACTTACATTATGAAATACACTCCAAGTAATCAACACTCGAATCGTTACATTGGAGATATTTCAAAAGTTTCAACCATTACTTTTTATACTGCTCAATAATCTTACGTTTTTCGAAGGAGGCGCCATATGTTGATGAATCTTTCATTTATTCATATTGTTTGACATGATATAATTCCTTCCAAGATTATCCCAAAAAGTGGCTTTTGTCCATTTGTGATATATCTAACGCTAGTTACAGTTCGAGAACCCCTTACATCATCGAGATATTGTTCGATGACTCGAAGACGACATCAATTATTTCTGACATCCTCGACAAACTGGGAAGATGTCAATATTTCACTACAATGGATTTGGCAAGCGGCTTTTACCAAATAGAAATGGCAGAGGCAGATATCCCTAATTCAACGTCGAAAACGGTACTACGAGTACCTGAGGATGCCTTTTGAACTGAAAAATGCTCCAGCGACATTTCAAAGGGTTGAGAACAACTTCCTGAAGGACTTTACAATGGACTATCTGCTTGGTTTATATGAACGACATAATTATCTTCTCTACATTTCAGCAAGAGCATATGGTTAACCTAACCCTTATCCCAGCTACGAGAAACTGGTTTCAAAATACAAGTGGACAAATGCGAATTCCTCGACACATCGTCACTCCGAATAGGAAGAAATCGAATCAAGCAGAAGTCAAAGCAGTTATGGACTATCTTCTACCTCGAACTCTCAAAGACTACAGAGGATTTCTTGTTCTCCTAGGGTACTACAGGAAGTTCATCAAGGACTTCGTCAAAACAACCAAGCCGATAACCTCCTGTCTCAAGAAAGATGTCCAAGTAGAACATACGCCAGAGCTCCTGGAATATGTTCAACCCTGCAAAACCTGCCCACAGTGCCCGGACTTCATGAAGCTTTTCAAGCTGACAACCGACGCTAGTAATTTCGCCATAGGAGTCGTTTTATCCCAAGGCCCCATAGTAAAAAACAAACCAATAGCTTCCGCATCCAGGACCATTAATGGAACTGAAATGAAGTTCTCTACCATCAAAAAGGAAATGCTAGCAATAGTTTGGGCTACCAAATATTTCCTACCGTATCTCTTCGGGAGAAAATTCAAAATTATATCTGATCATCGACCCCTCCAGTGGCTTTTTCCTTCAAGAATCCAAATCCAAAACTTGTCCGATGGCGCCTGATACACTCTTCAGAGGAGAGATACACACGAAGCAGCTCCATGAAGCAAACTACGACGACGACAAGGCATTTCTATTCAACCATCTTTCATCAAAAGTTCATGAGTCTGCGAATTACATCATCAACGATCAAATTGAAGATTGCTTTCATCACAATTTACCTGAAGATGAATATCCCATACGGCACGAATGGGTGATTCAGAATGAACCCTCAACCGAAGGAGACAAGGAAAGTGTGAACCTGAATCCGAAAGCTACCCCAGATGAACATACTAGTGGCATCACCAACCATGCAGCAAGAGTGAGCCCAGTATTGGGAATACCAATATCAGAAAAACCTCTTAATTTTTTCAATAATCAAGTCATCTTCAAACGACTGAGCTATAACCCAGCAAGAACGGTGATGGAAGAAATATTCCCAAATGAGAGAAGAAACGATGCTCAGTTCGAAAATGACATTCTGGATGAAAACGTTTTCAACTTTTTCAAGGGATATATCAGCCCGGAAAAAAAATATGCATTGATGTTTGAAGACGAAGAACTCTCCCTCAGCATGTGAGAGAGACATTCAAGAACTCCCCATTCGATCCCATAAAATGCAACCGTCTTTTGGAAGATGTCAATTGCCCAATAATAAAAAAAGAAATGATAACGCAGCAGCATGAAGGAAAAACAAACCATAGGGGAATCACCGAAACAGAAACTCGAATCAAAATATTGTATCGAAGAAGCTGCGAGACTTATTAAATCAACAATATAAATACAAACATCCGTAAGAACAATATAAAATATTTGCCTAATAAGATAACTAAATTCTTCATTCCTTCATAGACTTCATCTGGCGAAAGGACAGGAAATCTAGATCCAAAACCTCAAGAGCAATCCAGGATTACTCCCCCTGAAACTAGGATAAGCAAGGATCAAGGCACCCACGATTTAATACACTACTACAACCAATCCACGAAGAGATATCTTCCATAGAATCTCAAGATGATGCCCTCTCCACAGCAATTCATAATGGACTCAGTGACCCTTATTTCTTCAACTTGTAGATTTTTGATCAAGGACTGAAGTACCAACTGCCAGGAAATAGCCTACAGACTCTTTATCCTCACAGTAGACTTAAATGAGAAAATGCGATCAAATCATTTTCTGGAAACCTGGGCCAAGAAGATGTTAGGAAATATGAGAATGCTATTGCTTCCCTAGAACATAATCAAAGAAACATTATAAGCTTTGTGAATCGACATATCAGTTTGAACACCAAAATAATGGAGAGAGCTTCGATGGAACCACCTCGTTATTAACACATAATCTCGTTTCGATTGAAATCACTTTCAAGAAACCAGAAACGTATTGATTCAAATCAACCTGATATTTCGAGTTATTTTACAAACACTGAAGAATTTCGAAACGGCAGTATCTGTGGCAAAGATCAATATAGTCCATAATAGCGTTCTCAAAAGCGAAGATTTGAGTTTTATCATAAGAACCCTGCTCACCTATCACTCAGAAAACCAGTTACTCTATAACCAGGAGGACGACATCCAGAGTACTACGACGTCAGTTGCCTGCCACACGATCGTAAATTATTTTTATTCTTCACTTCCCCTTTATATTCTCCGCTTCATTCTCCTACTTCCACTTATTTCCCTTTCCTACACAAAATTCGACGATAATCATCAGTCCACCAACTCCACACAGTAAGTCTCTACCTCTCTCAATACCTGAACCCACCTTGTGAACGAATTGGCCTCGAATACCTTTGCGAAGAAATTTTCCCTCAAGATATTAGCAGATCCCCTGAATGTGTTACCCAGATGCTGGAAATAACTGATGAAGAAGCAAGATGTGAACACGTTCCAGTTTCAATGAATTGACCTTCAATTCTAGAGATGTCAGAAGCCCATTACATAGGAATATTTCCACAGACCACGAAGATCTCTACACATTGTTCTCGAACGAAAATAATAGTTCTGGAGGAAGTACATCTGATGAAACTTTCTCCAGGTTGTGAATTCAAAACCAACAACGAAGTTTTCATAAACTTCAAAACTGTCTTCTTGGACGAAACCTCACTTTACCAAATATCAAGACAGCCCACTTTAACTCTTCGTTGAAATTCGAACCGCTGAAACTGAACAAGATTCCCTTGGATTAACTACAACATCTGACCCTACAAAAAGAATGGTTACAACTCATCCCTGAAGAAACCAGGCAATCTGATACAAGCCATTTCTGGATGACTTCCATTTATATTTCATTCACCATCTTCATTCTATACGTATTTAACAGATTGAAAAGGCAAACGAAGAACCATCCAATGATGATCCACCAGTTCTCGAACACGAAGCATCATCTTCAGTCTTGATCGTCCTTCACAAGACATCCTCACGGGATGGAGAAGTTAGAGTTCGACAACCCCTTACATCAGCAGGATATCATTCGATGTCCCGAAAACGACATCAATTATTTATTGCTGATATCTGCAAAGTCGGCAATAATTCATATATAAATAGGTTCATTTGATTCATAATAGTCAGTACTTATATTTGATAGTCTTGAGTTGTTATTCTGTTCAAATAAAAAGTTTTTAATAACCCTTTCTTGCGAAGGAGAAATATAATTCGCCTTACAATTCAAAGAATTGGCCGACAGAAGGTAGACAAAGAGAAATGAGCAATGATACTGAAATGATCCTAGTGGGATAGTTAGAGCACATACACTTAACTAACCTTTTGTTCTGCAGAAGAGCATTGCCACTTGACAAGGTAACACTGTAACCCTCGAAGTTTTTAAAGTGCGAAGGTGAAGATTCAAAATTTAAAATATGGAAGTTATCACTTATGTACTTATAGGCTGCTCAGATTGTTACGGTGAGGATGTGAGTAAGTTTCAACAAATGATTAGTAAGAGTCGAAGGCAAATTAAGACTGATTAATACCAATATAACAAAGTTGACTTAACTGGCTCAGTAAGTGGGCGCCAGGTAGCAAATGAATTTTGAAATTGAATAACAGATGAGTTACTACCAAAGAAATTGTCTACCTTGGGTGAGGAGGCAGAATAAACAAGCAGGAACAATTAACAACTTCAATAAATAACAACAACAATACAATAAGCTGAAGGCTATAGAAAAATTTCAAAAGCTGAAGGCTATTTCAAGTAAAAAACAGTAAAAAACAAAGCTGAAGGCAAAATTATGATATACTAACAAAATTATTTAAACACAAGAATTAACAACAGCTGAAGGCTTCTAAAATTCAGAACATTTACAACTTGGTGAATCTGATTCAAACGAAGGTGGTCCTGGTTGGATAATACCTGGGTGGGTGGTTTGCACGAAGCTGGTCCTAACTCGAATTCGTTCCTGGCTTGACAACGATGACGACTAGCTGGTCTATACTAAGCAGGACGATTGTTGATGTTTGTTAACTGAGCCTCTTCGATCCGGATTAGACAGTGATGGGACCTTCTAGTAAAACCAATCCACTACCCCCCTCAAGGTATGCGAGGCAAACGAAATGAATCAGAATTGATTGATACAATTTTTCAGGGAACGAAGGATATCCTTAGAACCTCAGGGTATATTCTGAATTTTACTCAGCAAAACTTTTACTTTCAAAACCAAGTGATGGTTGATTTAAATGTATGAAAAATTGTAATATACCAAAAAAAAAGGTGGTATCCTCAATGAAAATCAGAAAATTACGAGAGAAACCAGCGTTCTCTATTCTAGTAGGCTTCAATACTACTATCTGTAAAAAATTCATTCAAATTCGTTAGTCTTACTGGAAATCTATCCAAGAATTAGATAATTGGTATATATCCTAGTGAATGTTAAGATAAAAATATTGAACTTTGATAAATCGAGAAAAAAATCGTACGGATACTTCAGAATTGAGTAATCAACTAGTTAGAAGATAATAATAATGAAATTAGATATAAGACAAAATGGCAGATGTGAAGGAGCTACTTTTAACGCTGACAAGGGAGGCAGGTACGAACAGTAAAGGCCAAAGATACTACCTGGTAGACCTGAGACAAATTGTACAGATCAGCGATTGAACGTTCGACGGAGGAAAATTCCAACGCTGACCACTGCACAGCTCAGAAAGACAGAGAACAAATTCTCTCAGATTTGCATTTATTCCTCACAGAGAGATCATTTATCATGATTAAATTAAATATAGAAAATAAATGCTCACCTGAAGAATTCCTCTGTTGGTTCCTTGTCCGGCTGTACTAGCAGTCAACACCGTACTTGTCCTCCAGTCTCCAGTCAGACTTCCTAGCTAATGATCAGTACCCGGAATAATACTATTTTAATATCTGAAAAAGGTATACAGAGTAGACACTGTTCAAATAGACGTGAATGGTTAAATTCGCGATCGCACGATATTGGGCTAGCAAGTTCCTATACCCGAAGGAACATGAGGAATTTAACTAAAATCTTCAAAGTGATCAAATTTCAATGAATACCAGAAATATGTTATCGATCCTCTCCAAAGGGATCTCCCTAACAGGTATTTAACACTGAAATTCGATTCCTTTCAACGATTATTTAAATAAAGGGAAATTTTGATTTTTAACCTCAATCCTCGTGGTCTCGGAAAATCCGAAAATTGTTCACTGTAAATCAACAGGATTACTCAATGAGTTATCTAAACATTCAATCTACCTTTCTGCACAATTTAATAAAAAATAAATAAGGTAAATAGGTCTTTTGCCAGAAAATGCCTTCACACCACGTTCTCTCCACACACCTGTCGATTCGTCAACGGTCGCTACACCAATCTCGAGGAAGGAAATTTTTCGATGTTCACGATATGCCATCGATATCCGATGTTTTCGCGCAAGCGGGTTACACTCGAATTGAAAAAGGAAGTGACTACTATCCCGGCATTACTTCGATGCAAAATGTTAAAACTTTAGGAATGGAACGAAATTTTCGTCACAACACCCATATTTCACTTTCAAGAAGTGGTGCCCGGGTGACACCATTTGTGACACCAAACCAGAGGGGTTTGACTACCTTACAGGAAAATTGCTATTCCATCTGTTTCGCTGGTTCCTGAACTTAGTTTCAGGTTGAAAACGGACAAATATTGAGAGGCAAGTCTGTTTTAGACTTTCCTCCATGGAGGGCAGGCCAGTTGACTATGGGCAGTTTTTAGGTATTTGTGTTTGAGAGCAGTTTATTTGTACCCAGCCGTGGTGTTTGTGATTATTGTTTCGATTCAGCAGAATCAGTTTCTGCTGGAAGTAAATCTTAAGGGAAATACATTTTGTAATTGAGTCGCTCTCAAAAGTCGAATGTATCACGAAAACTCGGTCCTACAATCGATCGAGAAGATTGTGTCCATTCGCACGAAATTTTTCCGTGTAGCTTCGTCTGCCAGGTTCTCAGCAGAAGGTAGCCAGTGCCACACTTGAAAGTTTGGATAATTCAAAATTTCGCTCTATGGCTGACAGCTGGTTTGAATTTTCTTGGGGCGGATTTGAGCCAACTAATGACAGTCATGGAGTCTGTCCAGAAGACCGCTGATCTATTTCGATATAATGTTATATCCAGCCAATCGAGTTCCCAAATCGGTGTCTTGCAATTCAAGTTTCGGCCTAGACATAGCTCTCTCGATTTAGCCTTCACGAAACCAATATATACAGAATCGTTGCTTGAAATACGCAAATGAGATACAGAAGAAAATGCCTTGATACGTGCGTCACAGAAAACATGTAATCGGATATTCACAGAATATTTAATTATTCCATACCATCTAAAAATGGGTGATTCTTCATCTCATTCAACCATCTCACCCGTCTTCCATTTGTTGAATCATCTAATTCATCGTCCCATTCTAACTTCATTCCCCAAATATCCTGTTAAGAAATTTCGACCTCAATAGAAAAGTTACCTGGAAATCAATTGGAGCATTATTCTCACATCGTTGATGGATTTGCCAAGTTATAAGAATTGGGAGTTGAATGATGAAGTATCTTATTCTTGAGAAAAGGAAACCATAAAAATCCACGTCAGGCCACCCACCATTGACAGACCATTTTGTGTTCCACGATCTTTCTTGGGTCTTCATCTTGTCCAACTACCTTTTCGAACTACCTTGTCCAACTACTAGAAGTTACTCATATTGGTAGATGCCATTGTAGTAGTTTTCATTCACCAAATGCACCACAGAACGCTCACTATTCCTCAGAGATTAAATCCGATGAGGATCACAGAATCAGACCTCTAAGAAGACTCCGGCAGACTCACACCAAAGGCTGGCTACCCAACCTTAACATTATTCGTTAGCAACCAATATACCAGGCGAGCTCTTTCCATTCATTAATTACTGTACATATTTCATTGCTCATTTGCTCAACAGATATTTCAATAACTGCTTGTTGGCTAACAGAGAAGCTTATTTATGTCAGTACAAACTGCTAGTTGGCAAATAGAGAAGCACATTTATGCTAGTACTTTCGAAACATAGAGGCTTACTCATTGATTATTCACTACAGAGCGCACCTTGAAGATTCTGAAATAGATATCTGAGTTAGAAATATTGCGTTGAGTCTGTATCATTGTGTGATAATTGTGATAATCAGGATCTTGGGAATTTATTTTCTGACCAATGAACAATTCCTGTACAGAGAGTTAATTCATCTGTTTCATCTTTAATGAGTTGTGTAATCAGTTCGCTAGTCACCCTACCGATTTGACTAGCTTATCTAATATAATGTCATTTATTGTTTCTCCTGATCAATCGTTTCATAGCCCCAAACGGCTGCTAAAATAGTCCAAGACGTTTGTAGATTATAGTGTCTTTAGCATAATATATCACTCCTGATGGAAGCTTGAGCCATCACTTTGATTTGAATAGTCCAAACTAGCCAGATATCATGAAGAGATATTTCCCTTGAGAGTTATTTTCAATTGATATATATCATGGCCGTTCGAAGAAGTTGGCGGTTATTAGGTCTGGATAAAAATAATCTACACCACTCTTTACTTCAAGTATTTAACCCGCCTCGGGGATACTATATTTTTCTATATGTTCACCCACAAGAACTACTTTCGCTTATTCCACTTGGAATAATGAAATTATCCGATATTTCACAAAAATATATTCCGGTTCATAAGACCAATATAATTATCGGTCTGATCGGAATAAATGTTGCTAATAAACAATCGAGTCAGTTGAATTCAAATAACACTTGTTCCTCTATTCCACGATTTGAGTCATTGTTTCAATCAGTGACGTCACTTGACAGCTTCCACAATCGTGAATTGATTGAACAGATAGTTTATATCGGTGAATAAAAGATCACGTATACAATCCGTATAATTTCCGAACCTCTTCCGAAAATGTCCTTGAAAATCCTCATCCCATAAGTGTGTCGGACCTCATCAGCTTATCTTGAATAATTTGCCTCGGATGCACTCAAATTGCTTATCTTCATCATTGATTATCGTTAGATAAGATAGCATATCAATATTTTTCAATCAGTTGCAGTAACAAAGAGGATTGTTCGAAAGTGAAGATTAGACGACCTGTCCCCAGTTCATTATATTCTTTCAGCAGTGCTGAACGTGCTCTTCAAATTCATTGGAATGGCAACTGAAACGGATGCTAACCCTTTCAAATCGCAAACGTTGGTCATCACACCTCCTGTGTCTGGCAGTGCTCCTAGTCCTCCTGTCACTGACGAAATAAGAAGCAGTGCATTCGCTGTTGGTGAGTTCTTGGATTCCGAATCTTATAGACAAATATTCCAGAAGTTTGACAACACATTCCGACTACCAGATGCTTGACACTCAGTTTCTCCTCATCTACGGTACCATACTTCAATAATGTGTGCTACCAAATTTTGTCTACAAAACTTTACAAACTGGTAACCGAATAATTATGGTTATTATCATACTTGTGTGCGCTTGGTTTTTCATACTATGATACCAGGTTTGTCATCGAATGTCATACTTTTCTCAATTTGATAATATCACAAGTTAAATCGCTCCTAAACAAGACGCAGTCGAATAAAAATTCTGAAAGTACTTTATTTGATAAGTTCATAACATACAACTATGGATTTCAATGAACTCTGCATCCTGCATTCCGAAAGAAACCTAGCAAAATACTTCAGTGTTCAAAGAAAGATGAAATATATCAATTCATTCCACGCCCACTGCAATTGATTAGAAACCAAAAAAAAACTGGAAATCCATTTTTTGGGTTTTCTCATCCCCCGAAAATCAAAAGAAAGTGCTTAAAATTCTTATATGAAACTGACTTACAATTTTTTTAGTTACGTATGACAATTTTTGTGAATTTGAAGTTTGAATAATTCAAAATACATTCAAAAGTACACATACTTCCGCTTGGCGCCTATTCGGATGCTGGTCTGCTTGGTTTCTCCAAGCCTTTTTGGAAATGTTTTATTACATTCGAGTTTTTGGTAAGTAGCCCTTTGTTTCCAATTTTCAGGGTAGAGAACCTAAACAGTGGATTCCATGACATATCTATCTCCTCAAAAAAATTTCAAATAGGATTTTAAATAGGAATACAAGTTTCCCAATTGGAGAATTTTTTTGGACTCAAAGCATCAAAGCTATATACCCTTCTGCAGGGCTCAAGGAATGAGGACGAAATCATACTGTCACCTTTGGAAATCTTTCAAAACTATTGATTGCCAAAGGCTGATGAAATCGTGCATGCTTTCAAATTTTTTATAGAAAGTAAAAAGGAACGGAACCATTCAAACCATTTTAGGCATTTTTACTGTGTTGAATTCAGGTTACAACAGGTGTAATGTTTCATAATGAAGTCATTCATCAGTTGCAACTAATACCATAAAGATTGGCTAGGCGAAAGAGTGGCAATTTGTAATGGCAGTGATGAATTCATAAATTATTTGTGAAAAAGTGCTGTGAGATAAGGTACCAAGGGCAAAGTTAAGATGTTTTCATTCGAAGGCGACTGTTCATGATCGAGGACTACAGGCTAGATATCTCTTCTTTTTCCCCAGATAATTGAAAATCGAGTTATGGCCGAGGTACTCACGATTTATTGTTAATCTTCAATACAGATATTCTCTTTCCAGTATATTGATAAATGAGCAATATAAGTGTTCTTATCATGAGTCTTGGATAAGATATATTCTAACATCAGCAGCATTGGACATTGTTTTTGACATAATCCATTTTCCTCATCCGACCTCGGAACATGTTAAAACTTTTGGATGAATTCTTTCCGCGAAATTATAATTAAAATTTGGACGTATCAGAAAGCTATCAGATCGTCGGAATATTTCGGATCTGTACAGCTTTATTGAAAACAGTGGATGAACATCAAACTGGAAACATTCGAAATCATTAGATGAGAAGTGCCGTTTTTTTTTGCTCCGTGGAAGCCGTCTAGCCGTCTGACCTGTCTTTCACAACCAGGTCTCCGAAAAGCACCTCAGCCTCTAGGGCTTATTGCGCTTTGCTTCCCTATATTTCATGATAAGGATCCAGAATTGGTTTTCCATATATTTGTTGCCTTTTGTGATCCAGACCCTCACATTCGCAGAGTACGTGTCGAGCTGTCTCCGTCCCTTTGTTTCATTGTCTGCAGCTAAGGTCGCCGTTGTACAGCCCTATCTTGTTCAGGTGTCCTTTGAGTGAACAGTGTCCAGTCAGTAGCCCTGTTATAATCCTTATCTGATTCCTGTCACACTGAAGCAGATCTTCAGTCTTTTTCTTCAACGGTCCTTTTATGAGAGTTCTCCCGTGAGCACTGCTAGGTAGATTTTCCCAGTAATCTCTGTGTTTTACTCTCACCCAGTTCCTTATATGATTCCGTACCATCGTTTTGGGAGAAGTGCCGTGGCCCTGATGACAGGATTTTAATTGAAAATTGAAGATTTAAAATTCATAAAACATTTGATTTTTGTTCTTTCAAAAAAATTTGGTCAAAATGTAGTATTTATTTCGATAGTAGGGGTTTTATTGAATAGCCGTGGTTTATGAATAGATGTAGAATTTGTTGAAGTTTGTATTTGGTTTTCAAACCGATGAACAGTGTCTATTAGAGTGTCAGGGCCCCGAGACGTGAAAATTAATAATTAATAGTGCCGGACACTTCCCCTCGGCAGTGTAGACTTTGCTAGATGCTTCGAAGCTCCAAAAAAATTTTGGATCTTATATTCTCCATCTCTAATCCTGGGAATGCTAGTAATCCTTGTATCTGGATAGAAAGTGGAATTGGTCATGCGCATTTCATCAACAACATTGCCAGTAATCAAACAAATCACACACAAATCTGATGTTAACTCATTACACTAAGCTCGAAAATTCGCAATAGGATGAGTGGCATGATCGTAAAGATTGAATGTAAAGAGAATCGAATGTTTTCATCAGTTGGATGAGTAAAAATTAATTGTGATCATTTCATTTTTAATATTATACCATCGGCGAGGGAGTTGGTGCTGTGGTTACTCATCCGCCTGTCGACCTAGTGGTTTGGTGACGTTAACAAATTATGACTGACAAAAAAAATGTATCTATACTTCTATTATTGATTTCGACTCGAATATATTTTTACCTGTTTATATTGTATATATTTTTTCTTTATTTGCCATTTTGATGGAAAAAAGATGTTCTAGCAGCTTCATTTCCATATAATCTCAACATTTCCGTCCCTGAAAAAGAACCAATTAAAGTTCGAAACCTTGAACAGAAATGAAGAGTACAATCATTTCCTCAGATACATGCGATACCCGATACAATTCGTATCCGTATTTATTCAGTCGATTCAGTACCATACCTTCATCCCATCATAGTTCGATCAAATTTTTCACTAGATTATATTTAGGGGTGGATCAAAACCAGAACTCTTGCAGAAATCCTTAAAATCATGTCAGATCGTTTAACTATCAGACGCCTGATAAGCCCTCTGATAGGTGAAATCACACAAACCCTCCTGCACCCCTAGAACGAAATATTTTCACCCAACTTACAATTATTCGCATTTCATCTTCAGTTGTCGAAGGAAATAGTAGGAAGTTCGAAGAAAGATCACACCTAGCAACTGACAAATTCGAATACCCAAGAAATGGAAGCGAACCAGGACTCATTTTGATTTTCAATCAAGAAATTTTCGATGATACCAGAATAAAACCACGGCGAGGGAGTAGAAGAGATGTCAATGAAATAATAGTCTGTTTCCAAAGACAAGGTTTCAATGTCGATAGGGACCATATAATGAATGACGGCACGAGAGAAGAAGTAATAGACAAGTTGAACGACAGTAGGTATAACTTTTCATCTGTTTTTATTCAATATAGAGAAAGGAGCGATAGAATGCTAGGTCTCAGGTCTATCCATTTCATTTGATTTCATTAGAAAAGTGGATGTGAGAGCCAATTGTTATGGCAGTTCATTTTGTGATTGTCACTAGACATTTAACAAAACCGCTACACATGTTTTATTATGCCATAGCTTATTCAGACATGTTATGTAGTGTAGTGTAATGTACAATAGATCTCATAAGTCGCAGAACTAAGAAGTTAAATAGTCAACCAACCCCACTATAATCTAAAATCTAGTTTCAAAAACCGCCTCATGTGTTTTACTTCAGTCATGTTATTATAGTACTATTAGCCGATTGCACCGACTTTTTTTTATGAGACGATTAATAAAGGGACTCTTTGAGATAGGTGAGGGATACATTAATAAGTGTTCAATAATCTCTTAAACTATGGTGCAATGGTGCGTTAAATGACCTTCAATACCCAGTAGCTCAATACTCCCACAAGGAAAAGTCGGTGCAATTGGCTGTATATTATATAGTACTAAAACATGCCTGTATAGTGAAACACGTTTAGCTTTTGCTTGAACTATGTAATGAACATCATACAGATATATGTTTTTCCAATTAGATACCTTTCATTATGGATTTTCATCAAGTATCAGCTAATAGAGAATATGCATAAAATTTGAATCGGTCTCGAATATTTTTTCTTGAATGAGTGTGACGATAATGAATATCGTCACACAGAATACAAGTATTGCATATAAAAGTGAAAAATTAGGTAATCGCCACTGGTCGAATGGAATTGTCACGATTTAACGTGAGCAGATATCAAGGTAATCATTCTGTTAAACGATATGTTTCGGCACAAAACATAGATTTATATCATGAATGCGCACAGCAGTTTATGACATACCAAAACATACCATATACAAAACTTGTCACCGAAATTGTACCAAAACTTCTATTTCACGTCTGAATCATAAAAATATGTATACAAAATATTATATTACTGAGATTCAAACAAGTGTGATACTTTTATTCACTTTTTGTAAATATCAGTTGAATATAAAGTGATTTGATGTTCATTATGAGTGAGGTTTGTTTCAAACCGAATTTTCCACTGCTACATACCTTTGCGAAACTTACTTAACTAATTTGAACTAACATTAAAATGGTCTTTACAACAATCTTAACACGATATCTTACACCAATGTTTTCGTACTTGTCCACATGTTTCGATTAAACAATGACTAGTCCGATCCAATAAACTTTTTTCGTGAAACTTTTGCCTACCCGAAAAGTAGCTGTGGATTACGGCAGAAACAGGTGTCCTTATTATCCCCGTGCGTTCAGCAACAATTAGCGGATGAATGCCGGAAAAAATCATTTCTTTTTTTTTGCTTATATAATGAAAACTATTGGTCGGATCGAAAAACAATTGAATTGAAAGTTGTAGATAATTGAAAAATCTATCGATAAGCGTTGGCCGATGTCGATATTCTAATTTGTTGCTTAACTATTGCGCTCGGAAATTATAATAAGGCGTTTTTACATTATTCTATTAAAAAATGATGAAATGCATTTGGGGGTTGCAACTTTGAATTTGGGAAGCTTTCAACTAGTAGAAACTACAATTTCAATTTGGTTGAAAAACAGTTGATAGGTTGGCAACAACATAATTTGTTACTAAAAAAAGTGTCCCACTAGATTGTTATTTCTTGCTCTACGGATAATCGTAGAGCAATGATCGAAACGGGTTAGGAAAATCAAAGAGTTGTCTTTGACCATTCAAAACCGTTTCGTTCATTGCTCTACGATTATCCATGGGGCAAGAAATAACAATCTAGTGGGACCGTTTTTAAAGTAACAAATTAGATGGTTGCTAACCTATCAACCGTTTCTCATCCGAATTGAAACTGTAGTTTCTACTAGTTGAGAGCTTCCCAAATTGCCAGTTGCAACACCCAAATGCATTTTAACATTTTTAATAAAATAATGGAAAAACGCCTTTTTTTAATTTCCGAGCGCAATAGTTCAGCAACAAATTATAATATCGACATCAGGCCAACGCTTATCGATAGATTTTTCAATTATCTACAACTTTCAATTCGACTTTTTGTCGATCCGACCAATAGTTTTCATTATATAAGCGAAAAACAAAAAGAAATAATGATTTCCGACATTCAACCGCTAATTTTTGCTGAACGCACTGACAGAATCTGGCGCAAACTTTAGGGAATAATAAGGAAACTTGTATCTGCCGGAATCCACAGCTACTTTTCGGGTAGGCGAAAATCGTCATTTTGGGCTCTTGAACAGTTTATTTGATTGTATTGAACGGGACATGTCCTGTGATGTCTTCCAAAGCGCGCGCTATAGGGTGGCGTTTGAACAGTTTCCATGTATTCAGTGTTTCCCATTTCACAATATTAATCTGAATATTTTCACGACCATTTATGTTTCTCTACTTCATTACGATGTAAATGATTCATTCAAGACAATAAAAAAATTATGCATATTCTCTATTCCATCAGTTATCAGATATTCTGCGTGTTGAAACTAACGACGTGTTTTAAGGCACTTAGAACCTGTCCAGATGAGGCGTTTGACGCGCGTTCTTACGCTGGGACAGACTTGAATTGCCAGTTATGAACATGGAGTCGGATACAACGGTTGTGTTGTAGCTTTCTTATCGTCGATATAAACGTCGTGAACGAAGATGAATTTGACGATTTAACTTGCATACATACATAACGCATAGTATGTTTGTAACATCATACCCAAAACCCCTCTTCTTCGGAATCACCAGCTTCCCAAAAATTTCAACCATTTCTTCCCAGTTCTTTCGTTTAATGGTTTTGTTGGAATAATCTGAAGATTCCATATCCCATATACCTCTTCTTTTTTTTTCAACTTCATCAATACAAAATTCTTCAATAACTCCACTCGCCATGAACTCGCCCATAGTCCTGGACGCAGCAATTCGTGCTCGAGTTTCTCAACTCGAGCGGCTCTCGCGCATAAAACGAGCAAGTCAAGAGCTTCGTTCATTGCAAGCGTTTTAGGCTCTAGTATCTCGGGAACGCACGAGTGTCTACGCGCGAGTTCACTCGCGCGTAAAAAGCCTCATCTGGACAGGCTCTCAACGAATCATACACTTCCATATTCAATATAGTACGGTCTATGACATAATGTATTGCAGTTGCAGCTGACGACCTCTCGAAATACAATTCGCTCATCGTGTTTTTCTTGACACACGGTGATGAATGTAATAGACTTCATGTTCGTGATGCTACACTAGCTACACATGAAATATGGAATCCTTTCAGGCGATGTAGAAGCCTCGACAATAAGCCAAAGATGTTTGTATTCCAGGTAAGTTTTCAGATTAAAAGCTACTGGGGATTTCTCGTGAATGACTCAAGAACTCTTCAAAATGTCTCCAGAATAAGAGTTGAAACGACGAATGACAAAAACATTACAGGGATCAATTCCAGAAAAGACTTCCTTCCAAATTTAATTTCCACCTGCAATCGAGATAATTATGTTGCTGAAATAGCGTAGGGAACCGCGAGATATTCGTAAGATACATCAAATATCTAAAAATGTGTTTTTTTTTTTCATTTCATCCCCTGAAAAAGATTTTCAATATTTTTTCGTTCTTTTCGGCGCATTGATCACTTAGTGGTAGGGTAGTGATGAATTGTTACATGAGTTATAATGATGCATTCAGGATTCGTACATCGGTCGTGGTAGAGTACGGACCTAGCGATGCAAGTTCCGTTGTGAAATGTCTAGTATATGTATGAAAGTGAATGAACAAAAAATAAACTGATACGATAAATACATTACAAACAGTGAACTCACAGAAGCATTGAAATAAAACTTGAATGAATGCAGCTATCGTTTTGCAGTGCAAACATACCACTGTCACAAAAACCAATAACACAGCTGATAAAGTCTGATTGACCTAAAGGCGACCATATACGTCGAAATCGAAACACAAAAATATGAACAGCGGTGAATCTGAAATTAACATTAAACAGCTATACGAAGAAATAGTGAAGAATAGAAGTGAACTGAAAAATTCAATTGAGGCTAGTGAAGCTCGGCTATTGATGAAATTGGAAGATATGAGTAGTAAGATAAGAGCATTGGAGAAAGAGAACCTTCAGCAGAAAAATAAAATCGAAATATTAGAAAAACAGATCAAGAAAAAGAACCTCATCATTTTTGGACTGAATAATAACTCCGGGGAAGTGTCTGTTGGTTTCATCTGCAGAAAAATAAAACAACTACTTGATGTTCAACTGACCGAAACTGACATTAGTGATGTATATACGCTTGGTAAAGCAAATAACAGTCCAATAAAAATTGAATTAGTATCCTATCTAAAGAAAAGAGAAATATTCCAGAACTGTCGTAAATTGAAAGGCACACAAACATACATTGCCCATGATCTAACCGACAAACAAAGAAACGATAATAAAAATTCTGAGAGAACACCTTCACCAAGCCAGACAACAAACCGATGAGAAGACCTACATAAAAGGGAATAGACTATACGTAAACAATATCGCATACACCATTGAAGATTTACTATACGAAGAAGAACCAAAGCCAAAGAATAACAGCGCCCCACCGACTCCTAACAGTCAAATAACCCAACCAATAATAGCCAGCGAACCCCAAACAAGCACCATAGAAAATAAACCAAGAAAAGAAACTAGATAACACCACACCCCAAAACCAGGCGAAATACGAAAAAATACAAACAAACAAAACGCACCGCCATTGTGCAAGGAAACATTCAGAGGTAGGCTCAGATCTAAAGATAAATTGTAAGTTTTTCAATTGTGTTTATTGTTTTCCTCAAATGAAACACTGACTCTTCTATTCGACTTTCACCTTCATCAGTTTCAAGCAATGTGTGTAAACATAAGTAGGTAATTCAAATATTGAAATATCAAATTTTCTGAAAGTCATTATGGATGATTATATTAGAGATTTCGATATTTTTGAAATAGATACAAAAGAAATCCCAGATATAGATCGTTTGAAGCAATACTTGAACCATAAAGACTTCCCAAAAACATTCACGGTTTTCCATACTAATATACGGAGTGTACAAAAAAACTTCACTCAACTCGAAATTCTGCTGGACGAAGTTGAAAATCAATTTGATGTGATCATTCTCACGGAAACATGGAAGATCAACAACTCCAATTTATTCAACCTCAAAAACTATAGAAAAATGTATAATAGAGGAGAAATTAACCAAAATGATGGTGTCCTTGTCTACGTTAAAAATAATTTTCAAATTGAATCCACGATACACACAATAGCAGGAGTAAAGATGATAAGATTGACAATGAAAATAGATAATAAAAATACCTCCATAACTGCTGTATACAGACCTCACACGATCGACATAGGCGACTTTATAGATGACCTATCAAATTATCTTAAAACAATTGCAGAAAACGACACGGAAATTTTCATTGGTGATATAAATATGAACCTACTTACTGAAACCATTGAAATACATGATTACTTGAATAATTTATACGAAAATGGATTCAAATCAATGATAAATAAACCAACAAGAATAGAAAATGATTCATCATCTTGTATAGACCATATATTTTTCAAAAGTAAATATATCGCCGAGAATTCCCTGAATCCAATGATCCTTCATTCAAAGATAACTGACCATTTCCCGATTATACTTGAATATAATATTTTGACTCAAAAACCAAGTCGTATAATTGTTAACAAATATATAGACTACAAAAAACTCAAAACCATGATGCAGCAAGAAACTTTCGAAGAGACCTACGATAATGACGATATTCAACAAATTGCAGATCAAATATCCAAAATTATCAAGAAAAATATAGATAAAAGTACAATTACCAAAACAATAGTGGAAAAACACAAAAAAAAACCTTGGATAACAAAATGTCTAATAACATCAATGAAAGAAAGGGATAAACTATTCAAAATATTCAAGAAAAATAAAGACATAGACTCATACAACAAATATAAAAGCTACAGAAACAAAATTGTTAAATTGACAACGAAACTGAAACAAAATTACTATAGGAATATAATAATTGAAAATAGTAACAATAGTAAAAAAATATGACAAACAGTCAATGAGTATAGTAACAGGAGTGTAAAAAAAGATGATAATGAAATAACAGAAATACTGAATGAACATAATGAAATAGAAAAAAACATTACTAATATCGTTGAAATATTCAACAAACATTATGCGACTGTGGGAGAGAACATGGCAAACGATATCAAGCTCGTAAATAAACAAACATATTCAAAAAAAGCGACCAATACCACTTCGAACTCGATATTTCTGGAGCCCGTCACTGAAACTGAGATAAAAAATATTATCCATTCTTTGAAAAATAACTCAACACCAGGATTTGACAATATCACAACTTTAGCACTTAAAGAAATAACTGAAATTATTGCGAAACCGTTATGTCACCTTATAAATCTTATGTTCTGCAAAGGAGAATGCCCAACTCAGTTCAAAATCGCTGTAATCGAACCAATTTTTAAAAATGGAAAACGAAACGATCCAAAAAACTATCGTCCTATAAGTGTCATATCCATCCTGAGTAAAATTTTTGAGGAGGCTCTGAAACAAAGATTGGTAAACTTTCTAGAAAAAAATAAACTCCTATCCAAATTCCAATTTGGATTTAGAAATGGGAAATCGGCCAGTGATGCTATTGCATTACTTGTAAATGAAATTTATACCAGTTTGGATGGCAGCAGGCCGTGTGCTGGAATATTCATCGATCTAGCAAAAGCTTTCGATACCATAAGTCATAGCAGGCTGTTGTCAAAACTAAATGATATAGGTATTCGTGGCCCCACCCTCACACTTCTTCAGAACTACTTAAATCAAAGGAAACAAGTGGTTAAAATTGATAACACAATCAGTAACCAAAGAGAGATAACATTTGGAATACCACAAGGAACAGTATTAGGCTCAATATTATTTATAATTTATGTGAATGAACTCTTAACGTTGAATTGCCATGGAACTATAATCTCCTTTGCCGACGATACTGTGCTATTTTTAGATGGAAACTCATGGGAGAAAGTAGAAAATATGCTAAAACTGGACTTGGAAAAAATGATTGAATGGCTCGATGAGAATCTCCTCACCATCAATATAAAGAAAACCGTTTATCTACCCTTTTCAAATTATAAAAATAGAATACCAGATACCGCACAATTAGACCTATATCTACTTTTTAGAAATCATACTTATCAGATCAATGCTGTAACTAGCACACAATACCTAGGTATCATTATTGATAATAACTTGAAATGGGATCTTCAAATTCAGAACCTGACCAAAAAAATAAGATCGTTACTATATTTATTCAAACTTATGACCCATATACTAGACAAAAAAAACCTCAAAAATATGTATTTCAGTTTGGTTCAATCCTTCTTAACCTATGGAATAATCGCATGGGGTGGCGCATATTCTAATAATCTGAAACCTTTAGAAATAATACAGAAAAAAATCATTAAAATAATATTGAATCTTAACCAACAATTTCCATCAAATTTGCTTTTCCAAAACTCGAAATTACTGAATATCAGACAGCTATTTTATAAATCTGCCATAGTCTATTTGTCAAAAAATAATTTGATAAATATGAATATTACTCATACTTATCCAACAAGATTTCGAAATAATGCAAATGTAGTTCTCCCTAAGTCTCAAAGGTCTATTGGACAGCGATGTTTTATATATGTGGGCCAGAATTTATACAATCGCTTACCAATGAAACTAAAAATGGGAATAAGCAACAGAAACTTCAAGAAAAAAATCACATATTGGCTTCTAACATCAAATGAAAATATACTATCATAGAAAAAAAAATTATTCATCAACTAAGTAATGCTGTTTTCTATCTAGTCAATGTTTCAGTCATATTTTACACAAGAAATTCTGTATTCTTTGTGTCAGTTATTGTATATTATAGACTACACATGTTTTCAATTAGTTTAAAATTTTTATATATTATGACCATGTAACTTTATATCTTTTTATTTCAATTTTACGTGTATTTAATATTTCAAAATGACCAAATCTCTCGTGTTTAGGAACACAGTCTAGCTTTTGGCTAAAGTGAACCTCAACATACAATGCTAATACTCTCAGTAATTGATAACAAAAAAACGCAGTCATTTTGAAATACCTGATATTTATTCACGAAATGTATCTATAACCTATTTTATTGTAATGAAATGATTGAATAAATATTATTATTATTATTAGAACCTTCGTCAGAATTCAGTATACACCTATTTTGGATAGGTGAGCAGGAAAGCAATCATGATTGAGTTTTAATCAACTGATTGAGGATGAATAAAATTTTGGTGACAATATACTTCAGATATTATTCATGTGGCATATTGATTCTTGTTTGTAATTATTTGAAAATTGATTTTTCAACGAGTGTAGAACAGACTGGGAGTCTTCTATCGATGCAATATTTTTCAATCCCACAGCAAAACTCTCTCTAAGGCTACAATCCAATGCGTGTTTTTGAACCATCTTTATAGACAACGATATCATTCATTCATTGAAACCGGGAGCAGTGCTGCAACTTACTTTGAGAGCTATATTGAGTACTTCAAGAGAAAATTCCTCGTCAATTACGTCACTAGTATCAGAGGTACTTCCATTATTAGGGTGTATAGGTTTGTTAGTAACGAATTGTGGAGCAAATTTGTCCATTGATTGTCCTATGACTTCTGAGCTGATATCATTTTTTTTGGGTAGTATTTTTATTATTAATTCTATTGATGAATTGCCAAATTTCCGAAATGGATGTACTTTCAAAAAAGTGTTTCCAACTATTTCTACTCTTCTCCTTGAATAAACATTTTGTTAATGCACTTACTTCTTTGTATTCAATAAAATTAGTATAATCTGATTGTTTCTTTTACTCATCTAATGCAGCTTCTGTGTTTTTCAATAATAGGGAGCCTTCGTTGTCCCACCATACCGGTTTACTGACAAACGTTAAAAATGTTTTTTTACTGCTGCCCTAGAAATAGTATTCATGTGAGATGTGATTTGTTCAAGATTGGAGGAGAAAATGAGAGGGTCCTTTAACGAATTATTTCATAAGGGGTCTTCAGCTGGTTAACGAAATACCCCTATTTTTTACTGGTGTTCTGACAGGACTCTGGCAAGTACGTCAATACCTCCTCAGATCAGGGATAACGGTCTCATTGCTACAGGGGCTTGAAAGATAGAGGTGAGCTCATAGAGCATGTCATATGTGACTGGCCTGCATGCCCATCAAGTAGGAGATCAAAGCTGAGCGTTTTCAATTTTCAAAGCCTTCTTGAATTTGCGTTAGATGCTTGATCGACTTCTGATTTGTATTGTTTTGTACTAGTATGTCACTGTAATCAAATTTTGAAAAAAACTATGCCTGAGCCTAAGGATGAATTCAATAAAGGTAACTCAAAACATTAGGATTATAATGGCAGCTTCCCTTCGAATTAATTAATACTTTTTTACCAACATTATTCTGAATCAACCAAAAATTAAACAGGTTGCGTTGAACTCATAACTTTTTCTGTCCAGGCAGTATTAGTAACGGTCTTCAAGTTTTAAAAAAAAATGCATGTGTAATCCTTCGTTAACGGAGTCCCCTGATGGTCGTTCGTGAATATCCATGCTCATGACACAAAACTTCAGGCTTCTAATAACACAATATACCGTCTTCATTTTCTTCTTTCGAATTTGATCGTTGATTTTCTTTGCAGGCATGTAAAGGTCAAGAATTTTCGACTACTGGTAATTGTAATCCGTTGAAATCCGAATCCACTCCACTACCCACAAATACATTCTCAACAAGTTATTTAGCACCCGACATGTTGGTGGTATACTCAACGCTTGAAGGTAAGTTTCAAACTTGTGAAAAATATCATGAAGTATTACCAATATCGATGGCGCAACAGTAGGATTTTGTGTGGCATTATATATATATATATATATATATATATATATATATATATATATATATATATATATATATATATATATATATATATATATATATATATATATATAAAGACCAAAGTAATTTTAACGGAATCCTTGGTACTATCACAGTTAAACTTCACTGATATTATCTATGGTCCTTGTCTGACGATCGCAGACGCCAGTCTCTTGCAGAAAACTCAAAACTGCTGCGTTAGACTCATTCATGGACTGAGACAATACTCTCATGTGTCACCCAAATTGAAAGAGCTCAGATAGCTATAATTAATAGATAGGAGACTTTTTCATTGTGCCTGTTTTTATCGAAAATTCTTGCTGATCAAAACACCTCCTTACCTTTACGATAAAGTAAGTCTGAGAAAAGAAGTTCACAATATTAACGTCTGAAACAAAAATCAGAATAATATACCTAAACACAATACAGCTATTTTCAAACTATCCTTCACTTACAATATTGCGAAAGTTCTCAACTCAATTCCATTCAGCCACAATGATTTGTCACTGCGAAAATTCAAAAACTGCTTTGCAAACATCTCCTTAATTTATTGATTTTGTTTCCATTCTTGTGGAATTAAACTACAGAAAACTTGCACACCAGCAACTATTCCTCCATTTAGGTTAGGTTAGATAAGTTAGTTTAGGGATTGACCTCACTGGGTACTGTGTTACCAACGGAGTTAATCATCAGGTTAGAAGGTTAAGTGGTAGAACAGGACCTCACTTTGGCCAACATCGTGAGCTACTGAATTTCACCTCTTAGGAAAATATCTTTTCTCACTCGATATTCATTACTGTCCTTGAAGAAAATTATGTAGAGAATTTATTATCCTAATAAAGTATATTATTATTATCATCAGTATTGAATAATCAAGAAGTATCAGTTATCCCCAAATTTTTAACATGATTGATAGAATACTGAAGATAAGCGTGAAAAATTATCATTTTTCTAAAAGACTTCGGTCAGTGGCGTTTTGTCTTTAACAAAGTTTCTTTATAGACGCTGTATTAGTATTCGTCACGATTTCTCCTCCAGATATACTCATTCAATTGTTCAACAAGAAACATACAGCAATCATGTTATGTTTCGAAGTTCTTCGTATACATTTAGATATTCACAAGTATTTCGTTTTGTCTATTTAGACTATCGCAATCACCAAAAACTATGCTTGTCAGTATGATCAATTCTCTTCATATCTTTATGAGAAATCACAAATATCCATCAACTGTTCAAAAATTTAAATTAAATTAAATTTGGAAAACATTGCACATTGCACTCCACACCTAAGTTATACATGCCAGTTTTGATGGTTTATTGGAGCTAATGTATTGTAAGAATTAGAATTTCTGAAAAAATATATTGTTACCTCCTCACAATTCGAAGTGAAATTCAGTTGTGATACATCTGGGAGAAAAATGTGTTGAATATCTTCCTGCAACTATAAATTACTTTGGGTATAGAAAACCAAATTTGAAATTCATGAAAACAAGAAAATTTTGGTATTCAGTGGTGGGTTATATCATATCATAATTACAAATCACGAAAAATGCCAATCTTGTCAGTTGCTTCCACTCTGCCACTTCAATTGTTTGGAGATGGTACTATTCAGGTCTTTCATTTTTCAGGCAACGTTTCTTTCAGAAACCCTTTAATAGGATCATGGTTCATACAAGAGTTATGCAAGAATTTCACAGCCTATGGTAAACGAGATGATGTCATCAGTCTTATCATTAGGACGACAAAATGTGTATGTGGGAATTACTTTCTATACAAGGAGATGACATACCAGAAGCAAATGCCAATGTTTGTATCAACTCTCTCTAAGAAATTTTACCTAAATAGAAATAAGGATAGATCTTTATTATTGAGAGTTATGGAAACCAATGAGGAAATCCTAAAAGAAGTGAGAGAATTGAAAGATAAAGTTAATAGATTGATAGCGAAAGATGAAGATAAGAAAAAGAAAAAGTGAATAATTGTTTGATCTCAAATAAAAAGTAGGGAACCTTATCTAGTTTCATTTATTCATATAATATATATAATAAAATATATAATAATATATAAACTGAGTGGACGAGTCAAAACATGTTCGAAGTGATCGAATATTGACATGTGCGAATTCAAAATTTATATTCTTCATTATTATAATTAATCACAGTCAGGCGCGTATACAATGAGGGGTAAAGGGGGTAATTACCCACCCGTGATCAGTCAGTTACATAACATATTACAATATATATTAAAAAATATAGAGAGATATCGAAAAATATAATAAATGAATGAAAAATCAATCACAATTATTTTTCACCTTCGCTCCCAGTAACCCTGTAAGATCGCAGAATCCAGTAATTGAATTCAAAATTATTATCAAAATTATAGAATATCTCATAAGATTATATAGTCTCTGGTATTTCGGGAGAAATTGATAAACCTGAATTTGAATTCATTATTCAATTTTTCTGTTGCATTATCTTGTATTCAATAAGTATATACTTTTCATTCTACTTATATTGATATGTAGTATGATGAATACATGAACGAATATCATTACAACGGTTTATTTTTACTTCTTTTGACAAGGCAAATGTTAGTTATCCCTACAGTCTGAAGTTTATTTTCATCAAAAAATATTGTTTTCTCTACTTTCCAATTTTATTTATGAAAAAAAGAAGATTAAATAAATCTGACGTTTTTATTCCACAGTTTCCTAATAATTTGAGTCATTGTGAAAGGTGAGTTTGTAAAAAGGCCAATTAGCATTTGTGTTTTGATAAAATGGTGAAAAGGCATAATTTTCTCAGTGATTACCCCTCCCCCCTATAAACTTGAGCTGTACACGCGCCTGGTTACAGTTCCGTCAGATCCAGTAATATATTATCAATCAATAGCAGTTTATCCAGTTTCTAGTGATCATGACCTGATTTATTGTTGGAAGATTGAGAAAAGATGGAGTACGATACTATATCAACTCACTCAATTCACTAAGAATAAATAACAGGACAGGACAGAGAAAGCACTGTGAGCAGTTTCACAAAATGAAAAAGTATGGACTGGACTATAACGGTTATCAAGAAAAAGAAACGAGAGTTTATTTTCAATCTGAAAAACTACAGGTAGTAACTGAGAAGCTAGAAATGTGATTGAATTTTGCGCAAGCATAGCATATGAATGGTGAATATAAATTACAGGCATACTGCATCGATTAAATGTGCAGGTCGTCAGCAGACTTCATCATTCCTCCCCTTTTCTTCTTACCCGTCCAGCAGACTATGCATATATATATATATATATATATATATATATATATATATATATATATATATATATATATATATTTATACACGTGCAACTACATTTGCTAATTGCTTGCCTCATTACATATAAGAGAACTGTGCCAATTCACTAGTTCCAATTTTATTTCGACGGTTGCTGTTACCAAAACCGGAATGTGAGTATATCCCATGCATTGTTTCGATATTGCTTGAAGCATAACGTCGAAATCAAACAAAAATTCCTAGAAAAGGGACATACGCAAATGGAATGCGGTTCGGTCTATGCGATAATAGAACCAAAATGAAAAATATCTATATCCATTTGCCAGTGACTACGTCAATATCAGCCTAGAAGCCCAAAAAACTTTTTCCATTAGTTATATACCTATTCGTAATGAATACCATCCATTGTATTAATCCAAGTTGTTTACCATAGCTCATAGACTCTGATTTTGCACATTTGTACATATAAACGGGATGATGCTTCAATGTTAGATTTTTACGTTTGATCCAGCACAGCTAACGAGCAATTGTATTCATTTTGAAAATAAACGAAATTTTCAAAAAACCAAATCGTTCCCCAGCAACTTTAATTGGCGTAGTCGGTAGGATAGTGGAAGTGTCCCTTCGTCGAGAATACACGTCAGCCTAGCTGTTAGTCCGCTATCCGAAGAAAAAAAAGTAGTAGGTGACCTTTGGTGAATACAAGCTGATCATTCTGAAATCCCCAAGAGCTGCTTCGTCAGACCATCACGGTGAGTCGAGTATCCTCTTTGTACATCCTGAATTTGTTTTTCATAAACATTTCTAAGGAGCTTAGGATTAGGAAAAACGAACAGAACAAAACGGAGTGATACAGATTACTCAAACCACAGTTTTTGTGTGATACAGATCAACAAAAACAAAAACAGAGTGTTTCGGATTCGATGACCTCAAACCAATTTCATCTCGCGATAAAAATTTTATTTTATTTTATTTTTCTTCTCCTATAATAATGCAAGAGGCGCTACGCCACTGTTGTTCAGTCCATCGCAGCAGACAAAAATTAGAGTCAAAACGTACACTATTCCAATGAATGTCCGCCGAAAAAGAGTTTGTGTTGGTGCATTCTGATCTTTTACGAAGATACTTTAGTGCTCGCATAATTTCCTCGAGGAACTCAATCTAATCACCGCAGGCGAAAGGAAGGGCAGATTCGAACGATGCAGCAGGAACTTAGTGGTAAGCCTCTTGCATAACAACGAAAAATACAGTCCATTTCAATTTGTTCGAACATAAGTTTTGGTCCTGCAGAGCCAAGATTACTTTGATGAAATTGGTTTTCGTCTTGAAAACTCAATAATCAATTTTTTATATGAACTATGTGCATTGTTGCATTGTTTTGTTAGCAAAAAAACAAGTGAGTTTTTTGTTTCCTTTTCCTCTTTCGCTGTTTGAAATTTTGCTCCGTGGTCGTTAGTTGAAGCGACTAGAACCGTAGGCGCAACTGTTGCGCGCATAGCAAACTCGCGTATTCAATCTATTTGGTTTCGACTGTTTCAAGTTTCGAAGTTTCGAGCATTTCAGCTCAGTTGGTGTAGATTGTATTGGGGTGATCAGCTGTTTACATTGGTTCTGTTTTGAATTGATTTAACGGTTTATTCTTCAATACAGAATAACGTGCTATTATTTTCAAATTGCTTATCAAACGCCACTATACTCGGTTTGGTAATGATAATGGTGATTTCTGATTTTGAATTAAAATAAGGTAGTACTAAAAATTTTACGATATCGTTTTTTCGATTTTAAAATTACTTGCGATTCATTTCTCAGCGCATAACTCAGTGGTGCGTTTCCTTTGAAATTTACTCGTGTCTAGTGATTCGGTTGGCCAGTTTCATTTTTTAAGGTTGTTTGTTCAATAACAAAATGACAACCAACGCTATAAAACTTAAAAATTATACAGCTCAAAGGCATACCGAACTTATTAAATTGACTGAATTAAAGAAGGTGGCGGACAATGCATTATTGGATGCATCATATCATCATAATTTGAAATGTCGTTATAAAAATATTGAGAATATTTATTCCCAATTCGTTGATTTGCATACGGCAATAACAAATCTTGTATCTGCTCAAGAAAATGCCGATTTAGATTTACACAATCAGATTGTAGCCACCTTTGAAAATGATTATCATCACATTCAAGCAATTTATGCCAAGCTTTTCGAAGACGAATTGAATAATACCGTACTCAGTTCCACTCCAGGAGAGGCTCGCTCGAATGTGAAACTGCCAAAAATGGAAATTCCCTGTTTTGGGGGTGATGTTAAGGAATGGCAAAATTTTCTAGATATGTTCAATTCAATTGTACATGAAAATCCAAACATATCGAATATTGAGAAGTTCAATTATTTGATTAACTCCGTGACGGGTGAACCTTTGGATCTAGTTAAATGCACTCCTCTGGCGGGTCGAAATTATATGGTTGCATACAATGCTTTGAAGGAAAGGTACCAAAACACTAGAAAAATTGCTACTTCTCATTGGCACACGATAATCAATACAAAAAAGGTGAAAGATACTGGGAATCCTCATCTGTTACGCCAGTTGATAGATATATTTAGCAAAAATATCTCAGCTTTGGAAATCTTGGGCTTTCCGACCCAACATTGGGATTTTGTTCTTTTTAATTTATTATTAGACCGTTTAGATCCCACAATCGCTACTCAATTCGAATTGAAATATGAACCATTGACTGAAGGAAAATATTACGAAACTTTGGTAAAATATTTGAATTCTGTTTATTCAGCGATGGATAATGTAAATTTTTCACAAAATGAAACAAAACAATCTCAACCTCACAAATGGAAGGCCAGTGTGGATAAGCTCAATTTGCCTAAAACAAAATCAACGTCAAGTTTTGTTGTAAATTCAAATCAAAGTCTCAATTGTCAAGTATGCAACAAGGATCATTTAATTTATAATTGTCAGAACTTTCTCTCGAAAACGCCAGAGGAGCGCTATGCCATTGTAAAAAGAAATAAATGGTGCGCTAATTGTCTGGGTTCGAGGCATTCCACGAACCACTGTTCCTCGAAGGGATCTTGTCGTTTATGCCCTTCTCCGAAACGACACCATACTCTTCTTCATTTCACTCATAATTCTCCCCAGCCTATTTCACAAAATCATAATGTGAACATACAAAATAATACCGTCCCGCAAGCATCTGCTTCATATTCTCACACTCAAAACTCTCATACTCTAGTACCCTTTGCTCGCAGCTTTCCTGCTGAAATATCTCATTCTCAAAATACAAACTCCCCTTCTACAGTTTTGAATGTTGTTGAGGATAAATCGACTGTACTCTTAGCTACAGCCCTTGTCAAAGTATTAGACCACAAAGGATGGTATCAACCTGTTAGAGTTTTATTGGACAGTGCCAGTCAAAGCAATTTTATTTCTAATAAATATTGTAATAGACTAGGTCTAATTCGTAAAAAAATGTCTGTTGAGATATACGGCGTTGGTCAAACAAATGCTCATGTTTCTGAAGGAGTATCGTGTTCCATTAGACCATTTGAAAATTCTCAACCTATCTTCATGATAGACGCTCTTGTTTTGTCGAAAATATGCTCTAATATTCCTGACAGTACTATAAGTGAGCATAGAATTGACGCATTCTCTGAACTCAATCTAGCGGATCCCTCTTTTAATATATCTCAACCGGTAGATATGCTTCTTGGTGCTGACATTTTTGCTCGCATTCTGAAAGGTCCATCGGTAATTCAAGAAGTTGATGATCCCATTGCTCTTGATACTACTTTCGGTTGGGTTATCATGGGAAAAATAAAAGTTTCTTCTCCAATTTGCTCACTAGTTGCATCTGTTGATTCATTTACTCCTACACTCGAAATTCTCGTGAAACAGTTCTGGGATCTCGAGCAAGTTCCGGAATCTATTCACCTCTCTCCTGATGACGTCAAAGCGGAAGCGCTGTACCAAGCCTCTCTGTCTAGAGATAAAAGCGGTCGTTTTATTGTATCTTTGCCATTCAAAGATGAATTACCTGTTTTCCCTAATTCACGTGATATCGCTTTGAGACGGTTTCTTTCATTGGAAAGGAGACTTTTGAAGGATTCATATCTTTATCAACAATATGGTGATTTCATGCGTGATTATTTAGACTCTCAACATATGGAATTAATTTCCAATGAGAATTTCACCCCACACACATACTATATACCGCATCACTCCGTTCTCAAACCTGATAGTACTACCACCAAACTCCGCGTTGTTTTCGATGCATCGTCACGATGTAGTAACAACTTATCACTCAACGACAATTTATTGATTGGACCCAAGCTTCAACCTGACATAGCTTCCCTTCTCTTACGTTTTCGTATTCACTCGATCTGTTTCACGGCCGATATCAAACAGATGTACAGACAAATACTAGTTACGCAACCTCACCAAGACTTTCAAAGAATAGTCTGGACCCAATTCAAGACTATCGATTAAAAACTGTTTCTTTCGGCATGTGCTGCTCTCCTTTTCTAGCTATCCGTATGATGCACCAACTAGCTGAGTTGTATAAGAATGAGTACCCAACAGCTTGCAATATTCTCAAAAATGACATGTTTGTTGACGATATAGTCACTGGATGTTCAACTCTTGACGAAGCTCTCCAACTTCAACAGGATCTTATTCATGTTCTGAAAAGAGGCGGCTTTGAATTGCGTAAATGGGCTAGCAACCATCCACAATTGCTATCAAATCTTCCTGCTAATCTTCTGAAATCGTCCAATCACTCGTTGGATCTTGATTGTAACTTCAGTCTCAAAATATTAGGCTTAGAGTGGAATACAAATCAAGATTTCTTCTCATATCAAGTCACGCCTGTTGACAAACCTTGTACCAAACGTAATATTCTGGCTGAATTAGCTAGAATATACGACCCCCTAGGTTTTCTCACTCCCTCAACCCTCTTTGTAAAGGTTCTTCTTCAAAAATTGTGGGCATCTGGTGTGGAATGGGATAATCTTCCTTCCAGTAATATCGTAAAGCGGTGGCATACATTTAAGGAACAGTTACATTATTTTTCTCATATTCAAATTCCTCGACAAGTTTTTCAAAAAGGATCTACCTCTTCCGAGTTGATTGGATTCTGTGATGCGTCTGAGGTGGGATATGCGGCAGTGGTGTACCTTAGAACATATGAAAATGGAAAAATTTCAAGCCATTTGCTGTGTGCGAAATCAAGGGTTGCTCCTCTCAAAAAAATCTCAATTCCACGTCTAGAGTTATGTGCAGCGCTTCTTTTGGCTGATTTATTACATTTTGTTAACATTACCTATGAATCTGTAATCAAATTTTCAAAAACAATTGCCTTCACAGACTCCACGGTAGTCTTAGCCTGGTTACAAGGTTCTGCTCATCAGTGTACTACTTTTGTAGCCAACCGAGTAACACAGATTCAGAAAAAATTATCTCCTTCCCTTTGGTACCATGTTTCGTCAAAAGACAATCCAGTGGATCCAGGTTCCAGAGGATTACTTCCCTCGGAACTCGTCAACAACTCCCTATGGTAGGCGGGTCCTCTTTGGTTACGTGATTCCTATGAAAAATGGCCACAAAATGCTCTAAATAACTCCAATATCCCTAGTACCACTAATGAGCAACGCAAAATGGTCTTTTTTACCGTAGTTGAAAGCCACCCCATACTTCCACTGTTAGAACGCTACTCATCACTTCCCAAAATTCAGAGAATTATCTGTTATATATCACGTTTCATCAAAATATGTACTTCTAAATCGAAGGCCACTGTTTTCAATTTCGCAGCTCAAACACTGCCAATTTTCATGTTCGAAATGGAGGATGCTCTTCTAGTGCTCATTAAAATTGTTCAAGCAAAAGAGTTTCACAATGAAATTACCTTACTGTAACAAAAGAAATCGCTCCCTAAGGCTCTGAGAAAATTAACTCCCTTTATTGACGATTCAGGAATCTTACGAGTGGGGGAAAGGTTGACCCACGCCAATATTCCGTTCGATCAAAAACATCCCGCTCTTTTACCGAATAATCATCGATTAACCACACTTATAATCCAATTTACCCATTCTCGATATCTACACCCTGGATTTCAAACCTTGCTTTATCTTCTGTCTCAACGTTATTGGATAATGTCACCAAAAAGAACCATCAGGAGAGTACTTTCAAATTGTTATCGATGTTTCAGAACTCATCCAAGATCAACTCAGCCCCTGATGGGTGATCTACCGAAGGTTCGAATTTCGCACGTTAAACCATTTTCTAAGGTGGGCATGGATTTTTGTGGTCCCTTCAAAACAGTTGCTTCTCGTTTTCGAGGTGCAAAACGATTGAAATCATACATTTGTGTATTCTCTTGTATGTCAACAAAGGCAATTCACCTAGAATTAACTTCTGATCTATCTACAGAATCGTTTCTCGCCTCTTTACGTCGCTTTGTGGCTCGCAGAGGTCGCTGTACAGATTTCTATTCTGATTGTGGCAGCAACTTTTTAGGGGCTTCTCGTGAACTTCATAATATTATGCGGAATGCTGCTGAACCTGAAGGTATACGATTCCATTTTATTCCTCCTTCTTCCCCTAACTTTGGTGGTCTCTGGGAAGCGGGCGTCAAATCCGTAAAAACCCATTCATTTCGGTGTGTAGGCGATCAGATCCTAACATTCGAAGAATTCTACACTGTTTTAGTGCAGATAGAGGCTCTGTTGAACTCGCGACCACTCTGCACTATCAGTTCAGATCCAAATGATGACTCTGTTCTCACTCCCGGTCATTTTCTGACACTCGAACCCTTAACTTCAGTGCCTGATACTGATTACAGTCACCTTAAATTGAATAGATTGTCACAATGCCAAATGATCCAACGACTTCAGCAAGAATTTTGGCGTCGCTGGCATGTGGAATATTTACATACCCTAATGCAACGGAGCAAATGGACTGACCCAGCTACTCCCATAGATATTGGCCGAGTTGTTCTACTTAAAGATGACTTAGCACCACCCCTCAATTGGCCCCGCGGTCGTGTCACACAATTGCACCCTGGAGTTGACGGGGTCACACGAGTAGTTACTGTAAAAACCAATAAGGGCACTTACAAGCGGCCAGTGAGCAAAGTTTGTCCTTTACCGAATTGCTAGGGCATTTCGATAAAATAATTTTCCTATCTTTCACTTATTACTAGTTATTTTTTTTTGTGGTATTCAATATTATTATTGATATTATTATTATATTTTTGTTAGCTATAATTAATTGTATGAATCAATTATTCACACTCAAGATGTAAAATCGATTCATTCATTATTTTCACTAATTTTGTTAAAATGTTGCATTTGGTGGGCGGTATGTTTCGGATTCAATGACCTCAAACCAATTTCATCTCGCGATAAAAATTTTATTTTATTTTATTTTTCTTCTCCTATAATAATGCAAGAGGCGCTACGCCACTGTTGTTCAGTCCATCGCAGCAGACAAAAATTAGAGTCAAAACGTACACTATTCCAATGAATGTCCGCCGAAAAAGAGTTTGTGTTGGTGCATTCTGATCTTTTACGAAGATACTTTAGTGCTCGCATAATTTCCTCGAGGAACTCAATCTAATCACCGCAGGCGAAAGGAAGGGCAGATTCGAACGATGCAGCAGGAACTTAGTGGTAAGTCTCTTGCATAACAACGAAAAATACAGTCCATTTCAATTTGTTCGAACACAGAGATAAACCAAGTAGATTAGACAAAAATTAGCAAGTTTCGCTGTGAATTCTTGAGTAATTTTACGTGTAGATTCAGAAAAACAAGTAAATATTAGAATATAAAGTAACCTATTCATTTTATGACTGATATTGAAAACCTGATTGAATCTTTCTCATCATCAAAAGTATCAAACATGGCCCAAGATATAAATCATACATTGTTCAAAATTTATTCAGATACCATTCCTACTCTTGATGGATCCTTTGAAAATCTTGAAATTTTTATAAATGCTGTTGACAAATTTCATACTAGATATCATGGAAATGATCAAATTCTTAACCAATGTATTGTCAGCATGATTTTGAGTAAATTGAAAGATAGAGCACAAATATTGAGTAGTTCTATTGATAAAAAATGAATTGAGAAACACATTTGGTGATAGATTGAGCCTTGATAATTCAGAACAAAAACGTTTTACTTTATACCAAATAAAAATGAACATATGCTAGATTTTCGAAAGAGGATTCAAATTTCACGAAGTAAACTCATTTCCAAAATAAATTTGGATCCCGATATGGATCAACCAACAAAACGAATTCACATCAGACAATATGAATCTCAATCATTGAAAGTATTCTTAAGAAACTCAAACATTCGACTACAAGATAAAATCTTAGTTCAACACCCAAATTCATTGGGAGAGGCTATGAACTTAGTTAGGTTAGGTCAGAAGTGAGTGGGTCTGTTCGGCCCTCCACTGCAACCAACAAGGATTTATTGTGGCTCACACCTATTCAAACTCGACCAGCTTCTTAACGAAGCCGATTAGTTTGTATGGTGAGTGATCTTTCAGGTCAGATGGTAAGAGTGAAACCTTGCCAAACTCTGAAAACCTGATTCGGTCCGCAGCAGGGCGGGCACAAATTATGTGCTCTGCTGTTTCATCATTTTCCACACAGAGACGACACAGGCTGTCTTCTGACAGTCCGATTCTCTGCATATGTAATGTAATGTATGTATGAACTTAGTACTCGAAGATGAAAACTTTAGACGAATACAAAAATATAAAATATGACTTTACAAAACCAACAACCTCAAAAGTCTCCAAGACCTATACAACAACAATATTACCAACAACCACAGTTGACACAGCAACAATTCCAACGCCAATATCAACGTGGCATAATACAACCTCATGTACAACAACAATTCCAACCACAATATCAAAATGGCATGATACAGTCTCATGCAAGGAATCAATTTCCATGTTAACCAATAGCGATCAAACCTCAAGCTATAAATAAAAAATTTCTTACTAACAAAGAAGTATTTGGCCCTCCAAAACGTCTGAAAACCAAAGAATAAACAAATCAATACACCGGTTGAACCTATGTCAACTACTTCTCGAAATCCAAAAATCGAATAATATTTTCAGAAATAATCCCAATATGACAAAAAAATGGATGAGTGAAGAATTGCATACTCAATATCGTGATGTAACCTCAGTTATATTCACATAATACCCAAAAATTATTGCACTATCAAATTGGTTCACAATTCGGAAACAATATACCTGATCAAGACGATGTTGAATTTGAGGATCTTGATACAGCTGTTGATGAAGTTGAAGTTGATGAACCAACAGACAATGAAGACGAGACAAATTTTTACAATCTGCCTCAAACGAACGAGATCATATAATAGAGTTGCATTCAGCAGTAGTAAACGGGCTACCGTATATAAAAATACAAAATCCACCTATAAAATCACTTATTGACACAGGATGTGATACTTCTATGCTAAGACCCTCCATTGCAGAAGAATATTACCCAGAAAGAATTGACAAAGAACCTTCTCAATCAAAAACATCATTGGGGGAAAAATAATTCCATGTAAAGGGCCTTTTCTAGCCTTTCCTGAATTTCAGAGCAACTATATGATCGAATTTTTATTAATTCCATTTCATGAATTATTTGATGGTATACTTGGACTGAAAGAATTGAAAAATCTGAACTTAAGTATTGATTTTCAAAACCAGGTACTACAGTCAGACTCTAATGAAATACCTTTCTTTTATAGACAACCCCATGAAACTCAATATACTTTTGAAATACCAGCTTTTGAAAGTATTTTACAAAATTTTCCAGTTGAGATTCAACAAGGAGAAATAATTATTCCAAAATTGAGATTTAGGAATTGAGATGTTCCAGAAACAATAACTTTTGCTGAAAATTTTCGAGCAAGTTTCGAAATATACAATAATACCAATAAAACAATTGTAGTAACACTTTTCAAACCTTTTCCGTGTAACCTATTAAATAAAGAAAACTTTGGATTTCACCATGCAGAAGACATATTACCAACAATGAACTCCTTCAAACCAAATGAAATCTCTGAAAACATACGAACAGATCATATGAATAAAGAAAGAGATGCTATATTAAAGCTATGTAACAAATATTGTGACATTTTTATGACGAAAAGAAAACCCTTGAATTCACTAATGTAATTGAACATTAAATCAAAACATCAGATGAAATTCCCATTCATACAAAATCATAAGCTCATTGTCATAAGCAAGAATTTCAAAAACGAATTGACAAAATGTTAAAAGATGGAATTATGAGAACACTATTGATGATAGGTACCCAATACCAAACATTGACGATAGTCTTGATAAGCTAGGCAAATGTCAATATTTTTCAACCCTAGATTTTACATCTGGATTTCATCAGATTGAAATGAATCCAAACTCAATTCAAAAAACTGCTTTCAATGATGAAAATGGACATCACGAGTACCTTCGTATGCCCTTTGGTTCTAAAACTGCTCCAGCAACATTCCAGAGAGTATTGGATTATGTTTTGCGTGATTTACAGAACAAAATATGTCTTGTATACATTGATGACATTATAATTCTTCAACATCACTTCAGGAATATATTTCTAATTTAAACAGAGTTTTTCAAAGATTACGTGAACCTAAACTCACTATTCAGCTAGATAAATCAGAATTTTCAAGAAAAAATGTTGAATTTTTAGGACATATAATAACCCCAGGAGAAATCTGTTAGGATGCTACAGAAAATTCATTGAAAATTTTGCAGATATAACTAAACCCTTCACTAAATGTCTGAAAAAAGGAGAAAAACTTATACACAATGACAAATTCACTAAAACATTCGCAACATGCAAAGATCTTTCAACGAATGAACCGATTTTACAATTTCCTGATTTTTCAAAACCATTTATATTAACAACAGATGCTTCGAATATAGCTATTGATGCTGTTCTTTCACAAGGAACTCTAGGTGATGACAGACCTATCGCCTATGCTTCACGAACTTTAAATAGTTCAGAACGAAATTTTTCAACAATTCAACAATTGAAAAAGAGCTTTTAGCAATTGTTAATTTAACAAAATACTTCAGACCTCATTTATTCGGACGTAAATTTACCCTGATAACCGATCATAAACCACTTGAATGGTTATTTGACTTGAAAGACCCAAGTTCAAGACTTGTGAGATGGCTACTTAGACTAGAAGAATTCGATTATAAAATTCCATATAGAAAAGGAAAACAAAATGAAGTAGCAGATGCTTTATTTCGTATAGAAATAAATCCTATTGAAACTCAATCACTTGTACTGAATATTGACACACAAGAACATAGAATTGAAGATGACTTCCCCCAATTATGAATAAGAAAAATGAGGTTAAGAAAATAAATATAATTTCGGATATTCAAATTCGTCCAACAATAAAAAAGCAAAGAGACGAAGAGTCTTTGAACACCGAACATACAAGCAAAGAAAACCCAGTTCTTGAAATACCGATTTCAGAACAAGGATTGAATAAACTCCAAAACCAAATTTTCCTTCATTGTAGCCGAGATGCTATTACACCACGTGAAACGATACAAAAAATATTCGATGAAGCTAGACTTAATATAGTTTTACCCTACCAAAATTTTCAACAAAACCTGGTAGATACAATGAAAAACTATTTGAAACCAAAACATACATATGGTATAATGGTTCAAGAAGAATTACAACCTATTGTGGTTTCAACTATTCAAAATTACTTTCGAAATACTGCATTTAAATTGATTTCGAGTAATATTTCACTCAGAGACATCACAAATAAAGAAGAACAAGAAAAAATAAAATACCATCATGAAACTGAAACTTTACATAGAGGAAACAAAATAAGCCCTCCCACGAAAATATTATTGGCCCAATATGATAACTGATATACGTGATTATATCAATTTATGTGAGGATTGTCGAAAGTCTAAGTATGAAAGACACCCATATGAAACAAAATTCAAACCAACACCTATCGGAGAATATCCTTTCGAACATATTCATATGGATATACTATCGATAAATAAAACAAAATTCTTATCATTGATTGATAGTTTTTCACGTTTCGCTCAAGCATACCCTATTCAACATATTGCATTGAATATTATTGATGGAATTTTAATATTTTTTTCACACTACGGAATACCTTCAAAAATCACATGCGACTCAGGCAGTGAATTCAAAAATAAAATTGTTGAAGATTTTTGTGAATAACAACATAAAATTACATTATGTAACACCCAAAATTCTTGATAGTAATAGTCCAATTGAAAGTCTTTATTCGACATAACTAGAAGAAATAAGAATATTGAAACAAGAATTTCCACAGAGATCAATATCATCTCACATGATATATGCAATTTTAGGGTATAACAACACAATTCATTCGGCAACTATATATACCCCATTTCAAATAATTAAAGGAAATTTAAATCATGGAAACCCATTTGATATAACCACAGAAGAAGTAATGACTGACTACCTAGGAAAACATGATAGAAACATAAAAATAATGAATGATATGATAAAAACAAATAACAAGAAAGCAAAAGCATTTCTCGATAAAGTTAATATAGAAAAAAAAGAACCCCCTGAAATAAAACTTGAACGACAAGTTTATTTATATGGTAAACAGAGAAGTAAAACAACATCCCTCCAAAGAGCTGTTGAACCAATAGAAAATGAGGATATTAAATTGAAAACTCGTAAAGCAACCTATCATAAACAACAACAACTGAAACCACAACGAATTATTTCAGATGCTACTACAAATGAAACTCCTGGTAGCATTATATTGACAGGAGGACAACAGATCAAGTTGAAGACTCTGACTAACCCAATTCTCCCTTTTTCCCTTGGACAAGCAAGAATTACGTTCAACAAACGCACTTTCATCAAATTTTTAGATTTGACGAAATTTGACGAACCTCTACAACGTATCAGAGACAATACAAAAACAATTGAAAATCCAGTCTCCATTAAAGACGAATTATATCCTCAACTTCAACATATGCATGAACATTTAAACTATCTCCTTGAACAAATTATGAATGAACTCAATAATATCGAACCTCAAACATATAAAAAACATAAATGAGGACTCATAAATGTAGGAGGTAGAATTCATGAACGGCTGTTTGGCACTTTAGATGATGAAGACGGTGAAAGATATGATAATGCTCCTGCAACACTGTCCGAAAATCAAATCAATTCACATCATGATTTGAAAAATTATTTTTCTATAACTCAAGATTTCATGAATGAAACAGTTGAAAATTTCAAGAAAATATCAAGCAATAAAAAATGGATTTAAAAACAAATTCAAAGTATTGTTCAAAGCTTGAATAAGTATACATGATACTTCAATATTAGATTTTCACGTTTGATCCAGCACAGCTAACGAGCAATTGTATTCATTTTGAAAATAAACGGAATTTTCAAAAAACCAAATCGTTGCCCAGCAACTTCAATTCATTCGAAACGAACTACTTGACACACGGTTTTTTTCGAGAGTATTCGAAGCCACAAACATGGAGCTACAAATCTATTCACCTGGCAAAAAAACAAACTTCCTACAGTCACAGATAAGATGTCTAGCCTACAGTCACAGTCAGAAGTGTTGCATCTCCAAGAGATTCGCAGTACTCCCCCTTGCATAAGGATATGCTAAATGTGTTACAGGCTGACTGCACAGATTTGTATGACAATTTACCTCACCTCGATTTTCTATAGAGCAAATTTTATGTTAACCACGTATCTAGAATACAAGTTCTCGTTTCAAACAAATCTTAAATGTTTATTCCAATAACATGTAACTTCCAAGTCAGGGTCATATATTGCAATTAATATCCCGTATCTGTTTCACATGTTTGTGTTTTTTGCATACATTCTGCAGTTAATTCGTTCTTGGGACCAAATAAACAATTATGTGCATAATAATTTTTATTTCAATTGCTACTGTTCATTCAGTGTAGTTCTATCTGTTTGGTGTAAAGTTAGCTTTTTATCAGTTACGGGCTTTTAGCATCAAGCCACGTTATAACCTTTTTTCGAGTAGAAAAATCTTATATATATTGAAATTTAGTTCAAAGTGGAGGATGATTTGAAATGGGAGTACTGTCACGGGCACTTCTCAAAATGCGTGTTTTTTTCAAAATGGAAAAAATTATTGATCTTTTTTTCGAGAAATGGATTATTTCCTCTTTGGAAAGTGTGAGGGTCCATTATAGTTCTATCACATTGTCACTCGGAAACTAGAATTAACCCCAGTCCTCTATACACAGATAGTGAGGAGAAAAAAAAACGATTCCGATTCACGAAAATGATATTAATCAATACCAAATACTCTTAGCAATATTTGATGAATCCCAAGATTGTATGTGATCCAAAGAAATGTCAGCATGTGAAAAACCAATTTGAAAATTATCATACGATGAAAGTTGTTACGAATCCAGAACAAACGTGTAAGCATTGGTTCAACGGACTATAATAGCCTAGCTGTATGTTTGGGTCTTCGATGTTGAACTAATATAGTCAAAAAATGTTGACTCAGAAAGAAGTTGTTATAGTTACACAACATAATAAACGTTTTCCGAAGAGATCAACATATGTTGCGCCAAAGGGTATGAATCCCATTGCCTCACTGATTTTGATGAGAATTTCAGGAGAAATTGTAAACCCCCCATAATGGATATGAGAAATCGAGAAATATCATCGGAAACAATGTGAAACAATTTCTTTTTTCAGGAATTACATTCTGAACTCGATAAAATGCCTATATGTACTCTGTGATAATGTTGATTTATAAATGAACATCCAATTTCGCGAAGAAATCTCAATCTAGTACACAATGAGAGTATTGAAGCCTTTTGATTTCCATCTGAAAATTCATAAACTCAATTAGAAAAAACTCATCTGTCAGATCAAATCATCTTTCGAACAATCTGTTCAGGCCAGTCTCAAATTACCTACACAGTAGGTTTCGGCTGGCACCTGTCAGAAAACAACTACTCCCCTGGCTAATACCACGAAGGGCATTGAATTATATCCGACCGGTGCCAGTGCAGGTTTCTTCACAGAAGTGAATCCTGCATTTGCTTTCGTCGACACAAATGAAGGAATTGATTTTCAATTATAGGGACGGACACACTTGCAGACCGGTTTCGGGCTATTTGGCCACTCGTCAGTGCAAGGCAGTGCCATCATCAACATAAAGTCGATGACTTCCCATAATTAAAAATCAAAATCCTTCAGAGTGTCAAGCCTCGACCAAAGCGGATGCGAACAACGAAGTTATTGCGCCATGTTAAAACATTTGACATAGTCAGTGGGCATACTTGAAGACTGGCGTTAAATCAAATCACCTTTCGAACAATCTGCTCAGGCCAGTCTCAAATTACCTACACAGTAGGTTTCGGTTGGCACCTGTCAGAAAACAACTACTTCCCTGGCTGATACCAGGTCAGATATCAGATATCGAATCAACATTTCGTTGATTGATTTCGTTGATATATTGCAGCCCTCGAGTACACCCCCTATATATTGGTAAGCAGATATACTTTTTTCCACGTAATGCACATTGAAAATGAAACAATTCTTCAGTTCGAACTTCACCGCGCAAATGAATGTTTTTTTTTTATAAGCACTTACGACAATGGCGGAAGTAATGGTGTGGGTGAGCAGAACTTGTGAACAAGTATTTCTCAACAACATTTCCTTTCATTTTCTGACAGGTCAGTATTTTGCAGGACGTTCTCATTCTAGAATGACATAATTGATTCGTAATTTCATCACATGGTCAATCACAAACCAACAACATATTTTAATTTTTTTGGTTCCGGTGAATTATAAACTGATTCTGAATGTTTTTGATGTGCTGATTTCAGAAATGTATGGTATTTTCTCGTAACAGCTCTAGTTCTTCAGATACATGCCAATCAATTTCAGTTCTGATAACAGATAGAAATAATGAAATGATGATTCTCACCGTGAATTGGCATGTATCCACCCCATTTTAGGTACTTGTTATTGCCCATGATTCTGAAAACAGACCTTTCTATACCTTCCGTATTGTTACAATATTTCCTGGGTTAGTTTTCTAAATAATACTCCAAACAACACTAACAGGCCGATTGCACCATAATTTAAGAAAACATTGCAGTTCCGGTTTCGCGTTGGTAATGAGCAGACGTATGTTCTGCTCACTCCATTTTGTGATAGTTTTTTACGTGTTCATTTATTAACTTTCTGAATCATATTATACCTGATTTGGAGAAATTGGCACCGTACGGAGCCAGAATCCAATAACCAAACCAAACAACAACAAACAAGAAAACATCCATTAATGAACCTATGTTTAGAAGTCCCTTTGTTAATGGTCTCATAAGGAAAAGTCGGTGAAATCGACTGTGAACTACGTTTATTACAATTCTTAATCACAGCACAATACAATTCAATCACTCAAACTGCTCAGCTAAACTATCCAACGCTCTGTACTAAAACTCTCTAATAAAAACTCTCTCATCACAATGGAGTATCTCCCTATTTATTCCTGCGTATGCCTATTGAGAATCTTCCAGACAGGTCTCGATGATGTGTATCGAATTTTCTACAGCGAGTCGAGGTAAAAAATATTAGTGCGACCCCTCATATTATTTCTATTCAACCACAGACAGGACCGGTGCTAGGAGATTTCGTAATATTATTCCCCTCTCAATATTGATCGTCCCGATCAAACAATATCTCATTATTTCCATTGTAAGGTATGAGTCTTTCTTTATGAACGACCTTCATTTTCGCTCTGGGGCTACGTTGAAACCTGTACACCACCTCGTTTATTCTCTTTACTATCGTATAGGGTCCTTCCTAGGATGGTGGTTATTTGGGAGAAATTCGTTTTCTACGACGAGGGTTGTTCAGCCACACTCGATTTCCTTCTTTGAATCTACCAGTATTTGCCTTGAAATCGTATCGAGCCTTCATCTCGTCACTAGTAATCTTCAATCTTCTCGCAATTTCGTGGATCTTTTTCCTCAGTGCTTGGTGATCCGAACACCAAGTCACAGAGCAAATGAAGATCTCTCCCGAAGCTGTGGTGGATTTCGCGTAATACACAGCTACCTGGTGGGTCATCAGACTGTGGGTGGAGGGCAGTTGTTCTGGTCTCATTGATTCCCATTAATTCACAATTTTTCCTGAATAAATTTGATTCGGAAGAATCATCGGAATGTAGCTCCATCGGCACTCCGAAACTTGCAAACATGTTGTCCATGAGGGTTTCTTGCAACTGTTAATGCTTCCTGATTAGGCTAGGCATAAGCTTCAACACATTTACTGAAATAATCCATGGCAACGAGGAATGTCCAGCCACATCGATGATTCACCAATATGAATCTCTTCCAATACATCCTCCATTTACGACATAGACACAACTAGTTGGGAAGTTACTTCCCTGATTCCCAAACCCTCTTCAGTAGGCCATTCTCAACAATCAAAGTATCCCATTACTCCCACAATGCCTTGAACGTTGGTGATCGATCGGAGATGTCCTTCCGGACGAGTCTTTCCGATCCATTATCTTTCCATTTGAAAAACTCCACAACTCTTTTGGTCTTGTCTCATTTCACTTGGTTGATTCCTTCGCGACGTTCAATTCGCTCACAGTGCTCACAAGTATCCGAACAAGGTCTTTCAGACAAGGCATCCTGTGGTTCGAAAATGCGAAACTGTTGCCCCCAACCAGGGTCACCACAGCCCACTGGTACGGGAGGCGATAGATATCCAAAAACACACGGACAATTTCGACAGAAAAGAAGAAGCGTTGAGTCTCAACAGAATTTGGGATCCCATTCTGAGAAAATCAAGAATAACTAATAAAATTACGGCAGGTAGTGCGGCAACTGATACATGATTTTTCTCCTAATACACTCCAGACTACCAGCATCAATACGCCTTACGAAATCGAAATGTCAAGTCATCGGAATGATAGTCGAAATGAGTGAGCCTCTGAAGAAGCTAGCCACTCGCGCTAGCGAAATGTGAGGAATAAATTTCAAAGAACGACGGCCTTTAAACCCGAAGAAAAGTATTGATAATAAAGTGATATCGAAAACCTTGGCCGCGAAAGCCTTAACCATTGAGGCTCATACGAAAACCAGATTGCTGGGAGATTCATCGCATGGCTGGACTACTCCAACGCAGCACCCATGGTTTTCATCAACTGGAGCAGAAACTATTTTCTCTGAAAATCCAGGAATTCAGTTTTCAGTAATAGCAGTTTCGCAAGTATCGCCTTTCTGCTGGAGTTGTAAGGACAAATTCTTCTCCTCCAAACCTCATAATCTTCTCCTCATTGTCGAACGAAAATCCATAGTCACTGATCAAGTCCATTCCGATTATAAATTCATCTATATCTGCCACGTACACTGTATCAATCATTCTGAACCGCTCAAGAATCAGTGTAATCTTAGCTTCTCCTCGAATAGGTGCATTCCATCATTTTGGTTTCGTAGTCTATGGTGTTCAACACTATTGTTGCATTACCTTTATCCGCTGGTAGAATGATGATGTCCTCATCATCTCGTAGAGTTTTTAGTGCCTGGTATTATGAGGTATATTTCTGGTCGGTGGTTTCGTGTTTTTGAGTACATGTACGATGTCCTGTCTGATTGACTCTTGCGTATCCTTGTCTTCTATTCTATTCAGGGCAGATTCTACATTACTTATTATGTTCTCAAACACTGGTGCGACAGCAAAATTGAAACCTTTGGTGAGCGCTCCGGTAGAGGCCTCATCCAGATGATAGTCTGAATAATTATAGACCACTCTGGTAGGTTCAATCTTCGGTGTGTTCCTTTTTGTGTTTTGTTTCAGACTTAGATGGTTGAACTTGTTTTTCTGTTTCTCCGTTGTGATCTCGAAGTCTTTTTCTGCTCGGAAATCCGCTAATGTATCAATCTCATCCCATACACCTGTTCCGTTTATTTCTCTTCTGGTGTTCTGGATATTGAATCGTAGTAGTGCAAAACTTGTTCTCTTCATGATGTTTTCTGTGGCAGGGGTCTTGGTGTGATAGTTCACTTTTACGCATTAGGTATGATTTTCTGGTCTCTACAGCGTCGAAGAAAGGATAGTTTACAGAGAAGCTTGGATCTCTTTGTTCAAAGTTTCTCGTACGTTCTTGTTTGTTAGAAAACCTTCCCCCCGTAAAGGTTTGAAGGAATGTTAGCATGAAGATTCTCACGGACAAAGTATCATGAACTGTTTTCTCGGGTTTCATTTCGTGTTCTGTGGTTTTGATCCTCTGAAGGATTATTTTCACGACGTTTCGTCAGAGTGTCATTTACCATCTTACACAATAAGATAGATACTCCGTAATTCGAAGGACCAGATACCACTGGAGTCCCAGGGAGTTTACGAAGTACCATGTCGATACTGCAACAAGTCCTACATCGGTCAGACCAACAGACGTATCAACGTACGCAAGGATGAACATGAGCTATCAGTGAGAGGAAAAGTCACCACATCTTCCATTTTCCAACACGTATTAGAGACAGGACATAACATCAATTTCGAAAACACAGAAACACTAGCGAGCGATGAAAATTTCTACTCTCGAACAATCAGAAAGGCTATCGAAATTGAGAAACCATCGAGTAATATGAACAAGAGAGATGACGCGCAGAGATTATATATATATATATATATATATATATATATGAATGGTAAGTATTCTCGACCGTCTATTTGATATATAGAAATAACAACATATATATATATATATATATATATATATATATATATATGACAGTTATTTTGGATTCTTCGCTCATAAACTACCTAAAAACAATTTAAAAATTGCAGGCATCCAATTTGGTTGTTGTGTTGTGAATCAATTCTCGTTCGTTATCCTCAGTTACTATGTAAAATATGTAAACGTCACAACTTCATTCAAAAATAGTAGTAGCATATAATGTTCCGAGGAGGATAAGTAACCTATTACACGCACGAGCGAAAATTGAAAGCACGAGGCTTTAGCCGACTGCGGCAATTCGCAAGTGCACGTAACTAACCTTATTCTCGAGTTACGTGCTGTACTTTTTCCACCCCCACCATGCTTGTGCGGTCATTTCTGCTGATGTTGCACAAGTATTTTCACAGCCACAAGCCACTGGATGACAGCGAGTAGATAATAAAACAATAGCTCACTTCATGAATATAACTAGATACAGTACCTATACAAAACTAAAAATATTCCAAAAAATATTATTATCAATTCAATTCTACAAAGAATCTGAAATAAGATTTCGCAGAATTTGGTTTTTGGGCCATTGAATGTAGCGATGAGATAAAATTTATCAGGTCAAATGTTAAATAGCCCATCGTTTCAAAAAACAATTCCAGAGGCGGCTGCCATTAATTTAGAATACGAGTGTATGTTCCGTTTTGAATGATGACCCATGTCCCATGTGTAATGAAGTACCAGCAGAAATAAAGAATTCTGAAACTATGTGAATGTTCAAAGTGGTTAGTTTTTATGTTTGTTTTTTCGAAACGTGTATATTGCATGAAAGTCCATATTTTACAAAAAATATGTAATTGTCTGTAAGATTTCCACTGATAAATGAAGACATAAGTGAAATTCTCACGGGCAATACCACTTGTCATACTTTCACTTTTTCTTTATCTTTCACTTTAAGAAACTTCTCACAATGCTAATCAATGGACGCGTTCATACACTACACTTTTACGTTTTGTTTATGAACGCCCCCATTCATTGGTATTGGAAAACCTCTCTTATAGTAAATGTAAAATAAGTAAAAGATAAAGTGGAAGTATGGTAGATGAACTAGGCATTATACGTGCGGCTCATGTAATACTTTCCTTACACAATTTGATTATCGGTAGAATGGCCCAAATTCAACTGAAAGTGACAAGTGACAAGGCTAATTCTCAGAAAATATTTTACATTCATTCCACCACCTGCAAGAGATAATGCTCTTCTCTCATCTACCACGTAATGAATTTTCACTCGAAACTTGAGGATAGCCTGAATATATTTTGCTGTTATTGATACAAATTGAAAGTATACTATCACATTCGTATTCAGTCACCTCAATGCATTTTAGTCTTGGACTTTTATACTTTTCATACATTTCCTTCATAGTTTTGTAGTGAAACTGCAACGAGCACACATTTTTTTCTCTTATAAGTCTTTTCATTACAGTCCTGACCGATAACGAATTGCTACATTTACATCCTTCTCTTGAAAAAAATCGATATCATGAATAATCCTTTGTTCGTGAAAATTATGACTCATTTTTATCATCTTTCATTTTTCCTGGATGAGATAAGGATTGAATTGATTTTTTGGTAGCAATCAATGAAATTTATCTTATCTCAAAAGGTGATACGCACCATCAGTTGAGAATGCAATTGGGTAAAATTCATTTCTCTGTTTATGAACTGATGAGTGATGACCACGAATAAGAGAATTAGTCGGCACTCGTTTATGGAAGAAGAAATCGAAGTGAAGCCTTCTACAGAACTGACACCTGACGAGTATGAACATTTCCAAGAATCTGAAAAAAAGATTGGAGTTCACACTTTCGCGAGCAGTGATGAAAGTGATTTGAAGAATGTTGACACATTTTTAAATATGCTACACAAGTGCGGTATTGAAGTTGAACCTAGAAACAAACATTGCCTGGAAGACGATAACTGTATTGAAGTGTTGAATAACAGTAAGTATTTTTCCATTGTTATTTGTCATCGAAAATGATGGCCTCATCTAAGGTGCAGCGACCGATAAAAATTATCGATCCCGAACTCCCTGGGGCCTCAAGATGGTCTCGAATGGACATGAGGATCAGAAGGGGACGAATACAGATTATTGAAACTCGTATGCAATAAGACAGTCTCTAATATAGAGATAGACATTTATTATGGATTTTGAAAAACAAAATACCATTTATAAATATCAAATGTGAATAACAGGCGTGGTTTCTTCAATTCTGATGTGAAGGGAATTGTAGTGACTAGTATGTAAGAGACTGAAGACGTTTAAAGATTGTTGTTACAGGCTTTTCATTATTATCTTCATTAGTTAATTTCCAAAGCGCTGAAGAAATTATCGATAAAAAAATCTCTGCCTCATTTTCGAATCGGAAGTATAGGGACTCTCCTTCGTAGTACGAGTACCAAGCAACTCCGTGTATCTTATCAAATGCGCCAATCCTTTACAACTCGCATTCAATCGAGAAGCTGGCCACGGGAAGATATCTAGTGGTTTCAAACTATTGCTCTGAATAATAATGATAAGATGCATTTGGTATTACAGTTCTTCCTTTATATATATATATATCCAACTCGTAACTTATGAGAATGAATTTGGAGATTTCATTTTCTACCGAACTCTACGAGTGCTTGTCTTACTTTTGCAACGGTGGTAACCAGTTTGATTCCACTTTCCCCTCGTCTGACGCACTCAGGGATAAGTCTTTGATATGATTGGCATGTCTTCAATCGTACCGCCGCGTTCGGTTAGATTTCCGCCTGACCTCTTCAGAAAGAAGTCTTTGATATAGTTGATACAGTTGAACCGTCGCGTACGACAAGTTCTTCGCGGGACACTCTCTGTCTTCAGGTATTTAACCAGAGAGTTTTTGAAAGTTCTAAGAGAATTGCAATCTTTGATTTCTTTGGGGAGTTTGTTATATTCTAAGAGACCTTTGTTAAACAGTGAATTCGTTGATATGGAGTGATTTGTTCTAGTAACATAGAAATTCGTATGCCCTCTCGTTGGGTAATCATATATTTCACTATGATAGGAAATGAATTGATTGAAGTAAGCTGGAGATTTAAGGTACGCGTCCACAGGTACGCATCGTACGTATTGTACGGATCGTATGAAACGGATTTTAGAATTATTAGTATAGTAAGTTATACATATGCTTCCACTGACCGGCAGCGGACGGATCGCACGTATCGGTCCGTCGGTAATGCCGATGAAATTGATCAAAGGGGCAACTTTTCCGACTGGTGCGGATGACGTCATGCGGATTGCCGATAAGTGGACGCATGTCACAACAGGTAGTCACTGGTCGCCTCACAGATCATTTGAATTTTGTTACATTTCGTCACTAAGTACACACACGTGCTTCAATTATAATTGTTATTACGCATATCATGGAGCAAATCAGTGAATAGTGTATGATAATTTTCCAGATTGTGATCTTTTTTTGAATATGTCATATATCCACATTCTATGTCTTCTCTTATTTCCCCTCCTTTCTTCTTCATCTAATAACAAAGCAATAATGATAAGTTCTTCATCACTTTCTATGATCGGAAACATTACACACTGAATGTTTCCGATCGTCCACTCACAACGAACATGCGAATGTTACTTAAAAGCCGACCATCGCATCGGCAATCCGATCGCTACGGTTACAGTGGACGCACTACCACAAATCGATCCGTTTTATACGATTCGTACGATACGTACGATGCATACCTATGGACGCTTACCTTTAAGGTAAGCGTCCATAGGTATGCATCGTACGTATCGTACGGATCGTACGAAACGGATTTTAGAATTATTAGTATAGTAAGTTATACACATGCGTCCACTGACCGGCAGCGGACGGATCGCACGTATCGGTCCGTCGGTAATGCCGATGAAATTTATCGAAGGGGTAACTTTTCCGACTGGTGCGGATGACAACATGCGGATTGCCGATAAGTGGACGCATGTCACAGTAGGTAGTCACTGGTCGCCTCACAGATAATTTGAATTTTGTTACATTTCGACACTAAGTACACACACGTGCTTCAATTATATTTGTTATTACGCATATCATGGAACAAATCAGTGAATAGTGTATGATATTCTCCAAATTGTGATCTTCTTTTGAATATGTCATGTATCCACAATCTATGTCTTCTCTTATTTCCCCTCCTTTCTTCTTCATCTAATAACAAAGCAATAATGACAAGTTCTTCATCACTTTCCATGATCGGAAACATTACACACTGTAATGTTTCCGATCGTCCACTCACTACGAAAATGCGAATGTTACTTAAAAGCCGACTGTCGCATCGGCAATCCGATCGCTACGGATACAGTGGACGCACTACCACAAATCGATCCGTTTTATACGATACGTACGATGCGTACCTATGGACGCTTACCTTACCATGCACTATTTTAAAAACAAAAATCATAGAGATATAAAAAAGTCTGTCCCGCACAGAGAACCAATCAAGAGTTTGAAGCATGGACATTATAGGAGTAAAGCGCGAATCCCACTATACGTAACGTCACCGTCACGTCTCCACACCATCACCGAACCGAAAGTATCACCTTAATTCAGGTGGACGTGACTGATAGTGTGATTATGTTCATTGCTTGCAATGTAAGAATATTTACCGTGATGGTGACGGTGCGGAGACGTGACGGTGACGTTACGTATAGTGGGATTCGCGCCTAAGTCTATTGCATTTTAGGAGTACCCGCATACATCGGTTTTGAAGTTTTTCTGAGGATGATATACTGTTTGCGTCAAGAAGATTGAGAAGTGTTGGACAGTAATCAAAATGCGGTCTGATAATTGTATTGTAGACTGTTAGTAAAGTTGTGAATGACAAACAATCACTAATACGTGTGAAAAAGAAAATCTTTTCAATTATTGTCTTGTAAGTGTAATGAAAGTGTTTCTTCAAGTTCAAAGTGTTGTCCATCATGAATAAGGTATTTGAATTCCTCGACTAATTCATTTTGTTCGTCATATATTCTTATATTTATAGAATTTCTATTAATTAAATTATATTTGTATTGAGTAGTTATGATCATCGACTTGGTTTTATTAACATTGAGTTTCATTTCATTGACATTGAGGAACTCAGATATTTTTAGGAGTATATTATTGATTTTAGTGATGGCTATTGTTAAATTAACGTCACTTACTGACACGAGAGTATCATCAGCAAAAAGGTTTATGAACTCACACTCTTGGATATAATTGATGTCATTAAGATATAATATAAACAATAGTGGTCCAAGCACACTTCCCTGTGGAACCCCGACATTGATACCTTTATGCGAAGAAATATAATTGCTGACCTTCGTACGTTGTGATCTACTTTGTAAATAGCTAGCAAACCAATTATATACCTTGCCAGTGATACCATAGTACTGCAGTTTTGTAAGTAAGATGGAGATATCTATGGTCTCAAACGCTCGCCTAAAATCCAGAAATACAGCCACAACGTACTTATTTTTGTCAATATCGAGTTTCCACTTAGAGAGAGTTACCTGTAGAGCAGTTTCGCCAGAGTGATTTGCTCTAAAACCCGATTGATACTCCATTAAAAGATTATTGGCATTCACATATTTCAAAAGTTGATTATATACAGCTAACTCAAGTACTTTTTCCAGACACGGTAGAGTACTGATGGGCCGAAAATTTATCGCTTCGTTAGTGTTTACTATTTTAGGTACTGGTACTACTGTGCTTATTTCGAGTTGATAAGGAAATACTGCGGTGTCAAGTGAGGTGTTGACGAAATTCAATATCACTGAACCAATAACATTATTAATTATTAAACATTATTAATAAAACTTTATTATTCCAAACATCCGAGTTACATTTATCATCCAAACTATCAATAATACCTTTCAAATTCCTGAGCGACAACAGTTCGAAAGTACCGAGAGTACACTCAATAATTGGAAGATTATAGCTTGAACAAGTGGTAGCCGTGGGAATATCTTGCTTGATATTTATTATACTGTCTACAAAAAATGAATTAAACATCTCAGCTTTGTCTTGATCCGAGGTTACTCTAATTGAACTTGGTTCAAAAACTATTTGGGTGGGTATGGAAGGAATTTTGTGTTTCACAAACGTTTTGAGTGTTGTCCACATTTTTTTTACTATTATTTGCATAGTTAGTTATTTCACTCTTATAATAACTGGATTTTTTCACTTTGAGGAGACTGACCACTTTATTCCTATAATTTTTATATATGTCCCAGTTGACCTGTCTGTCGTTCTCGGAAGTGCTGCTTCTGAAAGCTTTATAAGCCCTATCTCTTGACTTGATAATCTCAAGAATCTCATGGTCATACCAGGGTAGTTGATTTTTTCTCAGTGTATATGATTTTAATAGTTACTTCATTGGATAAATCACCAAGTATATTATTAACATTGTTTTTGTCTCCGTTGGATCTGTCAAGATGACTGCTTTGATTCGATTCTTGAATATCACAAACAATGATATTAGATGCTCTCGTTTGCCTTTCATGAATCTCTTGAACAATACCGTTGAGGTTCATAGACTTACTTTCTTCCTGAGATCTTGCAAGCATGTCTCTTAACTTCGCATTATCTTCCATAAACTTTTTATTAGCTTCCAACACTTCATCCAATGTCTGAATGTCTTCCCCATGTTAAAAACTGATTCATTCGAATAGAACCATTCTTCAGATAATTTGATTTCATCATTGGCCATCAAGACTGTTTGCTCTACATTTCTCCCTGTGGTGATGAGGGATGTGTCGTCTGCATACAGTATACAACTTTCAGTACAAAGTATTACTACTTTTCGGGTTTGGAGGCCGTCGTTCTTTGTAATTTCTTCCTGGCGTTTCGCTAGCGCGAGTGGCTTGTTTCTTCAGAAGCTCACTCATCTTGACTATTAATCCGATGTACAAATGTCATAATCGTATATCAGATATAACAGAGGACCTAAAACAGAACCCTGGGAATCCCTATATCATTAATTTCCTTCAACGAATTGTGATTATTTGCCTGAACATATTGCATTCTGTTTGTGAGGTAACTTTTCAGCCAATCATGTTACCACTCCTCAGAAACCGTAAAGTTCTAGTTTTGTTAGAAGAATTTCATGGTTGACAAGATCGAATGCCTTGCTTAGATCCAAAAAAGTACAAACTACTTTGTTACCTTCGTCTAATTCCTCCAAAAGTCTGTTTACAAGCTTCACCATTGCATCTGAGGTTGATTTGCCTTTCTGGAAGCCATATTGATTCGAGTTCATTAAATCAAATCTATCCATAAATCTGTTATTGCATTAGCAACATATTATTTTTCATAAGCCTTGGCAAAAGGGACCCAATAGTGCTATTGGTTTTAAATTTTGAACATCTATGACTTTTTCCGATTTGTGAATCGGAATAATTTTTGCCACTTTGAGGCATGATGGAAAAGTACCTTCTTCAAGAGAACAATTCAATAAATACGTTAACGGTTGCGGTAACAGATCTGCACAATCTTTCATCAGATTAGTTGTTACATGATCATCACCCTGCGAGTGGAAGCTTTTCAGATTAAGGTAATGTTTGAGATTTCTGATTCAATCGCTGGATTCAAAAAGAATGTTATAGGATATCTATTTTTCAGCGTTTCTTCAATGGGTTCGATCGTTTGGTTGATTAAAAAGCGAGGTATATTTTTGAAACAGACATTGAATTGGTTGAAAACTATTTCAGGGTCATCGGTCAAATCATCATTTATTTCAAGTAACCTGTGGTAGAAGTCCATCATGTCTCGAAGTGGTGTGTAGCAGATTTACGATGAAGAAAAGCTCAGTCGTCTCCACAATTTAATATACCATAAGGTGTTAGATAGTAGTTCAGTACATGTTTCGAACCTATATAGGTTCATCATCAGCTGAATTCACATGAAAATTATGAAGATGAAAATTGAAATGGGGAAAAACAAATTTGTCGAATGTTAGCTCAAGGCTACATAGACATATACATCAATGGTAAAAAATGTTTGAAGAATTTCCGAAATGGATGGGAGTATATATCATCCATTTATTTCAAGTGTTATATTCGATGTTGTATAATGGTTTTTACTAATGATGGGTTTCACTATTTTCCAGGCTGCTTTCGTTTTATTTTTCGACATATTTATCAATTTAGTAATGTAATTAAATTTGGGTTTGTTGAGTAGTTGATTGTAATTTTTTTTTACAATTTTTGTAGTAATGGATGGCTTCCTCATTTCCGTTGCCAGTTAGTTGATGAAGATATTTTAATCTCTGTTCTGATATAAGCAAACCCCTTGTCAACCACGGTTTTCTTCGATTATGTTTCCTGTTTACCTTCCGCTTTAGAGGAAATGCAGAGTCAGAGTAATAAAATATGATTTTGGAGACAATGTCAAATTTGTCATTTACATTATCTTGGGATGAATATAAGATCTTTCCACGTTTCTTTCTTCAAGAACGAAATAAAACTTACAATATTATCTTCATTCTGTAGGTCTCTATAGTATATTTCATAACAATAGCTGCATGTATTTTCTGAGAATTGCATCAAAATAGTTTGTGCAAAGTGATCACTGAAGTGATTGTTAATTATTCTTCCATCGATAGCCTTAGGGCCATTGTCTTTTGCACATATTTTGTCCAAACATGCCTTGCCCCTAGTTGGTTCCATGATTAACTCATTAATACAGTATGACCGAAGCAAATTTCTTAATGCAGTCAAGTTTACATTTTTCCACAAGAAAATCCACATTGAAATCACCTACCTTATGGTTGTTGAACTTTTTGATAATTGTTTATAGTACTTCCTCTGATTTTGTTGCAAAAATATAAAACTTGCTTGTTGGTGTTCTATATACAACTATTATACAACACTTAGTGTTTTGTTCAATTTGCTTTCAATACCAGTGCATATCCATCAAGTGATAATCTCTCTATAAATTTGATATTATTAGATTTAACGCCATTTCTAATATAAATACCTACACCCCCGTAATTCATGTTCGTGCTACAGTAAGAGTTCGCTAGGTTGAAGTTGTCTTTATTAATGGCATCGATTTCATCACTGTTACACCAATGCTCACTGACACATAGTATGCCTCTTCAGAGGCTTCATCTTGACTCTTGTATAGTCAAGATGAAGCCTCTGAAGAAGCTAGCCACTCGTGCTAGCGAAACGTCAGGAAGTAATTCCAAAGAACGACGGCCTTCAAACCCGAAGAAAAGTAGTAATAGGGATGAATATTGTTCAGGTGCAAAGATGTCATCCCCATAACGCAGCCAACACGTCGGCTTCCATGCAGATGTGTCAGTGGCTCTAGACTCAAAATCTTCCATGTAGAGGGAAGTACTGGCGAAAGAGGAGAACCCATAGGGATGCCTCTCATTTGTTGCCCTGGAAAAGAAAGTATGTACGGCCGGGAGAATTATGATGATAATATTTATCCAGTGATTTGAGACACTCTCTTTCGAATATCTCATGACAAAGCTGAAAACATCGGCAAAAAAAAGACACAAGAAGTACACAAAAGAATAAACTAACAGCTCTAATCAAAAACATTACACCTCTTCCACCAGCAGCGGATCCTCCAGTATTAGTCTACAATTTGTTGAATTATTTTATTTCAAACCTAAAGATGACATAGACAATATCGAAACGATGTTGAATAAAAAACACAGACTGAATATGACCCTCATTCCAAAAAACTGAAGAAAATAAACATATATGGTCAAGAAACAAAAGAAAATATATGTATATATATATATATATATATGCTGGCTGGAACTTCCGGTTGATCCGCGTCTGGAAAGATTTACTTGTCTACGTTTCGACTCCCATTTCGGAGCCATTTTCAAGACTTAGTGACCTTGCGTCTAGGTCTGAGTTGTCTCACTAGCTGGCTATCATCACTGGAGATCGAATTATATATATATATAATATGTAGAAATTGATGATATGCAAAATGAATTTTTCTGGGTTTTTATCCGTTAGGTATCTTCTGATTTGTTCGACGTTTCGAATTCCATTTTGAATTCATTCTCAAGAACTGTGAGACGAATATCTGTCCATACCGTCCTGGTCAATCACTCCCCTTACGAAGTAACCAAGCAAGAGTAAGCAAAGACTTCAATTGTCTGTTCTCCATGGAAACTGGTATTTATAATGATTCTCCTCAGTTAATATCCGACTAGGTCCGATATTAAAGTTGTATCCTGCCCATCCAGGTGTTATGTAGAAATTGATGTTTTCACGGATCTTCGATATGCAAGATGAATTTTTCTAGGTTTTTATCCGTTAGGTATCTTCTGATTTGTTTTACGTTTCGAATTCCATTTTGAATTCATTCTCAAGAACTGTGAGACGAATATCTGTCCATACCGTCCAGGTCAATCACTCCCCTTACGAAGTAACCAAGCAAGAGTAAGCAAAGACTTCAATTGTCTGTTTCACTATGGAAACTGGTATTTATAATGATTCTCCTCAGTTAATATCCGACTAGGTCCGATATTAAAGTTGTATCCTGCCCATCCAGGTATTATGTAGAAATTGATGTTTTCACGGATCTTCGATACTGAGAACTGAGGAGAATCATTATAAATACCTGTTTCCATGGAGAACAGACAATTGAAGTCTTTGCTTACTCTTGCTTGGTTACTTCGTAAGGGGAGTGATTGACCAGGACGGTATGGACAGATATTCGTCTCACAGTTCTTGAGAATGAATTCAAAATGGAATTCGAAACGTCGAACAAATCAGAAGATACCTAACGGATAAAAACCCAGAAAAATTCATCTTGCATATCGAAGATCCGTGAAAACATCAATTTCTACATAATACCTGGATGGGCAGGATACAACTTTAATATCGGACCTAGTCAGATATTAACTGAGGAGAATCATTATAAATACCAGTTTCCATGGAGAACAAACAGACAATTGAAGTCTTTGCTTACTCTTGCTTGGTTACTTCGTAAGGGGAGTGATTGACCAGGACGGTATGGACAGATATTCGTCTCACAGTTCTTGAGAATGAATTCAAAACGGAATTCGGAACGTCGAACAAATCAGAAGATACCTAACGGATAAAAACCCAGAAAAATTCATCTTGCATATCGAAGATCCGTGAAAACATCAATTTCTACATAATACCTGGATGGGCAGGATACAACTTTAATATCGGACCTAGTCGGATATTAACTGAGGAGAATCATTATAAATACCAGTTTCCATGGAGAACAAACAGACAATTGAAGTCTTTGCTTACTCCAGCTTGGTTACTTCGTAAGGGGAGTGATTGACCAGGACGGTATGGACAGATATTCGTCTCACAGTTCTTGAGAATGAATTCAAAATGGAATTCAAAACGTCGAACAAATCAGAAGATACCTAACGGATAAAAACCCAGAAAAATTCATCTTGCATATCGAAGATCCGTGAAAACATCAATTTCTACATAATACCTGGATGGGCAGGATACAACTTTAATATCGGACCTAGTCAGATATTAACTGAGGAGAATCATTATAAATACCAGTTTCCATGGAGAACAAACAGACAATTGAAGTCTTTGCTTACTCTTGCTTGGTTACTTCGTAAGGGGAGTGATTGACCAGGACGGTATGGACAGATATTCGTCTCACAGTTCTTGAGAATGAATTCAAAACGGAATTCGGAACGTCGAACAAATCAGAAGATACCTAACGGATAAAAACCCAGAAAAATTCATCTTGCATATCGAAGATCCGTGAAAACATCAATTTCTACATAATACCTGGATGGGCAGGATACAACTTTAATATCGGACCTAGTCGGATATTAACTGAGGAGAATCATTATAAATACCAGTTTCCATGGAGAACAAACAGACAATTGAAGTCTTTGCTTACTCTTGCTTGGTTACTTCGTAAGGGGAGTGATTGACCAGGACGGTATGGACAGATATTCGTCTCACAGTTCTTGAGAATGAATTCAAAATGGAATTCGAAACGTCGAACAAATCAGAAGAGACCTAACGGATAAAAACCCAGAAAAATTCATCTTGCATATATATCTTTATATCATAACTAAGTGAAGACTGTCTTCACCCTGTTATAATGAGGGGTGGGGATCAAGGAGACTCAGAACCTGGCTTCAAGTTACGCAAAAGGTCTGATAATGGCTCTAAAGTGGGAGCTGAAACTTCGACAAAATAACGATTCCAGGCTTGGTTCTACCAAAATTCCAGTAATCATAAAATTTTGGATAAGATATTTATGTTCACTACTGGGTGATAGTTCTCAAGGCTTCGACAAAATGGTTAAGGCTTTCACGGCCGAGGTTTTCAGTATCACCACTTTCGTTCGGGTTTCAAGACCTTAGTTTTTTGGAATTCATTCCTGACGTTTTGCTGGAGCGAGTGGTTAGCTTCTTCAGAGGCTCATACATCTTGAGTTTGACTCCAATGACTCGGTGTTACGACTTCACAAAGCATATTTATATGGTCGTCGAGTCGGGTGGTTTGGAGTGATAATTACTTTTTCTGGATTCGAAGAGTGTTTATTAATATTGATTGCCGAATTACTTCATCTTACCCAGTCATCGGAGTCAAACTCAAGATGTATGAGCCTCTGAAGAAACTAGCCACTCGCGCCATATACTTAATTTGATGGTCTAGCTGCTTTGCCTTCGTCACACTAGTTTCCTGGATCTTGGAAGAAGAACACTGTGATTTCTTCCTCTGTTGTTATGAGGATCTAACTTATTTCATTTATTATATTTATATTTACATTTGATAACATCTTCATACGTATTATTATATTTCAGTTTGTGCACAATCAATCAACCAAAATGGACTGATCATTTTGTTTTCTGGATTCTCCAGAGGAGAAGGATATTTGGAAATGTTTGATGGGACTAGGACCAAAGATGTAAACATTCAAGACATTTGGAGTAAATTCACCTCATACAATTGCAGCGCATTGAAGAACAAACCAAAAATATTTATATTTGAGGTAATGAATATTCATGCATTGAAATTTCATTCATTCTTCAAACTCACAACATCGAACGTGATAATAATAATGATAATAGATACTTTTCATCTTACTGAGATACTCACTCCAATTCTCCAGCTTTTTCTGAAATGTTTCCGATTTTCAAGTGGTATACCATAAACATAATCATTTTCAGAATTCTTCATGATTCATCAATCCAGTAATAGATCATTATGTGAAATCTGAAGCCTAATTTTCCATTATATATCAGTTTTCAGACTCCCGATTTGCCGATTGTTCGCTGGATTGTCAAAATTTCAAAAAGAAAGCTGAAAGAATGAAGGAAAAACTCTTATTCCCAGTGCCAATAGCATAATTATAAGTCTTTCAAAAATAATAATTTAATGTTGAAAGGAAATATCAAAACCGAATACTTGCCTAGGTTGTTAGCATTTTCTAGCATCATAAGTGAAAGAAAATAATACCGTATTGGATATTAGATATGACGTGTCACCACAAGTATGAGAAAAAATTTAAAAAACCAATTCTAGTATTTAGATAATTGACGAGCGTTCCCATTTCATGTCGGATATTCAAGTGGATCTGTTATAAGAAATTTTTTAGTACCAGTTTCTAGTATTTGGATACTTGATTGAGTCAGAGAAACAAGAAAAAGGTTTCAGAATTTTTTCACTTCACATTCAGGTCACCCCTGAGGAAATTTACTGGAACGGCATTTTGTTCTATCAATTGCAAAATCTGTTTCAAATATTTAATATAAAGTATATGGTATCCCTACGAAAGCACACCCTCCTAAACTCGAACTTGAAAAACAGATGAAAAAACAATACAAACTTTCCGGTACTATCATGATCGTACGGCATTGGGTTTTCATCATTTAATCATCTTGAAGAAAGCTGTGTAAGAATATTTGGTAGTAATTTCCTAATTTTAGGATGGGAAATTCAGTTTTTTCCTGAAAACTTATAGTCAATGTATGGCTAGAAACAGACGACATTGTGTTAGAAGCAGCATCGTTCTGATCATATTTCACGCTGATGAATCCCTAACAAAAATTGTGATGGACACTATGCTGAAATCTTTCATATATTGTAAAACATACAGGGTGCGGCAATATTCAACGAAAAAAAGTTTCAAGAATGACTTATATTCGTGGAGAACTCTTTGAGCATCTACTGTGAATTTATATGTTTAGTTACATCGTCATGCAGGGATGTCCAATTACTCAGTTCATACAATGTACATTCTTTTTAAATTCTTGTGATTTTTCATTAATCGATCAAATGAAGTATTTGGATAACGCTACAGATTTTTCTCACAAGAGGGCGCCAAAATGGAAAATTCATATGTCGAACAGTCACATGGCCGAATTTTCCATTAAATTCCCTTTTCAATGGTATGTCATACTTAGTACTTTCCCTTTCGAGGGTTCTGTTTTCGTTATAATATGTATATCCTTGAACGATAACATAAATATATTTATGCTTTCACGATGTGAAAATCTGATATCAAACCATGATCTACACTGTCTTTCATCCATTTCCGATTCCAGGTGGCACCAAAGACGCCACAAGTAGAGTCTGACGGTAGTGGTAGGCTACCCACTACATATGAACTTACATATGATACTCCTGCGGAAGCTGATATGTTAATCGTATACCATAAAACAGGTTAGTTGAAAATATTTTCTTGATTTTTCTAGATGACACATTCATTTTGCTATTTTTTATTGTTTTCCTTGGAATATAGGATTGAATGGGGGAACTCTCACTATTGCTGCTTTCCAGTGCTGCCTTCATTGAAAATTGAACGTAATTATAATAAAGATGATTCAAATTTGATTGTAGAAGAACATCAACTCTATTCCATTCTAAGTTCAAATGGTATTTGTGTTTCGAAGCAGAAGTGATTTGTTTGGCTTGCACGGTTGACTGACTCCAGGTCGTCCGTAAATATACAAGTTCATCACTCAAAACATCACATAAAGCAGCATCGTTATAAACTGAATTCAGGAACTGTGTTGGTCTTGATGACTACACTGACATCTTTCTTATGTTATGTTATGTTGAAACACTCCAAAGGAGACGTATCTCCATCATGACTTCAACTCTCATACCTCTTTTCCCACGCTTTAATTTCTACAATTCATAATATCCGAATGGGGGAAATGGGTACTAAATGTGTACTAAATGTGACTCATTGAATATTATAAAGATTACAGGAGTGTAACGAAGGTGGAACAGGAGCATCAGATGAAGGAATTGAAGACCTTGAGAATCAGGTATCACAAAACGTCTTCTTGATAAGTTTTTCGTCAAAAAGTATTGAAAATTATACCTTCAACGTAACCTTCCCCCGACTGAATGGGAATGGAAAGACCCTTCCATCAAAATGCCAAATCGCCATTTCATTCAACGAAAAAAGTTGAAACCGCCCTCTTGACGACTGGTGATGTCACCGAATATTTTTTCATCAAATGTATCAAAAGTTATGTTTTTCAACCTAAACATTATCCAACCTTGATATCCTGTCCTGATTGAAGATTGGAAAAAAAAATACGACGGCAGAAATATATCATGATTAATATTATATATAACATATCTCATCGTGATGCAAGCAATGCATCGAATACTTCTTTGAAAAATAACTTTTCAATATGTTCTCATTATGTTTTTCATTCCAGAGAACGACGAAGATTTCATCGAGTCACTTTGCGAAATGGTCAACGATTATGGTGAAAACGAAGATATTATCACTCTTGTAACTTGCTTGGTATCTCAAAACCCCAGACCGATGCTCATTTCTACATTCACTCGAAAATTTTATTTTACCGCTAGTGATGTGAGAGGACACCATTCAATCATTGACAAAAATCAGAAGGAATTAGTGGCGCATATAAAAGAAGTTAAAGAAACTCTTGATGCCAAGTTCCACGAAAAAAAAGAAAAACGGATGTTTTTCAGTTTCAATTTTGGCAAGAAAAACAAGGAAAAACTTGAACCTCCGCCTCTCAAAATTGAGAAAGCTGAAGCAGCGGCCATCAGAACTGTAGCTGATTCATCAAGTAAACCTCAACCTAGCCCTACGAGACGTCAAAGCGTTTCTACAAGAAATAGGACGTTTTCACAATCGGAGTCTGAAAGTGGTAGAATCTTGAAGAAAACAACTGAACGTGATAAGGGCAGACCCATTTGGAAACCATAAGACTTCATAAAGTAGAGTAGAAAAATTTTTGGTATCAAATCATCCGTTTCCTATAATGAATCGAAATGAATAAATGAATAATTAGCTGTAATGTATATACAAAAGGAATATAAATAGAAAAACAGTTATATATTTGCACATATAGAGTTTTCATGAAAGTGTAATCTATTTTTTGCTTTCGGATAAAAAAATAGGCAAATGGACCACTGAAAATATTGAATATGCGATTTCGAACCGAGTGAGTAGAGGTAAGATGATTCATCTCTTTTTATGCAAGTCGAACTGGCAAGCGGGAAGTGATTAACTTTCCATTTCAAAATGGTAGGTAAATGCCAGAGCCACCGATCACCTCCCGAAGACAAACCGATGGTGGATCGCTTTTTTGGGTGAGAAACCACCTCGAAGAATATAAATATCGTCCCTAAGACTCGCAGCACGATTCAGATAATAGAAAAGACCTTATGGGCAAAGAAACGATTTAATTAGGGTCCTAAAAATAGCTAGGTTGACTGCGCGAGTACGACTGGCCACCACGTTGGCACAAGGCAGGACCAGAACTTTCCCACGATCTCTGTTAGCCATAACCGACAACCGGTAAGAGGCTCGGGAGGCTGTGACCTTCATTTATCTGGAACTTGGAACTCACGAGCAAGCCGAAGCTGCGAACCGGAACGTGTTCAACTATATTCCTGAAAGGAGTAGGAATATCGGATTCATAAATTGAGAGAATTTGTTCTCCCAAGTTCGGGCATGGCTATTTACATTGTGTTCTTTGATTATACAATCCTAATCTTCAGCCGTGTCCATAATTTAATATATCAAACTCCTTGGATTCCTTCATTCCTACTTCAATTCTGTTCGATTTACTATGATATGATGCTGAAAATAACTAATGAGAATTTTGAACACTTTTCTCAATTCGCTTTCTTTTTCTATGATATTTTGATGAAAGTAGTGCTGCTGAGCACATCAGCAAGATTGATACCTGAGGTGAGATTTGTTGGTGCTGCATGTAAGTAATAGTCGTGAAATTCGTTTTAAAATGAAATTTGAATTACTTACTCTTCAAGTATTCACAGGAAGCTTTCCCAGAGTTGAAACAAAAACATTAGTGAAACACTACACTGAACAAACATAAAAGTTGAAATCAGTCCCCTTTAGGGTTCAACTATTAACATTTTTCAAAACATAAAATTAAAAATTCCCAACATCAGTTTCACTTCCTGTCCCCTCCCTGCTCACCATGCAACACGTTGAGAATTTTTGATTTTATAATAATGTTCAAAAACAATTTAATAATTTTAAGAGTTTAACTCTCATGTTTGTTCAGTGTAATGTTTCACTCATGTTTTATATTTCAACTCTGGAAGATCTTTCTGTAAATACTTGACGAGTAGGTAATTCAAATTTTTTTTCAAAACAACTATCACTTACTTGCAGGTATCGCACTGATGATGGCGTAAAAGCCGAAAGCGCATTGCAATTTACAAATAAATTTCTTCACACGATTTCCCTGATTTAGATTGATATCTAACTTCCTTCGATTTGAATTCAGCCTTCAGGTGCTCTCGCTTCCTCTTTTGCCTGTTCTTTTTGGTTCTCATCTGTATCTACAGTGTTGTAGTGTTTACATGGTGGTCCCCGTGTAACTGCCCGAGACAGTGCTCGCCTATCGCGAATTTGGTGTTGTATGTGTTTTGTGTGATAGCTGTATGTGTTTGTACCTACCGGAGTCACTGGGTCACGACTCTTTGTACTACTTACCGAAGTCGCTGATGGGCGACTCTTGGACGTGGTCCATATTCAGGGCGTTGTGGAGGTCAGGCAGTGCTGGACTGGGTTGACTTCTGATGTGCTCGAAGTTACTTTCGGCGTGGTTTCGCAAATATTCGTCGTTGTACTGAACACTGATGTTCAGATCCCGGTTAATTTATCGGTTAGGACATCAGTAAGGAACGTTTAAGGTCATCCGAAAGCAGACGTTCATAAACGTTTGGGTCATTGCTCTGTATATCTCCGCACAGATGCTCCAGGCTGCAGAGGCATAAAGGGCAATGGGGAGTGGGACTATTTTTATTAGGATCGATTCCACTTGGAGATCCATGTTAATCTTGGGTCCCAATGTTGGAATCACAGCTTCCAACAAGTTTATTATGTAGTTTATCAATTATTCATTTCCAATTCAAATTATATTCGAGCCGTCCCTGAGCGCGCTCAGTTGATGTAATTGACATTTTTATATGAAGACAATTGATATCTGAGTTTGTTTACTTTCCTGTCAGATCCACGACGCTCGAGTAATTGTCGGCGTTTGTACTTCTCCAATTTATTATTGAAAATAGTGAATTTTCCGTAATCAGTAACAACTAGTAAGGCATTGTGCATTTTGTGTTTTTGATGAATGAATATCCTGTTATCCTGTAAGTAGATTTCCCATTGACTATCGCATGAGAAGCAATTGCCAGAGTCCAATTCTTACCTGTTCCTACGAATCAGTCGCTGTTAAAGATATCTGAATATATTGGTTTAATGAAATTGGTTCAGCGTTAAATTATTTTGAAACCCAGCAATCTAAAAGAAATACAGTTCACAATTATCGAAGTTTTTGAGTATAATCCCCGTGTTCGAGAAAGGGCAGTCAAACCCAACCCAATCTCCCAATATGATTGAGGTTGTGCCGAGCGGCTTTCGCCAGTCCTAACCTCTGTTGTATGTGGGACCTGAATGTAAGTTGATTGTTAGATATCTGGCTTCGTTCGTAAGAATAGTATCGGGGTAGGTACATTGACAGGATCCCTAGCTGTTTATATCGCCTTAACTTCTCTCTGACGGCGATTGCCTCGCTGACCTGAAGTTCAGGTTTCCGGTCTTCGTTCTATACATGGTGCTCCCTCACTAGGAGAGCCATGCCTCCTGCTTCCCGTCGGCCTGGTCTGTCAGCACTATATGTGTTGTATCCTTGGATGTGAAATTCTTGCCTGTCTTTCAGCTTGCTTTCTTGAACTGCCATAACGTCGATGAAGAGACGCGACAATCAATCAGCACGTTCTTGCGGCCTGCAATGTTGTTGGCATTCCAGGATCCGATCACAAGGCTTTCCTGAATTCGCTATACTGCCATTAACGTTTTTCGAATTTCTTCACGAGCGCAGATGGCATGCGTGGAAAAATCTGCATCATGCAGCGCGAAAAATTCACAGATACGTACAAATTGACTATGTTCGATATGTTCTGTGCACTCTGTATTGGGAAAAATAAAGTTATGTCATTCTTGATGATCCGTGTAGTGGTACATATTTGTTTCAAAAATATCCATCAAAATATTAACTTGGTAGGTTCAACCTAATGAATAATATGAAACAACTCAAGTTTTTTGGGGAATTACTTTCTGCCCATATTTGGCTACTCATGTTGACATAAGTTTTGTTTTTGTTTACACACGAATAATAAGCATGAAGGTTCGAGAAACGTCAGTGCCTGTTCGACGACGGAACATTCCAAAGCCATGGATATAGACATATAGCTGGAAGAGAGAAGTGCGATAGTTATTTCAAGTGATTTATTGAGTTGTTCTGGTGATTTTTTGAGTCTGTGAGAATGAAGTTGATGGTTTTGCAGTACCAGTTGTCACTTATTTTCGAACCCAGAGTCAGATAGTTACATCACATCAATCATTGGTTCTTTTCACTTCAAAATGGCATCTGTTCAACAAATCCATACTGTACTTCCTGGGATCAAATGTACTGCTTATGGAATTAATGATATTTCGATAACCATGATTCGATATTGCAGTCCGTTTATTGACCCTCATATTTTACTCCCTTGATCAATTATTGTTTTGAAAAAAAGTAACTCCTACCCTTTAGAAAATTTCTCTCGGTTGCCCACTACCTAAAATATCAAAACCTGAGACATTTTCGGATTTGAGAATCATCAATATTCTACCATATCTATCAAAAATTTTGCAAAAACTCATGTTCAGCCAGATTATTGATTATGCCCAAATAAATTATCTCAATCCATTATGGTGAACTAGATTTCAGAAAAATCTCAGTATCGCTAATTCACTTGTGAAATATTGGACGATATTACAGAAAGTTTAGACAATAAGGATTGTACCGCTCTGGCTTCACTCGATTTTTAAAAAGCTTTTGATACTATCAATAGGCTCCAATTTGCTAAACTTAATCCCATGGTTTCACTGCTGTGGCTTCACTGATGATCGAATCTTATTTCAGCACTCAAAAACAAAAAATAGTATCAAAAGGTTACCATTCGAGTTACTCAACCTAAACAGGTGTACCCCAGGGCAGTATTCTTGGTCCGTTATTCCTTATTATTTACACTGCTGATTTACTCAAAAGAATTAATAAATGTGATGTTTGTGCTTTCACCGATGACACTCGATTAAATTTCACTCAAATAACGTTCAACAAGCCGCAGTAGACCTGAAAATCAAGAACTATAAAATCTCGTAGATCGAAGTTATTGTTACAAGCTCCAATAAAATCAATCCAAATCAAAAATAATTATTTTTTGTATTCGTAAACAACATTGAACATATTGAATCAAATTTTGCAATTCATATCAATGATACAATAGTGAATATCGAACACTCAATCAGAAACTCGGGCCTTGTTCTTGATGATGATTTATATTTCGAAAAACACCTGAACGGGTTGATGAAGAAAAAAATCCACTCACTCAAATTATTATATTCAAATAAAGACATAATCAATTTCGAACTACGAGTGCAACTGGCTGAGACTTTGGTGTGTTCCGATTTCCTTTACGGTCCCTTCCTAAACGCCAACTATAGAAATGAAATTCATGAAAGTGCAAAACTATTGTGTTCGATTTATTTTTGGACTTTGATCATGTCAGTTATAAGTTCAAAAAGCTTTATTGGCTGAAAATGGAAGATCGGAGAAAGCTCCATCTGGCTACTCGCCTGCATGAAGTTCTACTTAACCCAGACAACATGAAAAATAAATTAGTGCCTGGATCACAGATGCATTCGAAAAACATCAGAAACACAGACACTTTACTATACCTCAAAATTCTACAATTCTATTCAAAAATGCTTTTTTATAATTTTATCAGATAATAATTTACCAGTCGATATCAGAGAAGAAAGTAAAGCTACTTTCAGATTTTGGTTTGGAGACAATCTCCTGGCTGATTCACAAATACTTTCTGCTTTCCTATTCATTGTTTTTCTATATTTTCACTAATTCTGTTATAGTCTAGTATTCAAAATATCTTTTACATATAATAACGTTTGTGTTCACTTCGGTGGTCGAAGGAGACAATATCACGCTTATTGGATTGTATTTGCCTGAGGGTGGGGAATGAAAAGTTCCAAAAAATCCGACAGATTTCATTCTCCACAACGGACTCGATATCCCTTGGAGCGTAAGGCAGTACCTGTTCTGTCTACTTCATCCGAGTGCCGAAGAAAATAGTATAGCACTCGTTAAGCCGCCTTATAGCGATGTATATAGGCCGAGACCGCATAAACTGCACAAGAACAAGGGACCTCTATACCCATCACACAGTTCCGGTAGACAAGGGTGTTGAAGAGACCGTTTTGGCACGCCATGATGAACCCTTCAGTCTGCGACTTCAGCTCACCTGACCTGAGGAAGGCACATGTTAACTTAACAGATACTCCATGGTCCTCGATGTTCTTAAAGAAGACTCTATGCATGGGTTTGTCTGTATGCCACTGCAGCATTTCAGCATTCTCTGCAGCCTTGATGTGAGCTTTTATCCGTGCGGGCTCCAACTCGGTGACAGAGAGTTGGTTTACCCACTCGGTGTCGAAGACTATACCAAGGTCATCAGCAGCGCGCCTTGCTACCTTGAACAAAAAGGCTCCGATTCCTGCATGTTCATGGTTTCAGACCATGCAGTGTAGGAGATCTGAACTCCTGATTACTCTACAGGCTCCATCCAGTACTATTCCGTTGTAAAGACACTCCAAACTCAAAAGTTCATGCTTACTACACTGTTTTGCCATGTAATTTAGAGAATAACAGCTGGTACGAAGCTTTCAACATAGCGCATATATGTGCTCTGTCCAGTGACTCTGAGAATTTATCACAGTACCCAGCAGTTTTGTATATTCGATAAATGAAATATTACAATCTGCAACTTGATGAGGGTCGAGAGTCTGTAGTGATTTAGAACTAGACGATTTTCTTCTGACCACTCCGCAATATGTTGATACAGATTACACACAGAGGCTCTAGCTCGTTCCACACTGGTTTCAGTAACAATAATATCCGTATTATCAGCGTAGTACACTATTTGACAAGAAAGTACAATTTTCTGAAAAGATATTATAAGATCGTTAGTACAGATAACAGCCAGATAAGTTCCCAAAATTGAACCTTGTGGGACGCATGCATTTTTTGGTATTCAACATATTTTCTGATCGAACCATTTGGGATCCGCCCGCAAGTAAGATTTAAACAACTCCAGGCAGGAGCCACATATTCCATATCTGGGTAATTTATCAATCAATAACTCATGATTGACAGAGTCAAAGGCACGTGAAAAATCAACAAATAAATCTATTACATACAGTTTATTATCTAGAGCTTATACAATCTTCCTATGACATTAATATAGTGCTGTTTCTGGGCTGCGGTTACATGTAAAACCTTTCTCAGGTCATGTCTCTCTATATAAATGATCCCAGTTTTCATGATTCAAAAATGTGTTGAATGTTGCAACATTATGAGTGCTAGGGATTCTTCGATAAACAGCAGAATGTTTTGACTGATTTGAAAATGTTACTTTTGTTTTGATGTGAATTGCATGATGGTCAAACATGCAAAAGTCTACAGCTTCAGCAGTATAATAACCATCAAAATTCATCAAGAAATTAACTATGCACGTCTTGGTTGTTGAAATTATTCTAGTGGGCCTTGAAATAGTGGTGTTTGAATTGAGGCATGCAATAGAGTATTTGAAAATAATTAAATCCACACTATTCATTATTGAATCTATGTTAAAATCGCCACCAATAATTACTCTATCAGAACCGCTACACAATGTACTTAGAAATTCGTTGAGAATAGACGGGAATTGAATTGGAATCATTTGATGGGGGCCTTGTTACGTTCATTTTTCGCATTAGGATCAATCAACCATTTCATACTTACAATCAGTGATTGTTTTCATGACCGTAAATTAGATTAGTGTAGAACACCCTTTAGTTTCTGCTTGAATGAAGGGCTGCGTGGTTAGGTTACTGTTTTCACTAAATAGGTGACTAATCTAGTCACGGCTAGGTGGCGTGGGCAGTTCCTCAGGTGGAATTAATGAGGTGGTGAGCGCGCACGCCAACCTAGAATGGACTGGAAGGGGACCTTTCGAGGCGACACACGAAAAAGTTTTGCTTGTGGTTCTGACGAAAACGTGATTTTGGTATGCAACAGGTGTTGAAGTGCTGAGGTTAATTTGTGTTATACCTTCTGGAATTGGGTTCCAGGATTTCACTTCGCCTGTATAATTTTGGGCAAGTTGTCGGCATTTGAGTCGTATAGTTTTAGTGACGACAATTGTTGGTTAAGGTGACTGCCGTCCAGCTTTGCTGGGATCATTTTGCATATCACGTAAGTCTATTTTCCACCATTTTGGGTATCCTTAGCGTCACCATCACTGTTTTGTTAAAGGATAATCGTCTTGACAAATTCATTCATCTCAGAGGACTTATTCGTTATCGAAGTCGCGAGGAGAGAAAAATTCTGCCCTTTTCGAAGGTATGTTAATATTTAGTACATAGAAATGTACCTTATCTTGATTTGTTCAATTTTTTTTTATCTCATATGAAAAAAAAACGATTCTATCATACAAATGATTTTTGGGTTAGGATAGTGTCAATCACGGGGGGTGATTTGTTAAACTTTGATATCGATTTATCGATTGGGACTGTTTTGCCGGAACATTCCATTTAGTTAGAGTCAGGAAACGACCTCGACCAGATTTATTTCAAGGAAAAAAAAATGAATTTGCATTTTCTCTAACAAAATGTTTCCATACGGAACTTGGTCAATTTAGGAAATATTGATTTCTTTTCGCTTTTCTCTTTCTTTTCGTGAAGAAGTATAATTTTCACAGGGTTCTAGTGCAGGAACATGGACTATGTGGCCCAGTAAAGTTAGTTCTGCCTTCAGCACAGGAGTCGTCCAGAAAACAGGATCCACAGGGGGTACCAACCGCCCTTTACCGCAAGTACCATTTCCCATGTTTTCTCCTGGCATTCAATTAATAATTTTAAACTGAACCGGCTGCAACCATACCGGAGGAATAGTTTGTTTTTACTTTGTCGCGTTCTGAAACTCTCAGTGGGTCATTATTCCATTCAAATTATTTGGAGATTGCGAATTTGAAGAATTGTTGTTGAACTGTATCAATAGTTTATGTATTTTTTTACTATTTAGAGGCAAGTTTTTAGGATTTTGATACTCTGAGAAAATTTTTGATACTTTGAAATATTTCTCGACTTGTATTATTTTTCGAATTTTGATACTTTGAAAATTTTCGATACTTTGAAAATTTTCGATACCTTGAAAAATTTCGACACTGAAATATTTTTCGACTTGTTATTTTTCGAAATTTAATCCTTTGATACCATTGTTGATACTTTGAAATATATCTACACTTTGACAAATCTTCGGGTTTGGAGGTATTTTTTTGGGGTGCTGATATTTTAATAATTTTCACACTTTGAAATATTTCTGCAGATTGGAAATTTCAGTCTGTTGGAGGGTTTCGCTAATGTGAATGGTTCAAGAGCTGTTGAAACATTAAGGTAGTTCGTACTTTGAGATCTCTTCGGATTTCCGGTTATTATTTTTTTTTGTTTTAATTTGTTGTTGGGGATTGGAAATTAAGTAGATATTAAATTGAGCGTCACATTTTTGGCGCCCAACGTGGGGCACGAAGAAAAAAAATTATATAAAAAATAAAAAAAAATCAGTAAAAAAATAATAATAATAAAGAAAAAGGTTTGTTAACGACAACGATCACTAACGTAGTCCGTTTAGGATGTCGCGAAAAATAATTATAAATCGATTAGGTCAGGATGAACTGACATATGAGTTACAAATCCGTGGTATTGGCGTAGGTACGGTAGAAGAGATGCGCCATCGATTGTCCATGGCTATTCAGCTCGAAAAAGGGGGTGACAGCCTCAAATATCCGACGTATCCATTTTCTGCTGCCGAAGATTTGAATGCGGTGTCGGCTAAACTAACTCAGTTAGAAACTGGGATAGCTGACTTCAATAATTCGGGTAGCAGTGGGGGTTTTCAAAAGTACCAGACCAAATTATTGCACGTCCTGGGTCGGATTGATCATATTCCAGTTGGCGAGGAAAGCAGTCTCGACACCAAAAGATCCGAGCTCTTAGCTAAAGCTCTCTCTCTCTTAGACCTGTTGACTCCCAAAGCTGAACAGCATTCGCGGAGCCTACAATCAGCACCTCCTCAGCTCAGTCTTCTTGAATCTGCGGAGTCGGACTTCCAGAATATGTCTCCTCATCGGAGGTCGTCTGCTCAGACTGGTGTCGCTGAAGTGGTACCTGGGACATCATCAGGTGCTCGGTCCATCTTGCCAAACAAATGGGATCTCAAAATTTCTGGGGAACGTAAGGGTATGTCCCTCAGTGCATTTTTGGAAAGAGTGGAAGAACTAAGAGTGGCCCGGAATGTGAGCAAGGATGTCTTATTGGAATCAGGTATCGATCTTTTTACTGGAAGAGCGTACCAGTTCTATTCAGCTTACAGGCACGAAGCTGCTACATGGGACGATTTTGTCACTCTCCTTAGGGAAGAATTCCTGACTCCGGATTATAACGAGAAGCTCTTCGAGGAAATCAAACGTCGAACACAGGGTCCAGATGAATCTATGGGAATCTACCTCGCAGTCATGACTGGGTACTTCAAGAGGCTTACGTGCTCAATCTCCGAAGAAGCTAAATTGAAGATTTTGCTTCGCAATATATCTCCCTACTATCAAAGCCAACTCGGATTGGCTAACATCACCTCCATAAGTGAACTTTTGACTCTTGGAAGGAGACTTGAAGTAAGGAAGGCTTCAATCGAAAGTTTCACGGCACCAACTCGAAAAAGTAGTGCTCTGGAGTCGGACCTTGCGTACCTCTCCATACCTGAGGACGTCTCTGCGAGTGTATCCTCAGTGGCGACAGGGTCGTCGGGTAGCGACCACGGTAGCACTATTTGTTTTCGATGCAACCAACCGGGTCACCGAGCTATAGGGTGCGCCTCCAAGAACAAGGTTTGCTTAAAATGTAGGAAGGAAGGATACACGGTGAAGACCTGTCCCACATGTTCGAGGTCGGGAAACGCCAATCGGCGTGTCTGAGAGGTCGTAGATACGACGCCATACATACAAATTCGACCCTTCAACCAATATTGGACTACGTGTTGGATCATGCTCATAATGACGAAAGACCATACCTGCGGGTTGATATATTGGGTTGTTCCTTACTTGGGCTTCTCAATTCTGGTGCTTCTCGAACGATTTTAGGTGCTCAGGGTTGAGACTTAGTTGGACGGTTGGGAATTAAATTGGATAGGGATCAGGTGGTATTTTGCACTATGGCCAATGGTCAACGATGCTCTAGTATCGGAACATGTTCTGTGCCGATAAGAGTTAGAGATCGTGTAAGATTAATGGAAGTGTTGGTGGTTCCGGAGTTAGCTCATGGTCTCATTTTAGGGGCTGATTTCTGGATCCGGATGGGCATAGTACCTGACCCGCGTCACAACGAATGGCAGTTCTCCAACTCAGGAGAAATACGAGTTTCTGCACTCAGTCAAATCCAGGATTTGGCTGTGCTCACGACGACGGAGAATGCTCGTCTCAACGCTGTTGTAGAGCGGAATAAGGAGCTTATGGGGATGTCTTTAGGATGTACGAACTTGGCGGAACACGTAATCAGGACCAATCACGAGCCCATTAAACAACGTTACTACCGGGTAAATCCAGTGATCATGAAACACATTGATGAGGAGTTAAATAAGATGTTGAATGATGGCATTGTGGAACGTAGCAATAGTCCATGGTCGTCGCCCATCTTACTTGTAAAAAAGAAAGATAATACGTACCGTTTCTGTGTGGACTACAGAAAATTAAACGCAGTTACAGAAAGAGATAGCTATCCGCTGCCTATGGTATCAGACACTTTGGACAACCTGAAGGACGCTCGATACCTTTCAACGTTGGACATCAAGTCGGCTTACTGGCAAGTGCCCGTGTCGGAGGAATCTCGTCCTTACACCGCTTTCACGGTCCCAAACAGGGGTCTCTTTCAGTTTCGTCGGATGCCTTTTGGCCTCCACAACAGTCCTGCCACCTGGCAGCGGCTGATTGACCGAGTTTTGGGACCGGAGTTGGAGCCGCATGTGTTTTGTTATTTAGATGACATTGTCATTGTTACTCAGACTTTCGAAGAACATTTGGCAGTTTTGGACGAAGTGTTCCGTCGATTGCGGGAAGCGCATTTGACAGTTAGTTGGGAGAAGTGTCAAATATGTCGTCCGGAAATGAAGTCCGGAAATGAAGATTTGAATGAACAATTTGATTTTCGGATAGTTCATAGGAAGGGTAAGGACAATGTGTTAGATTCCAATATTCGAAATACCTGCCTGTGTTGGGGATGACTCAAGGGTTATGGCGATATGACCAACCGCTGAGTCATACACCCCGATAGATGAAAACTACGAGTATAGTTCTAACGTTCGTACGAGACAGTATGTCTGTGGTTTTAAAATTATTGTGGGTGAATAGTTGTGATTATTGTATTGTGGTGTTGGCATTTATTCAAGGTAGGAGTGGTTCTTTTGTATACCATGAACTTTAGATATTTTCATTCGAAGCTACTTGGTGGAAGCAATTTATAGGTATTCTATTATTACCACATTGTTTTGCTTTGCTGTATTCAAACTAAGTTAAAGCTTAAGTGGTCCATCTCACCCTGGTCTGTGTGACCTTCTGCTTGGGATCTAAGTGGTCCATCTTACCCTGGTCTGTGTGACCTTCTGCTTGGGATCTAAGTGGTCCATCTTACCCTGGTCTGTGTGACCTTCTGCTTGGGATCTAAGTGGTCCATCTCAGCCTGGTCTGTGTGACCTTCTGCTTGGGATCTAAGTGGTCCATCTTACCCTGGTCTGTGTGACCTTCTGCTTGGGATCTAAGTGGTCCATCTTAGCCTGGTCTGTGTGACCTTCTGCTTGGGATCTAAGTGGTCCATCTTACCCTGGTCTGTGTGACCTTCTGCTTGGGATCTAAGTGGTCCATCTTACCCTGGTCTGTGTGACCTTCTGCTTGGGATCTAAGTGGTCCATCTTACCCTGGTCTGTGTGACCTTCTGCTTGGGATCTAAGTGGTCCATCTTACCCTGGTCTGTGTGACCTTCTGCTTGGGATCTGAGTGGTCCATCTTACCCTGGTCTGTGTGACCTTCTGCTTGGGATCTGAGTGGTCCATCTTACCCTGGTCTGTGTGGCCTTCTGTTTGGGATCTAAGTGGTCCATCTTACCCTGGTCTGTGTGACCTTCTGTTTGGGATCTAAGTGGTCCATCTTACCCCGGTCTGTGTGACTTTCTATTTGGGATCTAAGTGGTCCATCTTACACTGGTCTGTGTGACCTTCTGTTTGGGATCTAAGTGGTCTAAGCGGTGGCCTGAATTATGTTGAATATTTTCTATACTTTTTGTTATTGCCATGCTTGTTTAGATATGTTGAAATATAATGTAGGTATCTTGCTATCGAGGGTTGACTGTTTTTATATGTATATATGTGTATATGTATATGTGAGTGTGTGTGCACATATGAGTTTCATTCAAGTCACGTAAAACCCCAAAAAAAAAAACAAAAACCTGTCACAAATGTGGTCCCAGACATGTTGAGTGGATCAGTTCCAATAGTGGATTCGGTAAAAGTCTCGGGTGAGGTTATAAAAGATACCTGGTACAATGGATGTGCGATAATGTACAACGTTTTCCCCTCAGGTTTAGTCAGTGGAGAGTCACGGAAGGTAAGCTTTTCAAGTTTGTTCGCGACCGCTATCAAGGATTGTGTAGTCCGTCAGATCAATGGAAGTTGGTGGTTCCTAAATCGGAAAGGTGTGGAGTGATGTCGGCCGCTCATGATCCCCCGACTGCAGGTCATCTGGGTGTTTACGCCATGCGCCAAGATGTTGCGCGGTTCGTGAAACATTGTTATTTGTGCGCCGCTTATAAGCCTGATCAAACAACACCGAAGGATATGATGGTCTCACATCCAAAAGTGGACCGTCCGTGGGAGCTAGTGTCAACAAACCTAATCGGTCCTTTGCCGCGTTCCACCAAGGGCAATATGTTCATTCTTGTGGTGACAGACTACTTGAGTAAATTTTGCCTAGCTTTCGCCCTTAGGAAGGCCACTACGGATGCGATTATACGTCGGCTCGAAGATGATGTTTTCCTTTTATTTGGGACACCCCGCATTCTGGTGTGTGATAATGGGAGCCAATTCAGGAGTGCGGAGTTCAAGAAATTCACCGATAACTATAAGGTCTTCGTAAAATTCAATGCAAATTATCATCCTAGGGCCAACCCTACCGAGAGAACCAACCGTTCGTGGAAAACGATGTTATCCATATATGTCGCGGATAATCATAGAAAATGGGACGTAAACCTTCAAAAGGTAGCATGCGCTTTGAGAACTGCTAAACATGATACAACCACATTTACTCCGTTCTTTGTTCAGTTTGGGAGAAATATGTCACTGTCTGGGGAAGACTATCGGGTGGAAGAATTGTTTGGAGAAGGTAGTGAAGCCCGGGAGTCAGAGGTTAGCAGGAACGCTATGATGAGGGACGTATTCCTGGAGGTGAAAAGACGTTTAGAGAAGTCTGGAAAGAAGAGCTCCGAGAGATACAACCTGCGGAGGAGATATGAAGAGTATCAGCCTGGTCAGCGAGTGTGGAAGAAGAATTACGTACAGTCGGACGCCACTCGTTATTTCAATCGGAAGCTAGCACCGAAGTATGTTGGTCCATATATTGTTCACAAGAGGGTATCACCCTGGACTTATCTCCTCCGGGATGAAGACGGCTAAGTGTTGGACATCCCTTGGCACATCAAAGACTTGAAGAGCGCTCCAGAACATGAACCTGGGAAGTAACCCGGGGAGGTCGCGACTTCATCGGTAAAGCAGTTAACTACACGAAGTCGTTGTATTATTTTTTCTGGTAACTTCAAAAACATCCTCGCTTTATACGAGGTTATAAAAAAAAAATTTACCGATTTACCGGTAAATTTTCTTGTAGTAAGGGGGGGATTTGTTACGTTCATTTTTCGCATTAGGATCAATCAACCATTTCATACTTACAATCAGTGATTGTTTTCATGACCGTAAATTAGATTAGTGTAGAACACCCTTTAGTTTCTGCTTGAATGAAGGGCTGCGTGGTTAGGTTACTGTTTTCACTAAATAGGTGACTAATCTAGTCACGGCTAGATGGCGTGGGCAGTTCCTCAGGTGGAATTAATGAGGTGGTGAGCGCGCACGCCAACCTAGAATGGACTGGAAGGGAAGGGGACTTTTCGAGGCGACACACGAAAAAGTTTTGCTTGTGGTTTTGACGAAAACGTGATTTTGGTATGCAACAGGTATTGAAGTGCTGAGGTTAATTTGTGTTATATCTTCTGGAATTGGATTCCAGGATTTCACTTCGCCTGTATAATTTTGGGCAACTTGTCGGCATTTGAGTCGTATAGTTTTAGTGACGACAATTGTTGGTTAAGGTGACTGCCGTCCAGCTTTGCTGGGATCATTTTGCATATCATGTAAGTCTATTTTCCACCATTTTGGGTATCCTTAGCGTCACCATCACTGTTTTGTTAAAGGATAATCGTCTTGACAAATTCATTCATCTCAGAGGACTTATTCGTTATCGAAGTCGCGAGGAGAGAAAAATTCTGCCCTTTTCGAAGGTATGTTAATATTTAGTACATAGAAATGTACCTTATCTTGATTTGTTCATTTTTTTTTATCTTATATGAAAAAAAACGATTCTATCATACAAATGATTTTTGGGTTAGGATAGTGTCAATCACGGGGGGTGATTTGTTAAACTTTGATATCGATTTATCGATTGGGACTGTTTTGCCAGAACATTCCATTTAGTTAGCGTTAGGAAACGACCTTGACCAGATTTATTTTAAGGAAAAAAAAATGAATTTGCATTTTCTCTAACAAAAGGTGTCCATACGGAACTTGGTCAATTTAGGAAATATTGATTTCTTTTCGCTTTTCTCTTTCTTTTCGTGAAGAAGTATAATTTTCACAGGGTTCTAGTGCAGGGACATGGACTTTGTGGCCCAGTAAAGTTAGTTCTGCCTTCAGCACAGGAGTCGTCCAGAAAACAGGATCCACAGGGGGTACCAACCGCCCTTTACCGCAAGTACCATTTCCCATGTTTTCTCCTGGCATTCAATTAATCATTTTGAACTGAACCGGCTGCAACCATACCGAAGGAATAGTTTGTTTTCACTTTGTCGCGTTCTGAAACTCTCAGTGGCTCATTATTCCATTCAAAGTATTTGGAGATTGCGAATTTGAAGAATTGTTGTTGAACTGTATCAATAGTTTATGTATTTTTTTTACTATTTAGAGGCAAGTGTCTTTTGAGGCCTGCTGAACACTGTTCTATTGAAGTCTCACACTCACCACGCAACTTGAAGTTTTATGATAACAGGGTGGACCCTGTAAACGTGATATGGCCATACCATGGTAACCTCCCCCTGAATATATATTTTGATATTGTTATTTATACCACCCTGAATGTTCCTGATTGCTTACCCATTGCTACAGTTATCGGATAATTACGTAAGCAGATTTATCGTGTTATGAGGGTAAAAATAAACAGTGTCTGTAGCTTGTAGATATTTTGATTTCACTAGACATACCTACCCGTTGAAATTCTAGGTACTCGACAATTTGTGCTCCACTATTTCTAGGTTTCGCGAGTGGACTGCTACGCAAAGGCACTGGATGGTAAGATAAACCCTATGGCGCCCCAATACTTAAGAACTTTCATATGAACCCCGCCTCCTCCACTGTTATAAAAGCTAGGACGGCCCATGCCAGTGCCCTGTCGCCTTCGAGGGCCCCATCAAGATCGAATTATTTTCCGGAGTTTTGATACTTAGAAAATTTTTGATACTTTAAAAATTTTTGATACTTTGAAATATTTTTCGACTTGTATTATTTTTCGGATTTTGATACTTTGAGAAAATTTTTGATACTCAGAAATATTTCTCGACTTGTATTATTTTTCGAATTTTGATACTTTGAAAATTTTCGACACTTTAAAAATTTTTGGTACTTTGAAATATTTTTCGACTTGTATTACTTTTCGGATTTTGATACTTTGAAAATTTTCGATACTGAAATATTTTTCGACTTGTTATTTTTCGAAATTTAATCCTTTGATACCATCGTTGATACTTTGAAATATATCTACACTTTGACAAATCTTCGGGTTTGGAGGTATTTTTTTGGGGTCCTGATATTTTAATAATTTTCACACTTTGAAATATTTCTGCAGATTGGAAATTTCAGTCTGTTGGAGGGTTTCGCTAATGTGAATGGTTCAAAAGGTGTTGATACATTAAGGTAGTTCGTACTTTGAGATCTCTTCGGATTTCCGGTTATTATTTTTTTTTTGTTTTAATTTGTTGTTGGGGATTGGAAATTAAGTAGATATTAAATTGAGCGTCACAGCCTGTAGATTACAGCAATTGTTAATCGTGTGGATTTTATTTCAATGCAACAGCATTAAAAAAACTCCTTCTTAACGAAACACTTCCACGTTGAATGTACATATATCATAAGCAAATTTATCACTTTTATAAATGTTGCATATTACTCCTATAAAAGTTTGAACATAGGGATAACTGTTCCAGTACGATAACATTGATACTGTCAAGCTTGGGCCAGTGTTCGCTAACGAGTAAAATATCACACCTGTTTACAAGTTCGGTTTTCTTCATTTCCATAAGGCATTTTATGTGGAAATTTTATTGAGATTGGATGAAAAAATCATTCTCAAGATTCTCTTTTTTTGGTGTCTTAGAAGTGGATTGTCCAAAAAATGCTGTCCTTTATAAAAATCAGCCAGAAATTCATCTAATAAACTATTTCCTTCATGTCTGGGTTCACTCCAACTGAGAAACAATTATTGTTATCAGTCTCATGGAAAGTTTTTACCTTCTTTATTTTTACTTCATCTATAGTTGCATCGGCTTTTTTATATATATTTTCCAATTTGTTCTTCAGGGACGTCATCTTTAACCTTCTTTATGAAGATCCATAGTTTTGTGTCATCACTTTTTGAGCTTCCTTCGAAACCAAAATTGTCTTTCAGAGCCCCTGTTCCTACCCGAACAGTCTTATGTTTATTCGTTCTTCTCACTGTTTTGAAACCCTCTTCTGGTGTTTGCTTCGTCATAGGCGAAGGAATCTCATATGCGACTGATGTCTTGTCAGCTATATTTGTTGACTTAGCAAGGTTTTTAAAAGATTGAGGACCAATTGCACCACTGCTTCTTAATGGATATTCAACTAAGCTAGGCTTAATTGGCAAGGAACAATGAATCTGATTGGCGAATCCATAGCAACAAAACCTTACTGGCTCTGAGACCCAGTTGCACCGCTCTGATTCAGTTGGGATTTATCTGAGCCAGGCTGTGTTGCTATGGATTTGCCAATCAGCTTCCTTCTTCAGTTATCACTCTGAGGTGAGCTACAGATGCGAATGCTTCCTTACTGGCATCGCAATACAAATGAACCTCAATTTTCTGTGCGTTTTATGATATTTTTCAGATCTGACAGCCACCTTTTCCAAATTTGGTAAAGTTCATCCTCGATTTCATCATCCCATCCGATTCCTGATTTTCAGAAATCCTGTATCAATATTCTAGCTCTCATTGTCGAATTGACAATCAGTCCCATTGGGTCCAAGAGTGACATAACTAATTTGAGTATCTGTCTCATAGTAAGCCTTGTCGAATCTTGTAATATCTAATAATTTCAGCTGAAAACAAATTTCGTCGGTTCTCGCATTCCACGACTGACATAATACGCGTTGAATTTTTGATTCATCAAGATTCAGGTCAGAATTGCCATTCTCTGAGAGATCATTCTTTTGAATTTGATGTACAATTCTTGAACTCGTCAGATTTCCGAAATTAAATCTCTTGCCTCTTCGACTGTGTCAGTGCTGTCCAAATAATCGTCTACATAATATTTCTCAATTATGGCATCCAAAATGTCTGGTCGGCTCGTTCGTTGAGTAGCATTCAAGTTTCTGATATATTGGGCACAACAAGGAGAACACATGTCCCCCTAAATATCATCACTTGCATTTTGTAGGTGTCGCATGGTTTACTAGTGTCGCCATTTCTCCAGAGGAATCGTTGAGAACTTTGATCTTGTGGAATGATTCGGACTTGGTGAAACATCCCTGCAGAAAGCGACTTTCTTTTGTCTGAATTCCATGAGAACTTCCACCAAAGACTGCAGTAGATCTGGACCCAAAAGATGATCATTCTGACTAACTCTAATAGAACGAGAGGCTACGACAAAGATCAGACGAAACTTATTGGGTTTTTTAGGCTTTACTACACCGAAGTGCGGTAAATACCAACATATTGGACCTTTTTTACGCGGTGCTTCTTGGGAAAATTTTCTGGCATATCCTCTATTGACGTAGTCTTGAATTTGGTTGTAATATGACTGCCAAAATTCATCAGTCAATCGCATCTGTACTTCTACATGGTGAAGGCGTTTTATTGCAGAATGTTAAGAAAGTTGAAGAAAAAAATATCGAATCCTGTTTTAGGATTGGGAAAACAGACATCAACAGGACCAAAATCGGCCTAGGCCGATTTTGATACAATTTTCCACCAGATATCACGAGAAAATGGTTTATTATAATAAAAAAAATGCTGAAAGAGACAAATTTCTTCATTTGAGTTGGAGATGAGAAAGGTGTGGAAAAACCATGGTAACGTATTTGTGAAGCATTGCAATTCTGATCGCATCATAAAAATCGCGAAAAAAGTTCCACCACATTTCACTTTGGTTTTTCTCTTTCTTCATATACTTATTTTTGAACTTAATACATCTTGTTAAATTCCATGTTGAAATTTGTACGTCAAGTGAATTCAAAATGAGATTGATCTCGCAGTATCAGCAACACGTGCAATTGAGCTGTTTCGTGCTGCTTTTTTTGTCAGGTTCACCATTGATACCTACGACCTAGATTTCTTATAATTCTTTTTCTCATTCGGTTATTGTGAATGCATTCTGTTAAGATTGGTTTTTCTAATGCTAGATCATTACTTTCCTCCATACACGATGCCACACAAGTTATTTTACAAAAAGATTTCGACATCTTTTGGATCTACAAATCCTGGTTGGAAAGTTCCGCTCATAATTGTCTTTTAAGAAATAAAAGAAACTATAACCTGATTAGATCCAACAGCAATTGTAATGGTAAAGGTTTATGCATTTATAGTATATAGAATCCACAGCGAGATAATCAGTAGCAGGAAGGATTGAATTTGGGAACAACTGTGGATTAAGGTCAACCTGAATAAAAAGTCGTACGCCATAGGAGTAGGTTTCAAACCTCATGAACAAAACACGGTTAGTTTTTTGGATGAGTTCGAAGATAGCCTTGTCTCTATATATCATACAGTTGACAATGTTTTCTGCATGAATGATTTCAACTTGAATTCACTCGATTTTGAAAATGCAAATGTCAATAAATTCAATTCTATTTTAAAGTCACTGAATTTGCGTAAATTAATTAATGAACCTACCAGAATCACAGCAACATCTGCAACACTTCTGGATTATGTAATAGTCCTAGAGGGTTTTGTTTCTGAAAAAGGAATCATGCAGCCGGTGATTTTGACAACTGGGTGTTTCGCAAGGCCTGAAGGACATCTCAGAGCTCCGAAGACTACCCTAGAACCATCAGGGGCCCAACCTCTGCGTCCCCAAGCAGCTGTAGATACCTCTTTCGTACCTAAACTATGACTATGAGTACATGAGTACAAACCTTGGACTGTGACGTAGGTCACAGAGTAAAGTGGGGGGGGTGGTTTGAAGTGCCCGAACACCTTCTGAACCGGAAATCATCAAACATCTGAGTGATATCCCAGTAGACCCAGTATTCCGTAACTAAAGTGACTATATACTATATACGAGACACTCGCCAGAGAACACCAACTTCAGCAGTTTGACATGTCGAGGTATCAATCAACTCGGTTGATGAGCGTCAATGTGTGTTGAAATATTGTATTTTGAATTATTATGGCTAACTACCAAGGTGGAAAAGTGTGTGCTTATCGCGGTTGTTTGTCGAAGGCTAGAGACAAATTTTGTGTCTCTCTTGAGGTTTCCGAAGGATTTCAAAATGTAATAGCCATTAGTAATCTGTAGAATATACTAGCTCTTTCAATTTTTCATATATTTTTCACAAATAGCAGAAATATCAGCTTCAGGTGTGCTGCATGGTTGAAGGCATGTAACAGAGAGGATTTACTTGAAAAATCTCCCGAAGCTCTCTATAAAAACTATCGCTTGTGTGAATTTCGCTTCGAGAAATAAATGTTTTAGAATTTTCTATACATGGAAATTTGCAAATAGCAAAACTAATAAATCGAAGAAAAAAAAATTCATTTTGAGTCATTTATAGTCTTTACTACATTGTTAATGTCTGGATATATCCAAAGTAAATATTTGAAGCTACTGCGAATAAAACATCCTCTTGAAAGTTGTTTATTTCCTGGACATCGAATATAACTTTCCAAACAAACATGGACTGGAGGAAAAAAGCAACAGAATAGTGGAATAGCTATTTTAGGTACTTGAGAATTTCAGATTATTCACATTCATTTCAAATGTTATCCTAAACACAATATTAATTATATAATGTGAAATAACACACTGATTTTATACTTGGTATCCCCTACATTTAAATTTACCGCCACAAAATGACATTACACACCCCGAGCACAGAATGAAAGTGTTGAGTAATGTCAATACGTATAGAACTCAACGTAGACGTTAACTTACGAAATTTAACGATTACGGGTTTTTATGAAATTCAGTTTAACTCGTTAACACATAGACAACACAGATCAATTGAACTACAATACAGGAGCGAATCCAATGACATATTCGGTAAAAGTAGAGCACTAAAAGTATAGGTATTATCGTCCTCCATTTTGTGTCCTGGTGATGTGAAGAAGCATATGTAAACATTGGGACCTTCAACCCTCATTAGAATAAAACTGAATTCAACTTAAGCTGAAAATACCTCAGCTCATTCCAGAATGGAAGTTTTCTTTGAATTTCCGTCGCAATCATAACTTCTAACCTCAATTTTGGATTTAACAAATTTACCTACAAATAAGATAATATGTTGTATTAGACCAAGAGCCCGTGTCACTATTTTTGGTAGTGATAAGTTTACGCCCATCGACCACTGAAACTTATATTATCGATGTCGACGATGCTACAGAAATTCTCGCCATACATGATTTCCGGGGCGAAGTAGGGGGCTGACCGATCTGTATAAAAAAAGTGAGCAAAATTTGTGGTAAGTTTACGACTGAGAACATTGGGAAAGCAAAGATTTCAGGAAAATAATCCGACGCTCGCTTATTGTCAGTCGCCTATATCGTGGCGTTCACCCGCTACAACCCTCGAAATATGTATAAAAAGAACAACAACAAAGAAAAACCAGTTTACAACTGACAGTGGGGCAGATCTTACCATTATCATTTTAATGACACAAATTTCGCAGGCCAGCCTCATTCAATGGGGCGGAAGGGCGCTGGGCCCACCTGTTTCGGAAGGATTTTTAAGTATTTTTTTATAATAAGCTTACATTTCAAAATTCAGGGGCAAGTAATCTATTATGCATAAATCGAGAATCTATCACCGTCAGTCACGTACCACGTGGCAAAAAGAAACTGGGCCCTTGGAAAGGTGCAAAAATATTCAGGTATACTTCAATATTATAAGTTTATGCTCAAAAAATTCACACTACGTTAGTTGTACCACCTTCATCAAGAACCTGTCACCTATAATCATGTAAAGTGTGGCAAAGGCCCAATAAAAATTGAAAACATGTGTCATTTCAGTGGAAATGCGCTTCAAGCATTGTATATATGTATAAAGGGTGTCCTGAAATTACATAGATGAATTTCAACTACAGAAAGAGTTGAGAAAGTTCACACACAAACATGTGTCCAGAAATGGTCCCTTAGGGCCATTTGAAGGCGTGCTCAAGATGAAGGCCCAATATGTCAAAATTCTATCTAAATGAGCTACACCCATTTGAATGTGTAACTTTCGGGATGGTTTTAATCTGAAATCTCCGAAGCGGTACTTTACAAAAAAATTAAATTCCTAGAGTTGATAATCCTTTTTATCACGGATGAAAAGTATTAACATTCCTTTCAAGATTCCATTCAGGGGTGGGTCAAACCCCAACTTTTTTTCGCATGTATTTTTTTTGAGGTTTCGATCGCAGATTATTGAATTCTACAGATTTCTACACAAAAATGTATTCTTGTTCAGTTTGGATGGGGCGAATCACTTTCATATATAATCGATTCGAGAACGATCTCGCACGACTAAAACCAAAATAATGCTTGATTAAATCACCAGAAGTAACGATATCAAATGAAAAAAAAATGATAACAACTGAATAGCGCTAAAAACAAAAAACTGAAGCGTACATTCATACCACAAATTTCCCAGATTATAATTTCATCAATATCCAAAACCGTTGGAAGAAAAAAAACCAAACTCAAAATTTGAACTTTATCTACCTCATTAGCAACATTTTATATGAGCAAGTTGGGTCAAATTATTATATTTTGAAGTGAGGAATCTGCCATTTCTATATGGTAAAACACGATTAAATTTCTGTAGAAATTCAATGTGTAGAATCAAGTACAGTGATACAGATAGTTATTATTTTGTGGCGGTAAACTTAGATGTCGGCAACAGGGTCGTACTGGAGTTCCAATTTGGTTTGGAAAAAAAACGAATCATAAACTGAAATACCTATATTTATTCTCGAAATGCATAGTCAGAAAATATAAATAAAAATTTATGATTGTCACTCATAAACATTTCATAGAGGGTACGGAAATTCGGAAATTGCAAGTAATTTCTGAATATATAGGGTGCTTCGCGCGACGCTGCATTTGTTGACTGACAACATTCCACCGATACATGAGATGACTGACACGTGAATTGATCGATCCAGCAGATTCCACTTCAGGTATGTTTCGAAGTGTCAGTCGTCAAATTACTGTATTGAAAAATTTGGGGCCGATGTTTCAATAATTGTCATATTATACCTGCACTTCTCAAATGCAAGAAACTTGTCAGTTTAGCTACCAAGTGAGCTTTATCCATACAATAAACAGCTGAGAAAGGTGTTTTCATATTCACGTACTTACGTTGTACCTAAATGTTTGATTGTCAGTCACAAACATGATTTTTATGATAAAAATGTAGCCAAGCTTTATAGAGTGCTATTCCAGGAACTTGTTTTTACGAACAGCAATATTTGCACCCCTTGTTTGATGACTGTTGATTGCATTTTTCAATTGGACAGTTGAAATTGAACATTATTGTGAAGGAATCAGTCGTGAGCTTATCATAAAAAATAACTCAGAAATTCTTCCGAAACAGGTGGGCCCAGCACCCTTCCGCCCCATTTAGACCGGGAGGTCATGACAGGTGACGTTCCACCATTTTTTCGTGCATGCCTTTTTAAGGCTTGATAAATAACCCTAAAATATCAAAGATAGTCGGGTTTTTTGCCCCCCCCGCGCGTCCTCTTGATAAGGAGAAACGCTTTTTTCTGTAGGGAATTTTCGTGTTTTTCCGTGACATTTTACTGCATGCCATTGTAATATACGGAAGTTCGAACTAATTGAAGCTCTAATAATTGATGGCATGCACCCTGCAGCGGCCCAAGATGATCAAAGGGTTGTGAAAACCTGAAAAAAAAAATTAGGAAAATTCCGTGTTTTCAAATTGCATGCCGATGTGAAAAATTGAAGTTTTTGTAATAAAAATACTATGGGAAAATTGGCATGCACCCCCCGTAGGACCAACGGTGAAAAATTTCCGGAAAATTCTGTAAAATTCTAACACCGATTTTCCGTGATTCCAAATCACTCCTAATAGGGATGAATATTATTTTATAACGGAATAATTATCTAATTCAAATGGCATGCATGTTGAATAAGCCCATCGTATTATAAATAATAATAAAAGTTGCAAAAAACAGTGCAAATTAAGGTGACTTGTTTTTGCATCCGTTTTGTATTTGATGAATTTACCCTATTTCAAGTCATGAATGTAAATGGCATGCATGTAGCGACAGCCCAATACTCGAAAATTGTGAAAAAATTGAATAAACATCAATTTTTGGATTGAAAAAAAAATCAAAAAAATGCCGTGACTTCATCTTGCATGCCACTTTGTATTTCGTTTTTAGATACTATTTTAAGTTGAAATACGAAATGGCATGCATGTAGCTCCATGAAAATTGTTTGAATAAACATTATTTCAAGTTGATGGCTGGAATAACATACATGTTATCACAGTCCAACATTCAAGAATTGTAAAAAAAATAAATTCAAATGACTCGAATCTCCCGGTCTCTAGTCTAAACGTGGTCTATCATATAGATAGCACGAGAGGTTACTACTACCCTATTGTTACGATCTTTCTTCTGGAAAATATTAATTCTGACACCACTGTTACGATATATCCTTTCAAAATCCAACTTCTGACACTACTGTTACGATTTATCCCTGGGTTCGTCGATTAAAACACCGAACAACACTGAACTTCTTTTATTATAACTCTCTATCACAATACAATGCAACACAATCACTTAAATCGCTCCGATAACTTTCCAATGCTCGGTACCAAAACTCTCTGTATGATGTATCAGGTCAAGATTTTATATTTAGCTGGGCTCTGGCAGCATGTGGTGCGGTTGGAAGGCTGAGAGCATTCTTGGCTCACTTGCACTCACGTATCAGATACATCGGCTGAGCGTTAAGTAAGAGATGGAAATATTAACCCAAATAGGGCGGCGAGTGAATTTGATAATAATAATACTTCATGTATAAAAAAATGATGCTGAAAATGATTTTCTACTTTCATTTTTCATAAAAAATTTGAAAAATAATAAAATTATTAAATCGGACGATTTTTTTGTTTATTTAACCAATTGTCATAAAGCTACATGCATGCTATTTTGCATTTCGGCTCAAAAAAGTTAATAGCGGCATGCAAAAAGAAGTCACGCCATTTTTTTTATTTTTTTTCAATTAAAAAATTGATGTTTATCCAATTTTTTCACACTTTTTGTGTATTGGGCTGTAGCTACATGCATGCCATTTACATTCATGACTTGAAATAAGGTAAATCCATGAATTTCAAAACGGCATGCAAAAACCAGTCACCTGAATTTGCTCAGTGTTTTTTGCAACTTTCGTCACGCATGCCTCCATTTTGCAACACCCTGGTGTGCATGCCAAATTCCCTTCTATTAAATAATGGTACGAATTAAGTATTTTTTCAATGGCATGCAGTTTGGAATCACGGAAAATCGGTGTTAAAATTTTACAGAATTTTCCGGAAATTTTTCACCGTTGGTCCTACGAGGGGGCATGCCAATTTTTCCATAGTGTTTCTATTACAAAAACTTCAATTCTTCACATCGGCATGCAATTTGAAAACACGGAATTTTCCTAATTTTTTTTTTCAGGTTTTCACAACCCTTTGAACATCTTGGGCCGCTGCGGGGTGCATGCCATCAATTATTAGAGCTCCAATTAGTTTGAACTTCCGTATATTACAATGGCATGCAGTAAAATATCACGGAAAAACACGAAAATTCGCTACAGAAAGAAAAGCGTTTTTCCTTATTATGAGGACGCGCGGGAGGGCTAAAAACCCGACTATCTTTGATATTTTAGGGTTATTTATCAAGCCTCAAAAAGGCATGCACTAAAAAATGGTGGAACGTCACCTGTCATGACCTCCCGGTCTAATTGAATAAGGCTGGCCTGCGAAATTTGTGTCATTAAAATGCTAATGGTAAGATCTGCCCCACTGTCAGTTGTAAACTGGTTTTTCTCTGTTGTTGTTTTTTTTATACATATTTCGAGGGTTGTAGCGGGTGAACGCCACGATGTAGGCGACTGACAATAAGCGAGCGTCGGATTATTTTCCTGAAATCTTTGCTTTCCAAATGTTCTCAGTCGTAAACTTACGACGAATTTTGCTCACTTTTTTTATACAGATCGGTCAGCCCCCTACCCTAACTTCGCCCCGGAAATCATGTATGGCGAGAATCTCTGTAGCATCGTCGACATCGATAATACAAGTTTCAGTGGTCGATGGGCGTAAACTTATCACTACCAAAAATAGTGACACGGGCTCTTGGTCTATATATAAACATTGGAATTCATAATTTATGGCTGATTATATACAATTCTTATCAATTTTTTCCAAACATTGAGACCATATTTTTTGTGACTTACAAAAAAATTATCATTTCAGCTCCTAATGCGTATGTGTGGATCGATTAAGCGATATTTCCAAATAAACTCTGAAAATGACGTGCTGTTCGGCTAACAACTGCAAGAACAGAACAAGGATTTCGCATGTACCGATTTCCAAGTTTAAAGGACAAACGATACATCAAATGGCTGCATAATATGCGACGAGGCGGAAATTGGAAACCATCAGCGCATTCCCGTTCATGTGAAATAAATATTCATGTTGTTGCTGCATTCTACGTTTATTAAGGTTGTTAAATACGATACGTACGATACAAATAATATTTTTTACGTTGCTGGTAGTACCACTCTTGCAGTTGAAAAAAAAATGTTTGCTCCGATTGTGTCGCTTTTCTGTATAAAGACAATCTTCCGGACGTTGAATTCATCCACGAAGCTGAAACATACACTGATGCAGCTAATCAGGGAGGCCTGAGATACCCATGTTTCGAAACCTTCTTGCTTGTGCTGCACTGTGAAGTTCACTACACGGCATTCAAGAATTATCTCCAAACTAACAGAAATGTACATTTGATCAATAGTCTAATAGAATTTGTAACAATTGACTTTCCCTCGTGTTGTAGCATTAAGGCAAAAATTGTTCGCCACTATTTCAATGTGCGTTCTTTTTGCACGACATCTTCGACTATAAAGATTAAACAAAAGCAAAAACAATATGGAAGTGCGTCCATGAAATAGTTGTAAGTGCATTTGTACATTGAGGAAGTATTGTTTAATAAAACGGAAAAAGTAACATTGTGACATGATTTTATTTTCTGGAAAGTACCGGGTTATTAGGCGTAAAATCAGATTCATCATGCAGAAGACATGCATTACAATAAAATACAAATTCATTTCGAACTTTCATATAAATTTTGCTGAAGAAAAGTCACATAAAAAATACATAAGTACATACTGGAAAGTTACAGACTACAAAGTTAGAAGGTAAGTAATTTTCAGATATTTAGAAACCCATGAATGCAATACATTTCTCAGAGAAATTTCTAAAATTATGCAACATATTCCAGCAATCTTCAATCAAAAATTTTATAGTTGGTAATTTTGCAAGAAGATTTGGTAATGCCCAATTTTCTAACAAAAAAAATTTCATAATTTGTTATATATTCCATAAAAAGATTCCTAATTCGCAATTTTAAATTATACACCGAGAAAAAAGTTTAATAACCACATTCAAAATTTTAATAGTAGCAATCAAAAAGTTCATCTAAATACGTGACTAAGACACAAGTCACTTGCCTCAAATGAAACTAGAACCTTGACATAGTTCATTTGCGATAATTAAACAATTTCCAAATACACTAAAGTGTTTATCACTATTAAAAACAGATAATTTACAGCAATCAATCAAGCACTTTACCACTAACATCTAGTTTAATTGGTCTGGTTTTGAAACTATTAAATTGGGTATTTGCACTAATCAAAGATGGTCTTTATCACTATCAAAATGCTTTATTTACATCAATGCCTCTAGGACATTAACACTATCAAACATTTTGATTGCCTCTGAATATAGAATGGCTCCAGTACAAATAAAAATGTACTTGCTACTATTGAACTGTGCATTTGCACTAATCAAACAGTGATCTAAAAGAAGTGCTGAAAACAATTGCTGCTTTCAATTACTTCAGTTATTGTAATCACACTGTATTTTCGGAGCAATGAAAAAAAGGTACTTGAGACAAATACCATAAAAAATTACCAGATATAAAAAATAAATTGTCCTAAGGAATATGTTGAATAATAGTGAATGAATGAACAGTTTACAGCAAACATAAAACATATTTACCTCAATTAGTCTTCTCCTTGTAAATGGATCCGAATAGACGTCTTATTTTCCTCTTTTCAGTTTCACAATTATTTAGAACGTGAAACCACATTTAATGTTATAATTGTTTGAATATAATTTTTACAGTGAGATATATATATATATATATATATATATATATATATATATATATATTTTCAAGACTGAGTGACCTTGCGTCTAGGTCTGAGTTGTCTCACTAGCTGGCTATCATCACTGGAGATCGAGGATCTCCAGTGATGATGAAATGGCTCCGAAATGGGAGTCGAAACGTAGACAAGTAAATCTTTCCAGACGCGGATCAACCGGAAGTTCCAGCCAGCACATTTCTGACCACGGAAGCCTAGCCGATCAAATATATATATATATATATATATATATATGCGTGTGGGTGGGTGTGTGTGTGTGTGTGTGTGTGTAACTAGATTATCAAATCCTCTGGTCTACCACAACTTGCATTCAATTCGAAAGGCCCACCACAAGACAGTAAGCTGTTTCTGGCTTTGGCCTTCATCAGCTGTGGGTTGGCAAAGTCCTCGTATCGGAGACAAATTGTTGTAGATGCCAACCCACAGCTGATGAAGGCCAAAGTCAGGAACAGCTAGCTGTCTTGTGGTGGGCATTTCGAATTGAATGCAAGTTGTGATAGACCGCGGTTCGCTAACAAGGTTAGCATCTTCAAGGGATTCAATTTGAATTTTCTTCTTCTGAAGAAGCTAACCTTGTTAGCAAAACGCGCGTCGAGTGCAAAAATATCAGTTTTGTGTAAGGTTAATTTATCTCTAGAAATCTAGAAAAAAATGTAAACTTTCACACCAAAGCTTCCAATCTTATTGTTTATTCATGCACATGTTTTGATTTCAATCAACAGTATTATATGAACCTGCAAAAGATCATGGTGAATTGCGAAAATAAACTAAGTTGGTTTCAAGTACTCATTTATTTTCAACTGTAAAATGAACGAAATAATAATCTCTTAGATACTCTTATTATAAACTGTGATGAAAGAGGTTTTAAAATTACTTATAAAAGTAGTGAAACTATAAAAGAACTAACTGAGTAATAAACATCACTTCCATTTCTATGCTTTCCTTGTTTTGACAGGACACAAAATGGCGGATGATAATACTGTCGCATATACACCCTGTAGAGTACCTCACGTTCACTTCACAACGCAGACAAGCCAAGTCAGCAAGACGCCCACCGCGTGCGGGGAGCCGGAGGAAGCCTTGATCCAAGCCACGAATTATTATTGAAATGCATATTCAGTTGTATTTAACATCGTGACACTGTAACAACTCAATAAACATCAGATATCAGGGACCTTTGCCTATCAATTAACGCCCCCAGTCCCCAGGCAGTGTCACAAATTGGTGGAGAAGCGCCGAGCATCTCGCGTAAAAACGTAAATTATCAGTTATTTTTGGCAAAAAGTGCAAATTTGAAACTAGAATCAAGAGTGAACCGTGTTTAATGTTCACAAAAAGTCGAGCCAGAACACAAGTGGAAGAGCAAGAACAAGAACAAATAAACGAAGGCGCAGAGGAAACTGAGGAACAGAGAGAAGCAGAAATTGGAGTAATGGAAGCCAATCAAGCACCGGCACCGAGAGAAATCTGCCCTTCGGTAAGTCCAAAAACGTTTTCGGGGGCAACCGACGAAAGGGTGGAAGATTTTCTGAAATCATTCAATCGTGCCGCTAGAGCAAATCGATGGACCGATGAAACGAAATTAATACAGTTACCATGCTATCTCAGCGGTGCAGCGCTCGATTTTTTCGATACGATCGAAGACGCATGTGAAAACTTTGACGAAGCCGTGCAAAACCTCCAAGCGAACTTCAGGAGAGAAAGAGTGCGAGAACAAGGCTATATGAAGCTATTGACGAGAAAGCAGGAGAAGAAAGAAGATGTTTGGCAGTACTACCATGAGATGCTGAGGTTATGCCACGAAGTCAACCAGGATATGGAGGAAGAAGAGAAAGTGGGATTCATCATCAGAGGGTTGAAGCCGTGTCTGATCAGCAAGGTGAACCTTATGGATAATTCCACTCTGGACCACTTCAGGAGAAACCTACAACGAATCGAGGCCACGGAGTACATGACAGGGGAAGCGTCAACCAGCCAAGCCGCCGCCAGGACCCCGACGCCTGCAAGGACCGACGTCAGCGCCGACGACTACCAGATACAGCAACTTGTGCAGCGGATTCAGCAGCTCGAAGGAGAATCCGGTAGGTCAAAACCTAATTTTAACAATTATCCACACAACTCTCGTCATTCTGGCAATTTTATTAAAAAGGAACCTCGTACCTCCGACGGTAGGGTAGTTTGCTTCAAATGTAACAAGATATGGCATTATGCCAGGAATTGCTTTGCAAAAAACGAATACCCTCGTCGCCAATAGGTTTGGGCGACGAGATACGAGAAGATTTTTCGACACAGTGTTTGTTTAACGCAAAAAATAGTTTTTTAAATTTTATTGAAATCAATGGTGTAATTTTTTCGCATTTTGTCAAATTTATTTTTGATACAGGGTCCAGTGTATCGCTGATAGACGATTTCTTTATAAAAGATTCGAAAAATTTGCTGAAAAAGGCACCAAATATTCGAATAAAGTCAGCAAGTAATAATTATTTAGTGGTTTTGGGTGAAATAAACGCCAACTTCGAAATTAACGGAATTCTGTTTAACCATAATTTTATAGTCATTTCAAATTTTGAAAAAGGAGCCAGTTTAGGCAACGACTTCAACGATAAATTCCAAGTAGAAATCTACTTTTTGACGAAAACGATTAGCCTAACAGTAGGAGGAATTGTTAGTAAAATGAAATTTGGAAAAAGCGATTTTGATGTTTGTTCCCAACCAAAAGGTGGAGTAACGTGTATAAAGGAAGTTGATTTATTACCCCAAAGTACTACCAAAATCCAAGTTGAAATGAATAGCAGTGAAAATAATCTTAATTTTGAGCCATGTTTGAAATTTTTTGATAACAGAAACTGCCAAGTGTCTAAGACTGACCTGAATAATTTTATAATTTACGTTACAAATCGTTCACTTATAAAGATAACTGTTTATAGGGGGACTTATGTAGGCAAAGTGAAAAGTTTTAGTCATTCGTCCGGGACGAATGAAAATGTATTCCCTGGTTTTATTCAAAACCACGAACAAAGTACAAGAGGTACAAGGGATACAGATGTTCTAATTCATGATGTTTCAACAAATCTACATACTGATGTCGTTATCCCAGGTATTAATCAAAGTGCACATTTATCTGATGAGGAAAGGAAAAAATTGAACAACCTACTAATCGAATTTTCAGACATTTTCGCCACAAGCAATTTAGAACTCGGAAGGACAAACGTTTGTGTACAAAATATTGACACCGGTAATCATTCTCCGATACATCAAACACCGTATAGAGTTTCATTTAAAGAGCGCGAGATTATCAACAATCAAATCCAAGAAATGTTAGCGGCTAACGTTATACGGAAGTCGAACAGCCCATGGGCGTCACCCGTGGTTTTAGTCCGGAAAAAATCTAACGATTGGAGATTTTGCGTGGATTATCGAAAATTGAATAAAATTATTGTGAATGATAGGTATCCGCTACCAGTAATAGATGACTTGCTTTCCTCGCTAGAAGGCGCGAGAGTATTTTCGACGCTAGACTGTTTTTCAGGGTTTTGGCAAATCAGTTTAGCAGAAGAGGATAAACCAAAAACAGCGTTTATCGTCCCCGAAGGTTTATTCGAATTTAATGTTTTGCCGTTCGGGTTAGCCAGTAGTCCCGCGTGTTTTTCCAGATGTATGGACCAAATTCTGGCAGGTCTGAAATGGAATAGTTGTTTGGTGTATATGGACGATGTCATCGTCAAAGGAAATAATTTCGAAGATCATTTAATAAATTTACGTGAAGTTTTTGTACGTTTCAGATTGTCCAATATGAAATTAAAGCCAAGTAAATGTAATTTTGCTAGTCAGGAAGTGAAAATTTTAGGTCATGTAGTAAGCAAATTTGGCTTATCCCCAGATCCGGCTAAGATCCGTGCAGTTTCGGAATTTCCGCGGCCGAAGTCTGTCAAGGACGTACAGTCGTTTCTAGGTCTGGCAAATTTTTACAGAAAATTTGTGAAGTCATTTGCTGAAATAGCACGACCTCTTACTTTGCTCACTAGGAAACGGGTAATGTTCGAATGGAAGAGTGAACAACAAAAGGCGTTTGACGTCTTGAATAGTTGTTTGGTGCAAGCACCAGTTCTGGCTCATTTCAATCCGAATTTACCTGTTGAGCTGCATACGGATGCCTCAGGGTACGGCATTGCTGCAATAGTTCTTCAAAAGAGGTGTTGAAACGGATTGAGTTAGAACAAACAAAGCAGAAAAAAAGATATGATGCTGGGCATCGTGCTGTAAGTTATACAGTGGGAGAAAAAGTAATGGTTTACACGCCTCACCGGAAAGTAGGCAGATCAGAGAAACTTTTGCACAGATGGTTTGGGCCGTATGAGATAACCGAAAAGTTGAATGATGTCAACTATCGGGTAAGGGTCAAACGAGGCAAAAAGTTCGTTCAGGATACAGTCCACGTGGATAGATTGAAGAAGTATTATGCGCGAAATTGAAAAAAAAATTATAATAAATTTTTGCTGACAACATCTTGCGAAATAAAAAATGTATATACTTGTAAAATAGACGTCTATGTAGTTTATGTTTAATGTGCACGCAAATCGATTTATTTGTTTTCAAATAATGTTATGCTAGCTAAGTGATTAGCATACGAAAATTATTGCATTTTTGTTTATACTGATGACAACGGTGTTTCGGTCGTTAACCGCGAATTGAACTAGTTATTCATTCGTTTCTTTCGCTATAGACAAAATGATAGCTGATAGTCTGATAACCTTTCTGATAATCTCCAAACTACCGAGCTACAGCTCTAATGAAATAAGTATAGTTTCGGGGGCATACTGGTCAGAACTGCCTTCCACTATAATTTACCAATCTTCAGTACCACTGGTTTATGCCGTTGAGATGCCTCTAGAAGAAACATACCAAACTGCAGAGACGTTCTCGAAAAAATCTTGTGAAAACGCAACTAGCGATGCTTGCCAATTTTCAAAAAATCCTGGAACACTTGAATACCGTCTTCAAGAAACATCTTTGGGTCCTTTCTAGGAGTTTAGGACAAAATACATTGAACAAACATGGACATTCCCGCAGGAGAAGGTCAGTAGAATTCTTAGGTGAAGCTTTGAATTGGTGCTGCGGCGTGTTAACGAAACATTCGGTAGATCCACTGTTTTCGAATGAAGAAAGAATAAACTCTTCTCTTGAAAAATTGGGATTGGCAATGAATAAGAATCATGTCGAACTAAATAACGTAATCTTATCGATTAAGAATTACAGTAGCCAAGTAAATTCAGTATTAGCACACGGTGAAAACTGTTTACGAGATTTTTCATAAATTTAGAAATTCTCCGTGAGTTCACAAACGAAAGGTTAGACGAAAAAGATAGTACGGAGCAACAAATTTGGACATTTTTGGCAGAACATTCTCATAAAAATTTGAATATGTTACAAGTTTTTAGTAAATATGAAATTATCAATCGTTGTCGAGATAATAAAATTCCAACGGAAATCGTAGAACCCTCATGGTGGAAACATGATTTGAAAAAGTTGAATGACGCACTAAAACAAAATGGGCATGAACTCGTTATAAAACCGTCTGAAATTACCAGATATCTCAGACTAAACATTGCTTCTTGCGTAGCAACCGAAAGTTCTATTATTGTCACAATCAGAGTTCCAGTAAGGAAAACCGATTACGAATGGAAATTATATCGTATGTTGGCCGTTCCTTTTGCGTGGGAAGGACAGACTTGTGTTTTCAGCGAAGAAGAGGTTCTCGTTGCGAAGCATGAAAATGAGATAAGAATTATAACAGGAAACGCTTTGAAATCTTGTAATCCGAGTACCGATCTCTGTTTGCTACCTAGGTCGAGTTCAACTTCGGTAAAAGATAAAATTTGTTTTGTAAAACTAGTTAGCGGTGCGTCGGTTTCAGAATTAGTGAAAGCATGCCAACCTTATTGTTTTGAAAATAATAACACAGTTGTTAATCAGATAGAACCGGAAAAGTTTATCATTACTCACGCACCAGCAAACATGGTTTTGAGATGTAATGATAAGACTCAACAAATTATAGTCAATAAAAAACTTGATCTGGGTTCTCTAGAAGTTGAAGTTCCTTGCTCTTGTTCATTACAAGCAGAAAATCTGACTTTGGTATCCGACACGTTTCCATGTGACGCCCAGAGTATTGAAGAATTCAGAATAAGGCATGTTTTACCGGCAACTTGGTCAAAATTTGAATCTTTCAAGTTGAAACCAATGACTACTCACACTCATTTAACGTTCGAAAACTTTTCAGAATGCTTAGATGAAAACTGGAGAAAACAACTACCAGATTTCGTAGGAAAAGTTTCAAATAGAGATTTCCAATGGGAAAATATACAACTAGCTAATTTTCCCTCTGATCATATCAGTTCGTTTCTTGGATTGAATCTGTTCAACTATATTAGCATTTTTGGAACCTTACTGATAATAATAGTAGTCATTAAAAATCCATACCTAGTAGGAATGGGTCTCATACCGCGTGTCCAAGCAATGGATTGGAATGTGGTATTAAATGACATTAGCGGGATTTTTGTTATCATTGTATTAGCAAGTTTCGTAGTTTGGTTCATTTATCGCTATATTCACATGAAAAAAGAGCAAAATAAAACTATAGAGATAGACATATCGAGTACACCACCGGAACCGCCGAATGTCAAAGAGATTGCAGATGGAAAAAATCAGAATAAAAACGCAGTAATTTTGATAGGACAACATTCAGCAAATAGTAGATCTACTACGGGAAAAAATAAATATTGAAAAATAAATTGTTGAAATGGGAAGTCCAATTTCAGGATTTACCAATGGGGTTAGTTTTAGTTTTTTTAAGAGTCGACTCTGTATAGAATTTTGTAAGTGAAAAAAAAAATGACAAAACACCCTGAAATAATGTTAAGTTAGGAATGAGTGACTTTAGGGGGAATTTCATTTACAACTTTTGAATCCCTTATAACGCCTGATGATGGCCTAGATAGATTTTGAGTGAGGATTTTGTATATTCATAAGCATTCGCGGATTGTAATCGATACCGAGACATGCAAGAGTCTCGAGAATTACTGTTCAATAATTTAAGTAAATTGAGTTGATGAATAATTTTGAGAATTTTTTTGAAAACAAATTTCTGTGTATTTTTTTATTGTTCACAGGGCTGGTCATCGCTTCCAAAGCCTTCGGACGCTGAGGGTTGCTGCTTTTGCCTGTCGAAACGTCGGGGCGACGTTTTTCAAGAAGGGGGAGTGTCGCATATACACCCTGTAGAGTACCTCACGTTCACTTCACAACGCAGACAAGCCAAGTCAGCAAGACGCCCACCGCGTGCGGGGAGCCGGAGGAAGCCTTGATCCAAGCCACGAATTATTATTGAAATGCATATTCAGTTGTATTTAACATCGTGACACTGTAACAACTCAATAAACATCAGATATCAGGGACCTTTGCCTATCAATTAACGCCCCCAGTCCCCAGGCAGTGTCACAATACTCATCTTTTAAGTGCCTTAGAAAAGCCATGCCTACCCAAAGTGGATCAATGAGAGCGTACCATAGAAATCATATTATAAAGTATAGATATCTATATGGAGAGCGTACTAAATATTCTATTGCTTCAGTGAATCAGACAAATACAGCTAATTGATTTGACGCATGTCACTTGAATTTTCTCAAGGGCTAAGACACATAACTAACGCTGATATTCTCATTTTTTCCATCTAACTGACTGGTCAAGATTATAGGGAGATGTGCTCATTACATACATTCAGATTTCGGACGTCAAAGTCAAAACATTTTGTTTCAAAAACTACAATATCAGTGGGAATAGTGTAGACATCAGTTAACTTGTTGAATGCAGTGTTTTCTGCAGTTCAGACTGAAATCAATATACCATATCTGAATTGAAAACTATGTTATCCCTTCAACTCATGATATCTTAATATATCGAATGGAACCGCCAGACAATTTTATTGTGCTTGTATTGAAAAAACCAGCCTTGGTGTTTTTCCGGTGTAGTTTCCTATTGTTGGTATATATTGTCAGATTTCTCAGAGTCAATGAAAATATATATATATATATATATATATATATATATATATATATATATATATATATATATATATATATATATATATATATATGTATATATATATATATATATATATATATATATATATATAAATATATATATATATATATATATATATGTATATATATATATATATATATATATATTATGAATAAAATACATGTAATATATACACATACTTCTTTTTAATGAAAACACGAGCTTTGCATCACTATTCTGCATCCATCCAACAAAGAGAGCAACCCAAACAACGAAAGATGCGCCATTAACACTTTCCTTCTGGTCATCAACTCTTTGTTACCTAACTTGGTTTCGAATATAACACTGGGTTTGCCTGCTTTTGGGAAGGTATGAAAACTGATTTCCGGATTTTTCTTCGCCCAAGAAGAGCAGTGAGGTACACAACAATAATGATTCATATTTTCAATGAATATGATCGACTTCAAGCAACCACCAAACACTTCTATGTTAAACAAATTGAACTTTATGTTGAGATTTAATGGGAACTCGAAAGTAAAGCACGGACAAAGGCTTCCAATATTTTAATTTCAAGTGCCAGAAAGTGGACTGTATTTAGTAACTGCAAAGTAACTGCTCGTCTCGAGATGTTAATAAGAAGTGATTTTTATATAATACAACTGAGCTTAAATAATGTTACCTACTTTTAACCTGAATAATAAGGCAATATATAATATTTCTAGGTGAATAATTCAATTAGATGTAATGTAACCCGTAATTTCATTTGAACAGAAGGACAACTATTAGGTAGGTACCATTTTGAGAATCGTACAATAATAATATTTCTAGGTAAATAATTCAATTAGATGTAATGTAACCCGTAATTTCATTTGAACAGAAGGACAAATATTAGGTAGGTACCCTTTTGAGAATCGTACAATAAATAATAATAAGCTTATCTTGTTACCTAAATTGAACAGTAATCATATGGCGAATAATGTAAACAAATGATTCTATGGCCCATGCGTTAGTTAAGTTCGTACTTTCGTACACGTTAGAGGGCGTATTTCTTAGCATGAATCGCCTATTGTACGGCTATTCGAAGCATCATGAATACAGTTATATTAACCTTCACGAGAAAAATTTCGTACAATGAAAATATGGCAAAAAAAACACCAAAATCTTGTCTAACGAGGGCCACTGATGACTGGATTTCAGTTTGGCGCGTTATTTCACAAATGTAAACAAGGTAACTATTTCAAAATGGTGGATATAGTTTAACCACCACCAGCGCCCTCATCGGTCGATATTCTTCCCTATTAGCGAATTCCTTTGGAAGAACTCGTGCAGAGTCAGTGTATTTCTTCCTTTCTTCATCCTAATAAAGGATTAAGATACACGTAAAATCACCTCAACTCTCAGGCTGAATTCAGACAGATCCGAAATCTGATCGTACGATGATCCGATAGCTTTCTCGTCGTACGATCCGATTTCAGATCTGTCTGAATCCAGCCTTTATGATCTGGAATTTCGCATTTGCTTCCAAAGAATTCCTCAAAGCTGTTTTCTCAGAGCTTTGTATTGTCGCCAACGACAGTTGGAACCAATCAGATGGTCGTTTCTGATTGGATCCAAAACTGTCGCTGGCGACAGTACGTAGCCCTGAGAAAGTGACTTTATGAATGACAAAATTACTGAAAGTTGTCAAACGTCAATCGTCACAAGTCTAGAGGCGTTTTTTGGCGCTCTTGTATTCAAAACGTATTCGTCTATCCATCTCTCTCTCACTATTTGTTTGGCCGTAAGTGAAAGAGAAGGAGAAAGACGAATACGTTTTGAATACATGAGCGCCAGAAAACGCCTTAGCTCAAAATCATGCCATGACATATGACATGACTTAAAACGAAAATTTCTTTTGGGAAATCGCATTTGCTTGTATTTTATTTGTCAAATTTTGATTTCAATAATATTCATTAAAAGTCTATAATACATTGGAAATTCAATAATTTTTCGAAGCATGTCCTCTCTAAATGATTCTAACGATGGGTATAGTTCAAATTATGGAAATCCAACAGGAATCACAGGTATGCTGTTCGTATTCACATAACCTTAAGAGCATGGTTACATAAATTGCTATTGATTCGTAGGTAACTTCAGACCCTTTTCATCGCCTTATTTGAATTATGATCCTGGCTATATTCCACAAAGTCAGCCAGAGTTTATATTTCTGGAAGGTGCAAGTAAGCAAAGAGGCAGATTCGAACTTGCTTTTGGACAAATTGGTGGTTCATGTATGATAGGAGCAACGATAGGTGGTGCCTCAGGATTTTACAATGGATTAAGAGCGACAACATTAGCGGGCCAAACTGGAAAATTAAGAAGAACACAGTAAGTTCAAGTCAATCATTAGTAACAAATTCACCAGCATCACAAAGTGAAGTAAACATTCATTTGTGGAACAGAACCTAGTTACCAAAAAAAAATGTCAAAACACTGCGCTCTCCCTTTCTTCTGAGGTTATAGTCCTACAAAGTTTGTATAAAGGGCTTATCCTGCCTACATTTTCACACTAAACACCTGATCGGAACTTTTATTTATCACACATCTCCAATTCCTATCAGTAATTTTTCATTAGTTTAATAGCAAATGGTTATTATTATATATTTTAAATTGGTAAAAAGAGATGTGGCAGGTAAAAGGATGTGTATAGGGCACCTGACGAATAATAACGTGTATGTTTCAAATCACATCATTTCCAAAAAAGAAGTTAGTATATTCCCTTTCCCCAAATAAAGCCATATTTCCAACAAGGAGGGATAGCACCACGTTTGATCTTTAGATTTATATTTAGTAGCTCATAAGACTTGAACTGGCACCCATTTTTTTTTTTCGAAACCAGGTACAGTATGAAAAACAAGCATTTACTCACTATTGTTCACTTCGTATATTCCTGCCATGAAGTCAAACTTGGAAAAACTCTACGTTCTATGTATAACTTTCTACGGTAAAACACTATTTTTGCTGGTCTTCATCAATTTCATTTTCATCGCATATTGAAAAATAGATTTCCACAAAATAAGCATAATATTTCACACATCACATATTTGAAGTTGATGAACAATAATTCAGAAGCTCCCTTCCTGAGGGTCCCAGGAATCTATAACCAGGAAATTGGAATCTGAAATCTCTAAACTTTATAATTTTCATCACCTGGAGAATTGGTGAACTTATAACATTGGCTATTAAATGGTATATAAATAAATAATTCTGCTTTTATATTGGTTCTCACTCCTATTATTTTTAGGTTATTAAATCACATAATGAAGAAAGGTAGTGCAACTGCTAATACATTTGGATCTGTAGCAGTGATATATTCTGCCTTCGGTGTATTTTTATCTTGGGCTAGAGGGGCTGATGATGACCTCAATACAGTTGTTGCTGCCACAGCTACAGGGTGTTTATATAAATCGACAGGTAGGATAGTCTAGAAACATATTGTAACAGAAATTATTGAGCATCTTCAAGGATAATAATACTGTTTGATTAGTTTTCAGTTATATAAGATTACAGACTAAAAATTGATTTTTCAAAGAGATTGAATTCGCTTACATTTGTTTTCTGCCCATTTGCTCTGTTATTGAATTCAATAGATAAACGCCAATCATATACAAGTAACTTCCTACCAAGTTATACTTCACTGTTCTGGGACCATTCGCCAAACTCCTGAAAGATTTTTTATTAAACAAAATATTAGGTCATGTAGTAAGTTATCACTAATATTTTTCAGCTGGACTAAGAAGATGTGGTTTAGGGGGAGCAATAGGATTTGGAGTCTCAGCCCTTTATGCTTTATGGAATTCAAGAGACAAATTATCAAGTTTACGACAATACAACCCCGCGTAAGATATCAAAATATTTCAGAGGTTATTAAAACTAGTGATATATATAATTCAGCATCGTAAAATCGAGTCTAATTTGAAATGTATTTTCAACTAAATAGTGTAACAGGAATGAATTTTGTGAGACAAATATTTCATTCAGAATAAACAGAGGAGCTTCACAGTCAAGAATGAACATTGGCATTTATATATTCATTGCAAAGTGTATTAGGTCAGAGTAAGAAAAATAACATTCGAATTTTTCAATAGTAAATTTTTTACAAAAAAAATCATTTATCAGTTTTGGTACCAGATGTGGTTTGAATTTGAAGTTCTCCTGTTTTGTTTGAGAAGATAAATAATGCTCTTTCAATATGCCTATTTCAGAAATAATTTCAATGAAAAGTGCAAATTATGTACATTTTATGTTTTAAGCTGATTTTTCTTATATAGCAAATTGAAGCATATTATGAGGGTAAAAAAATGTTGAAAGCTTTGTTTTACATCATTTCAACTTTTTGTCTCTTCAGTTGGTGTATATACTTTGTGCTGTGATCTGTATATTTTTGTTAGTATATTAAACATGATAAATGTGATTTTTTATTAATAAAATGTTGAGTGAACATCTTCTTTTACTAACCAATGTCATTCCCAAATTCAAGTAATAAATGGTTTTGATGCTATATTATAAAAAATTGTCATAATACCTTTATTCCTTGAATTTCATTTGTAGGCCAAAATGTTTACTGATTTTTCTTTTGACAGGCAAAGGTAGAGGGGTAGAAATGGAAAGCCACCATATGTTGTTCCTGGCAATCTATTTAGAAGTATACAATTTTTTATTGATTTTTGTCCAATAAAAACATTTATCTTGGTTGTGCCTTTTCTATCCCACTGTAGAATGTTTGAATTATTCTTGACATATAATTTAACTGATGGAAAGAAGTTATGAAACTAGTTAGAAAAAGTTTCATTTCGTATATCGACCGCAACTTTTGCGGGACGAACGTAGCGAGATCACGCAATGTAGGGTGTGTATACAAAATACATTTTCTATCCTGTTACAAATGATATTTTTTCAAATTCTAACAAAATAGTTTTTTATCATTTTTGGGTTGTAAAATTTTCTCTTATAATCTCCCAAGATCATGACCCTAACAACACAAGTACATCCAATAGACGTCCTTGGGACCTTAGAAAGAACTCGTGACGAGACCTGGGGAGTAGGCAGATTGAGACCCCGGCGTCAAGTCACAAACCCTTGCCCCCTGTGACAACACCTGAGGAGTAGGCAGATTGAGACCTCAGCGTGAAGTCACATTTACCTCTTGAAAATGGCTCCAAAATCGGAGCCGAAACGTCGAGAACAAAACTCCAGACGCGGTTCAACCCGAACTCAACAACAATATATATATATATATATATATATATATATATATATATACACATATATATATAAATAGATTATCAAATTCTCTGGTCTATCACAATTTACATTCAATTCGATAGGAAAGTGGGGTTAACAAAACAGTCGAACGCGCAAGGCATCGCCGTTAACCTTTATCAGGATATATTTTTCAATCTTTTGTAGCGAAAAATGCTTTTAATTCGGTTGAAAAGTGATGAAGACGGTGGAACAGAATGTGTATATTGTGCTGATATAAAGGAGGAATTTCGAGCGTAATTGGCTGAAAAACAAACATAAGCGTCGATCCCGCTTTCCTGTCTTTGGGGGGCCGTATCTCCGAAACTAGTTGAGACCGCCAAAATTTTCATGAGAATTTTTTGTTCAGGAGACCAAAATACGTAAGTTGAAAAAAAAAATTCAAGAAACAGGTGGCGCCCGATAAATAGAATTTTACCGCCACTTACTTGTCTGAATAACTCTAGCCGATCACTCACAATACTACTAATTCTCACTATCAAAATTCAAAATGATCAACCACGCTATAATATACCACAGCTTAATAAACACAACGCCGAACCGAACAAAACACCCTGCGAAGCTTTGGGAAAATGAGGTTAAGGATATGTTCCGTCGTTTCCTTGGTCATTTCACATCTCACTAATGCCATTGTCCGTTTCGCTCAGGGAAACCCAAGAATATAACTAGGGCACCCCCGAAGGCACAAGATCGCACTCATCTTTTTTGTATGATAATGACCTTATTTCTGGCTCTGGCTAACAGTGTCTTTCATTTTAATTTGGAAACTATAATTCGAGACTAAATTTTGAACAGTTCAAAAAATGTTGAACTTTCTAAGGAATACAACGAATTTCCTTTTTCAAAATTTTCCAAAAAAATTTTTTTTGAAATTAATTCGGAAATAATTAAGGCATTTCCATTGTTTCTACCGAAAGGTCTGTGAAAGTAAGTATATTCTGATAAAAATAAAACTTCCAGAATGCTTTCTCTTGCAAAATGCAATTAGAAATAAGAATTTGGCGGCATTTCTCCATAATTCAAACGAGTTTCATGACATATGTCACGACTCACTGACAATTTTAGTTCAGCACCCAAGAGACAGAGCATATGGAAAACGATTCATCTTGGGAAAACGTAAATCTTAGAATAGTTTTCACATTCAGTACATATTCCATACCCTTGAGGGTAATTTTTTTGCTCATAGAATCATGCACTGAATATAATATACTATATATCTAAGGCTAAGGTACCTATAGTGCAAAAACTATCTGCAACGTTTTTCGTTGGTCCGATTAGGACTTCGTCTGTTTACTACTAAAAGTGTTGAGTGAATGAAGGGCTTCATTTGGGAATATATTATAAAATAAATCACAAGAAGAACTTAAGGGGCATTAATTCTCGTGTTTTCTTTGGTGGCACTAACCACGCACTAACAGCATATATTGGCCACGTTTACACCGTCGCTTGGTAAGCTGACTAATGACTTTATTTTAACCAAATCGTCTTGGTCATCTTGGTGTAAACACTACACTTAGTCAGGTGACCAGCTTGGTTTGGTACCCAAAATAGTTGCGTACCAGACCAAAATAGTTAAGTGACCAAGATGGTGTAAACACCTACGGCCTTGACTATCCGCAAGTTGCAAAATTTGGTTTGAATCTTTGCTAAGCATAAGTCCGAGCTCTGTGTATTTCGTTGTTCTATTATTTTATTATCATTTTCCTTACTTGTTTTATTCCTCAACTCCTGATATTTTCTCATATTCCTTCTATGAAGCCTTATAATTTTTGACAATCTCGCCTTTCTTTCACAATTCATCATTTGCCAATGTACTACAATGGGGGGGGGGGGGGTTTGGGGAAATTGGGGGGGAAAGCGGGGAAAGGGAGGGTGGTACCAAAAGGTTAAAGGGGTTTTAAAAAGAAGGAAGTTTTTTTGTTTTAGAAGGGTAAATTTTTAAATGTTTTTGCCCAAAAGGGAAGTAAAAAAGGGAAAAAAAAAAAAAAGGGAGTTTGAAAGAGAAGAAAAAAAATTTTTTTTTGCAAGACACCAAATTTGAACACGAGAAAAATGTTTTTTTTTCTATTTAATTTAGACCCTGCTTTTTCTCTCTACGCAGACCCGGGGGGGGAGTACACAGACCCCAGGGGAGGGTGTGAAGGAGCTTATATAAAACCACACACTAGGAGGAAATTTGCCAATTAAATGGATAGTAACTTCATATCTCTTTCGCCTATACTGGGTGAAATTCTTTCGCCTTTCTAAGAGAGTACCACCCAATCTTGATCATAAAAAAGATTGTGAGATAAACCCCCTGCTTATCATTTTGACACCTTAATTTAGCCATTAAAGGATGGTGGGGATATGTTTATGTCGCAGTCCCAGCGACCCAGGAACAGAAGGGAAATAGGGAAAATTATTCATTTTCCCTTTTCAAAAAGACAAGATATCCATTCCTCATTTCACCTCCCACAACCAACAACATGTAGCCAAGAAAAAAGAAGCGTCAACACTTCGTAGAGGATAAACCCGGACCTTCGAACAGCAAGTTCTCCGCCCACAGGAACAGCAAAAAAAGGATTTCAGGGAAGAACAGCACCACAAAACCAGCGCACAAGAAGGCACCAAACAGAGGAACCAAAAAATTTAGTCTTATGGGAAAGGAAGCGGGGAAGTAAAAACCAACTAACAACCCGCCAACCACCAACCAACAAGAGACAAAAAAAGAGAGGGAAAGGGAAAAGAAAAAAAAATAGAAAAAAAAAAAAAGGTATGAAGCACCAATGTTTGAGGAGGACCAACAGCCATTTAGACAAAAATGATAATAAGTGATATAAAATTATGGTTCGACCAAGAAGATCCAGGATATTTTTTTTCTCTACACAACTATCTTTTGGGGGCAGACCTTTTGACGATTTTTTGGATTGGGACTCGTCTATTGCCATATATCATATCCAAATCTAATGTTTATCATTTCTGATTCTAATCCATGAATTATTTGATGTTTTCATGTCAAAAAGTATGACTTGCAGCAGAGTTGCAAACCTATTTATACTTCTGTCATGTTCTTTGGTATGCTTACCAAATAAGAACCATACTGTTTACTAATTGAAGATGATGTAAACAGGCAGTAACTTATTGACTTAGTCTGAATTTGGTATGGTCAACTTGGTCAGAATACCAAATTAGCGCACGGTGTAAACGAGGCCATTGAGTCCGATGATTCGAAGTTTGAATAAAATATCCCAAACAAGAAACTTCTGGCCTAAAAATAATCTGGGAAAATCACAAGAATAAACTACCCCCCATATATGGGTGGATTTAGTTTTATTTATGGTGGCATCAATATCAAGTAATGTTTTCAAATTAGCAATTTATCATTTTTGCGATTCATTTCTGGTCAGCAATTATCAAAACCTTCGAAAGTTTCATTTCTTGATTAAATTGGGACCGTACCTACTGAGCCGAAATTCATATCCACCTTAAAAGTTACTGCTTGTTCTACCGATGAAAAATATTCAAATGTAGGGACAGTAATATTCAGGCCCATCCTTGTCAATTTCAAATATCAATTGAGAGCACGTCTCACTTTCCACAATCTAAGGCTGATAATTCAATTTATGCACCGTTCCGTCAACTAACAGGCGACACTAGAAATAGTTTATTATGTCCTTGTCCGGACAGTCCCGCCAAGATGCCATGGAAAAAGTATAGATAAATAGCGATCCGGCAACATAGTTAAAGCCTATATAGTGTGTCCCAGAATTTTCTGAATAAGCGAAATCTCCGTTACTGGACGAGATAGAAATAAATCGAAAAATCCATTTTTTTCGAACATCGAATAGCTTTCCATATAACACACTTATAATGATCTGTTCTTGTGTATGCCCCTAAAAATTCACTCCACCTCCATTTTTTCCATTGGCACCATCCATTTGTTTCCGCAGATATATAATCGTTAAATCATTGTTTATATTGGAACAAACTTATTTTGAACATTTATTACTCGATTATTGTTCTTTAAAAGTCGGTATTGGTTGGTAGTTGCACTTTTTGTTTGTATGAAAAATGGTCTTCAGAAGACGCCTTATGAAAATTGTTTTTGTTGATATCCCTTAATTATGATTCACTCAACATATTTTTTTCACTTTTTGTAGAGATAAATTAATTACCCTCACACCAAATATATATATATATATATATATATACATGTAGGTATTTGATACAACTTAACTTGTCTATTCCAGGTGACTTTTCATTATTCACACAAATGATTAGTTCGGATACTTTAGTTTCATTTAAAAAAAAGGAATTACCAACCTTGCTTCTGGGAAAGTTTTCCTCATTTTTTGTTTTTCGTATTTTACCGCCTAATTTCACTCCTACAGATAGGAAGAAAACAATGAATATTTATATGTTATATCCTTTTATTCAATTTGATTTTTGTGTTATTTTCTGTTGATTCATTCGTCAATTTATTGATGAATCCATTTTAATTTTTCAAGTTCCTTTTAGTAAAATTTCGTTTTTGTATTTTCTGGACACTTCCATTGTCTACATTAAAACCTGTTGTTGGGAACAAAAAGATAAAAATTAAAATCAAATAGGTTAATCGAATAAACAAAAGTTTGAAATGCATTTTTTGGTCAAAAATAAAATGAAAGGTTTGATTGATCAAAAAATAATAATGTTGTGACAGAAAAAATTGGGATATTGAATTTGCAATTTACTCAAAAAATGCAAATAAAGAAATGGGATAATATTGTAACAAGAAAATTGAGATATCGAATGTGAAATACTTATTAGTCAAAAAATTTGAATGAAGAAATGAATGGAATGGTATAAATAAATGTTGAAACTAATTAAGTTTCAAGTTGAGTGTACTCACACTTTTGACTTATATTTCACATTCGATATCTCATTTATTTCTTTATTTGCATTTTTTGACTAATATTTCATATTCGATTCAATCTCAATTTTTTCTGTCACATTATTTTTCTTCGATTAAACATTTCATTTTTGATCAAAAAATCCATTCCAACCTTGTTTGGATTTAATAACTTATGTGATTTGTATTTTTATTCTTTTGTTATCAGCAACAGGTTTCATAGAGCTGATAATATAGGCAATGGAAGTCCAAACCACCATTCTTCAACAATGGCATTGATGTTGTGTTACAGTTGGACTTTAGAAAAAGAATGTAAAAAATGGATGCCAATTCAACAGTTCCACATTAAAAAATTGTATATTTTAATATATCAGACTGTGCGAGGATGAGTATTGAAGAGAGATTTTATGCAAACAAAGACATTTAACAGATTTGCTCTTTGATGGACCCAAAAAGTTTGACTCTATCATTTTCCACGCAGAATCCTTGCAGTGTTTCTATTCTGAACTGTATAAAATTGAAAGAAGTCGGCTGTTGAGAGATGTAAGGGATAAACCTTTCATTATTTATAATATATAAATTATTCAATGAGGCAATCATCAAGTGATCTAGATTGAAATTAATTCTAATTATTGGTAGTCTTACAGCATGTATTTTGTACTGTTGTGGTATCCTCAAAATATTGTGAATTTCATATTTTAATAAATGATAAAGTCAACTGAAGTTCAATCGTAAAAACACATCCTGAATTTCTTCTTTATAAACACAAAAATAGCGTAAAACGCGTTTTCATTGTTACAAGCACCCAATTTTCAAAAATTTTTGGAGGAATACTCTCCTGTTTTTTAAGGGCCCCTTTACAGGTTTCAGCTGAGGGCCCCAAATGGTCCCAGTACGGGCCTGGCTCAAGTAGTAACTCACCAATATTCAACACCAGTAGCTAATACACTTCATGCACTGGCTTATTACAAAGAGTATTCCTTCCAGAGAGACCAATGAAATTTTTTTTCACACACAACTACCAAATAATCAGTTTCATTCTTCCATCCAACCACTTATAAAATTTAAGCTTGCAAGTAATTATTCTTTATTAATGAAACTTTTTATTTTAGTACGGTTTTTCCTAGATTCACAGACAGGTATTACTCTTGCCGAATGTTAACTTTACTTCTCAAGGACTTCTGTGATGGTACTACAGATGATCTTGATTTCGAATTCCTTGATCTCTTGATATTTTTGAGTAGGTTATAAATGGTATCAGGATCTATTCCCATATTCAATAGTTCTATGAGAAGTCTGAAAAGTAATAATGAGGTTACAATCTGTAAATATTCAGCCTGTCTTTCAGTTTCATGAAAATTTATACATATATGTTCACTTCTGAATAATTACCAAAATAGAACAGAAAATTTTGTGTAATCATTGAATATTCAGCACAGATTCTGTTGATATATAAGATTTGTACATAAAAAAAATGATATTTGTTTGCCATTTTCCATTGGTATTGGTATAAAGGTGAGAAGAAAAAAATAAATTGAAATCTGTATCGGATGAGGTCACCAAACAAATACTACAGTGATGGTTACATTCCAAAATTACGACTGTACAGTAGGTAGTACCTATGACTGGACATTACAACAGAGGAATGAGGAATGCAAACAAGGTTCTAATGTGAAAGGTTGAAAATAGACCCCCTAGATCTAACTCAATTTCTAAGATCTAAAATTCGAGGGAGAAATATCATTTTGAATCCCTTTAGCTAAAATTCAATCAATAAATATCTGAGATGAGATGTCTCAGGCAAAGCAGAAAACACTACCTAAAAACATTCCCATCCATGAAAACTCCAGCCAATTCACCTAGTTGCTGAAGTTCAGCCTGATGAGGTCTTAAACTTGTCAAATTTTCAATTCTTTGCGATGCCATGTCATGAATACTTTTCTTACTATCGTGTTATTTGTTATTTTTCTATTTTGCTTTTTGAAACTGGGCGGGCACTTGGAGCTTGGAGCACAGCTTAATAAACACAGCACACAGTCACAGAAAAGGGAGGGTTACAGAAGCGACATTCTCCTCATTTGACAGTTCCAAATTCCAATGCGCAAGTGGTAGTTTTTCAATCAATGTCATTATTGTCAAATGTCATTAGTGTCAACCATTTTGAATGTTATTCTAAACATTTTTTCATATATTATTACGATTTCTAGAAAAAACTTCATTAAACTTAACATAATTCAATAATTATTCGCCAGATAACAACTTGGAATACCGAATCAATATGAGACGTAGAACTAGTAGTAGTGTCCTCCGAAAGCGAGCTGGCTAAATTTTCCTGAATGGAGGCAAAAGCCATCTAAATGTGACAAAAAAACTACCCAAGGTCATTTTATTTGGGATCACCAAGATTAGAGGTGCCGCCGGACTGTGTCGCTTCTGTAACCCTCCCTTTTCTGTGACACAGTGATGTTCCTGGGTCCCACTGAACTATATTACTGGAAGGCTAATAAGATTCAGCCACAGCGGCGGTTACAGCGAAAAGTCTCCTACCAGCGAGTTTGCGCAGTTTGAGATATCACTAAACCCAATATCCACAGATCTAGCCAGAGCCGGTTTCAATAAATTTTCCCCGTCATCAATGGGGATGACGGCTGCAAAACTCTACCACTAGGAGCGCCACCACTGCATGTACCTTTGACAGCCTCTCAAGTCAAATGACAACAATTCAAAACATTAAAACGTCCCTTCTTTGCAATAATTAAAGGCGGATTCATGCAACAATCATTATAATTACATTAACATTACATTATCATTAAGAAAAGTTGAACACCCATTTTATAGTGGAAGCGTTCATGCAACACATTAGTTCATTACATTTACATTAGTCGCACTAAGAAGTTGGCAACTTTTAACTTTATTTTCATTACACTATGAATCTTAGTGAAAACAGCAATTGCGCATGTGCAATAACGTGTCATTTGACGGTTTTAGGTTATGTTATGTTTATTTTTGGGTTTATATTATTAGTATTCAGCAATATAACGGATCAAGGTGCTTTAAGAGAATTAGTTCGTCAATATGAACATCCTTAAAATGAAAAACATAGATATTTCAACAACAAATATATAATGTAATGAGTGTTGCATGAACGGCAACACTTTCTTAGTGAAAATGTAATGATAATGTAATGTTAATGTAATTATAATGATCGTTGCATGAATCCGCCTTAAGAATATAAAGATTTGAAATCGACATAAAATGGTCTTATGTAGTGCATTCGGATGTAAAAATGTAGGTACGCATTTATTTCCAAAAGAAACAAAACTGAAAAAGCAGTGGGAAGTAGCCCTGAAAAGAAAGATCTTTCAGGCTTCTGAACATTCTAGATTATGCTCCAGTCACTTACAAAAGAACGTAGCAGGGCTAGTAGATGGTTATTATGATGATTTTTAACGAAACACCTCTGTAATCAGTTTGAATTTTTTACCTTTCACTCAGATCTTATTTTTTTCCTTTGAGGGATCCACCACGTTCCCTCAAAAAACTTTTCAGTTCTGGTACAGACAAACATCCATATCTATCGGTTGGAGAAAACATCCTTATGATTCTTAAGTATCTTTTGAAAATATTCATTGAAATAAAAATAAAACATAACCTGTAAAATCACTCGTTAGGCACATGCAGTCGTGCTGCCACCTACTAAAAGCTTTGGGTCATCTTCCCCATTAGCGAAGAAAAATGATACATTGCAAATTTTTATTGAGGTCATTTCCATAAACGTGATGAGTTACAATTCGAGAATAAAGACGAAACCACAACTAATCTGGTGTGCTGAAACCATGTCATTTCATAATAATAATGGAGTTCAAACTGCAAGCACGTTTCGTTTATCAATTGTTTGAATTTTAGCTATGCAACCCATTTCTGAAAAATGTGTGTAAATGGTTGCATACTATGTGGGGGTGAACTCAATAGTTGCGGTGGGATATATACTTCTGAGAACTGAATGAGCCTTTGACTTTTTGTACCAAAATTTTAATGAAGAGTTTTGAGAGATCTTTGTATTTTCGCACAAATTTTGCTGAAAGATTACTCAAAGAATTGCTTGGTTGGTTATAAGTTCAAATAGATAGAGAAGGAAGCACAATAGAAACTAATGAGGTCCAAAGCTTTCCTCCTCTCGCTTACAGATACAAATATTCCAGAGGTGCAATGAGGTTGAAGAAAAAATTGCATTCGACGTTTGAGGAAGCTTACTCTGTAAGAATATCGAATTCCACTTGAAAAATTTCGATAATTGATCTCTTCAATTCATTTCATTCAATTTCCTGGGAACAAAATTAAACAAAAAAATCTACACATTCATTTATTTCAACTTATATTACAAAATATTTTATTGGTGATTAAACAAAACTAATCTGGTAAGGGTTTTTCTTTTGAGGTCCCCCCTAATCATTGCAGTTTGTGCCATAGCAATATTGAAAAACCTAATTTTGGTATAAATTTTTGTGATTGCTCTTATCAATTTTAATTTGTGATCAAATTCATAAGGCGATATATCGAATATATGTGATTCTAAAGTACTAAATAATTTTTGATCTTGAAATAAATTGGAAGAAATTTGATGTATAAAAGTAGCCAAAAAGTTTTTTTCAACAGGCATACAATTACTCGTAATTTCGAGCACCTGCCTAATTTTTCTTTCGAGAAAAAAACAAATATTTACTATATCTTCTGCTGGTCTTATGAGACCACCCCTATCTTTCCTGTTTAATAATTTAAAATTTTCAGCATCCACTGAATTACCCTCAAAATCTTCAGTTACTGCCAGGCATTTCTCACATTTGATTATTTTTTTCAATGATTTGACAACAAATCCAGCAATGTGTGTAACAACATTTTCTGTTAAATTTGACAAAGATGGCAAATAAGAGATTATATGGTAAAATTCTTCGTCTTCGATAACCATATCATTAACATCGATGTTATATTTTTTTATAACACACATATCATCCAAAGTCAAATCAGTATAAATTTTTTTCTGCGGTTGTGTTGTAGTCAGAATGCTAGTATTCTCCAAGTTTGTGCAGTTTCCATTTATGTTTTGTATGTCATGACGTAATGCCAATCTTTTGAAAGTATAGTAAAACTGGAAACATGTTGGATTATTATTCCAGCCATTCCTTCCCCTGGAAAATAGAAAATGCTTGTAACACTGATTATTTCAGAAAGTATTTGCTTACCTTATACAACAAAATAGTAGTTCGAGGTGGTCCTGACTGAATTTATATGTCAAAATGTAATTTAGAGGTGAGTTAGGTTTTTTCACATATTCGTCATAGATTCCCAGAACAGATTTTATGGTGATACATAAACCAAGAATAGGTGTCTTATTTTTTGATTCATGTATAGCAGTTCCATTTATAAGTTTTAGTGAACTTAAATATTCAAGTGCTTTTTCAAGCAGGGGTCTCCACACTTTTTCTGTTTCCGGTTTCATTGGAGTTTTATAACCTTTCCCAAACGGATTTCGTGAATTTAGGATGTCAAAGGTCATGTCTACGATTCTAATGAACTCAATTGTTGCTCCAGCTTCTTCAAATTCAGGATGCTTCATGTCGGTGTTCAAAAATTCCAAGGCATCTGCAACACTGGCACTAATAGTTTGCACTGCTAGATTGACCTTGGAAGAAAATCATAAAATTAGTCTCTATTGTAGCAATTTATGCAAGAACAAATCAAAAGTTGAAATGAGAATAACTGAAATTCGAAATTTCATTTTGATTGCTTGATTTCTTTTTGGTTGTTTTTTGTGCTATTCACCCAAATATCAAATCAATGCATACTTTAATGTATAAATGCATACTTTTTTATATAAAAATACACACTTTTTAATATATAAATGTACACAAATATGTTATATTTCTGAGGATAATAAATATACAACTGTATAAAAAATTCTTGATTAAAAGAAAACTAGAGAATGAAATTATGTAATGTCTCAGTTCTAAATTGAATCAACTGGTTTGAAACTTATTCCATAGTATCCAAATATTTATGAAATCAATGATTGGATTGAGTCTTATTATAATATAATAAATTGATAATAATACAACTGAATTAACACTAACCACTAACCACAAAAGGAAAATGCTTGTCTGTTGGAAGTAAATAAAAGTAATTTTCGTTTTCTTGAAAAGATTGAAATATATGAAATAGTAAAAAAACGGGATTGTGTACTGACCTTCATTTTCTGCTTTTTCCATTCGAGATGACTCTTCTTCAGTTTATTTCCTAATCTGCAGAACTCATCTTCTTGGATTAAGTGAAGTTTTTCAATATAATTGAAACATATTTTTTCATCCTTGGAATTTAGGAAAAATGTATGTTTTGACCAGCTATTCCTAACTAATTTAATCATATGACAGGCATCAAATATAACATAGACTTTTGAGTCATTCAGAGGATGTTTAAAAGACGGTTCCAGATTTTCCATTTTCTTCACCTTAGCACCAAGATTTTCTGCCATGACGAAATGTGCATTAGGTCCGTCACATGTGACAGAAGTAATAATTACTCCAATTTCATGAAGTTTCTTCAATGTCTCCTTTACTATGTTGGCTTTCTCAGATCCAGTCAGTGAGTTTATCAGAAAATATGCAATGGGGAGTTTCCATCCACTATTCAGGGAGACTACCATCAACACCAAAGCTTCTGTGGCATACTTTGAACTCTCATCTGCAATATCTGCACCCAAATTCTCATATCCCCAAGTTTTACTTCCCCTAACTTCGATTTGTTTTTTTATGGCCATCTCATCCAACATCAAAGCACATAGCGTTTTTTTGTTTTGTGTGTTATTCTCAGCAACAATGATTGATAAACTGTTGAACGCACTTTGACAAAAGCCTGGTTCACAATCGATATTTGATAACCAAGCTCTTATTGTAGATGGTGCTGGTAAAGCCAAATTGAATGTTTTTCTAACATAAGTATATGCTTTTGCAGAATAAAACTGCAAAGTCATGGCAAAACTTCGAACTTCTTCTGGAATTTTACTTCGCCCTTGTTTTTTCCCATCAGCTTTTCTTCTCATATTTTCCATAGCTCTTCTCATTAATTTCAATGGCAGTCCTGAATAGGTTTTCTCCAAAACCGTTAGTGCATCTTCAGAAAGAAAATTTTTCTTTCTTAAATTTTGCACAATTTCTTGCAGACTGGAAACTTTTTTCTTCAACCGTGTGACACGTTTTCTGCAAGCATCCAATTTTTTTTGTATAACATTTTTCATTTTTCTTGTATTTTGTAACTGTTTCAGGACTGCCCTTGGGGATGCACTGAAAAATGGAACAATTAATATATCAAAAAATACAGATACTAATATAAAGACCTGAGAAGTGAGTTGAAAATATAAAGCTTCTTAATATAAAGGTAAAAAAAAGGAATGTCACACAATCAATGTTTTCATTGGAATTGAAAAAATGACATTGGAAATAGTAGAAATAACTGAACAATAACAAACTCTTCACACAGCAGTCAAAATATACTCAACAATACAACGTCAAAATGCTTATCAATGAAAAACAAATTGTACCAATTATTGAAGGGGGGGGCTCCCTGAGGAGAGAACCATAGGGTTATAGCTGGCATACAAAGACATTATAACTAATGGACTGGACTTTATGACAGTTTCCCATTCAACACCATACGGGATACAATAGAGAGAGAAAGGATATGCACATTGAAGTGATGTTGTGAAGGACAAAATGATAATGCTAGACTTGATATCCTTCTCAACTTCTCTTTATCTGCTACATTGAGGAAGAAATTTGCTTAGAGGTTACACTTGAAGTACTCTATCTTGCTTACTCTGGAGTCTTCTCTCTGTTAGGGCCAGCTCATTAGTTATAATGTCTATGGTGGCATATTGTTTATGAAAATGGGTTAAGTGACATCGAAGTACAAAAAACAGCTAATTGAAACTTTTCTTTCAACTTGATTATCACATTCGACATGACTTTCATCGAGAATCTGATAAATGTATTTTTCTCAATTCTATGCAGATTTTATAATTACCAATAAACTTTGGGAGCCCAATACTCCTTATCCATTGTATTGCATTTACACCCTTTTGGTTCTCACCCCTTCAGTTTTTATTTTTGAGGCTCTCTACATTGTTGATATTCACATAATGAATGCAATACAAGTAACAACCAACCTGTAATTGTGGATCAACTTTACATCTCTTCTGGTTTTTTTCACTATTCCCTTGTAACCCTCACTATCACTTGAAGACGAAAAGGCAGGTAACTTCCTCTTAATTCCGAAAGTACAAGATTTGTCAGAGTTTGAAGATTCTCGTAATGATTCTGGGGTAATGTTACTCGCTGGAGACCTAATAAAAAAAATTTATGAGCGTTGATATAAGAATGTGTATAAAAATAAATGGTATGAATGACTGTCAGAATAAAATAGGTAAATCATAGGTACGACTGAAACATTTGGTGTAAAATTAAAGTTTTCAAGTTCACACAGCTCTCGAAGACTATCAGAAGTATAAAAATAACTTTATTTCATCAAACTTTAGAGTGAGAAACCTCTGAATATAAAAATATAAGGAAAAAGAAAAACTAGCAGTCAATGGTGAAAATCTGTCTGAAACATCATAAAATGCTTTCTTCAATACTCACGTAACATACTAATATTTGAAATGGTTTTTCAACAGTTTCCTGAATTATTGGGGAATACTATTCTAAATTTTCAAAACTTCGTTAACAACATTCTTCTATACTTGTGCATATTGTGTTTGTGGAAATTTAAGCTTTGAACACATTGTATTATTAATATTTTCTGTTTCATACTTTCTTATAAATTGATCGTAATTCTTTAAAGCAATTTATGCAGTCATATGAGTACAGCTTATACAATCCATCTTGGTACAGAACTAATAACGTATATGCCCAGCAATCTATGTGGAGTATAATAATATAAAAAACTATTATATGTGTTCACTATTCTTAGAATGTGTTTTTTCTCTCGTCATGGTCTGCACTACCAGTGGGCAACTGGAAAAGTATCTGAGTTTGTGCCGAGATGGATTGGATAAGCTGTATTTATATACATGCCAGAGTAAGTATTCTTTGTTGATATATTTTTCTGTATGAAATTTTTACCTCTCTAATGAAGAAGGAATATCTTCTATAGGGCATGTCACAACAGTTGTAATGATATTTTCTTTATTTTCTATGGAGTTTTCTTCATGGTCGAACTGGGCCAAGCTGAGAGCGGTTCCATCTTGATTTTTGACAGATTGAAGCAGGTTATCATTACCAGGGCCAACACTAGAACTTAGAATATTAAATCAAATTTGGAAGTTAATTTTGTTACAGAAAACAAAAATGTGCCATATTGATCATTTCTCACAGTGACAAGTTACCAGCACCAAAATGATAGACTCTATTACTGACAGTGCTGAAATGATGTAATTTTGATAAGAAACAAACATCAACTCAAATATAAGAGTGCCAGTTTGAAGACATACTTTTTTGGGTGTTAGAACAACTGGAAATATATGTTAAAAGGGCTTACATTAATTTTTCCACCACAAATAGGAAACATAAATGAAAATGAAACTGAAGTCCTTCGTTATAAAAGGATGAATGAGGCTCTAAAACGGTGTCTGAGCAAATTTTAGTTTTGGAAACTTCTTTCAAGTATTCTTTATATGTATCAACCAACCTGAAACTCTTTTGATTAGCTTGAAAATGTGTTACTGATCTCCGTAAATTCAGTTGGGGAATGGCGTTGGGTCTAAGTCTCAGTCTATTTTTCACCATGATCTTATCTTCCTCTAAAAAGTGTATGTCACAAACAGAATTTTTGTCACTCAGGTGTTCTTTAGTGGGATCTCTTCCCAAAGCTCTCATCCAAGAATCATGTCTTTTTGAAGTGAGCCTGAAAAGAAAAATATAGGTTCAGTGCCCCTAGAGAGAGGATTCAAAAATCTACTCAATATAAACAGCTAGAACATAGATAATTACAGTCCAAACTTTCAAATAATATCCTACGAATGTGGTAAAAACAAGATTCTGAAACAATACTCACCAGAAATAAGTCAATCCTGGAATTTTCCCTTTATTCTTACAAAACAAAACCATGCACTTCATTTTGTCTATTTGTTCTCAGAACTATATTTATATATTTAACGTCAAATGGCTGCAAGCAACAATGAACATAAGATCACAAGAAGAGAAACAAATCACTCAGCACACTCCACAAGTAAACTCAAAATGAGGCACCATGGACGAGGGATTGAAAATTTAAAGCCAATCCTGCGTCCTGATTAGTACCTTGTGCGCCTGCGTGTGTCAGCGACAGTCGGCGTACAGTTTTCCTACAACGTTGCCGATACCACTGCTTTAACTTCGAAACTAACGTCTATTACCCATTATTCTAATAATTATTTATTATCGTTTAGTGGTATATGAATAAACATATTTCACGTTTAATCAATCAACTAGATGTGCGATGCCTATTTCAATCTCTTTGAGAATGAAAAAAATATTTGTTTCATTTGTTTATAATCCTGTGGTGAAGTTTCAACATCAAAGGATAACATACAAATAACTTTGGCAACATTATGACGGAAAAGTGCCATAGAACGCATGTCTGTTGGTAGGACTTCAAACGCTATACCCGGACGTTTTAATATAATTCTGGCATACGTATCGGCATTCTAGTATTTATTATTATTTCTATGCTGCCCAGCCAACACAGTTACATCGCAGAGATGTCCCTGCGATATCACGACGAGGCGTGTGACGTCCCAAAACTTGTCGCAGGGAACTTGCATTTACGTCGCTCACATGTCGCGATGTCACACTCAGGCGACATCGTCTGTGACACAACTGCGACAAGTTTTGTGACGAAATTGCGACAAGTTTTGTGACAAAATTGCGACAAGTTTTGTGACAAAATTGCGACAAGTTTTGTGACAAAATTGCGATCAATTTTGCGACGTAATTGCGACAAGATGTGCGATGCCACTGCGATCGATTTATTTCGCTATTGAATCTGTGACGTACTTCTGCCTTTAATATGGGAGATATATTCTGAAATATATCCAGAAATATTGGCAGGCCTTCCGCTTCCAATCTTTCACAAATATTTATGGAAGTAATAATAAATGAAACCCAAAGGCAATTCATTAGAAAACTCTCAATCTAGCATTTATAAACGAATACGAAGTATTTTTTTTTGTATATAGAAATATACGCAGCAAAACACATTTCATTATCAACACAAAATAAAATTTATTTTATATAAAAATTAAAAAACTATAAAACAAAAATAATCTTCAAAAATAAAATAAAATAATGAAAGAGCTAACTCTAGTCCGCCCGTCCCTTTCTTTTTTCATATCGTCCCAACCTTTGCCTGGCATGACGAAACCAGTAGGCGCACACTTCCTGCACCCTTTTTTGTGTCTCGCCATGCTCCTGTACAATGACTCCTGAAAATAAGGGATAAGAATTTTAGCTCTGAAAAAAAATCCCATACATAACTTAAACCTATTACAAATTAATTGAAAAACGAGTACCTACGTTGGAAATAAAATGATTCATTGGGTACAAGTTCTTGAAGAATTTTCCATTGGAATGTGTTAAATACGCAGGATCAAGTAGAAGTTGTAACGATTCTGCATGCCCTAGCCGATTTGAGATAAAAGTAATTAAATAACAATTACCGGTAATTTCATTGATTTCTGATGTTTAAACTGGAGCCTCAATAGAATTGAAACCTATCACTTTATTGGCACATCAACGAGATTAGCAAGTTTATGTAACAGTATTTGACCAAACTTTCAGATAAAATAAGACACTGCTATAATAGTCTATTCAAATAAAAGAAAATAATTGCCAACAGGCTTTTTTACGATGATTACAATGAATTTGTGAATATCATATGTCATCCAAAGATAAAACAAACCAGTTGCAGGTCACTGATATTTTCTATTTGTGTGAGTGCCTATTTGTGTAAATATAGCAAATAAAAAACAAATACCTTTTTACTAATTTCCTGTCAATGAGGCAAACACTCAAATATTTTAAAAAAACAAGTGGGATGTAACCTTTAAGATAAACCAATTTATGTAATTCTTTCATACACATACAATACATATCACCATTATCTACTGGGAGTTGTTGGAAAAATATTGTGAAATACTGTCACTAGATATCAACAAAAAATGTAATACTTACGGCTCAACAATGTAACTATCCGCAAATTTGATATTTGGATATTTTCCCGTTGGCTCAACCAGGAGCATCTTATGTGCTTGTTGATCTCGTTCACCTTCACTACTAATTTCTGAATTTTTTACAATCAAGCGCCTTTTGTGACGGTAAGAAAAACAGGAAAAAGAACGTTCCATCTTGTGTAGCAGTAAAGAAAAAGAATACTTACTAATAATATTAATTGGCCACCTCGACTAGGTACACTCAACTGGTCCGAAAATTCCGAAATATCAAATATTTGAGGAAGAATCACATGAATTTGGCGGTATCAAGCAAATCAGGAATCAGATTTTAGGTTAACCGACGACGTATGAAGTATGTCAATGTCAAGTATTGGCCATTGGCAGTGCTGTCGCTGTCAACAGCCAACAATTTTCCCCTAGGATTGTTTGGAAGAGGAAGGGCTCTGAAATCACAAGAAAAATCTAGAGGGCTTATTGAGTAAATACTCATTTAAAGATTATTTTTCATAGATCTTCAACGGTTTTCATATTTTTTAAAGGGCCTCTCAGGTTTGACGATGCCGGGGGTTTCTCTCCGTGACTGCCGTTACAATGAGTATTAAAATATGCAACACTGAAGAGAATATAATCGAAAAATGAATGTGCATGTCTTCTACTAAAACAAAATGCTAACCTTATCTCCACACCAGAGAATTTTTTTAATGAAAATTTGTCAATTTTTGTTTATAGTATCTATCTATCCAAATACTGATCCATTTTATATGTCATTTTTTATCAACTGATCACTGTATTCTGTATCATTGATATTTCATGGATATTACCAGAATTATATACACTGGACTAGGGTCACTGGATCTAGTAAGCTTCGCTTACACGGGTACGGACATTGGGTGGAGCTAATCGGAACGATTACCCAAAAATTGACCAATGGCATTGCACTTTAATTTGTTTAAACAATTTAGAAAAGAAGAAGACAAACTGTCATTTTTCAAATTGACGTGACATTGACATTTTGATGCTCGATGCAAAATGTAAACAATCACAAAGGTTTTCGACTAAAATTTTGGGTGTTTCCTATGGATATTTGACTAATTTTGATTTCCTTTTAATTTTTCGAGTTGAATTCCAATAATTTTGCATGTGCACGCCATATTGACAATACTGCAAGTAATATTTGTAACGTGGCTAGAGGAATGTTGAAACAATACCACGAGTTCTTTAGTACAGTTCATATTTTAGGTCGCTAGACATTAAATTCGATTAAATTCTGAAGATTTTCCTGAAATTTTCAAGAAAATGATAAACCTGATTTGAAAATTTAGGCATTGAAGTGAGTACCTACTTTGTCAAACAATAATATTTGGCAATAAAATGTAGAGATGGAGTTCATGTTGACTGTCATTGTCTATTTTTCTAGGAGTACATTCTATAATATCTATACCATAATAGCATATTCTAAAAAATTATCTTTGAAACTTCATGAATGTTCGTTTTATAAAGATATACATATACAGATGAAAGTCTAATTCAACACAGGTAAGAAAATGTGAATGAACTAGGATGCCCTATCTTTTAGGCTACCTACGCTGACAACTGATTTAATAATTTGTATGTTTGATACTTCGGAAATGAACAATATTTCAATCAAGTTACTGGGATTAAGAGCAGATTTATACAACAGTTTCAAATAAGATGAAATGGTCATCTTTTTCAATAATAATTGTTCATATGGAATAGTAAGTAATGTTGAACTTCTTATAGTGAATGCTCACTTCGTAAATTTGTGTATTTGGTGATTCTTTCTCAGAATTTTCCATTTGAAGAAATAACTTCTACTTAAGTCCCAGGTAAACATCGAGAAAGGTCCATTTAATTCAAGGTGAAGTTTGTTTTCATTCGCGTTCAATACAAAACTATATTCGGTGATAATCTAGTAAAAAATAGTAAATAACTCATCACTTGGAATGGAAAATAGTTTGTGACTTTTGTCATTGTTTTTACAGTTTTTAACTGAACAAATTTTCATTTCAAAATTTAGAATTTCAAATCAGAATGAAGAATATTGTGTAAGTTGAACTCGGTTAAACTTTATACTCAACAACACAGACCACGTTAATTATTTTTGCTCAACAAGCAACATGCATACAAGAACACGAAAGGCGAGTTCTGAAATTCAACAGTGACTTCCGTCAGTTCTATCACCGATGCCTCTCTCTCTGTTTGTCGTTCGTCACAAACAGAGAGAGAGGAATCAGTGACAGAACTGATGGAATTTCCTGTTGAATTTCAGAACTCGCCTGAACTCAAAGACTTCTTCTTCTTATATTCTCCGAATTCTTATAAACAAATTATCCTACATTGCGATTGGCTGATTTTTGGGTATCTTCTGGGATTGGCTAATTTACAACAATTTTCGCCAGGGCCTCGCCCATTGTCCGTACCCGAGTAAGCGAAGCTTACTAGATCCAGTGACCCTACACTGGACATCATAAGAGCGACATCTACTGGACATTATAAGAGCGATATCTACTGGATGTCACAAATATCATATCAACCCGATATCGCGATAGTTACATGCCAAATGTGTACATCGCAGCGACCTAACAAAAGTAATGTCCCAGTGTTACTTGATAGTGACATCGCAGGGATGTCATGTCACAGATGTGTTGGCTGGGTGGGTCCTGGGTACAAATTTATTGTACTAGAAAACAACTTTGTTTCGTACTATATTCAGATATAAAGTACTACATTGATTTATTTAGGTGGGTAGTAGCTGTTGTGACGTCAATATGCCAATGACGTCATAAGTGGTACTGCTATTCAATGAAATTGATTGAAAGTTACCTACTATACCAACATTAAGAAGCGGGTAATTCAAATTACCTCATTTTTAATGAAAAACCTCATACTTTTAAATTTATTCGGAACATTCGTTGAAAAGTAAAACAAAAATACCTTCTTTGAAGAAAACAAGTAAATACATTCTTCAAAGAAAACAAGTAAATACATTCTTGAACAAAAAATAAAATAATCAAACGAAAACTAAAAAAAAACAGTTCTGTGCTTCTGTCACTATTGTTAGTTTTCTCATCCTCACAATTTTTTTTATTCGTAATCTGATCTCCACTGTCTTCCATAAATTCACTATTTTCATCCTCAACATAGAATTTTTCATCAGTTTTACCTTCAGTAACAATGTGTGCAGCTTGGGAGGGTTCAGCTTTTGAAATTTTGATAATATATCTACGAAAAAATTGATTTGCTTTGTAGGAATAGAAGGCCTAATGCTATATAATACCTACTTATCCATCTCTATTTGAAAATCCTTCAGAACAAACATTCAAATTTCCAAAACAACTCCATCAATACCAAATATCAAACGGCATGTCATTACGTCATATGTTCTAGCATGAGTTACGATTCTTCTCGAATTTTCATAAATTTCATTTTTGTGTTTTCTTCTTCCTTATTATTTTGAAACATCACAGAGCAAAGGCCAATTTGGAAATAGTACTAGATTTGCATCGAATTATCAATAGTTGTACTAGCGTACCAGAAGCTAGCGAAAAGTACTAGAAATAGTACAATTGTACTAGCAGGAACATCGCTGACAGCACAGCACACAGGTAGGAAACTCATGGTTCTCATGGTGGAGGGGACTGTTCGCGCAGATTGTCGAGATTGTTGCGCACCGCGGTTAAACCTGTCGAATCAGTGGCGAGTATTTCCATTGGGGTTCTTCGAAATTTAGTAACTTCATTGCCGTAGTTCGATCTACTTTATTCAGTATGTTTTTGTGTTTTATGTGTTATTATCACTGACTTATATAACTATAGTTCAGTGGTTATTATAGATTGTTAGTTGAGTTATAATATAGTTCTGTTTTGAAGTTCTTAAGAAAATAGGAGGAACATATGCTGCGAAATTCTGTAATAACAAGAGTTATTGCAAAAAAAGTTTTTTAGATTTCCCGCTGATGTTCTTTGGCAAGTAAGTACATTCGTAAATTTTATCTACGATTTCTTCGCGACTTGGTGCCGAGGTCTGAGTCTCCTTAACCCCCAGCTCTCATTTCGAAAAAGTAAAGACTGTGGTGTTGTAGATAGAGGGATGGTATTTATGGCTATATGAGAGTCTGACGTTGTTGAAACTGTTGGATCCCATGTAGGTCTGGTTTGAAAAGGATTGATTAAGAGATTTGTTCGATGGGATAGTAATGGTTTTCAGGAATTGGGAAGCCTTTGTAAGTCGTCTCGTTTGTTGAGGCATAGAGAAAGTTTTTCATTTTTGTTACTTCGCGAATTATTCTGAAGTGGAGTGTTTTTGCTGTGGCAATGGTCTTCGTGTTATTGAAGTCAATTTTGTGTCCGGTTTCGTGGTGATGTTTGAAAAGAGTCGAGGTCATGTCCGAATTACAAACTGCTAGTTCGTGCTCATAGGACCTGGCGACAGGAATTTTATATATTCCTTGTGATTCGTTGGGTATTATATCTTTAGGTGAGCGCAGGAAAGAGGATATTTGATTGTTTGCTGTGAAAACTGTCTTGATGTGTTTTGTCAGAATTTGGCTCACTTTATCAGTGACTCCCTAATGAAAGAAAGGAAAGCTTTCGGGCTTTCAGCCGGGTCTTCCGGTAGTTTGGGATGCGAGAAGCGTGAGGTTGAGCGTGTCTTGGGAAATTTGATTTTTGGTTTTCAGAATGATAAGTATATATGCTAAGGGGATGTTTGTGAAAAAAAAACTACATCGAAGCTGATCATCGCAGGATGTCTGTGCGGGTCGTGAGTTGACCGATTTGATGATTTCTATGGAATGGAATGAGTTTCGAACATATGATGAAGATTGTTCGGCAAGGGGTTGGAGAATGTTTGCGAGATATTTAGCTAGAACTTGTGATGGTGATGCGAATGCACTAGCTATGGGGCAGAGTGGAATGTTTGCGTTGTGTATTTTGGGAAGGCCATATATTCGAGGTGTACGTGAAGATTTTTCCTTGGGAATCAGGTATTTCTTCAGGATCGGAATATTGGAGTTGTTGATGATAGTTTTTGTCTTTTTTTCGAGATAGAATGTAGGGTCTCTTGCACTTAGTTGGTATTCAGAAGAGTTTATTGATCCTGGTAGTTTATCAATGTAGTCTATGGTATTGAGGATTAGGGTGGCGTTTCTCTTGTCGGCCGGGACAATGATAATGTCGGGCTTATTAAAAAGGTTTTTGAGGGCTTGTACAGTGATTTCAGCACCAAACTTCTCAAAACTTAGGTTATGCCTCAGAACCGACATACAATTTCATTTTGTCACAGATAATAAATAGGAAAACCAATTGAAAGGTAAACGGTTCACAAATACAGACAAAATAATGGCATTGTCACTGTTTCAAGCAAATGGAAAATATTTATTTTGTAGATATAGGAGTATGCCTTGAACTTACAGATCAGCATGTAGTTGAATAAAATATATAAAAAGAAAATGTCATGTTGTATGCAAATCTTCAGTCACCAAGTGGGATCCTTAATGAAACTCATTGCCCAGTGGGGTGAGTATATCATCAGCTTTCTTCTTGATAGAAATATGATATTTCAGAATTTTTAATGATAATCAATAAACTGATCTTTCAAGAGGAATATAAACTAGTTAAGAAAGCCAGTTTTTTTCTAAAAAAGCTAAAATATAATAATAAAAGAAAAAACTATTTTCCAACAAGTATTTGTCATTAACAAGAAAAAAATATTTCCACAAAACTCTCAGCATAAAAACAGTTGAGTAGATCAAAGAATTTTATATATGAGTTTAATTTATATCCAAGAGTCCATTCCATGATTTCGTTTCAGATGTTACTCTTAAAAATAAAGTGCCACCTGAAGCTGAAGAAGTGTTTGATGAGTTGAATTCTAACCATATGTTAGCTTCAAGTGAAAAACCGTTGAAAAGGATTGAGACGAAGGATTCATCCCATTTAGAATTCTGAAGAGAAATCTGTAGATGTCCTAAAGAAAGAAGATGCGATATTTTTTGAAGAAGAAAAACCTCTGACAATACCAAGTATCATCCTTTCGAAGATTTTGAAATGCTCTGATTGTAGACAAAATCTGACAGCATTCAATCGAAAAATTCGGAGAAACGATAGCTGTTGCACTCGATATTTCAAAAGTGTTTGATCGAGTTTGACACCGGGGTCTCCTCTCTGAACCGCCGTCTTATGGTTTGTCCCCTCAGTTGTGTGTCAGCTCGAAAACAAAAATTCAAAGAAACATTCACGTCAATAAAATTAATGATGACTCGGTGAAAATAATAGAATGGGGTAACATGAACTTGATGGAAATCAATGCTAGGAAAACCCAGGCATCTCTCTTCTCGAGGTAAGCCGATGTATCATCATCTAGTATTCAGATATCAGGAGTAACTATTCCTACAAAGTCAAGTATCTCGATGCTTGGAACTCATCGACTAAAATAATCGACAACTGTTATAGAAGCATATTATGATGCACCATCGAGATTTCTGAAATATGTTTTGTAGGTATTGGTTTTTCAATATGCTATATTCAATTCCCAAAAAGTTTCAAATAAAATTGTCTATTGATAATTTTTTATGTGCACCATAATTGCATTTAGCCCCATTTTCGAATAATTTTCAATAATCTAGTGATATTCAAAAATCAATGCCCCTCAATGTACTCGAGTTTTATTATAGTTCCTGGAAATCATAATCAAATATACTAATAAATATTTTGCTATTCATATATTGAATTTCACTTTCAAGGTAATGAAAGTTGATTCCCACTTATGGAAAGAGTAGGTACTTGAATCTAGATAATTCAAGAAACTGCATTCTCAATCACTAATTTTTCACTCGCTTTCCTTTCAACGATGCGACCTTAATGAATTAATGTTTCTTCACCAAATTTTAAATCATCTCTTAGAGAGTTCTAATGCTGGCACTTTTTCCTGTTATTTGGATCGTATTGATCTGAATTAGTCCATCTCTATAGGGATCTTGATAGGCTGATTGTTGGAATATATCTCCCTTGCCAAATGAAGTTTCGAAATTCGGTCATTCGCAACTTTTCGGTGTGATTCGTATATTACGTACGTTGATCTTTAACGTATCCGTGAGCGCCCGCAAGATATCGTAGGCCCGTAAACAAGGTTCTCGACGTAAACAATGCACACTACGCATGCGTAGCTGTCAATTTGTACGTTTACGTTAATGTTCACGGCAGCACTTCAACTCTCCAGAGTATACGCACAGATTATCTGTGGTATACGGTCGTCCAATGCCACGTCATTGTAGTTTTTATGTCATTGAGTAACCAATCAGAAAACATGATGTGAGCCGGTGTCATCTATAAACTGTACCCAATGTTTTCTGATTGGTTACTCAATGACATGTAAACTACAATGACGTGGCATTGGACGACCGTATCAAAGAGTAGTTCGTAGAACATATTATCTTTGACCGTATACTCTATTATCCGTGGTCCCAGTATACCATAACCATACAGTAGAGATACTCGCCACAGAACACCAACTTCAGCGCAGTTTGACATGTCGAGGTGTTTTCAACCAACTCGATTGATGAGCGTCAATGTGTGTTGAAATATTCTTTATCTACACCCGTATTCTAATAATACACCTATATGCCCACAACCCGTTTTATAATGAAATCTATTACGATACAGATTTTTAACCAATAGAAACCCATTATTTTTCAATCAAGTATGATGTGCATTCTCTGCATTTGACGTTTGTCAAGTCAAAATCGGTAAAGGTATTGAATTTTTGAAGAATATAGCCAAACTTCGATAATCATAACAAAATGTCTGATACCAGCGATATGGGGGAATCACCTTCGATACCTTCACCAGCAGACATACAGTTAGAAAGATTACATTTTTCATTTGACAAATGCATGATTTATCTCCTTATTTTTCAATCAAATTTTCTGAGCTACCCGTAGGCGTGCGGTCTAGGGCGCAGACATTATATTAACTATTTGGAAGAAACGTGAGTTCGATTTCGGCATCAAGTAATTTGTTTTTTTTTTAATTTTTGATCTTGTCTTAATTTTTCATCGTTTTATTTCTCAAAGTAATACCATTAATTACAATTTTGTAGAAATTTTCAGAGAAATTCGTTTAAAATTGGTATTATTGTGTGCAATGCAAATATAAATATAATATTTGTAGTTCTTCACTATTTATCGTGTGTAAATAAAATAGCGTATGCAACTCTCATGTTATGGTTATTAATACACTAGCATCAACCATACGAAACTCACCTTCGGCTCGTTTCGTATCCCGGTTGATGCTCGTGTATTAATAACCATCATTACATGATAGTTGCATAATATACTAATTTTGAATTATTATGGCTAACTACCGAAGTGGAAAAGTGTGTGCTTATCTCGGACACAGTAGCTCTGTCTCTACTACGGATGTTTGTCGAAGGCTAGAGACAAATTATCATCTCTCTTGAGGTTTCCGAAGGATATCAAAAGGTAATAGCCATTTTACAAATTGCAGAACTTTAAATAGAAGCTAATTTGCGTCGAAATATTAGCTTTATAAAAATTTACTTTAATATTAAATAACTCTTTCACGTGTGAGGCATGGATGAAGGCATGTTACCGAGAGGATTTACCTGAAAAATCTCCCGAAGCTCTCTATAACAACTATCTCTTGTGTGAAGTTGACTTTGAGGAAGAAATGTTCTAGAATTTTCTATATACATTGAAATTTACAAATTGGAATCTAAAAAAAGGAAAACTAATAAATATAAGAACAAAAAAATAACAATTTGAGTCATTCATAGTCTTTATTATATTGTTGACGTCTGAATATATCTATTGTACATATTTGAAGCTGCTGTGAATAAAACATCCTCTTGAAAGCTTCTTATTTCCTGGTCATCGAATATACCTTTCCAAGCAAACCTGGACTGGAGGGAAAGAGCGACAGAGAAGTGAAATAACTATTGTAGGTACTTTAGAATTTCAAATCATTCACATTTATTTCAAACATTATCCCAGACAAAATATCAATTCTATGATGTGAAATAGCATACTGATTTCATATTTGGTATCCCGTACATTCGAATTCACCGCCACAAAATGACATTACACACCCCGAGCACAGAATGAAGGTCATAGGAATGTGACCCTCGAGAACAAAGGATTGACATTTAAGTGTCTCTTCTGTATGGCCACAGAACACCCTATCTACACAGAAGCGCAACTTAAAGGCGGTCCCTTCGATCTTTTGGGTCAATTTTTCGTAACCTTGATTTAAAGCTTGGCTTGTATAATGTCATTTCTTGGCGGTAAATTCAAACTGTCGATTCAAGTTCAAGTGATACACCTTTGTAAACTTTCTAGACTGAGCATTTCTGCTTCTGAACTGAAATTGGGGCAGTTTTAATTCCATTTGAAGATACAACCCTAGGAAGGTCTTAATAATTCAGAACTTACATTTCCCCTATCAAATTCGTCTAAATGCTTCGTTGATCAGCAATCTACATTCCCTTATTCTCAACAAATATAAACGGAGAATTTGGATAATTACCAAAATAATTTCAGTGAGTCAGGCTTACTGTTTTTTGCACCTAAAAAAAAGTAGATATAAAAGTGGTGTAATAATAAACAATATATATAGTTAGTCAATGTCTGTGTAAAAAGAATTTGAATCGTTTTTGTTACGCCATCTACCTCATTATGTCGATATTTCCGTTCACTTGACAATGCACGACAAAGTTATCTAATCTAACGGGTAAAATAGGTGCAGATTTCTGTATGTCAGTTTGACTGAAATATTGAAAGGTAATGAAGCTTTAATTATAGAGTTAACAATGGAATTTTATAAAGGAAATGAAAGTTTGGCCATCGAAATACTCTTCAAAATATGAATAATCTACAATATTGACAGAAAAATCCACTTTTCTTCCTGAATTGATTGCCATCTTTTGGCATTATGTATATGTAATCAAGCAAATATGGAATTCAAGTTACTACGTCCGTAAGATCCCTAGAAATCCTGGTGATTCAACTGATTAGATTTTGTTTATTGATTTCATTGCTTTTAAATATCTAAAGGTTGTTATTGGTATCTCATTGTCCACCCATTATTCTTTAGGTTGTGATCTCTTCTCGCTAGCCAATCAAATAAAAGTGGAAAAACCCGACTGCACATTTTCACTTAGTGCAAATTTAGCTTCAGACAAGACTGACAAGAGCGTGTTGGCGACATCTGTACATATTGTACGGAAACCTCCAAAAGCTCAATTATCCACCAAAAATCAAGCAATCCAGATTCCGCCACTTTTATCCGAAACTTCTACAGGTATAAGTAAACACACCAGGGTTTCCAGGCATCTTAGTCTACAGGTATAAGTAAACACACCAGGGTTTTCAGGCATGCATCTTAGACGTCCGTAAAAAAATGAAAGAAAAGGCATGACTTGAAAAACAAATCACTTGTGTCATCTACCCGTAGTAATCCATTCAAATGATATTGCCGTATGGTTGGCTAACTAATGTCTCTAAAAATGCTTCCAGGAAACAGCATCCCAAAATTCACCACTTTTTTGACAGCAGCGATTGGTTTTGGAACGCAAAACCAAGATTTCGGCTATTTTCGGACCATGCCTTATGTGTCATTTCGTCACTTGTCACTTGTCACTCACTAATGTCAGTGTCAGGTGATAGTGACAAGACAAGTACATGATACAAAAATATTAATTATTTTTTTATTTGATATTTGATGTACAATAGAAACTCCGTATCATTTTCATTGTAATTGCTGCATAGCGGAAAAAATAGTAAAATCTTACATCATGCAATGATATATAGTGAGGTGTCGAGGCGTTCCTGGTTGTTCTCATCTTGAATTATTTTTAAAAATTGAACTGTCAAAACCGAATTTAAAGCCACGTTGGAAGTTTTTACACTACTGATCGAGACTATTATATACGTGCATATTCCTTATATATTCATGTTATGAGTTGTAGTTGTCAGATTAAGGTATTAAAGTATTTTGTTTAATCGAATGCCAAATTACCCCAAGTAAAATCGATCTAATTTTTTTACAGATTCATATATGAAAATGAAAGTCAAAGATATAGAAAGAACAGCCAATGTGGCTTGGTCTCCAAAAAATCAGTACCCTATTCATATAGCAGCCGGTACTGCAGCTCAGCAACTAGATGCTTCTTTCAACACTAGTGCAGCCTTAGAGGTGTATTCTCTGAATCTTTCTGACCCAGGGCCAGATACCCAACTTGTTTCCTCCATTCCTAGTGATCACCGGTTCCATAAAATCATTTGGGGCAGCTGTGATAATGAACCCAATGGTACAATTATAGGAGGGTGTGATGGTGGACTAATTCAAATATATAGTGCATCAAAGTTATTGAAAGGGGAAGATGCCCTTGTTGGAAAACAAGAAAAGCATACAGGACCAGTGCATGCTATGGACTTCAATAACTTTCAAAAAAATTTATTTGCCAGTGGAGCTGGAGATTCAGAAATTTTTATTTGGGATTTGAATAATACCAGTACTCCTATGTCACCAGGTTTGTCATTTTTATTTTGAAATATATAGTTATCTGGTTCAATTATGACACTACTTACATTGCTGCATGTTCATTGTCAAGAAAATGTTATATTTTACTTTATGTCAATAAGAAATATCTCAAGGATCATTTGATTACTTCAGATTGATCTTACGTTCTACTCTCGGTTCTACTATTACATTGTTAACTCTTAAGTTGATTATGTATGCAGCAATATGCATCTCACATTCTAAAGAGTCATTTCTGATTACTTTCATCATTTTCAAGAAGATAATAAAGGCTCAGTCACTTTCAGTTTTTGATTCATCTCAGTGAAAAAAATGTTCTCAATTCAAGTTTCAAATATTTATCAAAAGTATATGAATTAACTGATTTTTTTTCAGTATACTTGTTTTGTTCATATTTTCATGTGACATGTAATAATTATTTATGACATTATGATGCCTAACTCGATTTTCCTACTTATGCAAAGATGTATGAAACATAGTTCAATAAATATTACTATAAGTTGAGTTTGAGGAGACTGAAAGGGATAAAATCCCTATCAAGTATTCTGGTTGAACTATCATTTATGAATGTGAGCAAAGTTTTACCATTGACAACTAATGGACTTGCCCAAATAGAGAGAAGACTGCAGAAAAATCAAAATGGAATACTTGTACAAATTAAAAGCATTACTTCCTCAATGTAGCAGATGAAGAGAAGTTGTGAAGGATATAAAGGATAGAGTATTTTAAGCATTACATTATAATTCTGTACATGATATGTATTCAAGGTGCAAATCCTTTCTCCCTCTAATATATTTTGCACACTGCTAAAATATGGAAAACTGATATAAGGGCCATCCCATTACTTTTAACGGCGATTAATTTTAATGACCTCCCAAATATTGGGGTAATAAAAGCTATTTCCTCGACTATTTGTAACGAAAAGTAGATTGGTGGCAGTATAAAAATTCAGAATGCCTATAACCTTATTTTTTTAAATCTCTTTAATAAATCCCATGCTAATTGAGGAAATTCATAATTTTCAAATTATCAAAAAAGTTTATTCCTTATTTCAGTTTTCTATTGCCTTTTATGACTAAGTTGAAAAACAATTTCAGTGTTTAGTGCATGATCCGTTGATTTTTGCAGTGATAATTATGATTTTAATCCTGAATATGGCAACTTTTATGTGGCAGGTAATTCCAACAACCCAATTTTGATATTTCACACAAGCCATCAAAAAACGAGGATAATTAGAAAATGTTGATTTTTCCTAACCCCTGTCAAGAAAGATAACGCAGACACAAAAGTTACTTATGAATGCATTTGAAAAAAATATTCTGGTTACCAAAATCTACATGTGTGAAAATTATGATTTTCAACTTTCCTTCATTCGTCTATTCCTGGGATTATGTTTATTTCATCTCCACCAAATCTCTGAAGTTTTTAGAAATTATATTTCGAAAAAATAAGATATGGGGTAAGATTCATAAAAACCCGTAAACACTGTATATCCTCATTTCGAATTTCATTCAGATATAGGTGAGATATCTTTCTTTTCAATTCCCAGTTCAATCAAATCTATCTGAAATATTATGGAATTAATAAGACCCTATGAATCCTCTTTCTAGGAACAAAAAGTCAGCCTCACGAGGATGTTCTGTCTGTATCATGGAATAAGCAAGTTCAGCATATCTTAGCATCTACATTCCCATCTAAGTGTGTTATCTGGGATTTGAGAAAAAATGAACCAATTATAAAACTCACTGACACAGTTTCAAGAATCAGATGGAAAGTGGTCGATTGGCATCCAGATGTTGCTACACAACTCTGTCTAGCCTCAGGTGAAGTATCATCATTTTGAATATAATAATTATTTTTTCATGTATTTTGGATAATTGCTTGAATTCACATTATCTATTATTTTAAAAACACAGAAGAGGACCAATCACCAATAATTCAGCTATGGGATCTCAGATTTGCCACTTCTCCCTTAAAAACACTCCAAGATCATCAGAGAGGTGTTCTTTCACTTGCTTGGTGTGCAGAAGACTCTGATTTACTAGTCTCATGTGGCAAAGATAATCGTATAGTTTGCTGGAATCCCAATTCTAATCAACAAAATGGAGAGGTGCTGGCTGAAATAGCCAGAACTAACCAGTGGAGCTTCGATATTGCATGGTGTCCTAGAAATCCTGCATTGATTGCATCTCCCAATCTTGATGGGCATGTTTCAATATATTCCTTGATGGGTGGTAAGTATGATATTAATGTTAGTCATCTTCAACACCAGACCAAAACATACTTTAAACATAACAACAACAATAATATGTTCATTCAAGAACAATCACAAAAATAAAGCAACTAGTGAGAATGTGCTGCCTTGTATGCAAGTTTTGAAAATACAAACCTGAAAATGAAAAGAAATCCATATATTACCCCATCTGATTGAAATTCAGACTAAGTTTTCAAATTTGATATGTCCTTTTCTCTCAAAAACACAAGTTTTTCTTGAAAAATTGCAATGCAAACATATTTCAAACTTATACTCACATGGCCTTCTAAATTATTTCAACTGACTGCCATTATGAATGAATTTTGGGAACTCTAACAGTTTTCTGAAATTTCTCCAAAATATTTCACCGTCAGTACTAAACAAATTGATCGATTCATTTATATAAATAAACAATGAGATTACCCCAACACCAAACTGATACTATTTGCACTTGGTGCGCGTTTCTCTAATAAGATTAACATCAGCAGAAAACTGATAATCAGTATGAATTTTCTCCTGAAGATGCAACCTTATTGGCGAAACGCGCGTCAAGTGCTGATAATATCAGTTTGGTGTTGGGGTAATTGATCTTTACCAAAAGTTCATCTATGCATTTATATGATCTAACAAGATTAGTTAATTCCTGATAGATACCTTTTTTATCAACCTACTTGAAAGTAGTACACAGACCAATTCATTGGTTCATAATTCTGCAGAGTTATATGTCCATTCAATGCTCATTTCAAAACAATTAATCAAATCAATGTAAATGTCAAAGTGATTTTAATTTAAATTTCTACAGATATTACATTTACGTACATGGCTAATACAATCTCCCAAATTATCATTATCAACACATTTGCGGACAGCCCCAAATCACCAAAGGCCACTCATGGGTATTTTTCAATCTAGTCTGATTTTTAATCGGGGTTTCTGCATGTTTCAACAAAAAAAAAATTAAGGACTGCATATGCAGACCTGTCCATGCACATTGGGAATGTGATATTCTATGACATACCACTGCATAAGCAGTTTGTGATAATGACCTCAACATTTTTCGAAATAGTAAAACTTGAACAAAAACTGTATTGTTGGATATAAATACAACTTATTTAATATATTGTTACTGTTGAGTGTTCAAAATAACGTATCTGTTTGTTTTGTCTTCTTGTTTGATCGACTGTGTATATTTTGATCTGGGTTGTTTTTGTTTTTTGAGTAAACAGTTTTTGAAGTTCACAAATAGAAAAACGTCAATAAGTTTTTCGAATCTTTTACGATTGTTCAATAAAAGGCTCTTGGTATTCTCCACTGTGTTTTTGCTGAAAGTCTCTGGTGTTAGAATCTAAAATTCAACAGGTTATGGGCCCAGGTATCGCTAAGTACTTCAGATAACCTAACCAGAGTGAAGAGTCTTGCTGAACATTGTTATCTTGTTGGTATACAGTTAACGTTGGAGATTTGATATGGATTTCAAACCACAACTTGAGAAATTAGAAGGAGCTTCGAATTGGATGAAGTGGCGTAGACAAATTGAATTGCTTTTACGACATCATGAAGTTTTCGAAATAGTGAATGGTGAAAGCAAGATGCCAGAGAAACCACGGTAATTATCCGTTAAGCGGGCTCCATAGTGAAATTGAAAAATTTTTGGTGGAACTTACGTATTTCGGCCTCCTGAACAAAAAAGTCTAATAATGTTTTTGGGGCTCGCAACTAGTTTCGGAGATACGGCCCCCCAAAGAAAGGAAATCGGGGTTTTCAGGGTTGACATTTATGTTTGTTTATTCAGCCAATTCCGCTGGAAATTTATCCTTCTTTCTATCAGCACAATATGCACATTCTATATCACCTTCTTCATCACTTTCCAATAGAATTATAAGCATTTTTCTCAACAAAACTCTAAAAGGTAAATCGTCATAGAAATTCGAGGTTAGCAAAACAATAGAACGCGCATCGCGCGTTCTATTGTTTTGCTAACCTCGAATTTCTATGACGATTTACCTTTTAGAGTTTTGTTGTGAAAAATGGAAAAATGCTTGTAATTCTGTTGGAAAGTGATGAAGAAGGATATATAGAATGAGTATATTGTGCTGATAGAAAGAAGGAGGAATTTCGAGCAGAATTGGCTGAGAAACAAACATAGACGTAAAACCCCGATTTCCTGTCTTTGGGGGGCCGTATCTCCGAAACTAGTTGCGAGCCCCAAAAACTTTATTAGACTTTTTTGTTCAGGAGGCCGAAATACGTAAGTTCCACCAAAAATTTTTCAATTTCACTATGGAGCCCGCTTAACGGATAATTACCGAAACCACATTCAACTTCATCTGCAGATATCCAAACCCGTTACGAAACTGACCTGAAGAAATTCAAGAAAGGGGACGCGCTTGCTCAGCTGATACTTGTTGGTAGCATGAACGATGCGAACGTTGAGTTAACAGCGACGTGTGATAATGCATGCACAACATGGGACAAATTGTTGACAGTGTATGAACAGAGTTCAGGACAACGCGTTGATAGACTCATGGAGCAATTCTTCAGTAGCCAAAATGATCCAGCCGTAGATATAGCCACTCACATAGCTCATCTTCAAAGAAATTTTCGAGAGCTAAATGATGAGTTGAAAAGGTTGGTCCACACTGAAATGCCAGATTTGTTGCTCATGAGTAGAATAATGTCTACGCTTCCACAGGAGTATTTTGAGTTCAAAAGCGTTTGGGAGTCAGTTCCTGTAGAAGACTGAACTATTAATAAACTCACAGAACGACTGCGTCTTATTGAAATGCGACTACCAGCAAAATCAAGTGAATCGACTGCATTTGTTGCTAAATCCTACCACAAAAACGTTACGCCCAAGAAAACTGAGAAAGTAGCAACAAAGTTATTAAGGAAATGTTTCAAGTGTCACGATGTGGGCCATTTTGCTAAAAGTTGTCCCAAAAAGTTTCAAGAAAGACAAGCAGCAAATACGAAAAAGTCGACGAAACTCGAAGGAGATGCTTTCTCGTGCACAGTCAACGGATTTTCATGTGATATCGCAGAAACTGACGAATGGATAGTCGATTCAGGTGCCTCTGCGCATATGACTGGTACCAAAAAGTACTTTATCACTTATGAGTCTTTTCCGAAACCGAAGGAAATCCAGGTTGGTAATGGTGCTGTCATTCTGGCGTATGGACAAGGAAATATCAACGTTCAGATGCAGATTTCTAAGCAATGGACTAAAAATCATCTCGAAAAAGTGTGGTACGTCCCCGAAGCCAATAAAAATTTATTTTCTGTTGGTCAAACCATCAATAAAGGTTTTGAATTCAAAGCAGACCAAAACAGTTGTTCTTTCATGAAAAATGGAATAACGAAGTTGAAAGGAAAGAGAACTGCAAGAGGTCTTTATGCGTTGGATATGAAAACGTGTGTACCTGAAACTTCCGCTGAAGTATGCATCGCAACCTCCACAGAAAGTCTTCAATTGTGGCATGAAAGGCTTTGTCATCAGAATAAAAAGCATGTCAAAGAACTCCTGAAACGTCATTCCATAAACTTTGCTCGAGATAACGACGATAATTTCTGCGAAGGTTGTATTTTAGGAAAGCAGCATAGAGCAACTTTCAGATCCCGTGAGAATCGACCAACAAAACCAGGTGAACTAGTTCACGCCGATATTTGCGGGCCCATGCAAGTGAACTCATTGGGTGGCGCTAAATATTTTATCTGCTTCAAAGACGATTTTTCAAAATTTCGTCGAGTTTTCTTCATAAAAGAAAAGTCTGAAGTATTGCAGAGTTTGAAGATATTCTTGAAAGAAGCCGAATCAGCCAACAACAAAATCATGGAGTTCATGAGCGACGGTGGAAAGGAGTTCGATAATGCAGCGGTGAAAGCAGTTCTTCAGGAAAATGGAATAAATTTTCGTATCACGATGCCGTACACCCCTCAACAAAATGGCTCAGCGGAGAGAGAAAATCGTACACTAGTTGAAAGTGCCAGAACTATGATCCATACAAAGAATTTACCAATTTCTCTCTGGGCTGAAGGTATCAACACAGCTGTTTATGTGCTGAATCGAACTGGTCCAACGAATGTTAAGGGCAAGACACCAATAGAGCTGTGGCAAGATAAATGCGTGAACATCGATCATTTTCGTGTTTTTGGAACAGAATGTTATGTACATGTTCCTAAACAGAAAAGGCAGAAATTTGATAAGAAAAGTATGGAGGGCCGATTCGTAGGATATTGTGGAGAAAAAGACGGATATAGAGTATGGTTGCAGAAAGAAAATAAGGTGATAAAATCCCGAGATATTATTTTCAAAACCGAAAATACCATTGAAAACAAGGTCTCAATCGAAGTAAAACTGAATACAGAATCGGAGGTGAGCTTGTCAGATGTGACAGATCAAAATTCAGAAAACGTCAGTGCAGAAGATCTTGATCTCCAGCTACCGGAGAACACAGAGGAACAAGATATCGTGTTACGTAGTGGGCGGAGAGTTCAACGTCCTCTGTACCTTGAAGAATATCTACTGCTTGCCGAATGTGATGCCCCTGATAGCTTCACTGAAGCTATGAAATCCCCAGAGCTGAACCAGTGGAAAATGGCTATGTTGGAAGAAATGAAGTCACTGTCTGAAAACGATACTTGGGAGCTAGTTGATTTGCCTCCAGGAAAGAAACTTATCACAAATAAGTGGGTTTTCAAATTGAAAACGAAATCCGATGGAACAGTCACTCGTTTCAAAGCAAGGCTGGTAGCAAAAGGTTTTAGTCAAAGAGCTGGCATTGACTACGACGAGACTTTCAGTCCTGTTGCACGTTTCGACACTGTGAGGACAGTATTGAGTGTAGCTGCATCCGAGGGCCTCAAAATTATACAGTTTGATGTTAAAACTGCATTTCTGTATGGTGAACTTCAAGAGGAAGTTTTCATGAAGCAACCAGAGGGTTTTAGTGATGGTACAGGTCGAGTTTGTAAGCTCAATAAAAGTCTGTATGGACTAAAGCAATCCCCACGATGCTGGAATAAGCGATTCATAGAATTTATCAAGAACCAGGAACTGAAAGGTAGCACAGCTGATCCTTGTTTATTTTTCCGTATTAAAAATAAACAGAAACTCATAGTGACTATTTACGTTGATGATGGGCTTGTTGTCGGCAGTGATGAAACCGAAATATCTTATTTCATCAAACAGTTGTCGAACAACTTCAAAATAACCATGGGTTCTTGTGACATTTTCCTTGGAATGCAAATAAAACGGACAATGAATGGAGACATCTTCATTAATCAAAGTGTATATATTGATAAAATATTGGAACGCTTTAATATGAAGGAAGCGAATGCTGTAGCAATACCTTGTGAAGTCAATCATTCTTTCGAAAACGACAGAAACCTGGACAGTGGCACACCATACCGCGAAGCAGTTGGGTGCCTCCTTTATTTGATGGTGGTATCACGTCCCGATATTGCATATGCCGTAAGTGTCGTATCAGAAAAGTTGAACTCTCCAAAACTATCAGATTGGCAGGCAGTTAAACGCATACTGAAATATCTCCGTGGCACCATTCAATTTGGACTCCTCTATCGAGCTGATTCCAGCTGTGAAATACTGAATGTATTCAGTGACGCTGATTACGCGGGTGATTTGGAAACTCGACGTTCACGGACAGGAGTTGTTTGTGAGATTTCTAATTCTGCAATCACATGGTTCAGTCAAAAACAGAAAAGCGTCGTTCTCTCTACCACTGAAGCAGAATATGTAGCTGCTAGCGAGGCTACGAAGGAGCTGATATGGGTTAAACGTCTTCTGGAGGAAATTATAGGCCACGAAATATCTCCTACATTGCATATGGACAATGTTAGTGCGATCAAGTTGGTGAAAAATCCCGAATTCCACAAACGATCGAAACACATAGAAATAAGGTTTCATTTCGTGCGAGAAAAATATCACGAAGGTGTTATGCTAATTCAACACGTCGGCAGCAAAAATCAGGTAGCAGACGTGATGACGAAACCCATGCCTTCCCCGAAGTTTGTTGAGATGAGAAAAATGTTGGGAGTAGTCGACCTACAATGATTATTCATACGTCTATTTTGGAAGGAAGTGTTGAGTGTTCAAAATAACGTATCTGTTTGTTTTGTCTTCTTGTTTGATCGACTGTGTATATTTTGATCTGGGTTGTTTTTGTTTTTTGAGTAAACAGTTTTTGAAGTTCACAAATAGAAAAACGTCAATAAGTTTTTTCGAATCTTTTACGATTGTTCAATAAAAGGCTCTTGGTATTCTCCACTGTGTTTTTGCTGAAAGTCTCTGGTGTTAGAATCTAAAATTCAACAGTTACGATATATCCTTGGGATTCGTTAATTAAAACTCCAAACAACACTTCACTACTTTCATTTCAACTCTTTATCACAACGCAATACAATCATTTAAATTGCTCTGCTAACTTTCCAATGCTCGGTACTAAAACTTCCCAATAAACCTTTTTGTAATAGAAATTCTCTACTTCGACTTCTGCTCTTAGCAAAACCAAAGCTCTCTCCACTAAGCTCCGAGTAACTATCCGAATAACACTGCTAAACTCTCTCCCTGAATAAAACTCTGCTTTGCGAATAAACTGTCTCACTGAATAACTGTTGAATAACTGTCTCCTTCGCGATGAAGTATCTCCTATTATACCTGCATTACCTGCATACGACTATGGAGAATATTCGAGAGAGGCCTCAATGATGTGAATTGAATTCTCCACGCGAAATACGAGTTCCTGGAAAAAATCTTCAGTTGACATATTTTCTTGAAATCCGAATTATTGAGAGGACAAAAAATGTATGTGGTTGAGATATTTTTCAATTCTGTATTTAAAAATTATTTCATATATTTTAGATAAACTTGACAGCAAAGTTATCGGTCTATGATTTTTTCTTTCCTTTTTATAACCACATTTATGGATTGATTAAATTCTACCTATTTTGAATGAACGGGGGTATTTTCCCGATTTAAAAATAAGATTAATGAGATGGACTAGGACTAGAGGATCTGAAATTAAATCAACAAATGTTTGTAAAATTTCTGTTGTTATTCCATCTTTACATGGATATTTTCTTCTTTTCAACTGTATTATATTGTCCACTTTAGAGGAATTTGTTTCTTCAAGGTATATGGAATTAGGATAAAGGTGCCAAAAATAATGAATGATAATATAGGGGATTGTACTAATTGTACCAATCGTATAGACAGAACACCATTCTGAGCTTGCAGAAGGCAAAGGCCAATAAACTTTGCATCCATTTCTGTATTATGTATGTGCATGGACAGACAACCTATCTCTATAGTCATGAGACCAGTACTGATCACTGTCTGCTATAGCAGTCTTGTCCCAGCCAAAAGACCCCTCTCTTATATAAGGAGAGCGGGACATTTCATATATTTTTTTTAAATGTGCAGGAACATAGCCCAACATTTTAGTATGATCTGCATGGACATCAAATCCAAATGCTCATAAAAAACCACTTAGAAATCGTCTGCTTTTGCAGTCGTACTCAGTTGGATGCTCATTATCTTGTCTTCATATGCAGTCCTGTCCCTACACATAGCTTCATAAATAACTGTCCACGAATCTGTTAATCATGAAAGTTGAGATATTTCACGACAAATATAATATATATATATATATATATATATATATATATATATATATATATATATATATATATATATATATATATATATATATATATATGTATATATATAGAGAAGGGTAGTCTCTTGACTGGACTAGTTGAAAAAACCGTCTTAATTTGGGAAATCCTCATGCAATGAAAATTAACCTTGGGCTTGCAGTCATAAATTGAGGTTGGCCTGATATAGTGAAACTCTTTATTAAATTGTCGAGCTTTCGAAAATCTTTATTGTCTTTTTCAAGAAAATCAGTGTTTGTTGTGACATATAGCACGCAAACATGTTAAAATTGAACTTACTAATGTGAGATTAGATATAAAACAGCAGATGAAAAATCCTTGTCCATCACAAACAGAAAAAACATTTTTTATCAGAAACATTCACAAAAACTGGAAAACATGTCTCCGAAAATATCACTAGGAGGAAATGGAACCATTCATCCATATTACATTAAAGTGCACGAATTCATACATGTATAAATTATATTTATAGAAATAAATTAAAATAAAAAAAAATTTATAGAATTATTTTATATATATAAATTATATTTTATATATATATTTATAAATTCGTGCACTTTAATGTAATATGGATGATGAATGGTTCCATTTCCTCCTAGTGATATTTTCGGAGACATGTTTTCCAGTTTTTGTGAATGTTTCTGATAAGAAATGTTTTTTCTGTTTGTGATGGACAAGGATTTTTCATCTGCTGTTTTATATCTAATCTCACATTAGTAAGTTCAATTTTATAATGTTTGCGTGCTGTATGTAACAACAAACACTGTTTTTCAGATGTCTTGAAAAAGACAATAGAGATTATCGAAAGCTCGACAATTTGATAAAGAGTTTCACTATATCAGGCCAAACTTATTTTATGACTGCAACCCCAAGGTTAATTTTCATTGCATGAGAATTTCCCAAATTTAGGCGGTTTATATATATATATATATATATATATATATATATATATATATATATATATATATATATATATATATATATATTCTTGGATAGACACTCCACATATTTTTTTTGCTAAAGAAAACCAAGGAATTTTGTGTTTCGAGTAGCAAAGAGTAGCCTATGAAGACTGAAACTTACTAACCCTTGAGTAAAATCTTTTTATCTTATCTGCTTGAGGCAATAACATCTCAAGATATAATAATTCTTCTGTAAACATTCAGACTAGCGATTACCTCATTTTCCAGTGGAGTTCACTAACTTTAAAATACTTCAATAAATATGCTACAGGACAGGTTTTCCGCAAAGAATGAAAGTGATTTTCTATTTTCAGGTCAAACACAGCAAATTCAAACTACAAATAAAATAGCAGACAGTTTTCCCGGAATGGAAGGATATGTTCAAGCACCAGTCCCTCAACAAAATACAGCTCCTGTTAGTTTTGATTTGAGTAAACCTCCTAAATGGTTAAAAAGACCTGTGAGAGCCAGTTTTGGGGTGAGTTCTGTTGGATAGAGTTTTTGTTGTACTTATTATGGAGATTGGGGAAACTGCTGGTTTTTCAATCAAGCCTGTTTATAAACTACAAGGTTGCATCAGAAAATCAACAGATATAATCCCATAGCTATCAAGGAGTTTGATCATTGGCACAATGTGGTTTGGAAAAATTGTGATTCCCTTTTTTTTTAGTTTGGAGGAAAACTGATAACTTTTGAAAATGACAGGGAGGCTATTACTCAATCATTACAGAATGTTCAGCCTGGTCAACCTCCAGCAGTGATTCACAGAACTGTCCAAATAAGCCAAGTAATAACGGAGCCTGAGCTTGTTAAAAAGTCTGCAGATCTTGAAAAGACATTGGAATATGGAAATTTCATAGGTATGCTTAGGAGTCAATATTTTTTTGATATGTATTGGTTTCTTTCAACACCAACAACATTTTTAGAAAAATCAAATTGAATAAAAAAGAATTATCTATTGAAAAAAAAATCTGTATTCAATTCTTTCTCGTTTATTCGTAGATTATTGTCAAGAAAAATCCGAGGAAATGAATGATCAACATAAAAGATACATATGGTATTTCCTCAAAGCCAATTTTGAAGAAAGTCCTCGCGTAGAACTACTCAATTTGCTAGGCTATAGTATTGATGAAATCAACGATAAATTGAATCAGTACATACCAAAGGATAATAAGCAGAATAATATTGATGAACTAACTAATGATTTCGACAATTTGAATAGGGTGAGTATATCACTAAGTCTTTGTGATTTCATGAAAATAGATTTATCACTGATAAGTTGACTTGACTTTTTTCAATATGGTCATGTCAAAAGTAAAATGACTGGGATATGCAGAAAACCAGAGGGATTCTCGGTAGTTTAGTGGTAAGCACGCCCTTCTTACATGTGGGAGACCAGGGTTCGAATTCACGCCACAGAACCATAATGCTGGTATTCATATGTTTGAAACTAAGGCCTTGTTAATCCATGCTCTCTCCAGTTTCGACTTGTGAGCGTTGACGTTCTTAGGGGGCGTCAGCTGGTTAACAAAAAAAATATATTTTTGAACACCTTGAGTAAAAGGGTAACTAACCCTGATACAATTGTCTCTCAAGTTTTGTCAGACCTGGTTATGGAAAACTTTCTCTTGTGAAAAGGCCCTTCCTATTAATAATAATAATAAATGGTCTTTATTCAAATACTACAGATGATAGATTTACACAATGCGGGTGGCGATATTCGTGCAACACGCTCTTCCATATAACCATCCAAAAAACCAATTGATGAACAGAATAATAACATGACAGAAATATAGTAAAAACCAGTGCCAATATTAATTTCTTGTATTAAATAAGTATGATTTGAACTGTCTGCCGAACGACTCGACGTTTGTTAAGCGCCTGATTTCTGTGGGAATGGAATTATAAATTTTTACCGCATTATAGCTGAATGAACGCTGGAATAAATTTGATGAGTGCCTAGGAACGCTACACAGATCACCATACCGGGTAGCACGTTCATGTAATTCACCACACTTGACTAGTTTGCACAAGAGATATGAAGGTTTCTCATATTTATGCAGCTTGTAGTTCAATCTGAAGCAAATATCTTTCATTCAGCGTTAGCCAGCCAGAGTCCAAAAAGGATGCAGATATATGGTCAAATTTTCTCAGATCATATGCGAAACGAATACATGCTTTTTTAACTCTCTGAAGGCATTCCTTATCCCTATTCAATATAGCGGGCCAATAAACCACACTGCAATATGTTATGCTGGATAAAATAAGTGAATTGCATAATTTTAATTTAATTTCCCGGTTCAGTATATTTTTATGTATATAGAGCAGTTTCAATTTACCAAACGAGGATTGGATCAGATGACCGACATGTTTCGAAAAGCGCAATTGAGAATCCAGCCATAACCCAAGATTCTTACAATAATCAGTGGAAGGGATCGATTGCCCATTAAGTACAATATTGAATAACCTACTTTCGATCACTTTCTCATTCTGACTACCAAAAAATAGCATTTGTGTTTTATTTCCATTAAGGAATAGCCCATGAGCGTTAGACACATCACATATAGCCTTCAAATCAGAATTAATTATCTCAGCAGCTACGCCGATATCTTCCAGGGGAAATGTATAATAAATCTGCGTATCATCTGCATATTGATGAGATACGCAAAACTCCAAATAATTGGAAAAATCTGCAGTATATGCTGAAAAGAGGAGAGGCCCTAATATGCTACCCTGAGGTACACCTCTCTTTAATCTGATATAATCAGAAACATCCCTAGGTAATACAACTCTCTGTTGCCTATCTGAGAAATAATTTGAGAAAAAAGATATTGCTGTAGGACCTAGACCATAATACTTCAGTTTGATACATAAAGTCTCATGGGTGAGAGTATCAAATGCCTTGCTATAATCTAATAGCATAAGGCATGCGATTTGATTACTATCCACAGCTCGGAAGATATCATCTGAAACCTTCAAAAGAGCACTTGTTGTACTGTGAAATGGACGAAATCCTGATTGTGTGCGAGGTAAAATTCTATTACTTTCAAAATAGGCACTCAACTGAGCAGCCACGACTTTTTCCAATATTTTGGATAACGTAGGTAATATACTGATTGGCCTAAAGTCATTGATAGAGGAAGGTGAATCTTTCTTTGGCACAGGTATTACATTGGCGTTTTTCCATGAGGAAGGAAAGAGACCACTAGATAAAGAAGTTCACTATATATGTAATATGCGGACTAAGATAGGGTATCAGTAATTGGATCATCCTAATATCAACTAGGTCAGAGCCTACAGCTGAAGATTTTATTTTACAAATAATTTTTTCCACCTCATCCACTGTTGCTTCCGAAAATTGAAATGTTTTATTCAATCCATTCACCAGCTTGTTTTCGTAATGTTCAGAGATGAACTGATTACTGATATCATCGAATGAGACATTGTGAACGAAAGAAGTGTTGAATTTGTTTGCACTGTCCTATTGAGATCAGTTCCTTCATATCCATTGTGGAAGTGTTTCTCGATTTTGAGAGAGCCTTTAAGACCATCAATATTTCTTTTCTGCTTAAGAAACTTCAACACTAAGGACCAACAGATAGTGTCTATAACTGATTTTGAAAGTTATTCACAGAATAGGTCTGTCTCAATGTACAAAGGTAAATGACGCTTTTTCAACCATGAAAAGCATTAATACCGGTGCTCCACAGGGCAGTCTGCTGGGGCCGCTGTTGTTCATGTTATATCTGAATGATATCAAATACGTTAAAGAATGTGAGTTCATGAATCTTTTGGCGGATGTCACTTTATTGCAAACAAGTGATGTCGACCTGTCAAGGGCTATTTACAAAATCATTAGAACACTTTTCAATGTATCAGAATTCCTCGATATTAACAAATTAAAACTCAACAAAACGAAATCCAAGTCTAACCTAGTTGATAAAAACCTGGTGAATATTGAAATGTATGTGGAAAAAATTGAACCTGTTGAAGAATTTGAATCTAGGATTTGTTAGATAATATGTTGAACCTGAAAAAAATTTCCAAATATATTTATAATAAAATTTCAAAGAAAATATTTTTCTTTACACACATCAACAGTTATTTGACATTCCAAGCTTCCCTTACAGTCTATTACTCTGTAATCAAACCACACTTCAATTTTTGCCCTCGTTTATTCTTTCTTCTTGATGATAAATGAGAGTTCTTCTGAAATGTAATTGACATTCTCCAATAATGCACATGCTGGCAACTCTTGATCGGATATCTGTTAAGGACATATTACCATTTTATGATTTTTATTTTCAAAATAAAATATGGACAACATCCTAACTACTTCAATCAGTTTATAGTTCACCTAAACAAAATTCACGATCATCCTTCAAGAGAGATAACATGTCAAGAACATGAGGGACTGATTGAATAAAAATCCTCCCGCGTGATCAGTGTCACTACTTTTATTCGGGTTTGAAGGCCGTCGTTTTTTGGAATTTCTTCCTGACGTTTCGCTGGCTCGAGTGGCTAGCTTCTTCAGAGGTTCATTCATCTTGGAATGACTCAGTCATCGGAGTGAATTCCAAGATGAATGAACCTCTGAAGAAGCTAGCCACTCGAGCCAGCGAAACGTCAGGAAGAAATTCCAAAAAACGACGGCCTTCAAACCCGAATAAAAGTAGTGACACTGAAAACCTCGGCCGCGAAAGCCTCAACTATTTTGTCTCCCGCGTGATATTATTAGTAGCAACTCCACCATGCAGTTCAAAAACCTACTTTTGACCCACATAAAATCCAAATACGGCCGAATCATTTGGTTGATATAATTCATTCAGTGCTATTACTCTCAACATTTTGTGATTAGGTAAGATAAAATATAATAAAGAAGTCTTTTGAAAACTAGTTATATGACACATTATTGCCCTGTACTGTAAATAATGTGTTGTAATAGTACCAATACTATGATGTAATATTTATATTATTATTTGTATATTGGGATTCCTATTTTGAATAAATAGATTATTATGTCAGATACATTCAGCTGAACATCTCAGAGCTTGAAAACCTTTTTCTGGTCTGAGCAGGTTTTTGAGTTATTAAAAAAATAGCATAAAATGTTTCAACTCATCGAGTGAACACTCTAGAGAAGATAGTCAAACTTTATAGATGAATTTTTGAAAGTCTTTATTTTGTGTTGGATGAACATTTTCTTCGTAGTCTTTTGTGAGTTAGTAATCTACCACAATTTGAAAAAAAACAAGAATTAATATTGAAATTCATACGAGTGTAAAAGGGCAGATTTCTAAACATGCAAACAATATCCATGTACATTCAAAATATAGTAGAAGATCCGAACCTAAATCGACCTCCACCGAGCTGATAATAAAATAAAACATATTTTATAATGATTTTAGTATACTAGAAAATATATTAAAAATGGGTTTGCTAAAAAAATCCTGGACAGACTATTTTTAATTATTTTTCAAAAAATGATTTTTAATAAAATTTTCCAACATCAAGGTAATAAGAAAATTTCATCCTGACATAAAGTATAGAACGTATAGAATGTGCAGCCGTTGAGTTGTCTATTATTTACCTGGCAGAACTACTGGGTTGTCAGGTATAAACAGGTATGTCGATGACAGTTACTTTCACTTGATTTATTATTAGAAAAAAATGTATTTCACCATAAGAGCGCTGTTTTATTGTGAACACGTTGATATAAGGTTGTCTGCAAATAAATCGGTCCTACTAGGGGTTTGCGAATTTTAAAGATTTCAATTTGAACGCGCTCGGAAATGTAGGTAAGTATACCGTATAATAATAAAGGACCCAACATCGCAGTCGCTCGGGATGGTGATATGATTTTTTTTCCATTATCAAATCATGTGAAAGTAACTGGCATCGACAAACCTGTTTATACCTGACAACCCAGTATATCGGCCAGGTAAATAATAGACAACCCAACGGCTGCACATTCTATACCTTCTATACTTTATGTCAGGAAAAAAATTTGTTATTATCTTGATGTAGCAAAATTTTATTAAAAATCATTTTTTGAAAAATAATTAAAAATAGTCTGTACAGGATTTTTTTAGCAAACCCATTTTCAATATCTTTTCTCATATACTAAAATCATTATAAAACATGTTTTATTCTATTATCAGTTCGGGGAAGGTCGATTTAGGTTCGGATCTTAGACTAACAGGTCCCATTTGAAGTCTGATTCAAAACCGAGAATTCCGAATTATATCTAGAAAGGTGTTCAAACGCGTTATGGCGCCTGCTTGTATTGTTCTAAAATTGTTCGTTTTCGTTAACCAGCTGACGAACGTCAACCCTCAAAAGTCGAAACTTGTGCGAGCAATGGATCAACGAGGCCTTACCTTTTAACGTGCGATTACCCAGCACGGTGGCCCGGCGAGGATTCGAACCCCGGCCTTCCGGCCTATTGGATTTACTCTCCTCACTGCCGGTTCTATTCCCGGTCACGGCAAACATATTTCTGGCGACAGGCAATATTTGAGGTCTGTTAAACTATTCACCAACCGACCTGGTAGCACTGAAAGTTTTTCTGTGTTTCCGTGTGGTTGTTTTTTTTTACGTGAACTATTCCTTTATTATTTGGCAAATGCGCTACCAAAAAATCTGTAAGACGCCCCAGAGCGCTACGGTACTCAAGACCACCAGCCGTCCCTTGCCCACACCATCTCACTTTCAGGATGTGAATTTGGCCTGAAACTAGTCTTTTTGTTATCTCTTTTTAATATCAACTTTCTTTTCTAGATAGGACAATTTATATCCAATGATGTTTCAAGTTCTACGCCGTTGCAGAAGGATTTGAAAAAGACTGAACCTTTCAAAATAAAAACAAGTGATGGTACATGTTTTCCAAACTGAACATTATACATTCTAAAAATTCGTTGTTTTCAGATACTGAGGGTCTTATAACTCAAGCACTTTTGATGAACAATGTAGAAGCTGCAGTTGAACTTTGTTTGCAGGCAAAACGTTTTGCTGACGCCCTTATAATATCAACAACAGGTGAGAAAACCCGATGTTCATATCTTAGTTTTCCATTTATTTGGTAGACATAATAATCTGAAATCAATAAAACTCATGATATCACACGATTGGATGACTAGAAGTTCTTTTTTCTACAACTGTCAAAAACAGTTGACATATTTTTGTAGCTATGGATGCGTAAAACAAAACTTAAAAAAAAATGTATTTTGACCCCCTGACCTATCGGTTTACACGCTCATGTGCTATTAAAAACAGTCAAATTTACGCATTTAATATAAAAAAAATTATCTGTTTTAAAATAATTTTTTTACCAATCAGATGCTTCTTCACAGAAGTATTGTTACATTTCCACTCTGGGTTCGAAAATAAGTTACAATTGGTACGGCAAAATCCAACAACTTTATTGCAATTCACTCAACAAATCATTGAACAACTAATTCACAGATCAATAAATAACTCAAATAACTATTACTGTTCGCATATCTATTCATTCACTTGTTCGCTATCTGAAGTCAACTAACTCGTACTGCTACCTGTCCGCTAATAGGTCCAAGGTTCTGAAATTTTCCGTATTCGATCGGACTTTGACTTTTCTAGAACTTTCGCGATGGTTCTTTTCGTGTGTGAATAAATGCAGTTCGTATCTCTCCCGAACATTCTCGATGAATCGCGATGACACGATGGGCGTGTTCTTCTTCATAGACATAGGCATACAGAAAGCCATGGGCGTAGAGAAAGGGTTTCATATTTGTAATAGTATTTTTGAAGCTAGTGATAGTAAAGAGTAGGTGGGGATCTTACATATGCTGATAATTCATTCGTCATGGAAACGCTCCAACATATTTAACAATACACTGACACTTATTGTTACTTAGCTATGTGATAGTCGGTCATGATTAACCTTGACACTTCTGCTTCAATACCTTTTGAAATCCCAAATCTAAATCAATTACTTCAGTGATCAGTTCCCACTTTCATATGTGCTAATTCCATTCAACAGGTGGCCCTGATCTGCTCGCCAAAACTCAAGTGAAATATCTGGAACAAGCCAATGATTATGTTTCTTCTCTAATAACTGCCATTGTTTCTGAAGATTGGAGTTCTATAATCGATAATTGTGAAGTTAGCAGTTGGAAGGAAGCTCTTGCTGCTGTTTTGACACATGCTTCTGATGATGACCTCCCAGTTCTTTGCGGTAAGTGATTCAACAGAGAAAGATATGCATCACTTATTTAATCCCAATGTATAGAAAGTGTATAGAAAAACTTCCATATATCCCAATAGAATCGAACTGAAATTAGATTCTTGTAGAACTACTGGGCAATAGGTTGGAAGAAGAAAGTAAAAACAATCCAAAACTAACACAGGATGCTCAACTTTGCTACATTTGCGCGGGTAGCTTTGAAAAATTAGTGTCCAGTTGGAGCGAAAACGCAATGCTTTCAACAAGTAGCCTTCAGGAATTGGTAGAGATGGTGACATTCCTGCAAAAAGCCATTGAAAGGCAGGGTAGGCAAGTACAGGTTAGTGCTTTTAGTTATGTTTATTGACTGATCTCACAAAATTAATGTTTATAACAATTTTGAAAAAAAATTGTGAAATAACTGTTTAATTATTGATAATGATTTCTTGAAATTTTTTGGGTTTTCCAAATATTTTGGTAAGCTGTTTCAAGTCAGCTCTATCGTACAAATATGATTTCCAACCAAAGTTGCTAGGACAACAAAAAATTAACAGGTCATATAATATTAAATTTTCAGGTCTGAATATTGATGAAAATATTTCGTGGGATATTCATATTGATCTGATCCGAAAAAAAATATCACCAGTCATAGGAATTTTGTACAAGATAAGGATTTATTTTTCACTAATTTATTCGAAATTACAATATTTATTCAGCATATGGGCTACTGCGTCGAATGCCATTCTGAAACCACTGAAGTCTTTACAGAATAAAGCAATTAAATGCATTTTTCATTTACCTTATTTGGAACCAACAAGAAATATTTATAAACCAAACCGTCTCCTCGACATCAATTCTATTTATAAACTGAAAATATGTACTATTTTGCATTCTATTGTAACTAATAAGAAACATTCTATTATGAAATTTTTAAATCTAACAGTGTACATAACCACAAAACGAGGCAGTTCAACAATTTGTTAACAAAAAATCTCAAGACAGAATTTTTCAGAAAATCTATTTTCTATAAAGGTGTTATCACATATAATGGATTACCCACTGGAATAAAATGTTTTTCTCAAATGAACAAATTCAAATTTGCTATAAAGCGTTATTCGTTGGAATAGTTTTTATTGAAAAATTATTTTATTTTTATTTTCGAGTAATAAACAATTCTGATTGAGCTTTTTAATAAATGTATTTTATAAATATTCCCTATTAATAAACTGGTACACAATGATAATACTTATGGCTGGTTGAATCCAGATGAATGAAAGTGCTGTTAATAGTTAATTTCACGTGTCTACCTGATTTTTTTCAGATCCCTTCGTACCTCTATACAAATGTTTCCCAAATAGTGTTGTTCTACTATGGCCCGGTTTTTGCAATGGCGTGCTGGCGCGCGCCGCTCACTTTTCACGAACATTTACGATGCGTCGTACCACTTAACTAAAATTGATCGCCACCCTTCTGTGATTCTCCTTATATATGTACTATTAATACATCACAAAGTTTAACCAATTTAAAATGCCTAATTTTAGAAAAATAAGAGTTTAAAGAGAAAACGTTTTTTTTCAATTTCGTGTTTTTTAACCTTTTCTTAAAAATATCTCCCAAAATACTGAAGATACGAAAAAAACGATGCAGTACTAAATTGTAGCTTTTTTTATGACAAAAATTTTCCTGTGTAGATTTTTTGTAAAGTGAATTTTCGGCGAGATATAGCCGTTTAACACCTACATTTACGATCGAACATCACCTTAAGTCAAGCGCTTTAAACTCTCCCCATTCAAAAATTAAGGGATCTTAAGTAATGTTATTCACATGGTCTCATAGCTCTTGAAAAGCTCTACAAAATCGTTTCTGAAAAATATTTCTATCACCAAAAATGAAGGAGCTATGCTTAAAAAATCGATCTTTTTTCTTTTTTTTTTTGAAAAATTTGAATTACCCGCTTCGGAGCGTAGTAATATACATAACCGGTATATTCGGCCGTTATACGTTATATGTTCCACTTTTTACATTCATATTGGAAGACAGAGGAGAAGAAAAATCTGCTCGCGTGTGTGAGTGTATATTTCGATGATTTCTCGCCAATGTATTCTAAAATTCGAAGACATATTATAAAAATTTCAATGTTTTCAAGGGTAGTTTATAACAAGGGTAGGTTGAAAGATTTTGAAATTGTATCCTTAAGCATGAAACAATCATTATTTAACTATTTTTACCCATATTTAGGTTTATAATGTTATTTTATAATTTTTGACAATTAGGGGTAGTTTTCACCCCTAAAAAGCAAAAAGCGTACAACGGCACAATATAGAAAATGAACTAGAGAGTGTAATAAGCCTAATACCAAATTTTTGTACAAATCGGTGCTGGACGAAAAAATTGCGAGGTTCTCAGCTCCTTTATCTGAACTATAGGCACCGATATACCTGATTCCAAATGTTATAGTTAGGAAGCTGGCGCATGAATCAGAATGGCAACACAAATGGGCAGAATTGAAGCACAATTGAATCTTTCAACTTAAAATAAGAAAGACATTCGCTTAATGCATTAATACTTGCAATACCCTTCCTAATGAGATAGTAGATTGTCCAAATATAAGCATATTCAAACGGCGAATAATGAAACACTGCGTAAGCAACTATTTGTCGAATAACTCTACACTGTAAATCCGCAATAGTATACTTTGATTTACAAGTTTTTAATTCTATTTCAACTGCATAACACATGCTCAAAATTACCTTGAATACCATATAACTATCAGGTACATATTTGTGAAGTAATCTGTTTATTTGCATGTGTATATTGTTAGTTTGGAGCTTTAAGTTTCTGAGACCAGCACAAAGTGCTGCTTTGGATATCTTTTTTGGATAATGCATTCATTCAAATATTTGTTAATGTACATTGTTTTCTGTTTTTGTTGTTTAAATGAAGTTCTTCAAAAAAAAATTCAGTGCCCCAAAGCAATCAACTCGTGTTATCTATGTAAAAATCGAGGTTGTCCAAAAAGGCACTGAGAACTTGTAGGTCCATATTTTGAACTCTAAAATGAAGAACATTCTTTATCTTCTGATATAATAAATGAAGTTAAGATGCAAATCGAGAGAGAGAGAGAGAGAGAGAAGAACCTCATAATACTTGGCTTAGAAGATTGTCTAGAAACAGAAAATTGGTCAGGGAGATGATTGACTTCATAGCCAGCCTGTAAAAGCTAACCATTGAAAGAAATGAACCATAGGCAGAAATTAGGAGATGATCTCTGAAAGTGTAACTGACCTCCAGTATGTTCTGAAGATCATTAGAAACAAGGAAAAGCTCTCCACCAGAAATCCAAAGCTAAAAATCAAATGCGACAGAACGCCAAAGCAAACCGAAAAAATCAAAAACATCTACACTTCCCTGGACGAGAGAAAAGTTGGCGAAGAAAGTGTGACGTTGAAATACCCCAACAACTACCCTACATAGAGCATGACACAGAAAAAAGACATGATACTGTGAAGAGGCTTCGAAAGGAAGATGGATCCCTGGAACATAACTCCCTTGAATCCAACAAACCAAACCAAAGACACTTCGCAAAAATCTAGAATCTTCTCACAAACTCACGATATTATCGGGCAATGTCGACGGATTCAAAAACATTACCAACCTTTTGGAAAATCCATAATATAACGAACATGATATCTCTGCTGGTGAAAAATGGATATGCGATGATATAGAGGTACCTGTCAATATTTCGGAAACTCACCATGTAATTTTTTTCACCTGCTATCGCGGCGGTGTTGCTATTTTTTACGGAAAGCCATATAATGTGGGAATCCTCGATCCGTCGCCTTGGTGGTTGGTGTGCTCACTTACTTTTAAGTCTGTAAAACTCATTGTGATCTATTTGAAATCCTCCAGACTATGTTGATAATATATTCGAAACATGCAAGCATATTCGTTTCATTATGACCAGAGATTTTAACTCCAGAATTGGCAAAAATAATATCATGCCAGCGGAAATTTTGGAGAATACCAAACCTTATCCAGATATGCTTAGCTTTGACAAAAAATATGTTGAAAGAGCCTTTTTTTCCTTGACTCTGCATCTTCTAATAATCTTTCCTCTATTAATGGTCATATAAATTATGATAGACCTGCAAACTGTTCTTACTTCAGTTCACAAGGCCAGAGTGTGATTGACTTATGTTTCTGCAGTACAGATAGTTCCGGCATTTTTTTGATTTTTATTCAATATAGAACAGGGTTCTGGTATGAGAAAGTCAAAAAAATTCATCATAAAATTATGTAGTATAACAGTAATAAATTTAAAAACAATATTTGATTATTATGCGAGCCAATGTTTTTTCAGTAGTTTTGAAAAAATATGAATGGATTTAGATAAATTTATCTTTTCTGTCGATCGAATTATTGATATTGAATATTCTTCTGAAAATATCGTCTATACCAAGCACGATTTTAAATAATATCAGTTTAGTGACAAAAAAATACATTGACCCAGTGGCTCCCCGAAACCAACAGTGGTTCGATTGTCAGTGTGGAAATGCAAAAAAAAAAAAAAACAATAATTAATAAAAAATGAATAATTTCCTTGAATCATTCAGAACAAGTTACCTCATTGCAAAACGGGATTTCGAAAAAAAAAATGAATCTAAAAACCAACATCAAAAAAGCATCATGCAGGAGCTTACTGAAACAAAAAAACAGTCAGCCTAGATTTCTGGAAGACTCTGATAATGAACAATGTAGTACTCTTGAGGTGTGCAGGAACGGCAAATCTCCTAGAAGAGACGGAAGTGCGTACGAATTTATAAAATATCTTCCTCAAAATTGGCTTATGTTTATTTGTAGATTGTATTACCAAATTATAGACACCAAAAAATTCCTACAGCTCGGCATGAAAGACTTTTAACAATATTGCATGAAATAATTTTAACAATATTTCATAGAAAAGGGCCTATAGATGATCCCAGCAACTATACAATCCAATCAATGACGGTAAACAAAGTGTAAACGGTGTATTCATCCCATACAGTACCGATTTGTTAAAAAAATTGTATTCTACTCACCATCTATTTCAAAGTCTACCCTGTACAGAGGGTTGCTTTTTCCCTGGGGGTGGATGCCACCCCTTTTTGGGAGTGAAAATTTTTTCATGGAAAATTAGTGCGGAAATCGATAAATTGACTAATCCTAAGCAACTTTTGTTCTATGAAGTTTTTTTCTGAGAGGTAATACTTTTCGACATATTCAAGAGTGAAATTGTCGGTTTTCAGGCAAAAAATCACGTTCCCAGATTCTTTTTGCGAATAACTGGAAAAATATGCATTTAATCGAAAAACCTGTCGAGAGCAAAAGTATAGCTCACAAAAAAACAAAGAAAATAGTGTATTTATGATGTATGCAGACCCAATGCGAACGGAAATATTCGTTGTTGAAAAATGATTGGTATTTTCAAACACCAAAATGGAAAGTTTCTACGTTCAATAACGAAAAACCATTGCATTTTTCTGGGAAAACTCATAGAACCTTAATCGCAGCCATTTGAAAAACCTTTATTTTATTCCTTATAAAAGTTACTAGCATCAAAACTAAACAAGAGAATGTTTTTGGTTATTGTACGTAGAAACTTTCCATTTTGGCGTTTGAAAATACCAATCAACTTTCAACCAGCAATAATTCCGTTTTTATTGGGTCTGCATACATCATAAATATACGATTTTCTTTGTTTTTTTATAAGCTATAATTTTGCCCTACACAGGTTTTTCGTTTAAGACATATTTTTACAGTTTTTCGCGAAAAAGGATATGAAAACGTTTTTTTGGCTGAAAACCGACAATTTCACTCGCGAATGAGTCGAAAAGTATTGCCTTTCAGAAAAAAACTTCATAGAACGGAAGCTGCTTAGAATTAGACAATTTTTCGATTTCCTCCCTTCAACATCTTCAACGAAAAATTTTTTTACATCCAAGAAGGGGTGGCATCTATCCCCATGAAAAAGCAGCCCCCGATACAGGGTAGACTTTCAAATAAATGTTAAGTAGACTTAAAATCCGCATTTTGATGAAAATTGGTGCTATATGGGATAAATATACGGGAAAATGGTCATTAACTAGATTAACAGAGGTATTGCACTATTGAGTTGCTTTGCAAAAGTTTTTTTGATCCTACCCAATCGTATATCAATCTGGTGTTGAGAAAACCAACATACGTTTAGAGTGTCATACAAAATTCTGTTCTTCAAATTCGGTTCTTCTTCTGTTCCTCAAATACACAAGATTAGGCAGAAGGAAGGTTTTCGCCGTCTTTGTGGACATTCGGGATTGTTTTCAAATGGCAAAAATACCATTTTGAAGAGTAAACAAGCCATTGATGCTGTCATGAATCTGACAGCAGAGCAGATCCAAAATGAATTTATGGAGAGCATGAATGAAACTACTTCTCAATTATCCTCTTATCGCATGCTTAGGGAGTGTGAATTTGGGGACTATATTATGATGATATTGAAATTAACAGAATAACAATATAAGGTATAACTACTTGCATCAAATAAAGGCTGACTTCGATTTCGCTGACTGTGCCGAGCTATGACCAATATACCTCTGTAGCAACCCAAAGACACCAATGAATCAGAATCTGGACTGCTATAAAACAAACTTTCAAATCTTGACAAAGAAAAATTGTCTTTGTCGTTTCATCCTCCCTTTTATGTAAATCTATTTTCAAAAACTGGACCCTATTTATATTCGTAGAGTTATAGCTCAACTTCGATTATGTGGCTCAAATTATCTGAAAATAATATACCATCTTATAGATACTTCACAAATGTGCTCACTATGCAACCTTCATAGAAAAAAATACTTGCCCATATGCTTTTTGATTGTCCTATATATAGTGGCATCAGAAGCTGTCCACTATGTACATTTACTTGACTAAACTTAAAAAACTTGTGAGACTATAACAATTTCAATAATAAATATTTTTAAGTAATAGTATTATTTGATGATTTTTACAAAAATAGAGCTTTATATATTCAATAAATTGCGAATATGTCGATCCTGTTCAAATAACCAAAATTTTTTATTTTAAATTCATACGAGTATGTTGATTTTGTATTTCAACTGGTAGTATATCAAACAATTTTTTCATTACATTACAATGTTTTGTACCAATATTTTTATTTGTTTTATTTTTTGAAGAAATTCTATTGTTGTTTCTTGTATCATATGAATGATTGTTAAAATTTATACTTTTTTTATTTTTAAAAAGGTGAATCAGTATTCTGTAAACAAATAATTGTACAATATCAAATTTTTTATATTTTTATAAAGGAAATCAGATGAACACATATAATTTTGATTGTATATTATTTTCAAAAATTGTCTTTGGATGACTTCGAGATTGTACAGAAAATTTTGTTTAACACCTCCCCACCCACGAAAATCATAATTCAGTTGAGACTAAATCAGAGAATAATAAAGCTTTTCAAGATGTTTGACACAGAGGAATTTTTTCAAATGGTAGAATTTGTGTAAGAGGCATCTCAGTTTTTTTATTATTTGAGAAATTTGAAAATTCCATCTCAGATGCCTATCAATCATTATACCTGAATTTTTAATATATTCAGTTTCATGAACTTGAAACTTACTGTTGATTTTGAGTTTACAATAACTTCACAAAAACCTTTCGAAACTTTTCAATGCTATCAAAAGATTCTTAAAGGCCCTACAACATCTTAAATACTGTTGCCAATAGTTCTGTTCACAGGTTATTCATTTGAAATTCATGTGATGTCGTGGTGATTACAATTTTCAAACTTCTGGACTATTGTAGGTATCAGGAGCTTTAGCAGATCTGCTGTCGCATTATGCTTCCCTTCTCGCGTCCCAGGGCAACTTTACCTCTGCTCTCACCTACCTCGGTTCATCCAACGATGAGAAAGTTTCATCTTTGAGAGACCGCCTTCATGTAGCTCTCGGTCAGAAGCCATTGAACCCTCAAGAGATACGGCAACAGCAAAGTAGAAGGAGTAGTCAGAGGCAGTCTTTCTCCAGCAATTCAACAAACGCATTCAATACTACCAATCAGTTTCACAATCCCCAAAATCAGTTTGGTACCATCTCAGGACAAACTCCTTTGACACAAGCCCCCCAGTACGGACAAAACCAATTCAATACAGGACTACCGAACTCTACTGTAAATAGTCAACCTTGGCAGACCCAAGCTGTTGCCCCACTGACTAACTATACTCAACCACCACAAACCTTTTCACCAGCTCCCCAAATGATGCCACCAACTCATCCACCCAGACCTACTAGTGTTGGATCAACCCATGGTGAGTGTATTTCGATTGATTTAGTTATTTCTTCAGGTTTTTCATACAAAGTAAGTTTTTCTTGGCAAGCGATTGAAAGACTCTACAGTTGGTCACAATTGTAATTTCATGTTTATTGAAGATTAGTATAACTACTGCTCTTCGAAGAGCAGTAGTTATACTAATAACCTCGGCCGCGAAAGCCTCAACCATTTTGTCTTTATTGAAGATGTTTATATTATTCACTGTGATTATATAGCTCATAGAGTGGGAAAAAATAGAATATAATAGATTGTACACAAGCAAATTGACAGTGTATAAAACAATATAGTCAACAATATAGCGTTCTCCTCATATAAACTGTTTATTAGAAAACAAACCATTCATTACAAATTTTCCTTGGCTTTTGTACAATGCAAACATTACCACCATTTCTGGGTGCTATCACTTTGTTTTATTATTGTGCTTACATAGTTAATAATAATAATCTTTATTAATCCCAAGAAACTACAGAGTTTATAACAGGGATAAAAATCAATAGTAATCAACTAAATTATTTGGTTACAAAATAAAACAGTGTACAACACAAATTAATAATAACATTATGTGAGAATACAAAATGAAAGTTGTAATTAAATTAAATAAATATATGGAGATCAGAATTTCAACTAGAGAGCAAAAATTTTTTCAGTTCAGATTTGAATTTTCTTGTTTTTGGAAGCATTTTCAGTCTATCTGGAAGTTTATTGTATATTTTAACACCAAAATGATATATTGATTTCTCTCCAAATTTAGAACGATAAGGTTCAACAATTAATTGTTTGGTTTGTCTGGTATCATGATCATGAATTGTATTAATTTCACTGAAGTTTATACTTGAAGGTTTGATTTTTTTTCTAACTGAATGTATAAAACAACATATTTTTGATTGAAAAGCAGATTGAATATTCAAAAGACCATGCGGTTTATATAAATTTGAGGTTGGTTCAAGATATGGTAATTTGAATATACACTTCATAATTTTATTTTGTAGTCTTTCGAGAGGATTCAATATTGATGTATTGGCTGTTCCCCAAATTGAAATCAAATACTGGAGATTTGAATATATCAAACAGAAATAAATACACCTTAGATATTTTTTAGGAAGGAACTGTCGGATTCTGAATAATATTCCTAGAAGTGGTCTGACTTTTTTTTTTCAACATTTCTATATGGGTATTCCAATAGTCTCTCGTCAATGTACAGCCCTAAGAATTTTGTTGTTTGGCAATATTTAATAATTTTGTTTTCGAAAGCCAAATTCTCTCTCTATTTGTGGTTCTGTTTTTGGTAATCAACATTACTGAGGATTTTTCATAATTCTAACTCAATTTGTGATAATTTAGCCAAGATGACATAGATTTCAAGTCATCAATCATGTCATCATATATTTCTTTGGTGTTACTAGAAAAATAAAGTAGTGTTGTATCATCCGCGTATAATTTGATATTTCCCTTCAATAATAATTTTGAAGCAGAATTAATATAGATCAAAAATAAAACTGGACCCGAAATGGAGCCTTGCGGAACTCCACAAGTGATAGTCTTTAGTGAGCTGGGTTTTTTGCCTAGGTGAACAAATTGTTTTCTATTAGACAGATAATTTGTGAACCATTTATGAATGATCCCTCGAATCCCAATGCTTTCCAATTTTTTTAATGAAATTTTGTGGTCAACTGTGTCGAATGCCTTTCGCAAATCAAGAGATAATAGTCCACATTTCATGTCGCTATCCAGTTGTTGTTGAATATTTGAAATGACATCCATTACTGCAGACTCAATATCACTCGATCTGCGAAAGCCATATTGACCTGAATACAAATATTTTGCTGATTCTAGATAATCTATTAATCCGTTGTTCATTACTCTTTCAATAATTTTGGAAAAGACGCGAAGAACCGAAATTGGTCTATAATTATTCATATCACTATAAACGGGTGGACTCCAAAGACTTCCAGTATGATTTCAAAAACGAATATTTTGTCAAAATGTATCAAACACTATTTCTGCATTTAGGATTATTGGGAAACGAGGTTAGTTTTGAGGAATATAAATGAAGCAGTTGACAATTTGAATGAAATGTTAGTTAAACACTGTATTTTATGCAAGCTGGTAGGTTACAGAGATTAACGGTCATTTCAGTTTGGCATACTGTCATTAACATCCTTTTCCATCATGGGGATAAATTTTGAATTGGTGATTGCAATTTTAACAGACTTTCAACAGAATCAATAATCTAACTGTTCCCATTTTGCTTTTTGAATATTTTTGATTATTGAATGACTAGCTTGTGTGGCAATATGTGCAACACCATGACTAAAGTATCATTACTCTAGGTGGATCCGCCGGTGGGTTGCCATCAAGAAAGTATGTGCTTGACCCATCAGTTTCTTCCAATCCGTATGGCCAAATTGGTAGCCAGTTCCCTGCACAACCTGTGACTTCTTTCCAAAATAATGCCTTCACCAGCGGTTCATATGCGCCAGCACCAGTTGGTTCCTCTTCAACTCCAGGCATGCCTAATCTCAACCCTATTCTACCAAATAATCCATCCGTTCTCAATCCGACTCTCAATCCCATCCCCAATACGACATCAATGATGTCAACACAAGGATACGGTGGGTCTTCGTTACCACCACCCCCAACTACTGAAACTATACAGCCTGCTTGGAATTCCTTTGCAGCACCATCTGGGTGGAATGACCCTCCCCCAATCAATAGAGCTCCCAAGCCACAGGTGAGTTTTTTTTCTCCAATTGACGCAAATATTATTTTAAAGACACATCAATCAGCAAAGTATTACTTTTCCTGCCTAGGCCGCAAAGTAAGGACTTTCCTTCCAAGTCGTTATCACTGTCCATAATGTTGTCGAACTATAATTATTATGAATATATACATTTCCATAGCAACCAATCATTCCAACACTTGCGATTCCTATAAAATTTTGTTTTGAATCATCACTACAGGAAAAATAAAAAGATTATGAGAATTGTAGTAATTTGAAAATACAATATCCGACATATATCATTTCAAACAATCGGAGAAAAAAATTATATATTAAGCTCGGCAGCAAAGTAGATTGGCTGCCTTAGCTGAATTCCTAGCCTAGCTAGACCCGGATATGAACTATTAGCGGTGGCAGTAAATCTACTACTTTGCTACATAGTAAAAAAAATAACTATTTTCTGATACTTTGGCCAACATTTTCTTTTTGGAGCTTGGCTTTCTGTTTGAGTTTAATTATAATCAGATATCGGATGAAGAAATGAATTCTTTATTTACATTCCAGTTTGTTTGCATATACATTCTTTTTCATTTCCTAGGCAAAATATTTTTGGGAGCAATACTCCCTGTACCATTTTTATTAAAAAAAATTTTGATTTCATCAAGCGCTCTCCAAGCAAGCAACAGCCAATATTAAATTCTTGCCCAGCAAACATTAGCAAACGAACGACCTAATATGATAGTTAAAATTCAAAATTGACGAATCATAAGATATATAAATTTCGTTATCTTGCCAATTTCAATATTCACTCTCTATTTTTACCCGAGAACTACTATCGTGGTATTCGAGTTCAGAGTCACTGAACGTTTCATCAAATTAATGGACTTTGATTATTGATTGATTTCTATGAATTGAGGAATCAGTGCAGCTATAGCGCAAATAATACGGAAAATGTGGAAATCCAAATATCTTTTATTTTCAATATCCCCGCAGTTTATTTTTCGTAGCCTGAAGTTGTATATTATATATAAATGAAAAATAAAGTAGTGAAAGATAATCCACCCTTTCCTAGAACAAAATCACAGTTTGTCAATGCATTTCATAATATAAATAAGATGTTTTTTATAATTTATTCAAAATCAATTTTAATACAAATTCATATCTTCTATTCCTTAGTTCTTATGATGTTCTGTAAACATTACATTTTCCTTTATGTGTGACTAAACGTAAAAAAAAGTGTTTGTTTGTATCCTATTCATCAATAACACAGCAGTGCTTTGACATGTCATTGGGTATGCATCTAATTAACATATTTTAAAATTGTCAACATGAGGAATATCATACGATATTTATATTAAATCAGATCAAACATAATCACACTGGTAACACTGGTAAACATTTTAAAATTTTCAGTATGAAAAATACATACAATTTACTCTCTGATATTTGAAAGTCTGCTATGTCATAATAGGCAGCATGTTGGAGGTGATCCTTGAGTACCCTCTTGAATTTGACTAGGGGAAAATTTAATTAGTTGACACCAATCATTTGTTCATTGGTAGATGACAACCTGCTGCTATATGGAATAGAGAAATGAGATTTAGTCCTGGTATTATAGTTGTGAATATCGCCATTTACTCTATATTTGTGCATATGATTTTTCATGTAAATGAAATTGTTAAAATCATTGCTGGGGGAAAAGTAAGAATTTTGGATTTGATATACCACAGTTTAGAACTCTCAGCATTTGGTATCCCTGCCAATGCTCGTGCAGTGTTTCATCCTCGAACTCAATAAACCTTTCATTATAAATATAAATATTTTTGTAGATTGAGTTGTTGTAATATTTAAGTATCACAATGAAAAAACTTGGTCAAATTCTGCAAATTGAGATCTTTATTCTGGATTATGGGGGCTATATAATGATATTTTTTTGTTTGCAGTTGAACTAGTAGTGTTTTCATTATTTATAAATTTCAGGCAAAACCAGAGATACCAACGAATGAACCGATCACCCATCCTATTTACGGTTCCAATCCCGCACAACCGTTACCAACTAATGGTTTTGATAACATGAACCAAGCTCCTGTACAGCCTCACAATCCCTCTGTTTATCCTCCGAATCCAACAGTTTTCCAACCTCCAGCAGTACAGAATAACTTTGCACCTCCGAGTTTTAATCCTGGTAATTTCAACCAAAATGCAGTCCCTAGCGTTGCCCAACAACTTCAAAATGTCTCTGGTACAGTGAGACCGGAAAAGCCTCAACCTGTTGAGAAAGCTCCCATACCTGAGGAACATATCCACATGAAGACTGTTTTCGATGAATTGAGGAACCAGTGCAGCTATAGTGCCAATAATCCGGTAAATGTGGAATTCCAAATATCTTGAACATTTTTATTTTCTATATCCTCGGTTGATTTTTCGTAAACTGGATTCGTCCACGGTATACAAGTTGAGACTACTTCGGTTTTAAAATAGTTCAATAAAAAAAAAAAAGATGAAAGAGGTGACAAGACCGCTACACGTGTTTCGATATGCAGGGTTTTTCTTAATGATATTTTAATATTCAGGGATGTCATTTTTGTCAATTTTGAAAATAAAGTTCTGAATGTATTAACTCCTGAACTACAGTGTGTTGAGGATTCAAGAAAAAACTTTTTTTCACTTTGGTATGACAACAAATGTTGACATTTTGTGAATTGTACTAACATCTATTTTACAATTTTATCAAAGGTAATACCACGAGTCCTTCAAATTTAATCGATAAATTTTCATTTTCCACAAAAACTTTTTTATTTGGCAAAAGTATGAAAACAAACCGATTGATAAAATCACGAGTCCTTAGGACAAGTGATTTTATCTAATTCGTTTTGTTTGAATGCTTTTGCCTCAAAATAAAAAACTTTGAGTGTTTCGAAAATGAAAATGTATCTTATTAAATTTGAAGAACGAGTTGTATTTGGAGAGATTATATTTTGAACAAATAGAAGGAAGAACAATTTAATTGATCAGTATTTCATTTACATAAGAAGGAAAAGAGAATAGGTGAAAATTTTACAAATTTGAAATGTCAAACAACGATGTATGCCCTCTATGATCCAGAAGAGATATGATGCTTACGCAGTGAATATGATAATGCTTGCGATACGATACCAAGAGATGGCGTCACACATCTCTTTGTACAAGGTTGATAATTGAAAATTTCTTATGAAATGAAAATCGCGCCAGAAGGAACATAAAATCATTCGTTATGTCGTTGTATCAAAATCTTCATGCTACGGTTCCTTCTCATACAACAAAAAATGAATTGTATTTAATAAAAACTAATTGTACGCCATCTTCATTTGAGTTAAGGAAACTTAAATATTTGAATCGGTCGTTCGCTATATCTGTCATAAAATTGGGGCTATGAGCTATTTACGTGTTTGAGTGTTCATTGAAATGTGTTATGTTATTATTATGCTGAAAAAGTGAGAAGTGAATGACTATTATTAATAAGGTAACTCTTCATTAATGATAATTTATATAAATATGAGCCAGTTCAATAGAATCGACGCGGTAAACCGTATAGTTTTGACAGTTCAAAGGTAAACAACGTTTTATCGAAAGGACCAGGCAGTTTTATCAGTATAATACCCAATGATTGGCTAGAATAACCATAAAATAACCCGCTACTATTGGTTGAAATGCCAAAAACGTCACATTTTGACTAGTGAAAAAATGAATAATCATTATAAAATCATTCTATCACATATATTTTTGTTTAAATTTACATTATCTGTTTTCCACATAAGTGGTCTAACTAGAGAGATGCAAGTGAATGAATTTTATTTTGAAAAAACCGTATGTTCAACGAAAAAAACAACAACAACAAAGGAATAGATATGCTCAGAAAGGAGTGATGTCGAAAATAATTTTCCCTGTGAGAAAAAGCAGTGGCGTTTAATTTAACTTTTTAAATGATTCAATGCAAATCCTTTACGTACACTTGCAAGAATAAAAAATTGTACCTTTGACCATGAAGCCTATTACCATAGTAGGCATGTGTCACCAATTTTACCCTGAGGCCAGATTCTATTTCACGAACTCGATTCTCGAGTAGGTCAGACTGTGACTATACACGCGTTGTACTGAAGAAAACAAATGCACATTCTAAACAATTCGATAATCGAATTCGTGAAATAGAATCTGGCCTCGAAGTCCCAACACCAGGATTTCAAGTCCTCTTAGCCTTATCAAAGTGACCGCAGCGGACAAAAAGTGTCTGTGAACGAAAATAACTTGCTTTTAAAAATTTTTCATCAGGAAAATAATACTTGTCCTATTTTGTAGAGGTTGACGGAAAATATTTATCACACTTCCATATATACTACCATAATATTAAGAATTGATGTGTTGAAGGATAGGTCACTGTCACTAGTCTAATTTCGTAAACAACTTGCATATAACTCCAAATTGCTTACACAAAAAACTATTAAACTAACGTTTCAGAAACCAAATTTGCTTCAAGAACAAGTTAGTAAAATGCCTATAGAACTTAGGAAAGTTTTTCTTCAGTTATTTGCACTTTGATGCTTTTGTTGAAATCCTCTTACTGATAAAACGCTGATACTTGATAAAACCTATTCTGTGAGGTAGATAAGATGATGTTAATGAGTTACAGGATGCATGAGAAATGTTTTTTCACTCCCACTGTTTCAAACCATTCATTATATATTCGACAGCTGTTAGGTAATGGCTCATTTAGAATACATGTGTATTCTAAATCAATGGCGGCCGCTTCGGGAAATGTTTTTTTAAACGATGAGATATGTAACATTTGACCTGATAAATTTGATCTCATGACTACATCAATGGCCCATAAACCAAATTCAGTGAATTTTAGTTCCAAATACTTTGAAAAATTGAATAATAAATTTATATAAAGTAACAGATAATATGACTTTGGATCATCTGATTGATTATGAAAAATCTAACTATATATATAAATTATAAAAAAATCTTCAGAAATGTAATATAAAACTGTCAAAAAATTATGATTTACATGGCCACAATACCAGAATATCAAATAACTTTCATTTGAATATGATTCATTCCAATAAAGGAAAAATAACCCCATTTCATCAGCATTAATAACTTTCAATGAACTACCAGAAAAAATAAAATCATCCAAATCTATTCATATTTTTTCAAAAGAACTTGAAAAATATTTGCTTGCATAATGATGTTCACCAAATTATCAAATGAATATTATACTCCAATTTATTATTTATAGTACATAATTTTATGATGTTTTTTTTGACTTCCTCATACCGGACCCTGTTCTGTCTGGAAGCTGTATATTGAATAAATAAACAAATAAATATTTTTAGGAAACTCGTTGTTTAACAGTTTCTGGATTGCTACGGTATGTAGGTATATTCATGAAGCAAGCAATTTTGTCACCTATACTTGCTGTCATCCAGTGTTTCGTTGATCATTGAAAATGAGGATTAACAAAGGAATTTGTGCTACACCAGCGGAAATTACCGCACAAGTATTGTGGGAGTAGAAAAAGTACACTGCACAACTCGAGGATAAGGCTACGTGCACCCGCGAATTGCCGCACTCGGCTAGGCTAGGCTCACAATTTTCGCTCATGGGTACTATATAATATAATAATAATAATATAATATAATAAATTTATTCACACAATAAAAAAATGAATGGAATAACATTGAAAGAAGTACAATTGCATGTGAATAAAATACTCGGTGAGTTAACACTTGTTCCGAGATTAAAAAGCACATCATACATCCTAAATAATAATAACAATCTGAGTATAGTTCCATAATAAAATAACATAAACGTTACAAATTATAAAAACACATGCAATGCTGCAGGGAAGTGGGTCGATGATTAAAAGTTGATAGGTATTTTTTTGTGTACAGTCGAAATACAAGTTGTGGAAGAAACAATAAAAAAATAGCGAATTGTATATACAAACAAACAATAGTTGAAAAGCAGGCAATGTATCTAGATATTGGTTCAGTGAGATTTTGATGTGTCTATTATGTTGTGGATAGTGGAACTCTGGGAGTGCTGAATAAAAAAAATTTCAATTTTTTTATTTTATTTAAGTTTTTCAATTCATCGGGAATAGCGTGATATATTTCGTCATGAATATGGTATAGATAGTAAATTTCTCCCTCTTGTATTGTGGCCGTGATCTCTTATAGCCCGTTTGGTTTTATGATACATAGCACATTTCTTGAAGAATTCCTGTCTAATATCAAGTTTTTGTGCGGTTGAATAAATATGTTCTGTTGGGAAATCTTTTTTCTTATGAAGCATAAGTTTGAGAAATCTCCTATGCAGAATATCTATTGGAGTTATATGTGTTTTAAGTGCTGCCCCCCAAGCCAAGATACCGTATTTCAGATGACTTTCAACTAGTCCATAATATACAACTTTCAGCTGTTTTTCAGGTATCAACTCACTCAAACATCGAAATTTGTAAAGTATGAATTGCAGCTTCTTGATAATGTACTGAATATGAGCATCCTACTTCAAGTGTTCATCAATGAAAATTCCTAGATATTTGATATTTTGTTTCGGATGAATAAAATGAGATGACCCACCAAAATATATTTCTATTGCGTTGAAATTGGGTAAAAATGCTTTGCTGCAGCTATTCATCCCCATTATTATGTAATATACTATCACTTTATTTAAATATTGAGAGATGGCATATTCCATCGACTAGGATATTTCATATTTTCAGATATTGAGAGAAATCATCAATACCATAGTTTCCCTTTGTAATAAGGTGTTATATCGATTAGGAATTCGAAATAACTCACATAATTGAGAAATATTTAATTTTTATGAATTTTAAAGGATTGTTTTGTTTTTTAATTCATTATTAACCTTCTATATCATAACTTGTCAAACTATTATAAATACCGCTCTCATTTCACCAATTATAATTAATATTCATTTATAGCAAACCAAAAGGAAATTGGAGGACGTTGGTCGAAAATTGGAATCTTTATATGATTCACTTAGGGAATACAAGGTAAACATCTACTTGATTCGTGTAATTTGTCAATGATGAGTAACTTCTTCATTTCAGCTGTCTCCTAATACATTAGGCTCTCTTCATGAAATGGTTCAACTGATCCAAAGTGGCGATTATGCAGGAGGATTAAATCTACATACTCAGTTAGTTTCCGGGCCGGACTTTGCTCAAATTGCCAGTTTTATGCCGGGGGTAAAAGTATTATTGCAATGTGCTTTACAATTACAAGTATATTTAAGATAGAAAACATAAATATAATAACATTTATAAGAATGATCAGTTAGTTGAATAGTTCATTCAAGATGGATTCAGAAAACTATAATGATGAACAAAACATTTCCAAGTGAAATTCAACTTGGTCACTAGATTATTGAAGAGATGTGTTATATATTTTCATGATAAAAAAAGGATCTTCCTATTCAGCTTATATGCAGGAAACTCAAGTAGGATGTTTTAATATAAACTTTGGAGAAATAACAATCATCTCTTTTCAATACTCGTTTTTTGAAACTTTTATCATTTTACATTTTGTTTTAAAACAAAATTCCCTGATAATGCGAAGGAATGCTTTTAAAATGTTTTTTTTAAGAAACTTCACATATATGTGCAAAATCGTGAAATTCTGTCAAATGTGGTATCACATCATAGCTTCTAAACCTAATTTCTATACTAAAAATTGTATATTACGATTGTGTTATATATTCGATGATTTTATTATCCAAAATTTTTTTGTTAAAAATATTTAATTTTCTATTCAAGTTCACGAATACTAAAAAGATTGTACAATGAAAGTTTATAAGGTGCTTTCTAATAAAAAGTTGAAATATTTGTCTGATTCAAAAACCAACATGACCCTCCCTATCAAATCTACAAGTTTCCAACTGGTATATGGATGAGTGTTTGAGATGACGTTGCCTGAGAAAATAAAAGGAACTGAATTGAGTTGCATTTCAGATACACCTTTACATTTCAAATGAATGAATCTATGAATCCATAGAAGAAAAATCCCCAATTGTTTGTTTATTTCTAGATTTAGCTAAAGCTTTCGATTCAGTGAGTCATGAGTTATTACTACAAAAATTAGAAAAAATTGGATTTCGTGGATTGAGTTATTGATGAAAAGTTATCTAGAAAATCGAAAAGTATGTGTCAAGCTAGCAGGTGACTATATTAGTTCAGAAAAAAATTTGAATTATGGAGTTCCACAAGGAACAGTTCTAGGTCCTGTGTTATTTAACATATTCCTGAATGACATTTTTTATGTGAAAACAAGAGGTTCCATACACAGTTTTGCAGATGATACTGTTATAATCTATATATCAAATACATGGCAATCTCTTAAAATACTCTTACAAAATGACTTTGAAAATATAAAAAATTGGTTCGACAATAACTTATTGACTCTCAATTTCGAGAAATCACATTATCTCCCCTTTACTTCTTATAGAAATCATCTACCTTATCTTGGACCAATTAAAATAAATGACTCATATATGAAAGAAGTCGACCATATCAAATATTTAGGCATCATGATAGACAGGCATTTAAAATGAAATTTCCAAATTGATTATCTAATAAAAAAATTACGCCCTCTATTGCCAAGCTTCAAATTTCTTCATAATATCCTTAGTAAAAAACACATGGATATGATTTATTTTTCTTTATTTCAATCTCAAATAAATTATGGTATACTGTCATGGGCGGGGGAGTTAATCAGAATTATCTGAAAAATTTGGAAAATTTATAAGAATGGTTTTCAAAAATCATGTAAGGTAAAAATATTCGATATTCCTCCAATAAATTATTTTGTGAAAGTGAAAAAATGGATATCAGACAACTATTTTGTCTTAATATAATAACTTACATATTTTCTCATAAAAACTGCTGTAAGTATAATAAACATTTATATAATACACGAAATAAAAACAAAATTACTGCTAAAAATAAAATTTCCAAAACCAAATCACAAAAAAACTTTTTATATTTAGCATCATTTATTTACGATAAATTACCAAATTCGATTAAAGTAACAAAGTCAAAATATTCTTATAAAAAACTGGTGAAAAAATGGATTCTTGAAACTCCCAGATTATTTTTCCAGAATCTTATAGAATTGAAATTTCCCATGTGACTGCCAGTGTGCTGATTATACCGTCATTTTCATTTATTGTTCAAATGGTATTATATTATTAAATCATTTATTTTTAATCCATAATAATTATTCAATAAAATATCTAATACTTACAAGTGCAATAACTTCGTAAGGTTTAAATATTCACATATTATTTATTTTAAAATTGTAATATTGAGATTTATTGTGGATAAATTGTTATTATTATAACCATAATTACACTGATGGAAAGAGAAATTTACTCGTGGAGGGCAGTTAAACCATCTGAAGGAATTAAACTCCTTGTTTTGTACCAACCAACTTCGTAATTACTTGGGGAGATGAAGCTGGGTTAGAAGAGCTACACAAAAAAAGGCATGGTGTGACACTATTTGAAGGTCGTACGATATGAGATTTTTCTTAATGATAATATAATTGAAATTTGACTTGAAATTAGTTTTTCTTGGAAATCAACATCCTTTTAGTCGACTCGTGCCTGAAAATTTGACAATTTTGAATAAATAAGTAGTGTATTAGAAATTTCCAACAATTTTGAAAGAAGTCAAATGAATTTTTTACTTTTTTCACTTTATGGTGACATTTGAAGATTTTTCATTTTTATAATTTTCAGAACTTTCTGTTGTATCATATTCGTATTTAATATATTTACGAGACCTGCCGCTGATATCTGATTCAGGAAATACTTTTATGTCAAACTAGCTTATTATTAATTTTATCTACATCCGTACTGTAATAATACACTTATATGCCCACAACCCGTTTTATAATGAAATCCATTACGATACAGACGATACAGATTTTCAACCAATAGAAACCCATTATTTTTCAATCAAGCATGATGTGCAAGCTTTGCATTTTGACGTTTGTCAAGTCAAAATCAGTAGGTATTACATTTTTGAAGAATTTAGTCAATTTTCGATAATCGAATGAAAATGTCTTATAGCAGTGATATAGAAGAATTAACAGCGACTCCTCCACAGATGTCTTAGACAAGAAAAAAATTCAATCGAAAGGATTATATTTTCATTTGACAAATACAACACATATGTTTTTATTTTCGATCGAATCAATTGAGCTGCCATAGCCGGGTGGTTAATGGCGCCGGCAATGATCAAAAATGTCCGGGTTCAATTCCTGACCTCGGCAGAGATTTTTTTTCATTTTTTTTCTTTTCATTTCTCGTGGTTATACCAATAATTATAATTTTGTAGAATTTTTCGAAGAAATACGATTGATTACCTACTATTATTGTGTTCAATATAAATACCTAATTATATAATATTTTTAGTTCTTCATTTATTGAGTGTAGATAAAATAGCGTATGCAACTCTTATGAAATGGTTATTAATACACTGGCATAAACCATACGAAACTCACCTTCGGCTCGTTTCGTATCCCGGTTTATGCTCATGTATTAATAACCATCATTACATGATCGTTGCATAATATACTATTTATTGCTCAGTTACGAAGTCTTAATAGTGTATAGTGCGGGCATGAAGTTGACGTTTTGAGATCGACCCCAACGATAATATCTACCTTAAAAAAAATTCAAATGTTTCAATCAAGTTGAATTTCGTTTTTTTTTATCAAATATTCATATTGCAGATGCAATCACCAACCATTACGACATAAAATAAGTTTGTTGCATCACGGGTATCATTCACTAAATTCATATGTCCTTGGCTTTGTGAGACCGTCGCTCCCGAGGAATAAACATCTGCTTTATACCTTTGGTAATTATGAATAGTATTGTCACGTACCGTCAAACGGGGTAAAGTGAATAAAAAAATGAGGTTTTTTGAGCATATCTCTGAAAAATTAACCGATATTCTTTAGGTCCTTGCCGATTATAAGGTCTTTTTAGCGACATAGTACCATCAAGGACTTTACCCACCACTTTGGGTTAAAATCAATCATTATACTAATGTTTTTAAAATACATACATTGAAACGAATACCAAAACTACAACAGAAAAATGAGAAAATGCACAAAATAAAATATATTTATTCTTGGAAAATACAAAATATGGTATTCCTCTCAAAAGTAATCTTTGGAAATGGTAAATAATGAAAAATATTAATTAGAAAAATCAATTCTATTCCACTTTTTCGAACTCATCTGGATCCCGCGGCTTGACTTATGGTTAAGTTTCCATTTCACACGACTGTCACAGCTCTTTGCACTTTTATTTTTGATTGTAATTGCACTTTCCACGAATACCAAGCTTTTTTTCATAAACTACAGGCATGCTGAAAAAAGAGAAAATATAGTTCAGTCGTCAGAAATTATGAAACTCTGTTTCGTCATCCAGAAAAACACAAAAACAATATTTACAGAAATTATCCCGTCACAACTTCCTTCTTCCCCCACTCTTTCATCATATAAAGACACTTCCGGCAGTAATTTGAGGATTATAATCATCAATATCAAAATATCCTAATAATTAACATGTAATTACCCTATATTTAGCTTTCATTCAGATTGATTCATTTTACCCCTTAAACAATTGAAATGAAAAAAAAAGTTGATATAAATTTTTCTAATTTCGTTCAGCAAAACCTGGCGGATAAAAGATGTTTTTTGTTATTAATTGATAATTTATAAATTATTATTTCCAATAAAGATAAAATTTGAAAAAAGGCTGTTGTTTCACTATAAAATGAATGAAAATATTTTTCATAACTGGATTTCGTACATGACTTAAGGGCGCCAAAATAATGTCCTGCACGCGGTCACCGCTCAGCCTTGTGGGGGACCTGAGTACTTATTCTATTTTGATCACTTTATTACGAATACTGAAAAATATATTGAAATTTCAAAAACAATTCAATCTCACGACTTGAAGAAACTGCGATACAATTTTATAGTGAAATAGACTTTTCTCAATTACGAAGATAAGTTGGAGTTACCAAGGCAAGTAAATTGTTTGGAAAATATTCCTATATTTCAATATCAATTGACATCAAATTTGACACTATTAGTGCAAGCGCTGCGAAACATTCCGTTTGAAAAAACCGATGACCTCATTCTGATTGATGATTTGAGTTGAGGAAGACTTGATGAATAATATTTCGGAGGTTGCCGGACGGAATTATGGTCCAATATTTTTTTTTTCGGCCCTATAATAGGTTCCGATTCCATCGCTGTAGCTGCGAAAAAAAAAATTGTTATTGACTATTGACACCTGGTTCAGGTGAGGTATGGAAAAACGGCATGATCTAATTCAATACAAATTTAATGAAAAAAGTGGTTTACCTATTAATAAGTAGTGAAAAATTAATTCAGGTAAGTTTTGACAGTAACTTCCGATGCATTTGCAAAGGGATATACAATTGATATCGCTCATTCTACAAGTGCAAAACATTATCAGGCATTCAGCATTATATTTGCAAAGCCTAATCAAAGAATGTGGCTTATGTGGTTTTGCCATTCGCACCGGGTACAACTTTCCATCTCGTCTTTCATAACCGAATTGGAGTAAGTTCGAAGGACCATGTATTGCAGCCCTTAAGCAATGTAATTACAAAACATCAAAAGTTCTTATAATTTCAGACACATTTGAATTGAATCCCAGCTTGAAAGAGTATTTTTGTCCGATCCTTCAAACCAAGTCCCTCAACAACTACTTTTCGATAGCTTATGACAAAAGTGGATGTGGAGTACGAAAACATGGGAATCTGCACAATTTATAAAAACTTGTTCAATTCCTCCACGAACAGCAACAAAAATATGGCTGAAAATCCTTCAATCTGCTTCTAGGTGATTGGACTTCAAGTCTAGCAATTTAGAAGACTTATTACCTTGGAGCTTGAAGATTTTTTGGAGTCTTCATATCCACCGGTAATAAAAAGTTCTGTTTCAGCATTGATTTTTGAAAAGTTGGAGAATACTTGCAGGGGTATTAAACAAGCTGCAGTTTATTCTTCAAACAAGAAAAAAAAACCTTTTGCAGCCAGCTGGGATTTTAGTTGAACGACTTGATATAAATATTTTCAGTCCGTTTCAGTTAGTTTCGGTTTAACAGTGTGTGAGGTGTTCTTTTTTTAAATGATTTATTCAACGTAGGCCTGTTTCTCCTACCAAGGGCAATCATCGACGCCGTCACCACATATCCCCCAACCGGAAATTTTGCGAACACTCTGGTATTCCAATCAGAGGTAGGGATCCTTCACGAGTTCAACAACCATGGACTCAGGACCGCCGGCTTTATGTCTCCTCCGAAGGACAGCATATCCCCAATATATCTTGTGTTCATTGATATATTGCCTGCGAGCTATGATATAATACTTTGCTGCAGTTTTATGAGCTTTCGACGCGGTCTTTCCCTGCTGCTTGACTAAACCTGAAGAGCTATGCCATGCCCGTGAGGTATTCTTTTCATCATTCTATTGTTAATTAACTATCATGATTGTAACGTGCATAGAATCTTCACCACTTAATGTTCCCTTGAAAGTCATTGTCACAGTGTATAAGATTGTTCAACAGTGTACTATATGTTTCGATTTAGTTAGGTAGGTGGTGAATGAATTAGGCTAGAGCTGTATGTTGCGGTGTATTTCTGTTCATTACACTGATACATATCACTAAACACCGCCAATGCTTCATGGAGTGTATTGCCTGACAATTTTAGATTCCAACTGCTGAATGAGGCTTGTATGAAAGTCTTCCATTTCGGCGTAAATGTGCATTTCTTCGCGGCATCTTCTATAAGAATTTCATCACACAACTTGTCCTTTGGTGTAAGTTCAGTAGTGGATAGTTCTTTCCGTAATTCTTTAGCACACATGACGATTCTGCTACATCTAGCCGACGTACACATTCAGCTATTTCCTTAATGAACTTCCTCTATGAAAACCAAAGAAGATTGCTTCCTCTCAGTAAGATATGAGAATAAAACCTTGTCACCAAATTTATCGATCAGCATCATTTTGAGATCACGATTAGAACTACATCCCCTACTTCAGCAAGTACAGTCATGCGTTGAGCCAAGTATGTCAATTCGAAAGCGGTCGTCGAAACACCGTCTTTTATATCCGCCATTAATTCGTCAAAAGCAGCCAGTAACTGTTTTTGTGATGTTTGTTGTTGGTCGAACTCTTTCGTTACTAGAAGATTTTGGTTATTAAACGAAATTTCTGTAACACGATGTATGATATTGGAAGTTTCTGCAAACAAATCTTCCGGTGTTTCGTATAACAAATTTTTGTGAAAATTTCATAGATTTTCGACGCGAAGTATTAAAAAACAGCAAAGCTGCTGAAATTTCAGTTGAAAGATTACTTTATTTGTTTTGGTTTTTGTCGAACAGCATGAGTCACTCGACGAATCACTGTTGTTACTTTTCGATTTGCGGGTCAGTTGATGGGCCAGCTACGCCCTGTGTTGATGATGAAGCTTTTTCTTCCAGCACTCTTATGCAGTGACGACAAGGAATTTTTTCTTCGCCGATATAGCTGGCCATGCAACTTTTATACCACGAGAAGTGTTCTTCATCAGCATTCGGATCAAACAACTTCTCAAATTTGTCTGAAATTTCGTCTTTGCGTCGACTTGCTGCATTTGAATAGTTTCTTTTGGTTCATTCACCAGTTCACCATAATTTTTCGTTCGCCTTTTTTTTAATTTTTTAATTATAGCGATATTTATTCACTTTTAAAAAAGTTATCACAAAATTCGAAGCACTGCTATAATTATGGAAAATGTATCTGTTATAATAATGGATGAAGTTCAGCTATAACTGAAGTCACAAAAACTGTTGAGAAAAGCGCGGTTCGCTCCAAAACTCGAGAGAAGGTAAGTGACGCTGGAAGGAGATTTATAATAAAACTGACAACGGGCTATTTTGGCAACTTTCAGTTCCAGGTTTGAAAGGATATTGCAAAAACATTCCAGTCGAGAAATAGCGGTCAATGGTTTTTGCATTCTATACAACATATTTTTTCACAACTACAGCGATGGAATCGAAAACTCCTATTGAAGGTCCGAAAAAAAAAATTGGACCATAATTCTGTCCGGCAACCTCCATAATATTATTCATCAAGTCTTCCACAACTCAAATCATCAATCAGAATGAGGTCATCGGTTTTTTCAAACGGAAATGTTTCGCAGCGCCCGCTCTATATGGCAAATAAAAGATGTGAAGTAAAGAAAAATAGTCCAGTGACTATCAAAAATTCTGATGAAGATCGATATGGACCTTTGAAATATTCTTCTGCTGGAGCCTCAACTCAAGGTGAAAAAAAGGATTTTTTGTCTCAAGACCAACGCAACGTCCTTCTTTCAATATATTTGTATGTGGTAATATATAATAAACGAAAAAATCAAAATATAAAACAAAATTAAAATATAATGCTCGACGTCGAGGAAAACCCGCCTGCAACGTCATTCTTGTGTTTGATGTCGTACAGCTTCAAAGACGGTCTCGCGCTCCAGCTCCAAACTGTCGTTGTTAAGTAGCAACTGCAACTTGGGATGCAACATAGCGTACGACAGATCGTCCACATCTAACACATCTTCCCTGCTGTAGAAGAGTATGTACGGTGTATCCGACGGCGAAAATCGACTTAGGTCTTCTTGCGTCGCCTTGGAGACCAAGGAGTCGTTAAACTTGTACCATCCCTTCTTCTCCTTGGCCAGCGTGTAGTAGTGACCGGAATCCAAACTTGAGCCGCAGTGTACCACCGCAGAGTACAGTTCGTAGCGGTAATTGTTCAGGTAGAGGTGCTCGTCCCACGAGACGTTCTGCAAGAGCTTGATGTGTTGGTGAGACGTAGGATCATACCTAAAGTGCTTCAAGGTAAGTATCAGCCTTGCGGGAGCTTCGATGATGTTCGTTAGCCTCTCGCCGTCCGTTAATCGGCTGCAGAAGTCACAAAGGTATTGGTTGGCACTAATCAATTTCTCGGGCTGTAGGTAGTAATCCAGGAGCGTTTGCACAGTTTGGTTATCCGAGTGGTTGGTGAAAGACAGCTGCAGCTCTCTGAAATTGTCGCCCCTCTCGCTTTTGGTGCCGCATTCTACGCAACGTGATAAAGTTAAAGTCTTGCCCACAAAAGATTGCTGCACTAAGGTTGGCATTACTGAAGAGGCCGCTTCACCTTCGGCGCCTTCCGGGTTCATTTGCTTGGGAATCGACCCCCCTTTCGCCCCTCCGTACCTTCTCTCCTCTTCGTGCAAATGCTCCATCAAGATGCACAAAAACTCGGAGCTGTCGTGCTGTTGGCCCTGCTCGAAATTTAGCGGCTTCGCTTCGCGCAGCAAATCGGTAGGCGCGAAGAACTTCCTCGTCGAGAACTGAAGCAAGGCGAACAACTCCTGCAGCCTGTCAAACAAATGTGATCGTCCAATTTCGCGTTGCAACACCTCGTTGCGGAACGATTTCGTCATGAAGAGCGCTTGGAGGACGCTGTTCAGGTAGCACGTGTTGCCTAAATTTGAGAGTCCGACCTTGTCGTCGCGTGATCTGCCACTGGAAGATGAATCGCCTGCAGAGCCATTCCGAGATAAACACTGGATAGCACAGTCCATATAACTTTGGTGCGTATCTTTGTTCGAATCAGATCGATGAAGTTCGTGGGGGGTAATCGAATGGGAGAGAGAGCTGCTATTTCGGATGGTAGGTGTAATATATAATTCATCGAGGGCCTTTGAAGATGGAAAAGTTCCGAGAAAAGAAGCAGCATTTCCCCTCTGTGGCTCTGGGATCTTTTGTTTCTTTCTTTGGTAATTGTTATTCTAATTTGAAATCTAATCAATCTGCTATTGAATGCAAGGTTTATGCGGCAAGTGGTTTCATCTCAAACGTCAATCAATATCAATTCCAAGATTTCCTTTGCGAGTGCATGCGAAGGAACTAAAAAAAAAACAAACAGGAAAAGATAGATATGTTCCTGTTGCAGAGTAATGGAGTATTGGTAAAAAAAAATTACAGCATAATAGAAAATGTTTTGAAGGCGGTAATTTTATTGCAGAAATCAGTAAATTTCATGACAAATGAACATGATGGAGTGAAACTTGATAATGCAGAAATATTGAATGTTTTGAGAGAAATAAAAAAGGTGAAATCAGAATTAATAACTGAGAACAATTTATTGCAAAGAAGAAATTATGTAGCAAAACGGATTGCCTTGTTTATTTTCTCTCAGATCGTAGTATTTCATATCAAAACTTAGTCCCTTGTGGATACGACACTGTTCGAGCTGTATCAATATTAAAATAAACAAACTGGGTATAGTTTTTATATGCGCCTGAAAAACTTAGAGGGTTTATTGCGGCCCATATGCATTGAGATTTTGCTTCCTATCAGACGGATTTATCTGAATCTTTCTAGTACGAACAATACTGATTGCACAGAATCTTTTGGTGGAGCTGCTATTGAATGAATTTATTTAAAAATCGGCGTGCCTGATCTGACAGGTGAGTTAGTGAATCGTTTGCTGGGCTTGACTAATTTTTTTTTTTGAATTAAATCCATTTATATTTTTGGCCAACCTCAACAAGATTATCGCTATTTTTTTCGATCTGTCAGTTTGTAGATTGCGAATTGGGAGTGAATAAAACTGGGATTCAAATTTGGCCTTTTAATTCCTTGTATTGAAATCTTGCTACCAGTGTGGAACCCCAAAAGAGAAAAGCCCTACTGAGATTTAAGAGTATCGCTGCAACTTGTCCACCCTTAACGTACAGCCACACAAGATTTCAATACTGAAATGGGTATGGAGGATATACCTAAGACTGCGACAGAAAGGAGGAATGGAAATAATGAAACTTTCAGTCGTAGTTGAACATCACCTTTTCGGGGTTTCTCGTCATCACAAGGTAGGACCTTTCGCAATTTTTTGTCACATGGGTCATCTGGAAATGCGAATGTAACAGGGGCTACACATCAGCTTCAAGACGAGGCTGCCGCTTTTCAACAAACTAAATTTGTGCCAACTACGACCCCGACGTTCTCAGTCAACGCCATCAGATGTTTTATCCACCGCCAAGTCGGGAAGATTTAGTTAGATCAGTTACTACCGTAGTTTCTACAATGATTACTCAAAACAATAACAATACAATTAAAAATAATAACGTAAATAACAGCCTAGTGCCAAATATGTCAATAGTTGAGGCCAGTAAGATTCTTCCAAATTAAAATAATGAAAATACATCAGTTCATCCAATTTTTAATCCAATCTTTAAATTGCATTCGTAATCAATAGTTGCTTGCATAAGACAGCAAAAATTTGGTGGGACGCATAAGCTATTCGTTTTCGACTTATTTAGAATTCAAAATTGCTTTTTCCAAACATTTTTGGAGAGATGATAAGCAATTGACGGCGAAACTCAAATCAAATCTCCAACCCCCCTTTACAGAATCACAATTGAAGAATATTATTGCTCGTCATTTCTCACCGAATTTTTCAGTATTACTTGTGGGAGTCAATGATTTATCACAGACTACGACAAGCGGATAATTTTTGCAATAATGCCTCTTCAAATAGAGTTCAGTTTTCAAGGGAAACACCTAAAAGTCATTGTCAGGAGAATAGATATGTGCATTCTAATAAAAACCTCAATAGGCAAGTGCAAGTGCCCTACGGGATTACGAAAAACCAAAGAATGTCAAACAGCCGCAGGGTTTCTTGGGTTTATGTGAATATGACAGGATGTTTTCTAAAGAGTTTGCCGAGCTTTCAGCACCTTTGACTAAATTGTTGCGAAAAAATACCGTTTGGAGATGGACTGCCGAACATGACCAGGCTTTTCAGAAACTTAAAACGTTGTTGCAGGATGATGCTCTATTGTTTCATCCAGATTTTTCACAGTCTTTTTGTGTTCAAACAGATGCCAGTGACGTGGGAGTGGTAGCCATACTTTTCCAGATTATCGAAGGAAAACGAAGAATAATAGCTTATGCTTCACGAATGCTGTTAGATCGGGAGACGATGAGATATGGGTCATCTACAGAAAAGGTAGTAGTTCTGTTCGCTTTTCAGGAATGTCGAGTGTATTTACTTGGCCTTTTATTTTTTCTTTATTCGATAATAAGGCGATAACGTTTATAAATCGGTGTAGATTATTATCCCACCGAATTTCTAGATAGGCGTTGATATCACAGGAATATCGTTTTGAAGATGTTTTTGTGTCAAGAAAGGAAAATTTACAAGCCGATGCGTTGAGTAGGTATATGCTTGTGCTGTGATTGAAGACAAATGTTTTCAGATTCTTTCCATATTGAAATTTCCTAAAGAATTTCATAAGTTGATAGATTATTTTGGAAAGTCAGGAAAAGGATGATAATAAACTACAGAAAATTAAGAGGAAATTGCCTCATGATCAGAAACTTCAGAGTCGTTTTACGGTATCCAAATAACGTGTTGTTTAAGGTCGGGGACACCGCTGGAGAATATTTGTTGTGTGTTCCTTGTCAGCTTATTTCCGATTTTATCGATACTTTATATTTTCGGACATTTCGGAGTTTATGAAGTCTGGTCCTTGCTAAAACGAGAGTTGTGGTGATCTAACATGCATCGGTCGATTGAAAAAAGACTTAAAAATTGTGAGACGTGTCAAAAAACAAAAATATGTAATTTATCAAAACCTCCACAGATGCAAATAGTACCGAAAGGGATAAATAATATCATCACAATGGAATTTTTAGTCCATTGATTTGAAGTTGCGGAGGGACCGCCAATATTTTCGTCATACAAAATTTATTTACCAAGCACGTGGCTTTATATCCTCTTAAAGAGGCTAGTACCAGGGCAGTGTTTAACCGCTTGATTGAAGAATACTTTCCTACCTTTGGCACGCCGCAACGGGTTTTACATGACATATGGAACTCAGTTTACGTCCCGGGTTTGGAAAACAACCTTACAGTCTCTTGGTGTCAAAATTGTTTATAGTTCTGTTCGTCATACTTGTGGAAACCGGCGGAGAGGGTCATGCGTGAGCTAGGTCGCTTACTGCGCACTTATTGTCACGAGCAACATTCCCGTTGGGCTTGGGAAGCTCCCCGTTCCATCGAACTGTTGAATTCACTTACCCATGAGAGCACTGGTTTCGCTCTTTGCAACTAGGCCAGACTAGCCCTAAGTTGTTACAAGGTAGGGTCGTTTTACCTGAAGGATATCGGGATTGTGAAAAATCGACCACGGAAAAACTCTGATCCTCGCAGGAGTTAGCTTAAGGGGAAAATCCACCCGTTGTGCTGTTGCTCATCCGGGAAAACCTCATAATGATTTTCAGCCTGGAGATAAGGTATATATTGCTTCTGGCTAATAATGTATCGTCGGCTATAAAGTCATATGATGATGAGGATCGGGGGATTTTTCACGCTTCACACCTCAGGTTATTTTGTTCCACAACTTAGTCCATAGCCAGAGGATTGGCCCAGTTTAGAGGGGGGTGAGATGTAGCAAAACGGATTGCCTTTATTTTCTCTCATCGTAGTATTTTATACCCAAACTTAGTCCCTTGTGGATACGACAATGGTCAAGCTGTATCAATATTAAAAACTAACTGGGTATAGTTTTTATATGCGCCTGAAAAACTCAGTGCATGGGTTTGCGGCCCACATGTATTGAGATTTTGCTACCTATCAGACAGATTTATCTGAATCTTCCTATTATGAATAATACTGATTGCACAGAATCTTCTGGTGGAGCTGCTATTGAATATGAATTCATTTAAGAATCGGCGAGCCTGATCTGTCAGGTGAGTAAGTGAATTATTGTTTGATGGGCTTGACTAATTTCAAAACAAATATTCTAAATGAACAATTTGTTCAGGCCAGCCTCAACTCACCTACACTGTAGGTTTGACGGGCTAACACCTATCAGAAAACAACTACTCCCCTGGCTAATACCATGAAGGGCATTGGATTACATCCAACAGATGTTAGCGCAGGATTCTTCAAAGAAGAAATTCCTGCATATGCTCTTGGCGATACAGCTGCCAGAATTAATTTTCAGTTATATTGTTAGTTCGAATATATGATTTTCAATTATAGGGAGTCATCGACTTATGTTCATGATGGCACTGCCTTGCACTGACGAGAGGCCAAAAAGCCCGAAATCGGTCGGAATTTCTTCTGTGAAGAATCCTGCGCTAACACCTGTTGGATGTAATCCAATGCCCTTCGTGGTATTAGCCAGGGGAGTAGTTGTTTTCTTATAGGTGTTAGCCTGTCAACCTACAGTGTAGGGGAGTTGAGGCTGGCCTGGAACAAATTGTTCATTATTCTAAATGAGCAATATTTATTTAAAGCCAGTCTTCAAGCATTCCCGTGAATGAATATTTTTATTGACTATTTTTTTTTGAGTTATATCCATTTATATTTTTGTCCAGCCTCAACAAGATTATCGCTAATTTTTTATCTGTCAGTTTGTATGTAAATTGCGAATTAGGAGTGAATAAAACTGGGATTCAAATTTGGCCTTTTTCTTGTATTGAAATCTTGCTACCAGTGTTGAACCCCAAAAGAGCATCACAAAAGAAGTGAATTCTCTAAAATACTACCTGAATAATAAAGAATGAAAATCAGAAATAATATTGAAGTCAACGGAATTCCTATGCAATAAGGTACTATTGAAGATGAGAAATTTATTGAAAATACTTTGGATGCAATTGGTGTGACTCTTTTAACATCAATGAAATGAAAATAAAAAGGAAAAGAGATGCTATCAAGGAGAAACTCATAAATATAATCAAACTCAACATGAAAGATGAAGAAACAAAAAAGTCATAATTTCAGCACCCAAGAACTATTATAAAACTAAAGGTTCTCTCACACACAACTATGAAAATTGGAATGAATGGAGAAGCATCAGTAATATATTTTGATGAAGAATCAACAAATCATAATAAATAAGTCCTAAGTTAAGCCAAAGAAGTGAAGATAAAGGATACAAATATGTTTGGTTGAAAAATGGAAAGATTTTTATAATAAAAAATGAAAATATGGCGCCAATTACTATTAACGACGAGAAATATGGATAGATTTATCAAAGATTTAGATGTTCATAATGAAAATCACCAATTTTTTAGATCATGAAAAACAGTTTTGACGATGAACATTTTTTATAATAATATCTGCAGTATAGCAACTTTTTTAATAATCTAGAAATATTTCTTTATCAGCTAGAAGGTGAGTTTGATTTGATCATCCTCACTGAAAGGTGGAACCAACTGCATAAAAATTTGTTTCATATAAATAAATATTACCAAGGAGTCATTATATTTATCAAAAATAATCCCACCTACAATTATAGGACGAATTGGTTCTCTTAAAGTCCTTTCAGTAACAGTATTCATTAATAAAACACATCAGATAAATATTCTGGCCCTATACAGACCTCCTTCAACATGTCCATTTCTTTTCAATTCTCAAATAAGCAGAAATCTCGGAGATATCAATATAAATCTTTTTTTGACTTCAATTCATACACATGAATATTGCAATATTTTGAGCTAATTCGAGGTTCGTCAATGGGAATACCAGAGTAGTAAGTTTTCAAGTCATTCATTCAAGAATATGATATTACTGATCATTATCCAATCATATACTTAGTAAGAGCACAGTAGAGAAGAAATATTTATTAAAATTTTAGCAGAGCGCTTTCAACTTTGATGACTTTTTATTTGAAAGCGAAAATATTTCCATATAGACCAAATATATACGCATTATAACTCCTTAAAATTTGGGAGTGCTATATAAGGTAAGGAACATTTTTTAGTTTGTTACTATAGTAATCACTGTTACAGAAAATGATGTTAAATTCTCCTGCTAATATACACTTGAGATTGTCATCGAAAACATCACTACAGAAATCTTCAATGTAGAGTGGGTTTCATTCAGTGAGTATAACTCTGGGCTCCTTGTATTTCACTGTAAGAAAATATAAAGTGGATAATAGTAATTTTTATCAAATAATGAGATTGAAATAAATAACAGTGTAACTCAAAAAATGTATTTTGAATATTTTGGTATCAATATACAATAGGATATACAGATACCTATCACAGACTTGATGTGTAACTGACCAACACTGTCAAGCTTCCAAAGTGCTTAGCAAGAGTTTGTCTGAATTACACCAATCTGTTGTTTCAGATTCATGTTTATCTAAACTACACCAATCCGTCATTCTGGATGCATGTTTTTCATTTGAAAATTTAATCCTGGATGTGTAAATGTCATAACCTAATGAAATTGTATTATCAAATAGAACTCTGAATTTGTTAGGTAAAAGATAAAAGTTGATGAATTGTGCAGGTGGCCAAATAACCCATTCTGCAGCATAAAGTTTCCAAGCTTTTTGTTTAATTTCTTCAATAAATGCATCTTTTCCTGTTCCTTCTAGATAGCCTAAGGTTAGGAAAAATGTTGAAATGCATAGGGGTGAACCAATAAACTGATCAACTATAATTTTCTTCATGACTATTCTCAATGTGTAACCAGGTAGGAATTTGTCCAGATATCGATACCAATGGTGACATACGAGTCCAACTGTTAGTCCAGTGGATGACATATTCGCTGTTCTCCCAGGATTCCACTTCTCCAACTCTCCTGTCATGATTTCATAGCGCTGTTCTATTGTGTCTCCTAAGCCCGATAAAGATACTGATATAGTCAGGTTGGTCAAAAGTAGGTATCTCTCACTGAAAGCTCCTTTGAAGACTGTTCTGACTTTTGGTAATATATTTGAGGTTATGAATTTCACAAGATATTGCCCCCCACTAAAAGACATTGTAGAAATCTAATATTCAGTTGATGTATTTTTAACATTTTGAGGATTTCAACTCTCAACCATAATTGGGCTGAATAGAAAATGGAATGTTTTCACCGATCTACCACGAGATTCGAGATACATGCAGGGTGGTTGCGATTCGGAAATTTTCAATTGTGCCAATATGACCAACAAAATTGTACCCATTTATAACCAATTGTGCCCACCTCAATTTTCTGCGCCTGCGCACAACATGAAACTAGTTTTATATGTCTTTTTTTCAGTTTCAGTATTTTGTTTTTGTCTCCTTATAACAAATCTGTAAAATAATCAATTTTATAATCATTTTCTCACATCACCCTGATACTCACTTATCCATTTCTTAAATAATCATTGATATACTAGGAAAAACCCGTGCTTTATAGCCTGTTCATGTTCAATATTCTCTCTCTCGAATTTCAAACCTTTTTCAAATTACAGAACATGTGCTTTGTGTTTGAAGTTTCAAATTTTCAAGATCATAGATTCACAGGAACACATTTGCCAGCAGAAGTGTAGTATTTCAGTATTTCGTATTTCTGTCTTTTTAAGACACTTCACAGAATATAATTCACAGATCACATAATTTTATACTTAGATTTTTCCATTTTGCGTTCCGTTCTCATAGAACACAAAGTATCACTGTGAAAACTGTCACTTCAATCAATTTTGATGACTTTTTCTGATCATGACGGAATCGTGCCCATTTTTACCTTATTTTCAATTGTGCGTGCCATTGTGCCTGGCTCGTTGAATTGTGCCCCTTTTGGCACAATTGTGCCACTAATTGCAACCCTGGATACATGACATAAGAAGATAAGAGCAGAGCAGTGTTGCCATAATGCGAATGAGTAGATTTGAAAGGTGCCCAATTCTCAGCTCAAAAAGTGCTCTGGTGCAAGAAAAGGTGCCGCATTTGTTCGGTGACATAGTTGACTACTACGCATGCGTTGTAAATCGCAAGTCGTCCAACCTTGACAAAGTGCACCAGCAATACCATAATCGAAGAGAACTTCATATGAAAAAAGAACTAGACAATAGAAAAACTCTCGAATGAAAATGAAAAATATAAATAATAATATATTAAAAATAACAATACTTTTTTTATCACAAAAAGTAACTGAAATATCACTAATCACAAAATAAAATCATTCAAAACAAACCTAAATACTTTTTCTGAAACGACTTACTTCCTCAAATTACAATTGTATACTTTTTTAATATAACAAAAACACCCACAGTGCATAACACCCAAAGTGCGTAACACCCAAATGTCATAACACCCAAATTTCGTTCTGTTCACACTCTCCGAACATACCCGAATGATGCACTGTTGCAAAATTTACCGGATATTCTGCAATTTCCTGTTAACCTAACTAACCCAACCTAAAAGAAGGATGAATTTGGCAACAACGCATCATTCAGGTATGTTCGGTGAGTGTGGGCATAACGAAATTTGGGTGTTATGACATTTGGGTGTTACGCACTTTGGGTGTTATGCACTGTGGGTGTTACGAAATGTGGGTAGAACGAGATGCTCCCCCACCGTGCTCATCTGTGATGAAAAGTGCCCCAAACAGCACAATTGTGCCGTCTTTACATATTGAAGGATGAAGATACACGAGTTCTGTCAACAACTTTGAATAGTTTGAATATGTCATTATGTCGGCTGTCACTGTCAAAACTCAAAGACGTTAAAGTGTAAACTGTCACTGTTTCAATGAAGGTCAAACGTCATACTATTAAGCTGATCTGTCATAGAACACAGAACACATTGTCACAACATATTGACGCTTGGTGGTCTCATAGAATACGAATTGATGAATTGCAACATCGACTTATTCCATCCTCCTCATCTTTTATGTTGAAAATGTGAAAAGGTACCCAATATCATGAAAATGTACCTGCGTACCTAATTCGTGCAAAATGTACCCAAAAAGTACAATTGTACCCAAAACGGCAGCCCTGAGAGCAGTGCTGCCGTCTGCCGCTACAAATTTCTGCACTGAGCGTACTGAAATTCTTGACGAAATAGTACTGAAACGTACTGAAAGATAGCAAGAGAAGAGTTTGTATGCAAGTAAATTTGAAAGTGCGTTGTAATTGGATTACGTAGTGTTCTTTAATGAGAACAGTTTTTCCCTGCTGTTACATTCTCAAATTCTCCAACAATTTTATTGCCTTCAAGGTTGACATTGTTTGATAGCGAATCGACATGAAAGAAGAAGAATTACTGTGTCTCCGACCGTATCATCTCAATCAACAGCCTTTGCTTGAGCCTTCTGCGCATCACGCAGACACGTTCTCATAAATTCAATTTGAAATTTTCCAATAGCGGGATTGTGACCATTAGCGGTCTAGTTTGATTATATCAATGTCTACAACCGAACGCGAGATTTCTGATCCTGAAAAAATAAACTTCACCATAAATTATCTTTCGCAATGTTTACTTGGGTAGAAGTTATTTTTGTGTGAATTGCTGCCTGTTTTTCAGAATATCCCTGTTTAACATATTCTTCCGAAGTTCCAGCATTAATGAATATCAGCAAATCACACAAAGATCACTTCTAGCGAAGTAATCATTGGGAAAACTCCTAGGTGAAGTTTGTTTTTCATCAGTTTTCAGAATAAACGTATTATATGCCATAATGAAAATATCAGGGAAGGATAAAATTATCGATTATCGTTCCTGCACCATCGTTATATCGTACCCAGGGCAAAATTATCGAATAAATACGAATATTCCCATCGTATGTTAAAAATCCCATGTTAAGCGGGACATTTTCGATCAATTACAGCGATAAATTCCCGGCGGGACATTTTCGGGCTGGTAAATAATCTATAGTAACGATTGTCATCTTGACAGGCATAAATACTGAATTTTAAACGTCGTTGTTTTAACTCCGGAAATATTCTACCGAATTACACTCGTGCATCAAAATAAACCTGATAATTTTCCATTCAAGCATGCTGTCAGTAAAAAAACTGCAATCGTTATTTTCATATTTTGCTAAAAGACGAATAAGAGCATTTTTCGGGATAGAAATTTTTAGTGCGCATGCGCGAAATAAGTGATTTCTATTAATGTTAATCTATACTTCCTGTTTTGAGAATGTATTGCAGGGCTGCCGATTCTTGATTGATTTCTGATTTCTGGCATTTACCGTGAATTGATTATACATACGTCAAAAATGCCTAGGGAACAAGTTAGCCTGCAACTGTAAAAGCGGTGCTGAACGGGCCCTGTGGTTCTTGTGCGGGGTCTGTATCTCGCTTTCTCACATCTCCAGTCTCTCGGTATCTTCTTTACAATTTAAAATCGATTGGTATCACTGGCTTGGCTTCAGTCATTAAAACCTCCGCAACACTTTGAGTTTGGCCAGCTTCGAGCATTTCAACTTCTCGTAACTGCTCCTCACGTGTCAAATATCGTGGCATGTTTTCGAGCAGTGATTGAATGAATCTAACAAGGTATACCATCAATTTGTAGTATCGAAATGAAATACAAGAATGTGCATATCATTCGACACTGCAATTTTTTTTATTTTTTACGTCGAAATGTCTCGCGAACAACAACTACCTTCAATATCTGTATACATTTTCAGGGTATATCAGGTATTCCTAAAGAGTTACATGAATTTGAATAGTTGTTCCCTAGACTTTTTTGATGAGTGTACTAACAGGAATTGACTAAACCAGAGCCCAGATTCTATTTCACGAATTCGATTATCGAATTGTTTAGAATATGCGTATATTTTCGGTACAGCGCATCTATAGTCACAGTCTGAGCTACTCGACAATCGAATTCGTGAAATAGAATCTGGGGGCAGATTCTTGAAATAAAAATTGTGCATATGATAGGTACATGCCAAAATAATTTAGTGAACAAGATGTATATATTCCTGGTGCGATCTCCGATTCGATATTGTTTTGTCAAAAACACATCGACAGAGTTTACTGCGATTTCCAGTAGATGGTACAAGAATCGAATTCTGTCATTTTTTGACATTGTTTTGACATTAGCATTCGAATTGTACCCGGTTTTCTATATTTTCACGGTTCTTTTCAACCAGCTATTTGCTATTTGTCGTTTGCAGTTTAATTCTCCACCGTAGTTTTCTTAGTTATTTGTCATTTATCTACCGTTGCTTTCAATTATTAGTCGCTTTCCGTTTGTTTACTAATTAATTTAAGTGTTGTTTTAAATTTAGTCGTTAATCGTTTTCCGTTTGTTTACCATTTAAATTAAGTGTTGTTTTGAAAAGTGTTCCATAATGGATATTAAACGCTTTTGTATTATTTGTGGACAAAATAATCAATCATCTATTCATTTATTTCAAGTTCCGACAGTTAGTGCAAAACATTCAATAAGCGAGATTATTCTGACGCTGATTAAAACAAAGTTCATCTTTGTCAGTGTTCACTTCGGAAGGAGTTATATTTGTGTTATTTGCTGATTGCTTGGCAGAATTTTCCAGTTTACTTCTGTATTTACTTCTAAACGGAAACAAGAAACTGAAGAAATAGGCAAATTAAACATCGAAGATATAGCGAATTTTCATGTAGAAACTCGTGCAATTTTAAACAGAACTTGTGTATCTTCATCCTTTATTTTGTATAGTGTTGAAAAAAGAAAGTAATAAACTGATATTCTGCACGGGTTCCTCCAAAATGAATCGCCAATAGAAAATTCGTCAGAATCAATAATGTCATGTGTCTAGAGTTGTTGCTGCTTGGCGCCTTCTGTGAACAAATTTCAGGATTGTGAATTTCTTCCGATATCATTAGGTTTGTTCTAGCAACACATTTGACCGTTTTGAAATTGGTCTGAAGCAGTCAGAGGCATGCGCAAGATGAATATTGGAGAGCGAAATTCATTTTGCGCATGCCTCTGACTGCTTCAGACCGTTTGGAAATAGAGGACTTCTGTTAAGGAATCAGTGTCGCCAATTCCGAATTAATCCCCAAAAAGATCACTAAAAACATACTGACGCTTTTTATTGCTTTCAGTCATTATGTTAGGATAAAAAACACCTCAATAATTACTATTCATTTGATATCAAACTGCATAATAGTCTAATTTTTCAGATATTGCAAAAACAAATTGCTAGGGGATTTCATTTTTTCCCCAGGGGGATTTTAAACACCATCATCTAACCTATCATAGTATGTTTATTTTTGTTGTCTTGGCTCGTTCGTGCCATTTGTGTTGTTTCTTATAGACTTTTAAAGTATTCAAAATGTTTTTGATTCTTTTTCAAGTTTTCATATGAAAATATATTTTGTTTTGTTACAAGCTCCAATGTCTGGGTATACGACTCTACGTAAGATTTTTCATCTTGAATGGTGGTTGTTTCAATGGCCAGGTTCGAGTCTCTTACAACATTAATGTTTGATGAAATATTTTTGGGGTTCTGGATATCTGTTACAATGGCTCCATCATTGTCATTATTCACATTTTCAATAGCTGAACTGGAAATAGTGTTTTCGGAATTCTGTTCTGCCCCATGATTAATATTAATATTGTCCATTAAATTTTCACCTCTTGAACTGATAAATGGTATTGGCCCTTCATCACTGTATTTTCCTCTAATGAAATGTAAACTACACACATGAATATTTCTATTTATTTTAGATGGTATCAAATTTTCATTCCCACAAAGTGCTATTAATTTCAGACACTTAGCTAAATCTCTTTTAGGTTTAGGAAAATTGTAAAACTTTACTCTTTTATTTTTAATGGTCCTTGAGTCACTTTTACAATTTTTATAATAGGTTTGTTCTGGTTCGAAGATCCAGAACTGTTTCAAACCTGCGCAGGACATGATGCGTAGAAGCAAAAAATCCCAGACAGTCCAGGACAGTCTCGAACACTTGGTTGAACGGCCCAGATTCTATTTCACGAATTCGATTATCGAATTGTTTAGAATATACGTATATTTTCGGTACAGCGCATGGTACAGTCACAGTCTGAGCTACTCGACAATCGAATTCGTGAAATAGAATCTGGGGGCAGAACGCTCTTTTTTGAGTGACCACTGCGCCATCTTTCGTATACAGGGAGCTTTTATTTGACAAGTGGGCAGCTTGGAAATTAATGGTTTCAACACAGTAGGTTTGAGTTTTGAAGTTTTGAGTTGGCTACCATTAAAAAGTATTTTGGGATTTTGGTAGTTCACTCAGTTCACTGTTTGTTCGTCATTCGTAATCGCAGTTTGAATCGTTCTTCAGTTTTTCTATATTTTCATTATTTTTCTTTAACATTTTTGGTACCATGACAGGTAAACATTGAGCGAAAAAGTGCATGGTCCCGATATAACTAAAAAATAAATATTTTTCAGAAGAATATCAGTTGTCAGAGTTTCTAATATAAAATGAAAAAAATGACGATAGGGATGGAGATAACTTTTTTAGCAGGGAGAGAATCCTAATACTTTTGGATTTGTATAAATCATACAAACCAAAAGTAGGTAGAGGAGAAATTAAGAGTATGAAAAAAATGTGGGAAAAATTATCCATAGAGTTATCCAGTAGATGCCATATCACCATTCACCCTTCGAAATGTGAAAACAAATTTAAAGTATTGGAGCGATCCTATAAAGAAGTGGCTGACAACAATAATCAACTTTAACAAGAAGAAACTAAGGCCTATGCCACAGCTTACAGCTTAATAACCTATAAACAAACACCTACCCTACCTGCCTACCTGCGACTTGAACTTGACTGCGTATGCGCATCGAGAACAGTTTTCATCAGTTCTCGCTCAAGAGCAAAACAAGTCGTGATAGTTCAGGACGGTCCGAGATCATTTTAAATGCGAAACCAGAACAGAGGATTCATCAATCCGAACTTGTCCTCGACAAACCAGAACGCTCTTTATTAACTGCGCATGATCCTGACGTCCGAGAACCACAATTTTTCAGAACCAGAACAAACCTGGTAACACCGATAAACCATCACTGTACTGAACATACAAAAAAAAAATATTGGATAAAAATGAAAATATCGATATCTTTTTGACAAATCGATGCAGATTTTGATATCACAGAGTACCCTTAAGATTTGAATTTGGCGCCAAAGCTGACAGAAAAGTCCCCAAAAAAATTAATATCCCTATAAATTTGTTTTTATGCAATATCGTTCAATTCGAACTATTATGCACCATTTTGTTTATTGTACAGGGTATTTCGAAGCGTAAAGCACCTTTGAATAATTGGACATTATGAAAAAAAGCGTCAGTATTTTTTTAGTAATTTTTTAGGGATTTATTCAGAATTGGCAACACTGATTTTTTAGCAGAAGTCCTCTATTGGTGCTAGAACAAACCTATTATCAAGTGAGCCGTAGGTCTAGCGTTTTTGACGAAAACATCAACATTGTACTGGTATAGCAGAAGTCATTTCACCAGGAATATATACATCTTAGTAGTGAACCTAGTCTTAGAAATTGCAGAGAATGTTATTCTAAAATTCTACATACAATCAACTTCTAATTTCTCAAATAATTTCATATTGACCTGTTGGCAACACTGTCATTACTATCGATTTTATGCGACCTGCGACCTCTGGCGGAAATATAACGCACTGCTATAATTTGACAAACAAACGGCTTCCATATTCCATTTTTTGTGTGTGAATTTATTGAGTTCTTTGGTGTTCATTTAGGAAATTTCATCTAAAGTTGTAGTGTTTTTGATAAATAATATTAAACAATCATGGATGCAGATCGCTCAGTGAGCCGTATAAAGTGTTTGGTGCCAAGTTGCCGCAGTTCGAGGAACCGAAATCCAGAGTTGTCTTTCCACACGTTTCCAAAGAGAAATAAATCTTTGGTGGAAAACATTACGGAGAGTGGATTGAAAGAGAAAATAGACAGGTACGAGGCTTGGAAAATTGAACTGAAACTGCATAAATCACCATCTAGAGGGGCTTCAGTGTGTTCCTTGCATTTCAAAAAAGATGATTTCTTGTTACCTGGTAAGTCTGTTTGTATATTTTTAGGCGAAGTTATGGCGCATTTCATCATCCATGTAATTAAAGGTGGATTCATGCAGCTTCAATAATCAAGGAATAATTAACAAGTAGCAAGTAACAATCATCATTGATGAGTTGAACTGCCTAATTTACTGTGGATGATTCGTGCAACCAAATTATCAACTATCAAGTAAGAGTTTGCCAACTTTTATTTGTAAAATGTGTATCTCTAATAAGCAGGTTATGACAGATTATGTATCAACTGAATTCTTCTTCAAATAAGTAATTTGTTTTTTGGGATTGTTTTTCTGTTCATTGAATGTCAGTGAGTTGTTTTTCTGTTCCTTGAATGTCAGTGAGTTGAAATCGAAACTGTGGATGCAATTCTGGTGAACCTTCCCAGGAAAACAGTGAATTTCATTTCCAATTTCAATCTTCATTTCTCCAAAACGAAGCTAGGGAATATAAAAAATGAATAAAAAATGCCAGTCCAAAGTTTATCTAAGGTTAAAGTTGATCCCCTTTCACAAGCTTTGATTGAATATGAGTGCATGAATGCCTTCTTTTTCATTACTTTCTACTTGATAATTGTTAATTGCTACTTGTTCATAGTTACTTGATAATTGAAGCTGCATGATTCCACCTTAACTGGTTCTCAACTGAGAATTATTCCAAGATAGCTTGGAAAAACATTATATTTGGATGTATCATGAACTTTCAGGAAACCTTTTCTCCAAATCGGTTTGAAAATGAATCAACTTTCGTGAAGGTAGAAAATTATATTAGCAAACACCTTCTAATGATATGTGTATAACATTTACAGGTGGTCAATTCATATACAAAACTGAATGGACAATTTTGAACCTGGATAGTGTTTGGTGCTCCTTCATACAGAAAGTAAATAAATACTGAACATTCAAAACCATTCTGAGAATGATTCCTGTTTCCCAAAAAGTTCTTTATTTGAAACAATAACCTACATCATTGTACTTGTAATAGTCTTTCATTCCACGAAAGTACTGAAGTTTATGTAATTAGTTGAGATACCACTCACACAAATACTGCAAACAATAGTGTGCATATTTATAGTTCTAGGCAATGTTCCATAAACTTACCTTTTTCAATTCTCTCACTCGAAAAGATATAAATTATGCTTTTTTTCAGATTCAATTAGGATGAGACCCAGACTTAAGAGTACAGCGGTACCTAGTTTGAATTTAGAGTTCAAAACCCAAACGGAATCAAGAAATGAACCATTACAGTTGGATAACTGCACAGGTAAAGAGATTATCCTTTTCAAGCGTTTAGATTTCCATCAGAATCTTGTTTTTGTCCTGTTATAAGTATAAAGGTAATTTTGCACTGAGGTCATAGCCAGTATGACATCATTCAATCAACGTTGATTTTTTGGGTAGTATTTGTTGAATTGCAGGTTTTGATATTTTGATAGAGTTGAGCAATTAAGACATTGAGAAGGAACAAAAATATATTTTATTCATAGACTACCTAACAAATTTTGTGAAACCCCAGTTTTGAGTTTACTGACGAACTGAGACTATAAATTGCAGAAAAATCAGCATATTAGTTCAATACTATTACAGACAACATTGAGTAGGGTGACCACCAGGGTCCATTGCCACCTACTACAATTAAAAAGATGTGATAAAGCCCATTCTCTGATAAAGATAGAAATTTGTCTTTAGCATTTAAAGAATTATTCTAAATGATACCACCTAAATTCTGTAATTTGGCTGATATTTTCAATCAAGAACATGGTTGTAACTGAGTATTAGTATTGCTGTTTTTGATGTTTTCTATATTCTTGGTAAACTTATTGAAAGAAATAAGTACAATATTTGCACATTTTCAGTGAGGATTTACATAATATTTCATGAAGTTATTTTTGTTTTGTTCATTTATTTCAAAGAATAAAAATAGTGTTCATATTCCTTTTCCCAATATTGTATTGATGTATTTCACAGCACTGCTTCGATAATTGATCCATCTTACTGGCTCTACCTCTGTTGTTTGTTTGTATCTCCACATCAATAGATTCCTGGTGCTCAATATTAGTTCTGTTTTAAAAGATATACTCGAGAAGTCATTGCAAAATTCTTTTTTCAAGAGCATGAACTAACAGCTGTTGAAGCTTTACTAGAATTACATAGCAGAATTCAAGTAATTAAGAGAGAGGTGTTCAAGTGAAAAGTGGAGACCTGCTTAACTCATTCACTGACATAATGGTCACCAAGGGACAACTAGCAACTATGACTGGGTTACCATCTTATGAACTTCTTGATGAAATTGTGGGAATATGCAAAGGAATTTTTGGTTATCGTTCAGGTAAGCATACACTTTCATTAAGAGAATGTGTCATTTTTACATTCATCAAATTGAAAACGGGGATGAGGTATGCTGTTCTATCAGATTTATTTAATATTAGCAGGTCAGTTTGTAGAATTGTATTCCATGAGACATTGGTAATGTTGGCAAAAATTTTATAAACAGTTATAACTTGGCCAGAAAAGGAAGAAATAATGGAAAATCTGCCCATTTGTTTCAAAGACTTTCAAAATGTCAGAGCAGTAATAGACTTGCACAAGTGTTTGTGTTGTAGATTGAAAAGACTTAGATTGAAAAGCATACTGTCAAAGTAATGACGGCAGTCTCACCAGTTGGGATCATCACATTTGTTAGCAAAGCTTATGGTGGACGTGCTTCTGATAATCGAATATTTATACAGAGTGGCATTATTGAAAACCTTGATCCATTCAGAGACCATCTAATGGTAGACAATGGTTTTAAAATATCAGATATAACGGACGAATATTGAATGCTAAAATAGCAAGAGCAAGGGTTCATATTGAGAGAGTAAATCAGAGGATAAAAACTTTTGAAATATTCGGCATACCTCTACCTTATCCCTCCTTCCCAAATTGATAATAATTTCACTAAAGTATGTGCCATGGTTAATTTGTCAAACCCAATTTTTGGGAATGATAAATTCTGTAACGATTACTAACGATATATTTTTATACCACCATATATGGTTAAAAGTACTTTTTATCACTCATTATATATCTATTCATAATAGAATGGGAAGTAATTTGTAAAAAGAATTATGTTTCAATACAATACAAAATCACAACAAAATCAAGTTCAATTGATATTTAAAAAGTTACATCTTCATAAATAAAATAATAATTTTTTAACTTTTGATGTGACACTTCCATATTTATACTAGTTACATAAGTAACTAAATTTTCCTATTGATTATTTATGGACACTTTTTCATTTTACATGAAATCAATGGAATTATTCTTGAAGGTAGTCTAGAACATCTTATTCTGCATATTACAAAAATAGATTTTTATTACAACGGATTTTTCATAAGGATGATGTGACGGCTTCAAACCTTTTGTATGGACTAATACTGAATTTCTGATTATAGTTTTTTTTCGATTTTGAAACATATTGAACCATAATGATGTAAATATTTTCCACTCGGTACATCATATTCCGGAAGAGCTGACAAGGAGTGACAAAGGACGGACGGTATCCAAGAGGAGGGATAACGGGAATTGGAGTTTTGTTTGAAAATTCGAGAGAGTTTTGGTTGTTTGTAATTATATGCAATATTTTTCTTGTATTGGCTAACGTTCACCTACTCCCCAAACCTGAACCACCTCAACCCATATATATTCTTAACCGACATGAAGAGCTGAACTCAAAAATACAACTCTCAATCACCGGAACCGAAATAAAATTTTTGAGTGCGATTTTGAAAAAAACGAGATGGCGCCACTGTAGCGGCTTCTGCGCATGCGCAAGCAGGCTTCCCGACTTAGCCAACGTTGTGCAAGTATTAGGTCGCCATTGCCTGTTTTGATTTCATCACAAACTGACGCTTATTTTCCATTGTGTTCCTTTTTATTGTAAGTATTGTGTTAATTGTTGATTAATCTTAATTTTTCTTGTTTTTTAGATAATTATGATTCGATACAACCTTCGTTCGTTGCCTACTGGACATGAGCAAACCGTCCAATGGCTTCAATACCGTGATTTGCTCCGGAAAGAAGCCAAATGTTCAAGTCATTGGGTGGAGATGAAACTCAGCTTGCGTGACGACGGACATGGACCTGGACGCTTCCGGTGCAAAAAGGGATGTGAAATTCCGTTGACGAAATGCTCTTTCTTCGAAAATTCGAAGTTGCCACTCGAAAAAGCCATTGGGTGAGTTAAAAAAATGTTTTTCAATGTTATTCAATTTTTGTTTATTTCAGATTAATGTGTGGATTTTCGTGTGACTGGTCATACGACGATGTCCGTCATGAAATTGACGACGACGGAACAACCTTAGGCCAGTCAACGATCAGTGCGTGGTACGGCTACTGTCGAGAGATGGTTATTGACCATTTCACCGACATGCATATTCGTAAAAATAATTTGGATCCGTTTGCCTCTCTTCTCGAAGCGATTCGCTCCTTCTACAAGGTCTAAACTTGTTGAAGTTTAAACCGCCATTTTCAGGGCGTGACCCTAATGATGGTAAACTGAAGGGTCAACCGAAAACGCTGACATCACCTCCACGCGGTTTTCGGTGGGCAACGGTCTTTGACCGGCTAAGAGTCAGCATTATAAGGTTAGTTTAGGCTAGGTGTCGAAAGCGCTGCCGAGGGTTGCTAACCTAACAAAACGTGAGACCCGCGGGGCGGACGATTTGTTACTGTTTGCAACCTGACGCGACCACTGTTCAACTGAATTTAGCGAAAAAATCTGATTTTTTATGAAAATTTATTGTCACTTCCGGCACCTGGGAATGGTGTCATTCGACTCAGTTTGATGTACTGAATCGAAATATATATAGTATTTTTGGGTTCGCTCTTGGGGAGTAGGTGAACTTTTACCCAAATATTTCCAACATAATTCAGAAGTGGTCGAGAAAAGCAGTTTCTGGAAGCGAGGTGGATAGCAGCAAGTGAGAAATCAGCAAATAACTGAAGATAAACTACCAGAAAATACGAATTCATCCAAAAATAAAACATCTGTCATTTTGACATTGATAACTTCATATCAAGCACAGATTTTATGGATAAATTCATGGCAATGATGCAAATGATGGAGCGATTCAGACTGGAAAGTGAAGATAGATTTCTCAAACTTTTGGAGAGGCAAAGTAGTTCCCAAAGTCAGACACAGTTTCAGGTAATGCCCGATTTTAGTCAAAGCATTGAAAACTTCGATGAGGAAAGTCTAGGAAAGAAGGCAATGGACTGGTTGAAGACGGTGGAATCGGCAGCTTTGCTTCACAAATGGCCGGAAGAATTCAAATTGGAAACAGCGAAAATACATTTGGTTGGTAAGGCAAAGAAATGGTACATTGAGAAAGCAGACGATATTAGAACTTTGGGTGATTTCAAAACGAAGTTTACAAAAACATTCAACCTAAAAGTTAGCAAAGATGAACTCTGGGAGAAAACGAAAAAGAGAATACAGGGCAATTCAGAATCTGTTTCTTCTTACTTTCATGACAAAGTTATGATTTGCCTTGCCAGACTCTTGGTTACGATTTTAAAGATACCAAAGAACAACTTGATCGGTTTAAATAACAAAGACATCATTCCTGGTTTTATAGCAGCCCAAATTGACAATTTTGATGATTTTCTGCATGAAATCGTACGTTTTGAGAGAATTTACAGCAAATCAAACTTCAACAAGAGTCAGTCATATCAAAAGTTTGGCCAAGTTCAACCACATATATCGCATACTTTTCAAAAGAGAAGTTATGAAGGACAATCTGATAGACAAAATGTCACGAGTTTATCAGAATTGCCTTCGACTAGTGAAAGAGAACCAGTCAATATAGGGGAGCAACAAAAGGCCGAGAAAAGACATTGTTTTCGTTGCAAAGAAAGGGGGCACTTGAAAATCGACTGTTCAAAGAAGAAATTGAGCCATATTCCATCCGGGGATCCCGAATCACAGACAATCAACAGAGAAAATCTTCAATCTTTAGTTCACGGACCCAACGATAAGAATGATTCAAAATTCATTCGTCAGGTATATTTGAACGATAATTTCTATGTTACAGCATTCATTGATTCAGGAAGTGCAGTTTGCACAATCAAGACTGGTATTGTCGAGGCTAATATTTTGAATCCATATCCAGTGGATCAGAAGCTGTATGGTTTCGGGTCGAATAATCCAGTTTGCTGTACTCAAGCAGTCAAAATCAAAATTGCTTCGGATGAAGTAGAGGAGGAAGTCGAGGCATTAGTAGTGCCAAATGATGTTCAGACATCAGACCTAGTCATTGGAAGGACTTTCACAGAGTTACCGAGTCTAGAGTATGTTCGGATGGGAGATTGTCTAGATTTTGGATACAAAAATGAAGATCCATTCAGATAAATCAATTTGAGTTTCAGTTCAAGAAAAAACACAGTTTTTGACGACAAAGCGATGAAGTTAGAAGGGAACAGAATCAATTTCGTCCAGGTTCGAATTGGGGATACTGTTAGTCATTTACCGTTGGTGACAGAAGCTGAACTAGAACTGAAAGAAAATCATCGTCTTGGAGAAATAAGAGGTAACTCGGATATCGTAGAATCACCTGAAACTTCAGGTGAGAGAAAATTGATCACTATGGATTTATTGAATTTTGATGATTCTGTTGAAGTTTGTGATCGCTATGAACTTTTGGATTTATTGAATGAATTTCGCGACTGTTTTGCTTTGAATATTCACGAACTTGGGTGTACAGATCTCATGACAGTTAATATTCAGGATAATGACAAACCAATTCGATGCAAACCGTACAGACGTAATTTTTCTGATCGTGAAATCATAAAAGAAATTGTTGAGGAATGGCGATATTGTGGCATAGTCAGAGACACAAACTCACCGTAATCTGCACCTGTTTTGTTGGTTCCAAAAAGTAATGGCGAGAAAAGACTTGTCATAGATTTTCGTAAACTGAATAGTCAAACTCAAAAGAAAAATTACCCGATAGGTACCATTAGTTGACGACTGTTTTGAAATACTGTCAGGATCGAAATTGTTTTGTACATTGGATTTGATGTCAGTATATCTTCAGATACCATTAGATGAAGAATCAAAAAGTAAAACCGCGTTCATTTATCCCGACGGTACAGCAGAATTTCAAAGATTATGTTTTGGCCTGTTTTTGTGAATGCTCCATTTGAATTCTCAAAACTGATATCATTAGTCTTGGGACCGCTGAAAAACACTGTGGCAGTATCATGTTTGAACGATATTCTTATAGGTGCAAGGGTCTGGAGTGATATGCTGAAGAAGTTGAGAGAAGTATTTTCGGCATTCACAAAAGCTGAGTTAACTTTCAAACTCAGTAAATGTGTGTTTGGGAAACAAAAAGTTATGTTTTTGGGTTATCAGGTAACATCAGATGGATTATTTCCAGGTCCAGGAAAGATGAAAGCAATTGAGGACTTCCCTGTTCCAAAAAACAAACATGAGGTCCGGCGATTTCTTCGACTAACAGGGTATTTCAGGAGATTTGTTCAAAACTATGCATCGAACACAAGACGTTTGTCTGATTTAACAAGAAATAACGTGCAGTTCTGCTGGGGTCAGGAAGAGCAGGAGGAATTTTCCAAACTCAAGAATTTCCTGCAGAAAGCACCAGTTTTGCAATTATATAATCCGAAGGCGAAGACAGAATTGCATTGTGACGCATCTTCCTTGGGAAGGATCTGATGGTAAAATGCTTTCAACATACTGTGTGTCAAAGAAAACGAGTGAAGCAGAGAGAATGTATCTTTCATCAAAACTTGAACTTCTTGCGATAGTATGGTGCTGTGAGAGATTGAGAGCAATGTTATTAATTAGAAATTAAATTTACGATAGTGAGCAACTGTCAAGCACTGGTTTTTCTGAATGCTAAGAAAACAATTTCTCCCCAAATTGCTCGTTGGTATTCTACATTGTCGGAGTATGATTTTGAAATCAGACATAGATCAGGAGACAAGATGGCTCATGTTGATAGCCTCAGTGAGCAGCAGTAGAAGCGAATGATGATGGAGAAATGATAGAGGAAGTTTATGACAAACGATTGAATGTGTTCACTATAGTTTCTGAAGAGGATAGGATTCTTATGAATCAAAAAAGTGATGAGAAATTGAAGAAGTTAGCAGAAATTTTGAGAAAGGCAGAAGAGGAAAGAACGAAACAAGAAATGAACCTAACAAATGATTATGTACCTGATACATACAGGAAGAATATATAAAAAGGTGAAAGTAAATTGTGAAATCAAATTATTATATGTTATTCCAGATTCCACGAGAAAAGCGACATTGGTGAAGTATCATGATCAAATGGGACACTGGTCATTGGATAGAACTGTTGCGGCGATACTGAGAACATTTTTGTTCAAAGGACTGAGGAGGTATGTGAGAAGACACATCCAAGGTTGCTTTGAATGCCTTTTAGCCAAGGTTCCAGCAGGAAACAAGCCAGGAAAACTCTGTAGTCCAAGAATGCCCGAAAGACCTATGATGAAACTTCACGTCGATCATTTGGGACCTTTTCCAAAGAGTTACTGTGGTAAAATGTACATATTCGTTGTAGTAGATGCATTTTCCAGATTTGTAAGACTGTTTCCTACAAAAAGTACAACTACCAAGGAAACATTAACACAAATGGAAATTTTTATCAACTGTTATGGCACACCAAAAATAATCGTGATAAGGGAATAGCCTTCACTGCCAATGAATTCGAAATATTTTGTAAGGAATATATTATTGAACATAAACTCATTGCAGCGAAATTTCCTCAGGCTAATGGAATGGCGGAAGTGAGGATGAAGTCCATTGTTCCGGTCATTGTGACATCACTTGACTTTACCAATGAAAAATGGGATAAAACATTGTCGGCAGTTGAAAGAAAAATGAACGCAGCGGTGAACAAAACAACAGGAGTAACCCCTTTTGGATGTTTATATGGATACCAACCAAACTTCGAGGATGCAACTATGGTAAATGTAGCAGGAAGAGAAGAAGATATCCAGAAGCATAAATTGATTAGAGAAAAAGTAATACAGCATACTTCAAAAGCGCAGCAGAACTATAAAACTTATTATGACGAGAAGAGGTATGAAGGAAATTAGTATGATATTGGGGATATTATTGCTATTAGGACCAATCCAGTTAATGCAGGAGAACCCACCAAAACTCATCTCAAATATCGTGGACCATTTACAGTTCTATAGAGAAACTCCCAGGAAATACTTATAGACTGGAGAAATTGAATAAAGAAGACGAAGGGAATTGTAGAAGTACAGAGGCTCATATTTCACAGATGAAAATTTATAGAAATCACGACGAAGCTGATGAAGAGGAGACAGAATCTGAAGAAACAGAATTTCCCAATATAATAGCTGGACCAAAATCGGGTGTTGATGAAACTGTCACAGGGGGAAGGTGCCTCCCAAAGCGAATGTACCAGTGACGAGGAATGGACTCTTCCTACACCAAATCAAAATAATGGAGTCGAGAAGAAGGAGAGACCGGAAAGGAAGGTTAAAAAGCCATCCAGATTCGACGACTATGTTTGAGGGCAAACATACTACAGGATGGCCGAATGATGTAAATATTTTCCACTCATTACATCATATTCCGGAAGAGCTAACAAGGAGTGACAAAGGACGGACGGTATCCAAGAGGAGGGATAACAGGATTTGGATTTTTGTTTGAAAACTTGAGAGAGTATTGGTTGTTTGTAACTATTTGCAATATATTTCTTGTATTAAAGCTGTTAATCGTTTCGGAAAGGAATTCATTTCTTGAAACCTACCCATCTTGGGAAATATTGGATACAAATATTTCCAACAATAAGAACATAACTAATTCTGGTTATGAATTTATTTGCATGTCCCTAGCTGCTGTAAGTGGGCATATATTTTGAATCGAGGAAAGGGCTGAGTCATGAAACTGGAAACTGCAGCATCGAAGAACATCTTCTGTGTAATCTACACCGAGAGTTCAGCTAGAGGAAACAAGGAACTGTGTTACTTCACAGTTTAATCAACGTACTACAAATCCTAGAATAGTGACATATATCTCTATTATTAGCATTAATAAGTAGTTTGTTAACATACCAATATACTTTCTCATCTTCATCTCTCATAAATATTAAAATAAGATTTGAGATTTGGTGCTCAACAGACAGTTTTGCTACGAAAATTGAAGCATCCATATTTCACTCATTTTGAATCCATACTTGAATGCAGAAAATTATTTTGAACAACTATTTTGTATTTTTCAAGGTTTGAATCACACTTTAGATGTGGGATCGCCTTTTGGGGAAGTATTTAGTCAAAAATCATTCAACTCTTTTTATTCCCCGAAAAAAAGCAATTCAAAATATTTGTAATGGCACCAGATGTTTACACTCAACTTTTATTCATTTCAGAAAGTGTGTTTCATTCATAAATATAGTGTGCATGTACCAAAACAAAAAATATAATACTGAAGCATAGGAAATTTGTTTCTGCCAATACCTGAGTTTTACGAAATATTCAATTGTATATGAAATCAAAAAGATATTCAGATATAATGCAATGATATTCAGATATAACACAAAGCCCTTCGTGGTATCAGCCAGGGGAGTAATTGTTTTCCGACAGGTGCCAGCCAAAACATACTGTGTAGGTAGTTTGAGACTGGCCTGAACAATTTGTTCAAAAGATGATTAGATATTCAGCCATCTACCAGTGAGCTTACTTTGGAAAACAAATCTGTGTTGAGATATGTATTTCTAGATTATGACAAGTTTCATCATCGACAGATTGTATAAATTCTTATTCACTCGTTTGTTGTTCATCTTATTTGTTACATGTTCCACTTACTAGTTTCATTACTTATTAGATTTTTCTTCTGACAGTAAAGAATATTCTGATTTAATATAACTTGATCAAATATTTTCAGAACATCACACTTTAACTGTCGAATTATAGGACAGGAAAGGTATTTGTATCTGTTTGTATTCAAAAACAGCCTGACTGTTGTGCTCTTTTTTAAATATATTTTTAATTCATAAACTCCCTCAAACTTCCCCCCACCGTTTCTTATGACTCCAATAGTAGGAAATTTCTTAAAGAGTGACAAAATAATTTCAATTGTGTACATAGAGCTTGAGACGTTGTAGACTCAGTGCATAGGTTCATTTATGTTTTCGATATAAAGACTTTGGGTATTTCATTATTTCTATGAGTTACCAGCCCCTAAAGGTGAATTATTTGGATGAGAGAAATCTTCAACATTGCATCCATTTTTGTTGAAATAAAAAAATTTTTTTATCTAGTCCACCATTTCAGTTGAATAGGGCATTTCCAATCACAAGTATTTTTATGCTTGCACATATTCAATTACTTTCCCTTGACAGGACACTTGATTTCCAGCAGTCTGACAGGAAAACCATTCTAAAAAAAAATTCCATCCAGAGAATATGCCAGCCTTGGATGCTTTTGGCAAATGATAACACCTGTTTGTTTCACTTCATATTTCAACTTTGTAGCGAATGACGTCCTGGCCTCTACTTCGGTATCTATCCCATATCTCATATTGAGTGGACCTGTCATTATTTTCAAAGAATCAATACATATAGTCATTGTCAAGATGTACCCATTTCCCAATCAGTGGAGGTGAAGTTATGCAAAAGGCATTCAGTATTTTTTTTGTTATAATAACAAACTGACTTATTCATCTATACTACCTTGCCTTGTATGAGATTTCATCTGAAAGTCTGCAGGTGTTTGCAGATATTTTAATAATGCAGAAACGGGTTACTCATACAGTTGCCCAAGCAACCTATGATAAGTTTAACTGAACTATAGCTATTAACTTTTAACAGATATAAATTAGTCAAAATATAAAAACACTTGTTTCGCTAGCAAGGTTGGCTTCCTCAAAAAGACAATTATACTTGAAAATTGAAATTTAAAACACATTGATACTTGAATCAAATTCATACTTGTAGCACCAATTCTTCACATGCGAATTGTATACGTTGAGGGCAAGTTCTAGTTTGGTATTTGGGTAATCAATTTCTGTTAAGAGAGTTCTCTCTTTGAGACCAAGGTTCCAATCATACCTTTTATTCTATTTAGGAAGTCATCTCAAAGTTATAATTTTGGATATAAAAAATTTGTATTTGAATGGATGATACAAAATGTTACCAATGAGCTTATGGCAAATTACCAGAAATAAGAAAGTCTCCCTAGTGCGTTTTTTTAGTTTTCAACCTCTCATATGATTAGCAGATTGTACTCACCTTGAACCAAAAAATTCTACTTACTCTGATTTAAACCCTTTCAGCCAGAAATACCTTGAACTTTTTATATGTCAATCATCTATAAGTGTGCAGACCATAACATCGAGAACCAGTAATTCTAACATCCATAGAAGTTTGTCATTAAGAGATGACTTGGCAATTTCTATGTAACAGCTCCTCCTGTTGTCATGATACTGTTTCTTACAGCATTCCCTATCTGACATTATAATAGAGAGATTCAAAATATTCAAAGATTGCTGCATTTTCAAAAATTCTGTTCAATTTTATGTCCACTTCAAACTAGATTTGTGGGTTTGTTCACCCAACATTGCCTCTCCTGATTTCTATAACAAAGATTCGTTAAGAAAATTCAAACTTGAAAATGAACCAGTTCTACGTATACAATGTTTTTGCAGAATAAGGGACTGCACATAATCTTTGTGACATTCTTTTTCGCTGCTCTTCGTCGAGTTTCAAACATGCCAAACGTGAACAGTTCCTTACAGGAGGAATGTTAGAGATACACTTGGTGTGAACTAGAGGCAGATGTTCGTAACATTTCAATGTTCTGGTCTTCTCTTTCCTCCAATAGCATTCAACATCGGTACTAAAAAACTTCAAGAAAATCTAGAAGACTATTTCTACAAAAACAGGAGTTGAAAATAGCAACTTAACTATCCTTATATATCAATACCTTGGACACAGAAATAGGAATGCTGCAGCATGTTTGCATCTACCGGATTATCCGGCTTTACAAGAACATGTCACATTGTCCACTAAAATTATATGACCATCATCCCATTCAAAAGTTCCCACCAACTCATGGGGTGAATCATTCAGTCCACTGCTTTTTAAGCATAAAGCCAATAGTTCAATTGTTTGTGGATGTTTTTCTATTATACCACAATTAATGATATGTCCATTAGAGCTTGTCCCTCATTGATACACCTTGATGAAGGAGTAGCTTCTAGATATAGAAATAGGTTTTTCACACTCAGATAAAAATCCATCCTGAAATATGAATGAAAATTATCCTGAGAAAATGTATGTGCAAAGTTCGTTTATCATGAATTAGCATACCTTTTTCTTTCAATATCAATATTCAAATATTATTAGATTTTGAAACACAATACATCTATGTTCACCTCCAATGAATAGTATTGTGCCGCTATTCACAGTTCACACTATACTATAATAAAAAATGCCCTGAAAAAAACAAATGTCATGAGTTTTCAAAGCATCATGAACACAGTTATATTTACCTTCACTTCACGAGAAAAATTTCGTACAATGAAAAACCACCAAAATCTTGTCTAGCGAGGGCAACTGATGACTGTATTTCAGTTAGATTTCATTACGGCTCACATTTTTTGTAGAAATTATTTCTCGATTAATCTCATTCCAAAGATAATAACATCAAAATAGTGACATTTGTTTATTTAAATATTTTTTCGGACGAGAATCGTCATTTCGTGATCCCACAAATTTCACACTATATTCTCTAAGGTCCAAACTACCTACAAAAAAATTGGCGATTTGGCACGGCTGTTGAATAGAAGTCTAAATTCATGTACATTTCGACTGGACTATAAATTGTACCTCAAAAGCCTCCAGTTTTTCCATGACTTTTAAGAGTTTACGTCATCCCTCGACAGTTCTTAGCGTCACTCAATTCAGGTTTTTCGATTTTTTTTTCAATTCCTATTTTCATGCATGATTTTTCTGTTATTTTTCATTTTCAATGTATTTCATCTAAAGGAGAATTGTAGTAATTTGATTATTTGTTAAATTCCCCCATTGAGATATAATTTCAGGAGATATACCTTTCGTATATATACCTACAATATATGGTAATCTGATATGATTGTTATTAACGGCAGTTGACTGAATTAAGTCAAAAATAAACCAATAGAGAAGTAGGTTCTAAGGAGGTAATGAAAAATGAGGATGAAATGAATTACAAATGATATAAATTATCTGAAAAAATCAAACAATTGGAATGAGTGAATAATAGAAAATCTACAGATGCTCAGAAAAATGATTAATTTTGAGAAATGAAATAATGAAATATTAAATTGATGAAAAACATTCATAGAAGTCATATATTGATCTTAAAATACAAAAATTGAAATCAAAAGTGAAGAACTGAAATTTAAATGATCTGAAGGAGAATAGATTATTTCACAACACTCGATTCAAAGTCGAATAATATCGAAACAGTTTCGAGAATACTCGTGAAATCTTGAATTTTAAAATGACTGAAAACTCCACCCTAGAAAACTATATACCAAGCTCGGGTAGAATTGGACCACACTATAAATCACAAGTCTTTTGCATCTTTTTTTTTTAATATTTCTAATATCAGTATCAGACTATAAAAAACAAATAAGTTCCTATATGACATGGATAATTACTTTCATCACATTCACAAGTAAATAAAAATGTTTTTCACATTGAATGCCACTATATATCATAGTTTCGTTTTGAAAAAAAATGTCCAAAAACAATGTTGAATACGCAATTACGTTTTATATATTATTTGGCTTTCCCAAAATAATCAAAATTTCTCTTACCTCGTGTTCGATGTGGCCCTCCCTAGCGTAACATATGAGAAAAAGGCCATGAATATGTATGTATGTCATAATAAAAAATTTATTGATTCGTCACGAAAAGTTTATTTCCTGAAAGTTGAAAAAGAATCGAGGCCAATCTTCAACATAAGTGGTCCTTCGAGCAAGCCAAAGAACAGTCCGTGGAAAAGATGTCTACGAAATCTCTACCGTTGAAAAGAAGCGAACGAGCAACCAAAGGAAAAGCACGTGCTAGATATAGATATGATAAAACTGACATTGAACAAGTCAGAAAATTGTCGATGAATGAGAATGAATCTTTCACAAAAACCAAAAGTGAAATAGATGGAAGTCTTCAAAAAAGTTCATTGAAAACCCATTTCAGTAGTAAAGTCCCAAGCAATTAATCTCGAAAACGCAGAGAATTGGAAATAGAACTGAATAAAGCACGGAGACTGGCCGACTTTCGAACGGAAATTAATAGAAAAAGAAATTGAACTGGAAAAGGCAGAGCTAGAAGGTGCATGTTCCAGAGAATTCCCTCTCGATGAAGAACTGAAAACTGTTGGCAGTAAATCGTCTTTCATAGAAAAATGGGTAAATGAGTGTTACCCAAATGGAAGTATGAATTTTGATAAAACTACTATTGCAACTCCTGATCTTCATGACTTGAAAAAGTCCAGTGATACGATGGAAGAATTAAAAATGAATCGATTAATGGCTCGACAGTCTTTAAATGTTGAACTGAGGGGTCCCCACGGTATGCTGGACACGAATGCACTTTTTGATGAAGCCTCCACTATCACTATGATTGATGCTTCTCTAGCAGATGACATTGGTGCAACAGGTCCTTCCGAACCGTTGAGAATCAAATGCACAAACGCAATAACCTCTGAGGAGCTGGATTCCTAGAAAGTCAAACTGAAAATTCGTGTCAGAGATAAAGAAATTGCATATTGACTTGAAAATGTTAGGACTGTGAAAGAATTATCACTTCCAGTACAAAGCATCGATATTAAAAATATCTCCAAACACTTCAAATACCTTCAAAAAGTTAAATTTTCGTCTTTAGTCAATGCAAAAACACGAATACTCATTAGCCAAGATAACATCATCCATTTGATTATAGCGAGAGAAGTACATGAAGACAGAAAAAATGAACCTGTTTTGTCCAAAACCAACTTGGGATGGGTTTTACATGGAAATATCGAAAGAAATTATTTGAGAAGAGTTGATGAGGAATTTTCTTTCTTCGTCAATAACCAGTATGAAGATTTGGATGAATTAGTTAAGAATTATTTCGAAATAGACTGCCTGGGTGTGAAATATCACCAAAAACAACCAAATTTAGAGGGAAATCGAGCAACTAAAATTTTAGAACGGACTACGAGGAGAATCAAATTGAACAAATGGGAGACAGGACTACTATGGAGAATTGATGATTTCAATATTCCAAACAATAAGTTTCCAGCCATAATTAGATTGAAATCCATCGAGAAAAAAATTGATAGAAATGCAGAATTTGGATTTGAATATGAGAAAAAAATCAATGAATATTTAGAAAAAGGCTACTCCAGAAATTATCAGAAAAAGAAACTCGAGAAAAGGAGAAAAATATATGGTATCTACCGCATTTCGCTGTAACCAATTCGAACAAACCAGAAAAAAATCGTCTTCGACTCAGCTACAAAATTTAAGGGTATCTGTCTGAAGATGTTCTTCTTAAGGGTCCGGATCTGTTGAACTCTCTTCTTGGTGTGATTTTCAAATTCAGACAAAGAATATAGTAGTGACCGCAGATATTTAAGAGATGTTTCATAGAGTAGATATCAGACCTGAAGACAGATCTGTACAACGTTTCCTATATAGGGGAAGAGAAAGAGATGAAAGAAATCCAGAAGATTATGAAATGGTGGCCATGATTTTTGGAGCAGTTTCATCCCCTACCTCATCAGCTCAGTTTGTCATGAGAAAAAACGCTGCAGTAGTCGAAAGCGATTTTCCAGAAGCATTCAAGGCTATCACTGAAAGGCACTATGTTGATGATTACCTTGATAGTTTCGATACCATAGATGAAGCAAAAAAAGTAACATCAGATGTGACAAAAGTTCATCACGAAGGAGGTTTCGTCATAAGAAATCGGGCCAGTAATTCTAAAGAAGTCTTGAAAAACATTCCTGACGAATATCGAAGCTGCAATCAAAAGGACATGAACCTCGATAAAGTATTACTTCTCCCCACTGAACGAATTTTAGGCCTGTTTTGCAATCCTACAGGCCTATTCCGTAACTCATAGCGATTTGTTATCCAACTACTATCGTTGAATTAACGATATTTGTGTTGAATGTTATTCTGTAAAACTATAAAATCGTTGCAAGTCGGTAGTGAACGACATAATATAACGTTTGTTAACGGGAATAGAAATGGTTCAGTTGGTTAACGACTTGAAATAGTTTCGTGGTATTTTTAACATATTATTCATATGATAGATAGATAGATAATTTATTTTTCCACTGAATGTTACAACACAGGTGTAGTAGGTACATTATGGGAGTCGTCAAAATATTTATAGTCAGTACAATATCTAAGAGCTTATAGACTAGGTACAAATATAAAAATGAAATAAAAATTACAATAAAATTTTGGTTGTAAAACCGTAATTAATACAGTGTTCAGCTAATGCAAAGCTTAACTTCTAAGAGAGAGATCTGTGTGAGTATAATATACTAAAGTATAAACATTTTGGTACGTACTAACATTTTGAAATAAATTGAAAAAACTTTGTTGGGTTAAGAGTTATCAATCAGGTTATCATCCATGAATTCCTGCACTGAATAGTAGCTTTTCTGTATCAAAAATACTTTCAGATTATGTTTGAATTGAGTGGTGTTGAAACAACTATACTCCTTCATGGTACATATTTTGTTGTAGCATGTTGTAGCATAATCCCGATAAAATTTGGGTTTTCTTGTCCAATTGACAGTCTGGAGAATGGTAGTTCAATTTTCTCCTTATTACGAGTGTGGTGATCATGGATATCCTTCCTCGCTAAGAGCGGTTTATTTTTATTTTTTATATACATAATAACTGAGTAAATATATAGGCATGGAAGTGTCAATAAGCCCAGGTTAACGAAATGCTTTTTACATGATGTTGATCTATGTAATTTCAATATGAAACGTATAACTTTTTTTTGGGCACTAAAGAGTTGGCCCGAGTTATGAGCTTGTCCCCAGAATACAATACCATATGAAAGTACAGACTGTATGAGTCCAAAGTATAATATTATAATATTAAGCACTTCGATTGATACGGTATTATATAAGTTTCTTATCACAAAACAATAAGAACTCAATTTTGCTACTGTTTTATCTAAGTGGTTGTTCCAAGTTAGTTTTTGGTCTAGATGGATCCCTAAAATGGATCGTTGAGAGCTAGCTACCGACAGTCGTTTGATAACGGATCGTTCATTAACGGTCTTTTACGGAATAGACCTGTTATCTGGTTAAATTTGCATTTTCAATCAAATGGAATACGGATGAGATCAAGACTTTGACGGAGAGAAATGTCACGAAAAAAGATATTTTGAAAACAATATAATACAGGTAATAGAGGATTTTGTTTTGCAAAATAAGGCAGGAGTTATTTTATTGCATGGATAGTTGCAGTCTGACGTACTTAACCTAAAAACACAAAATACTTACAAAAATGGCGAACGGAAGTGCCGCCATTTTGTGAAAAACCGTTTGGGCCTGTATCTCCGTAACCGTGCACTTTAGGCCCACAATAATGAGAACCTTTTTTATAGGTAATTAAATTTCCTATCTTTTTTATTCAATCATTTTTTTCGTAGCACTTACCGTTCACGACTTATATTATTATAACTTTTTGTTTATTCACTTTTTTACCGATATCTCTTTAAATAATTGTTTAAACAATAAATTGTTTATAATAAAACGTTCGAATCGATTAATTTTCTACCACTTTTATTCAAAAACTTTTTTCTCTAAAGTTAATATTTTTGAAGTTACAACGCGTTCAATGTGTTGTACTACCGAGAACAAGGTTATTAAGAACGAAGTATGCATAGCGTAATGATGTAGCGAATCCGATACATAATGAAAAAAATATGAATTTCAGAAATTTTTTGATTTAATAAATAATTAATAATTCAAGTTCTTACCTGCAAGAAATAGCGAATACCCATTAAAATTTGTTCTTTGTATTTTCTTATTACTATAATTAATTCGAAAATTACAGCCATAATTAAACACGCAAATAAAAAAATGGAATATTTATTGTAGAATATATGTGGAATTTATTTTTACAAATGTACACCAAAATGAATCATATGTCTTCTCTAACTCTTTGGCGTTTCGAGGGTGGTGAGTTTTAGATGTTGGTTACATTCTCCTCTTTCTCTTCGTTATCTTCGTCAGTGGCATATAAAGATTGTAACGCCTCTATTAATTTGTAGTTAGAATCATCACTAATATCTTCATCGATGTCGCACAATTCTGTGTTGTTGACGATTACTTTCAGCTGATTAGTGCACGTTTCCTCTGTGCAGTTCTCACAGATTACCGTACAGTCCAATCCTGCTTTTCGGCACCCACAGGCTCTGCCACAGCCAGTTCTGCATTTGCATGAAATGCACTCTAGTTGATCTCCCAGATACAAGACGATTGAAATTAACGCGTTTTAACTTCGAAAATATTGACTTTAGAGAAAAAAGTTTCGAATAAAAGTTGTAGAAAATTCATCGACCAAAAGTTTTATTATAAACAATTCATTGTTCAAACAATTATTTAAAGAGATATCGGTAAAAAAGTTAATAAACAAAAAGTAATAATAATATAAGTCGTGAACGGTAAGTGCTACGAAAAAAATTACTGAATGAAAAAGATAGGAAATTTAATTATCTATAAAAAAGGTCCCCATAATTGTGGGCCTAAAGTGCACGGTTACGGAGATACAGGCCCAAACGGTTTTTCACAAAATGGCGGCCCTTCCGTTCGCCATTTTCGTAAGTATTTTGTGTTCTTAGGTTAAGTACGTCAGACTGCAACTATCTATGAAATAAAATAACTCCTGCCTAATTATGCATTATGGACACGAGTAGCTGGCTCCCTATTACCTGTACTAATAATGACGATTTTCGATCCGTTTGGTTTTTTGAGCTACTTCACAATAAAAGCGATAATCCTTCTACAGGAAATATGCCGTCTTGGGCTTGGATGGGATGATGAATTGAAGAAGAGCTCATGCCAAAATGGAAAAAATGGGTTCAAAATATCGAAAATCTAACCACTCTAACAATCCCTCGATGTAACATCCCAAAAATATTTAAAGTTCAAGAAATTCAACTTCATGTTTTCTGCGATGCCAGCGTCCAAGCTCATGCAACAGTTGCATATTTCCGAATGAAGGAAGATGACTCAATCAGTACAGGTTATCCAATCCATCTTGGCACAAACTCAGATACTTTTCCAGTTGCACACTGGTAGTGTAGACCATGACGAAAGAAAAAAAACCTACTAGGGATACATTTCAACACAGTGAACACATATAATAGGTGTTTTTTTCATTTTAGTATACTTCACAGAGATTGCTGCGCATAAACGTTATTAGTTCTGTGCCAAGATGTATTGGATAAGCTGTACATGTTTTGTGATGGTGAAATCCAGAGTGCCCCCCATTAGACAGATGGTTTATATTCCTCGGCTTGAACTTCAAGCTGCGGTGTTGTAAAATAAAATCATAGTTTGAATTTTGGAAAATGTTACTATTGGACTGATTCCAAGATAGTACTTGAATGGATCAAGGCAGAATCCACCATTTTCAAGCCATTTGTAGCTCACAGAAGAGCGGAAATCATAGAAATAACTGATACAAAATATTGGAATTGGGTTCCAACCAAAAAAAAAGTTGCAGATGAAGCTACCCGAGAAAATTAAGATAATTTGGAGTCCGGTTGAAGGGCCCAAAATGGTAAAAGTCTGTTATCCGGTCACCCGAGCTTTTTTGAAAAATTTTTTTTTTAACTTACGTAATTTTGGCCGCTGATTACGAATCTGAAGTTAAAACGTGGCGCTCGCCCTTCGTTTCGGAGTTAGGGCCCTTCAAAGGTTCAAAATAGGGCATTTTCTATCTTCTTTTTTGTACAAAAAACGATCGGGATGCGCGATAGTTTATCAACCAGATCACCTATCCACCTTATCACACCACTTTCGCCACTTTTTACTGCACGAATATTCATTTTTCCATTAAAATTTTACATTTTTTGGCAGAGCTTTCAGATATACCTTTTTAGTAACTTTTTCCAACAGCTGATGAATATAAGGTTAAAACTGATGTTGGCATTACTGTTCGTTGTTCACGATTGCCATAAATTCGAATCATAGGCGTTTTTTGGCGCTCATGTATTGAAACGTATTCATCTGTCCCCTCTGTCACTTGCGACGAGCCAAAGAGTGAGAGAGAGAGAGAGTGGACCTGTCATTATTTTCAAAGAATCAATACATATAGTCATTGTCAAGATGTACCCATTTCCCAATCAGTGGAGGTGAAGTTATGCAAAAGGCATTCAGTATTTTTTTTGTTATAATAACAAACTGACTTATTCATCTATACTACCTTGCCTTGTATGAGATTTCATCTGAAAGTCTGCAGGTGTTTGCAGATATTTTAATAATGCAGAAACGGGTTACTCATACAGTTGCCCAAGCAACCTATGATAAGTTTAACTGAACTATAGCTATTAACTTTTAACAGATATAAATTAGTCAAAATATAAAAACACTTGTTTCGCTAGCAAGGTTGGCTTCCTCAAAAAGACAATTATACTTGAAAATTGAAATTTAAAACACATTGATACTTGAATCAAATTCATACTTGTAGCACCAATTCTTCACATGCGAATTGTATACTTTGAGGGCAAGTTCTAGTTTGGTATTTGGGTAATCAATTTCTGTTAAGAGAGTTCTCTCTTTGAGACCAAGGTTCCAATCATACCTTTTATTCTATTTAGGAAGTCATCTCAAAGTTATAATTTTGGATATAAAAAATTTGTATTTGAATGGATGATACAAAATGTTACCAATGAGCTTATGGCAAATTACCAGAAATAAGAAAGTCTCCCTAGTGCGTTTTTTTAGTTTTCAACCTCTCATATGATTAGCAGATTGTACTCACCTTGAACCAAAAAATTCTACTTACTCTGATTTAAACCCTTTCAGCCAGAAATACCTTGAACTTTTTATATGTCAATCATCTATAAGTGTGCAGACCATAACATCGAGAACCAGTAATTCTAACATCCATAGAAGTTTGTCATTAAGAGATGACTTGGCAATTTCTATGTAACAGCTCCTCCTGTTGTCATGATACTGTTTCTTACAGCATTCCCTATCTGACATTATAATAGAGAGATTCAAAATATTCAAAGATTGCTGCATTTTCAAAAATTCTGTTCAATTTTATGTCCACTTCAAACTAGATTTGTGGGTTTGTTCACCCAACATTGCCTCTCCTGATTTCTATAACAAAGATTCGTTAAGAAAATTCAAACTTGAAAATGAACCAGTTCTACGTATACAATGTTTTTGCAGAATAAGGGACTGCACATAATCTTTGTGACATTCTTTTTCGCTGCTCTTCGTCGAGTTTCAAACATGCCAAACGTGAACAGTTCCTTACAGGAGGAATGTTAGAGATACACTTGGTGTGAACTAGAGGCAGATGTTCGTAACATTTCAATGTTCTGGTCTTCTCTTTCCTCCAATAGCATTCAACATCGGTACTAAAAAACTTCAAGAAAATCTAGAAGACTATTTCTACAAAAACAGGAGTTGAAAATAGCAACTTAACTATCCTTATATATCAATACCTTGGACACAGAAATAGGAATGCTGCAGCATGTTTGCATCTACCGGATTATCCGGCTTTACAAGAACATGTCACATTGTCCACTAAAATTATATGACCATCATCCCATTCAAAAGTTCCCACCAACTCATGGGGTGAATCATTCAGTCCACTGCTTTTTAAGCATAAAGCCAATAGTTCAATTGTTTGTGGATGTTTTTCTATTATACCACAATTAATGATATGTCCATTAGAGCTTGTCCCTCATTGATACACCTTGATGAAGGAGTAGCTTCTAGATATAGAAATAGGTTTTTCACACTCAGATAAAAATCCATCCTGAAATATGAATGAAAATTATCCTGAGAAAATGTATGTGCAAAGTTCGTTTATCATGAATTAGCATACCTTTTTCTTTCAATATCAATATTCAAATATTATTAGATTTTGAAACACAATACATCTATGTTCACCTCCAATGAATAGTATTGTGCCGCTATTCACAGTTCACACTATACTATAATAAAAAATGCCCTGAAAAAAACAAATGTCATGAGTTTTCAAAGCATCATGAACACAGTTATATTTACCTTCACTTCACGAGAAAAATTTCGTACAATGAAAAACCACCAAAATCTTGTCTAGCGAGGGCAACTGATGACTGTATTTCAGTTAGATTTCATTACGGCTCACATTTTTTGTAGAAATTATTTCTCGATTAATCTCATTCCAAAGATAATAACATCAAAATAGTGACATTTGTTTATTTAAATATTTTTTCGGACGAGAATCGTCATTTCGTGATCCCACAAATTTCACACTATATTCTCTAAGGTCCAAACTACCTACAAAAAAATTGGCGATTTGGCACGGCTGTTGAATAGAAGTCTAAATTCATGTACATTTCGACTGGACTATAAATTGTACCTCAAAAGCCTCCAGTTTTTCCATGACTTTTAAGAGTTTACGTCATCCCTCGACAGTTCTTAGCGTCACTCAATTCAGGTTTTTCGATTTTTTTTTCAATTCCTATTTTCATGCATGATTTTTCTGTTATTTTTCATTTTCAATGTATTTCATCTAAAGGAGAATTGTAGTAATTTGATTATTTGTTAAATTCCCCCATTGAGATATATTTTCAGGAGATATACCTTTCGTATATATACCTACAATATATGGTAATCTGATATGATTGTTATTAACGGCAGTTGACTGAATTAAGTCAAAAATAAACCAATAGAGAAGTAGGTTCTAAGGAGGTAATGAAAAATGAGGATGAAATGAATTACAAATGATATAAATTATCTGAAAAAATCAAACAATTGGAATGAGTGAATAATAGAAAATCTACAGATGCTCAGAAAAATGATTAATTTTGAGAAATGAAATAATGAAATATTAAATTGATGAAAAACATTCATAGAAGTCATATATTGATCTTAAAATACAAAAATTGAAATCAAAAGTGAAGAACTGAAATTTAAATGATCTGAAGGAGAATAGATTATTTCACAACACTCGATTCAAAGTCGAATAATATCGAAACAGTTTCGAGAATACTCGTGAAATCTTGAATTTTAAAATGACTGAAAACTCCACCCTAGAAAACTATATACCAAGCTCGGGTAGAATTGGACCACACTATAAATCACAAGTCTTTTGCATCTTTTTTTTTTAATATTTCTAATATCAGTATCAGACTATAAAAAACAAATAAGTTCCTATATGACATGGATAATTACTTTCATCACATTCACAAGTAAATAAAAATGTTTTTCACATTGAATGCCACTATATATCATAGTTTCGTTTTGAAAAAAAATGTCCAAAAACAATGTTGAATACGCAATTACGTTTTATATATTATTTGGCTTTCCCAAAATAATCAAAATTTCTCTTACCTCGTGTTCGATGTGGCCCTCCCTAGCGTAACATATGAGAAAAAGGCCATGAATATGTATGTATGTCATAATAAAAAATTTATTGATTCGTCACGAAAAGTTTATTTCCTGAAAGTTGAAAAAGAATCGAGGCCAATCTTCAACATAAGTGGTCCTTCGAGCAAGCCAAAGAACAGTCCGTGGAAAAGATGTCTACGAAATCTCTACCGTTGAAAAGAAGCGAACGAGCAACCAAAGGAAAAGCACGTGCTAGATATAGATATGATAAAACTGACATTGAACAAGTCAGAAAATTGTCGATGAATGAGAATGAATCTTTCACAAAAACCAAAAGTGAAATAGATGGAAGTCTTCAAAAAAGTTCATTGAAAACCCATTTCAGTAGTAAAGTCCCAAGCAATTAATCTCGAAAACGCAGAGAATTGGAAATAGAACTGAATAAAGCACGGAGACTGGCCGACTTTCGAACGGAAATTAATAGAAAAAGAAATTGAACTGGAAAAGGCAGAGCTAGAAGGTGCATGTTCCAGAGAATTCCCTCTCGATGAAGAACTGAAAACTGTTGGCAGTAAATCGTCTTTCATAGAAAAATGGGTAAATGAGTGTTACCCAAATGGAAGTATGAATTTTGATAAAACTACTATTGCAACTCCTGATCTTCATGACTTGAAAAAGTCCAGTGATACGATGGAAGAATTAAAAATGAATCGATTAATGGCTCGACAGTCTTTAAATGTTGAACTGAGGGGTCCCCACGGTATGCTGGACACGAATGCACTTTTTGATGAAGCCTCCACTATCACTATGATTGATGCTTCTCTAGCAGATGACATTGGTGCAACAGGTCCTTCCGAACCGTTGAGAATCAAATGCACAAACGCAATAACCTCTGAGGAGCTGGATTCCTAGAAAGTCAAACTGAAAATTCGTGTCAGAGATAAAGAAATTGCATATTGACTTGAAAATGTTAGGACTGTGAAAGAATTATCACTTCCAGTACAAAGCATCGATATTAAAAATATCTCCAAACACTTCAAATACCTTCAAAAAGTTAAATTTTCGTCTTTAGTCAATGCAAAAACACGAATACTCATTAGCCAAGATAACATCATCCATTTGATTATAGCGAGAGAAGTACATGAAGACAGAAAAAATGAACCTGTTTTGTCCAAAACCAACTTGGGATGGGTTTTACATGGAAATATCGAAAGAAATTATTTGAGAAGAGTTGATGAGGAATTTTCTTTCTTCGTCAATAACCAGTATGAAGATTTGGATGAATTAGTTAAGAATTATTTCGAAATAGACTGCCTGGGTGTGAAATATCACCAAAAACAACCAAATTTAGAGGGAAATCGAGCAACTAAAATTTTAGAACGGACTACGAGGAGAATCAAATTGAACAAATGGGAGACAGGACTACTATGGAGAATTGATGATTTCAATATTCCAAACAATAAGTTTCCAGCCATAATTAGATTGAAATCCATCGAGAAAAAAATTGATAGAAATGCAGAATTTGGATTTGAATATGAGAAAAAAATCAATGAATATTTAGAAAAAGGCTACTCCAGAAATTATCAGAAAAAGAAACTCGAGAAAAGGAGAAAAATATATGGTATCTACCGCATTTCGCTGTAACCAATTCGAACAAACCAGAAAAAAATCGTCTTCGACTCAGCTACAAAATTTAAGGGTATCTGTCTGAAGATGTTCTTCTTAAGGGTCCGGATCTGTTGAACTCTCTTCTTGGTGTGATTTTCAAATTCAGACAAAGAATATAGTAGTGACCGCAGATATTTAAGAGATGTTTCATAGAGTAGATATCAGACCTGAAGACAGATCTGTACAACGTTTCCTATATAGGGGAAGAGAAAGAGATGAAAGAAATCCAGAAGATTATGAAATGGTGGCCATGATTTTTGGAGCAGTTTCATCCCCTACCTCATCAGCTCAGTTTGTCATGAGAAAAAACGCTGCAGTAGTCGAAAGCGATTTTCCAGAAGCATTCAAGGCTATCACTGAAAGGCACTATGTTGATGATTACCTTGATAGTTTCGATACCATAGATGAAGCAAAAAAAGTAACATCAGATGTGACAAAAGTTCATCACGAAGGAGGTTTCGTCATAAGAAATCGGGCCAGTAATTCTAAAGAAGTCTTGAAAAACATTCCTGACGAATATCGAAGCTGCAATCAAAAGGACATGAACCTCGATAAAGTATTACTTCTCCCCACTGAACGAATTTTAGGCCTGTTTTGCAATCCTACAGGCCTATTCCGTAACTCATAGCGATTTGTTATCCAACTACTATCGTTGAATTAACGATATTTGTGTTGAATGTTATTCTGTAAAACTATAAAATCGTTGCAAGTCGGTAGTGAACGACATAATATAACGTTTGTTAACGGGAATAGAAATGGTTCAGTTGGTTAATGACTTGAAATAGTTTCGTGGTATTTTTAACATATTATTCATATGATAGATAGATAGATAATTTATTTTTCCACTGAATGTTACAACACAGGTGTAGTAGGTACATTATGGGAGTCGTCAAAATATTTATAGTCAGTACAATATCTAAGAGCTTATAGACTAGGTACAAATATAAAAATGAAATAAAAATTACAATAAAATTTTGGTTGTAAAACCGTAATTAATACAGTGTTCAGCTAATGCAAAGCTTAACTTCTAAGAGAGAGATCTGTGTGAGTATAATATACTAAAGTATAAACATTTTGGTACGTACTAACATTTTAAAATAAATTGAAAAAACTTTGTTGGGTTAAGAGTTATCAATCAGGTTATCATCCATGAATTCCTGCACTGAATAGTAGCTTTTCTGTATCAAAAATACTTTCAGATTATGTTTGAATTGAGTGGTGTTGAAACAACTATACTCCTTCATGGTACATATTTTGTTGTAGCATGTTGTAGCATAATCCCGATAAAATTTGGGTTTTCTTGTCCAATTGACAGTCTGGAGAATGGTAGTTCAATTTTCTCCTTATTACGAGTGTGGTGATCATGGATATCCTTCCTCGCTAAGAGCGGTTTATTTTTATTTTTTATATACATAATAACTGAGTAAATATATAGGCATGGAAGTGTCAATAAGCCCAGGTTAACGAAATGCTTTTTACATGATGTTGATCTATGTAATTTCAATATGAAACGTATAACTTTTTTTTGGGCACTAAAGAGTTGGCCCGAGTTATGAGCTTGTCCCCAGAATACAATACCATATGAAAGTACAGACTGTATGAGTCCAAAGTATAATATTATAATATTAAGCACTTCGATTGATACGGTATTATATAAGTTTCTTATCACAAAACAATAAGAACTCAATTTTGCTACTGTTTTATCTAAGTGGTTGTTCCAAGTTAGTTTTTGGTCTAGATGGATCCCTAAAATGGATCGTTGAGAGCTAGCTACCGACAGTCGTTTGATAACGGATCGTTCATTAACGGTCTTTTACGGAATAGACCTGTTATCTGGTTAAATTTGCATTTTCAATCAAATGGAATACGGATGAGATCAAGACTTTGACGGAGAGAAATGTCACGAAAAAAGATATTTTGAAAACAATATAATACAGGTAATAGAGGATTTTGTTTTGCAAAATAAGGCAGGAGTTATTTTATTGCATGGATAGTTGCAGTCTGACGTACTTAACCTAAAAACACAAAATACTTACAAAAATGGCGAACGGAAGTGCCGCCATTTTGTGAAAAACCGTTTGGGCCTGTATCTCCGTAACCGTGCACTTTAGGCCCACAATAATGAGAACCTTTTTTATAGGTAATTAAATTTCCTATCTTTTTTATTCAATCATTTTTTTCGTAGCACTTACCGTTCACGACTTATATTATTATAACTTTTTGTTTATTCACTTTTTTACCGATATCTCTTTAAATAATTGTTTAAACAATAAATTGTTTATAATAAAACGTTCGAATCGATTAATTTTCTACAACTTTTATTCAAAAACTTTTTTCTCTAAAGTTAATATTTTTGAAGTTACAACGCGTTCAATGTGTTGTACTACCGAGAACAAGGTTATTAAGAACGAAGTATGCATAGCGTAATGATGTAGCGAATCCGATACATAATGAAAAAAATATGAATTTCAGAAATTTTTTGATTTAATAAATAATTAATAATTCAAGTTCTTACCTGCAAGAAATAGCGAATACCCATTGAAATTTGTTCTTTGTATTTTCTTATTACTATAATTAATTCGAAAATTACAGCCATAATTAAACACGCAAATAAAAAAATGGAATATTTATTGTAGAATATATGTGGAATTTATTTTTACAAATGTACACCAAAATGAATCATATGTCTTCTCTAACTCTTTGGCGTTTCGAGGGTGGTGAGTTTTAGATGTTGGTTACATTCTCCTCTTTCTCTTCGTTATCTTCGTTGTTAAATGTTACTATTGGACTGATTCCAAGATAGTACTTGAATGGATCAAGGCAGAATCCACCATTTTCAAGCCATTTGTAGCTCACAGAAGAGCGGAAATCATAGAAATAACTGATACAAAATATTGGAATTGGGTTCCAACCAAAAAAAAAGTTGCAGATGAAGCTACCCGAGAAAATTAAGATAATTTGGAGTCCGGTTGAAGGGACCAAAATGGTAAAAGTCTGTTATCCGGTCACCCGAGCTTTTTTGAAAAATTTTTTTTTTAACTTACGTAATTTTGGCCGCTGATTACGAATCTGAAGTTAAAACGTGGCGCTCGCCCTTCGTTTCGGAGTTAGGGCCCTTCAAAGGTTCAAAATAGGGCATTTTCTATCTTCTTTTTTGTACAAAAAACGATCGGGATGCGCGATAGTTTATCAACCAGATCACCTATCCACCTTATCACACCACTTTCGCCACTTTTTACTGCACGAATATTCATTTTTCCATTAAAATTTTACATTTTTTGGCAGAGCTTTCAGATATACCTTTTTAGTAACTTTTTCCAACAGCTGATGAATATAAGGTTAAAACTGATGTTGGCATTACTGTTCGTTGTTCACGATTGCCATAAATTCGAATCATAGGCGTTTTTTGGCGCTCATGTATTGAAACGTATTCATCTGTCCCCTCTGTCACTTGCGACGAGCCAAAGAGTGAGAGAGAGACGAATGTTTTGAATATAAGAACGCCAAAAAACGCCTTAGGTGTGGATGTCATTCATTTGTTATTTTATGGTTTCAAATAATTAACTAATGTTGTTTATTCCATTATTCAATCCAAATCAATATTCATTTATGAAATATATACATTTCTCTGAATGGATAAGCATTTTTATAGATGATTCATTATGGAAGGTGCAGTATTAAATAGGCCATCAGAAATGTGGCTAGGTATGCTTCATACAAGTTTTGTCAAGAATTATAAAAATGATAGTATCTATGATAATTCATTCCTTCATTCCCCACACACACTACAAACTGAATAAATTTTCGAAATCAAAGTCAAATATATTTTTGTTATTTATTTGATTAAAATCCTATATTTGATAGGAATTGGAGTTTTTGCAGCAGAAGTGATCTGTCCAAAATGTACTAACGTCTGCAAATTGAATAAGGAAACATTGATGTATAGGTATAACAGGAAACTGACTGTGAAGAAATCGAAGATGAAGGCACATTAAGACGAAGCGAAATCAGCACTCTTGGGAGTACATGTTCGTGGTTGTTTCAAAAAATTTTTCGAAACGGCTGTTTAAATCAAAATTCCTTTTGAACATGTACTCAGCCAAGTATCCGGAAAAATGGCTCTTTTTACAACCAAACCGAGGTATGTTGTGGCGGACGTCCCTCCACTGGCGTTCGATCAGCTGGGTATCGGCGCCTGAAATGAAATTAATGATGGAAAAATGAAATTTTCTGAAACTTACCACTATCGGGGTCAACAAAATTAACACTGTGGTTAACAGTTAGATGGCGGTATCCTTGTGACCCCAAGCGATCATATGCTTTCCAGCAATCGCTGATGCTAGTGGTCCCGGGCTCAATCCAAGTTTTTATGATACGAACAAGTGTCGTTGATGTTCTATCTGGAACTGGTACCATAAAAACTCTTTTTGAGCCCCGCTCAATACCCCCGAACAACCACTGGCCTTCCACAACTCTACCTCGGTTGTATTTCCTTTTTCCAAATTTCGCTTCGTCTATCTCCACTGTTTTTCCGACGCCGCCTAACTTCCCCGAGTTTTCATTCAGCCACTTCATGCAAACCTAAAATATATTTGGAAACATTTTACATCAACTACTTGAGTTAACAATACATCAACTGATAGTTTGCATATTTATAAAAAAAGATCGGAACGCACTTCATTCGATTAGACGGGCCCCCCTGCACATCAAATCCTTCTTCGTTTTATTTTGTGAAAAAAAAATCCGCCATAACGTTGCTCCGCGCGGCGCGGCCGGCGGGAGGGGGGAGAGGGGGCGCCTGGCGGATTTTTTTTCACAAAATAAAACGAAGAAGGATTTGATGTGCAGGGGGGGCTGTCTAATCAAATGAGGTGCGTTCCGATCTTTTTCAAATGCAAAAAGAAGGTGGACCATAAACTTCTAATAACTTCTGAGGGACAGCACTTCTGATTGTAAAACTTGGTGCTATAAGATAAATATGCAAACCTTCTATAATTTGCTTAAACTTACTTCGCGGCAATAGTTACTCCAGTCGATTACTGTTTCCTGAGATAAATTCAGTTCCGTCTTGATGAACTTAACTCGGGGATGTGGCATCATTAAAAAATAGGCAACAAATAATGTTGCCTTTTCCACTGTTAGGCGGCAGTCGAAAAATGTGCCTTTTCGTGCACTCTTTTTGAAATCACATGCGACATAATGTGCCTTCTTCTTCGATTTCTTTACAGTCATTTTCCTGTTACATCTGTACATCAATGTTTCGTTATTCAATTTGCAGGCGTTGGTACATTTTGGACAGGTCACTTCTGCTGCAAAAACTCCAATTCCTATCAAATATAGGACTAAGTTTTCTCTAACTTTAATCAAATCAATGATTTCTCCCAATTTCATCTTGGCACAAATATTTTTCTAAATGGCGTCAATAAAACAAATGAATTGATATTTTTAAATGACATACATACCTGATTTGAATTTACAACATTCGCGCAAAACGAACAGTAATGCCAACAGCAGTTTTAACCTTATATTCATCAGCTGTTGGAAAAAGTTACTACAAAGGTATATCTGAAAGCTCTGCCAAAAAATGTAAAATTTTAATGGAAAAACGAATATTCGTGCAGTGAAAAGTGGCGAAAGTGGTGTGATAAGGTGGAAAGGTGATCTGGTTGGTAAACTATCGCGCATCCCGATCGTTTTTTGTACAAAAAAGAAGATAGAAAATGCCCTATTTTGAACCTTTGAAGGGCCCTAACTCCGAAACGAAGGGCGAGCGCCACGTTTTGACTTCAGATTCGTAATCAGCGGCCAAAATTACGTAAGTTGAAAAAAAAATTTTTCAAAAAAGCTCGGGTGACCGGATAACAGACTTTTACCAAAAATGCTTTGTTTACGCAACTGTCAAAGTCGGTTCGAATTTAGAAGAAGCTCTGCCAAATATACATAAATTTTCATCGTTTTCGAAACTGATTCGGTCAACAGCCTGGATGTTGAGGTTTATCGAATATTCCAGAGGAAAATCTCACGTTCAAGGGGAAATTAGTCAATTCGAAATGAACTCAGCCGAAAAGCTATGGATAAAATGGGTTCAAGTAAAAAATTTTTCCGAAGAAATCGAATCACTTCGGAGAAATGAGTACATTGAGAAGTCAAGTAAGCTACAAAAAGTATCACCAATGCTGGACAGTGAAGGAATACTGCGGGTCAGAAGTAGACTTGTATATGCGAACGATTTGGAGGAATTGTGATATTCGCCAATGTTTTCTGGGGAGAAGATTCTTTTCTTCGAAATTACCATCTGTGCAGCACTTGACGTACCTAGTAACGTTCACCTACTCCCCAAACCCGAACCACCTCAACCCATATATATTCTCAACCGACATGAAGAGCTGAACTCAAAAATACAACTCGCAACCACCGGAAACGAAATAAAATTTTTTAGTGCGATTTTGAAAAAATGAGATGGCGCCACTGTAGCGCCTTTGCGCATGCGCGAGCAGGCTTCCCGACTTAACCAACGTTGTGCAAGTATTAGGCCGCCATTGCCTGTTTTGATTTTATCACAAACAGACGCTTATTTTCCATTGTGTTCTTGTTTATTGTAAGTATTGTGTAAATTGTTAATTAAACTTGATTTTTCTTGTTTTTTAGATAATTATGATTCGATACAACCTTCGTTCGTTGCCTACTGGACATGAGCAAACCGTCCAATGGCTTCATCACCGTGATTTGCTCCGGAAAGAAGCCAAATGTTCAAGTCATCGGGTGGAGATGAAACTCAGCTTGCGTGACGACGGACATGGACCTGGACGCTTCCGGTGCAAAAAGGGATGTGAAATTCCGTTGACGAAAGGCTTCTTTCTTCGAAAATACGAAGTTGCCACTCGAAAAAGCCATTGGGTGAGTTAAAAAAATTTATTTTTTGTTATTCAGTTTTTGTTTATTTTAGATTAATGTATGGATTTTCGCGTGACTGGTTATACGAAGATGCCCGTCATGAAATTGACGACCTGGACGGAACAACCTCAGGCCAGTCAACGATCAGTGCGTGGTACGGCTACTGTCGAGAGATGGTTGTTGACCATTTTACCGACATGCATATTCGTAAAAATAATTTGGATCCGTTTGCCTCTCTTCACGAAGCGATTCGCTCCTTCTACAAGGTCTAAACTTGTAGAAGTTTAAACCGCCATTTTCAGGGCGTGACCCTAATGATGGTAAACTGAAGGGTCAACCGAAAACGCTGACATCACTTCCACGCGGTTTTCGGTGGGCAACGGTCTTTGACCGGCTAAGAGTCAGCATTACAAGGTTAGGTTAGGTGTCGAAAGCGCTGCCGAGGGTTGCTAACCTTTGTTAGGTTAGTAACCTGAGGCGACCACTGTTCAACTGAATTTAGCGGAAAAATCAGATTTTTTATGAAAATTTTTTGTCACTTCCGGCACCTGGGAATGGTGTCATTCGACTCAGTTTGATGTACTGAATCGAAATATATATAGTAGGGGAGGGCGGGGACGGTTTGGACAACGGGTTGGTCTGGACAGGTTTAAATTTCCCGCAAATTCTCCTTGTTTACGTGAATTCTCCGTTTGGCGTGTCGGTTCAGTGGTCTCCACATTGTGAACGCAGCAGCTAGTAAATTGGTTATGGTTTGAGTAGGTGATTTGGAAAAATGTATTTTAATGGTTTCTGATCTAACATTTCAGCTATAAGGAGAGCTGTATAACTGGGATAACAGCCACTTGTCAAAAATCCCAAGTTATCGCTCATAATGCTTGATGTTTGTGTATTGGTTTCCTGTAGTTCAAGTCATTGACAAACATAACCTCTTTTAGTTTCAGTCAACTTTTTGAAAGATTGCTACTGTGGTATAGTTTGGACGTTTGTCCAAACTATCCCGCATGTGTCCAAACCATCCCGCATGCATACAACCAATCCGCTGTCTGTAATCATACTATAAATCAGTTATGTTTTTTTTCAGAGAAAATGCCAAGAAAGTATGGTCGGAAACGCGAAAATATGTTTTCTGCGGAGAACATGAAGTTGGCTGTTCAAGATGCGCTGGAGAGAAGACTAAGCCTCCGAAAGGCAGCCGAGCTTCATAACGTAAAAAAATCTTCTGTTGCTAATTTCGTCAAGAAGGTTGCTAAAGAAGGTTTTGAAAATTGCATGTTCGGGCCCCAATACACGACTAGGCAGGTTTTGTCGACTGATATGGAGAAATCATTGGAAAAATACCTCGTGAAATGCTCCAATATGTACCACGGCTTGACGCCGAAAAGCACACGCAGGTTGGCCTATGAATACGCTGTTAAAAATAAATTACCACATCCTCGGACATGGGCAGAACAAGGCATGGCTGGCCGTGATTGGTATTCGGGATTTATGGAGAGACATCCCCGATTATCACTCCGAACCCCCGAAGCTACTAGCTTGGCTCGCATATCAAGCTTCAACAAAACGAACGTTGGTGATTTTCAAACCAAACTGGAATCATTGCTAAGAAAACATCGATTTGAACCAAATGACATATGTTACCTTGATGAAACGGGCGTTACTACGGTTCAAAAGGTGCAAAAAGTCATCAGTTCCAAAGGTCGTCATCAAGTAGGCCAAGTTACTTCGCGAGAACGTGGGGAACTCATTACGCAAGTCGGTATTATTTGCGCTAGCGGGAGAGCATTACCTCCTGTATGGATTTTCTCGAGAAAACGATATGATTCAGCAGGGATGATGTTAGGTGTTCCAGTGGAAAGCGGGGCTCTTGGTTTGGTCCATCCATCTGGATGGATGACTTCTGAAAATTTCTTGAATGTCTTGCAACACTTTGTTAAACATGTCCGCTGCAGCGTTGAGCATAAGGTACTTTTGATAATGGACAACCATCAGTCTCACTTATCCGTTGAAGGAATCGACTATGCAAAAGAGAATGACATCATCATTCTAACGGTTCCGCCACATACCTCGAATAAGCTGCAACCGCTTGATAGGACCGTTTTTGGACCTTTTAAAAGTTTTTTCAACCAGAGTGCTGATAAATGGATGATTTCCCATCCAGGAAAAACATTGACAATATATGACTTACCAGCGATTTGTGTCAAAGCTTGGGACAAGGGTGCTAATCCCATCAATGTGAAATCGGGGTTTCGATGCACAGGAATTTGTCCATTTGACAGAGGAGTTTTCAGCGAAGAGGATTTTTTGTCCTGTTACGTCACTGACCGTCCTTTGGCCACCACAGAGACCACCGCAGAAGCCATCACTGAGGCCGCCACGGAAACCAGTGCCACCAACGCAAACAATGATGAACTACCAAGTTGCTCGAATGCCAACGGCGAGCGAGAGCAGGAAACTACTCCAACTCGCAAAGAAGAGATGATTCCAAATTGTTCCAGTGCACTCATATCGCCATCGAAGGTACGGCCTTTCCCAAAGGCGTCACCAAGGAAGAAATCTAGAAGAGGGCCTGTGAAGAAGAGATCCATCATTGCCACTGACACCCCCGAGCGTGACGAAATAGCTGCACAAAAAGGGAAATTAGCAGAAAAGGAAGTGACGAAGAAGCGAAATCAGGCTGTACAACGAGTGAAAAAGAAGATCTTAAAAGATGAAACTTCGGAAGAAGAGGAAGGTACCGTGCCCTATGATGATTCTTCATCAGGAGACGAGGATCAAGAATCAAACACTTTGGCTCCTATTCAAAATGACGACTATGTGGTTTGTAGAGTTCACGGAGAAACGGCAAAATCAAGAAACTTTGTTGCCAAAGTGTCTGAGACAATGCTTCAAGGATACGAAGTTCAGTTTTTGAAGCGACATATGATGTCAAACAGATTCACGATATCTGATGAGAAGCCAGCATTCATCAGAAAAGACGAAGTGGTCGTGAAATTGCCGTCCCCTATCATTGATACTCGACCAAGATATTTGAATATGATTTATTTTAATATTGATTTGGCCGAGTTTAGCATTGTTTGGTGTTATTAATTTTACAATTGTCCAGTTCTAGTCTGAAGTGACTTTTATTTTTCAAAATAATTTTTCGATTTTTACCGAACTCAGCACGTTTTTTTAGATATCTATTTTGTTACTTAGTTCTTGTCTGACGTTTAAGTTCCTATTATTTTTAAAATCGTTATAGAAGTGTGTATAAGTATCCTAAATATATATATATTCTTTTCAATAATACTCTGCGTCCGAACCAACCTGATTCGACGGGATAGTCTGGACACTTTACCATATCAAGTATTTATAAGAAAATAAAAATTCCTTTCAAGTAAGAATTTTTTTACTTTGTTTATAAACAACAAATGTAGCTATGATATAACGTCAACTTCGATTGTGTTCATTTGAGTATAAGCAACAAAAAAATTATTTTCTGAAAATTGTCCAAACCATCCCCGCCCCCCCCTATTGTTGGGTTCGCTCTTGGTGAGTAGGTGAACTTTTACCTCTGCCTCTATCATCAGAGTTTGTAAAACTTCTTCTCGTGGGCTTTTTTCTTTGAGAATAACATTCAAAGTCATATTAATAGATTTAACAAGTCGTTCCCAACTTCCACACATATGAGGAGCAGAAGGAGGTATGAAACAAAATTCTATGTTGTCAATGGACAAGTTTCTAACTATTTTCTTATGGTCAATATTTTCCAAGGCTTCCTTCAGTTCTTTCGTAGCTCTCCGTAGATTCGTACCATAATCGGAAAATATTTTCTTGGGACATCCTCTTCGACCTATGAGCCTCCTTATTGCCATTATAGCCGAATCCATACTCAAAGAGTGTGCCACCTCTAGATGAATTGCACGGGTGCTCATACATGTAAGAAGCACACCATACCTATTTGCTCGTCGACGACCAATTGACACATACATAGGTCCAAAGTAGTCCATGTCGGTAATTGTGAAAGGTCTCACAAATGAAACTAATCGAGATTCTGGAAGTGGTGCCATTTCTGGAATTTCTGGTTTTGCTCTTATTTTTGCAAAACTGACACGCCAAGAACTTCTTACAGCTGCTCTCAAATCAAAAATCCAGATTCTTTGTCGGAGTTCGTTAGCCACATTTTCTTGTCCATTATGTGCTGGTTTGATATGATAATGATTTATTAGTAGTTCAGTCAATCGATTTTTTGGTTCAAAAAACATTGGCGAATATCACAATGACTTTCCGAGCATTTTTGGAAACGATATGGATTAAAGAATATTTACTTCGTCTACAAGAAAAATCAAAGTCGGTGATGTGGTCGACAAACAATTCTCCAGGAACAGTTGGCCGAAAGGTATCGTCACTGCCGTTTATCCCGGAGCAGATGGTCACATAAGAGTGGTGGACATTAAAACTTCAATGGGCACTTACACACGTCCTCTCACTAAACTTTGTCTACTCGATGTGGACAAACCTGAAGAATAGTGATCAACAGGAGTTCAATATGCTACCTTTAAATATAAAAATATGTAAAACTTTCACTAGATTCAAAATGAAAACAAAAAACTGGATTTTAGAGAAAAAATTCAAATTTTTTCATAACATCATTAATAACGGAGTATAAATCAATTTAATCGAGTGGTTCCCCAGGTAAAGAATTAAAAATTAATATTTCATGAACTTATTTACAAATTTTAATAAATAGACTTGACTTTCTCTATGTTCAATATCAAATATTATTTGTGAATTACCCAAAGCTAGATGTAAGAGTTTTACTAACATACTATTTTATATATATTTTTTAATTTACTATTCACAAATTCCATTTGTCATACCACGCACAAGCTGAAATGAATCAGTTTCTGTGGTTTCTGTTTACTCACAACCCCTTTTGTTCACATGTATCTTTCTGAGAAAGAAATTGTATGCTTATGAATAAACATCATTATTATTATATTATCAAAAATAGTTCATCACTGGGAGGGAGTGTTCCTGCGGAAGATTTCCTTTTGTATTTTTTTATTGATTTTGTTTTGAGTATTGTGAAGTTATAGTGATGAAAAAAAGAGTTTGTTTATGTATATAGGTATGTCATAATAAAAAATTGATTGACTTGTCATGAAATAGTAATTTACGTAACAAGTCCGGAAAATACTGTTTTTTTGGACGAGTGGACAAAATTCTAGGACGAGCGTAGCGAGTCCTGGAAGTCTGCGAGTCCAAAAAAACTATTTTCGGTCGTGTTGCGTACACTATTTTTTCGGCAACCGATCCACTTCCCGGACGCTTTTTCTTTGAGAAGGTAGCATTTTCCCGGCCTTGTCCGGGAAGTACGTATTTCCCGGGGAAGCGGGTACTTCTCGGACGGTTGCCGAAAAAGTTTATTTCCTGAAAGTTAAAAAAGAATCGAGGCCAATCTCCAACAGGCCACATGACGTATGGAGCGGATCTTGGCTCATTTATACGTGTTTTGGCTGACATGTTGAATATTTATAATAATGCATGAAGGAAATGAAGTTTTTTTGAAGCCGCGCTCATTGAAGACATTTTGAAGTTTATATTTGGCAGGGTGACTCTTTATAAGGTAATGGAGGTAATGGAAGTTCGAACTTTTGGTTCCATTCTGAAACAAAAACTTGAAAAAATTACATTTAAAGGAGTCTTTCATGCTTAAAGTTGATTGTGCTGATTATTGTTAACTCCCCTCTTGATTGACTTGCCTTCCAGTGGTATGTTGCATTCGTTGTATCCTAATGGGCACATGGAAGGTGTTCAATAGCGACAGAGAGTGGACTGTATAATTCCTTGATAATTGTTCCGTTTGAATCAAAAACTATGCAATTTATATAATCGAGCTGTGATTTCGCTTACCAAATCCAAATCGGTGTTGATTGAGCTGCGCTGCTTGTGGTAGGACGGGTGATTATCCAATCTTGGGTAACCGGCCGGTACGAGAAAAACTGAATCCTTTTTCTTGCTTGACACAGTGCGTAAGAGAGAGAGAGCGAAACAAAACGAGAACTCGATCGGAGCGAACCGTGAACGGATTGACAATTCATGAGCTACTGACTGCTGACTGTGAATTCCATTCTTGGGGCCAATTGGAGAGAATAACGAAATCACAGCAAAGCGCGAAAACTTATACAATGTAATCAATATAAAAAGTGAGAAAGAGATAATATTAACAATAAATATATATACAACAAAAAGCGATGATGAGCCGTAACGAAACATACCGCTCACCTAAAATATAAAATATTTTACATAATTTGACTATCCATGGGGAGAGGACATAGCTTTACCAATGGACGTTTAAATGTTCCGTGAGATGTTCGAACTGATGCTACTCGAGCGACACCATCAGCACCTGGGTGAGTTTCTACAATTCGCCCAATCTCCCAGCGCAAGGGAGGTAAATTATCCGATTTTATGAGAACTACTGTTCCAGGAGTCACGGTGACGGGAGAAGTCAACCACTTACTGCGCTGTTGGAGAGTGTGTAAATATTCTTTTGACCATCGAGTCCAAAAATCCTGATGGAGACGCTGGAGTAACTGCCACCGATTCAACCGATTCAACTTCAAACCTTGCAAATCGTTTTCGGGGAGCGAGTTTAAGGGTTCTAATGTCAGGAAGTGGCCAGGCGTAAGAACTGAAAGGTCGTTCGGGTCTGAGCTAAGAGGACAAAGTGGGCGTGAGTTGAGCACTGCCTCTATTTGAATTAGAATAGTGTTGAACTCTTCGTAAGTGAGGAGTTGATCTCCTATAACTCGAACGAGGTGAGTTTTCACAGATTTCACCCCTGCCTCCCATAAGCCTTCGAAATGAGGTGCGGAAGGGGGATTGAAATGCCAATGAAGAGTTTCGGAGTGAGCGGCAGTTTTCATCAACTGAACGAGCTGTTTAGATGCTCCGACAAAATTTGTCCCACAGTCGCTAAAAATGTAGGTGCATCGACCTCTTCTAGCTATGAAACGTTTCAAAGCGGCTAAGAAAGCATCAGAGGATAAATCTGATACCAGTTCCAAGTGTAGTGCCTTAGTGGTAAAACACACAAAAACACATATATAAGCTTTGAGGGTTTTTGCACCTCTGATTTTGCCAAGTATTATGGAATAGGGTCCAGCAAAATCTACGCCTACACAAGAGAAAGGTTTAATTGAGGAAATACGCAGTGTAGGTAGATTTCCCATGGGGGGTTGAAACGGAGTTGGTTTAAGTTTCCAACAGTTAAAGCATTTGGATAGGACATTTCGAATTATCTTTTTCGCAGATAAAATCCAATATTTCTGCGAAAGTAAAAAGTGAAGGGACTGAATGCCAGGATGCAAATATTTTTGATGGGTAGTCTCGATAAGGAGAGTGGTAAATCTATGTTTACTTGGGAGTAGAATAGGGAATTTTTTATCGTAAGAGAAATTTGAATTGGAGAGTCTTCCGCCTACCCTTAAGATTCCTTGAGTATCAATAAATGGATTGAGTTTTCTCAGAGATTTGGGAAGTACCTTATTTTTTGTTATTCGAGAAATATCTTCAGAAAATGTTTGTTGTTGGACATGCCTAACAAGAGAGAGTAATGCGTTATCTAAATCCGTCGAAGTGAGATAATCACGGTTTTTCTGAGAAGGATGTGAACAATTGAATATAAATCGGCGAACAAAGGCGATGATTCGTTGTATTTTTGTGAGAGTAGATATGTTTTCGAGGAGGTGATCAAAAATTGTTGGAGAAATGGTTGTGGTGAAAACTAGACGTTTTTCTTCTTCCACCTCTTCATGACTCCTTATAATACTAGGAAGGGTTGGCCAAGAAGAAGAGGTATCTTTAAGCCACGGAGGCCCCGCCCACCATAGAGAATGGTCAAGAAGCTCCGATGGCATAAGACCTCTCGATGCGCAATCAGCCGGATTTTCGGCGGATGGAACATAATTCCAAACGGATATGGGAAGGATCTCTTGAATCCGACTGGTACGATTACTAACGAAAACCTTATATTTATGGGGGGGGGAGATTTAATCCAAGTTAAGGTGGTTGTCGAGTCAGACCACGCTACAACTCGTCTGAACTGAGCACGGTTTTGATAGAGAGGAAGAACGACTTGTAGCAACTCTGACAAAAGAAGGGCGGCACATAACTCCAGCCGAGGGATGGAAATTCTTTTGAGAGGAGAGACTTTCGATTTGGCACAGACGAGGGTCACATCGACTTTGATTTGGGTTTCTGTTCTCATGTAAATGACACACGCATATCCTTTTTCTGAGGCATCAGCAAACCCATGTAATTCAAAGGAACAGAAATTGGAAGTGAATATATGTCTAGGAATAGAAATCTGATTGAGCAAAGGTAGCTCAGTTTTATACTGAACCCACTTGGAGCCAATTTCCATTGGCGCAATTGTATCCCATTCAAGGGACAGAGTCCATAGGTGTTGAATTATTTCTTTTGCTAATAAAGTAAGCAGAGAAAGGAAGCCAAGAGGGTCATAGATTCTTGCTAATTCCGAAAGAATTGAACGCTTCGTGCAAGGAGATTCAATGGGACTGACATCGAAAGAAAATATGTCAAAGCGAGGGTTCCATATCAAACCCAAAACCTTTTTAATGTTGTTCTCTAAATCTAACGAAAGGGAAGAAGAATCGATACAATTTTCCATTAATGAAAATTCATTACTAGCCCACTTATGGAGCTTGAAACCTCCTTTGTGAAGGAGATCAATTAGCTGAGATTTCAAGTTGTGAGCCTTTTCTAAAGATTCGACACTGATGACAAAATCGTCAACATAAGTGGAAGAACGAATTGCTTCGGCTGCGAGAGGAAATGAGGAACCATCTTCGTCTGCCAATCTATTCAAAGTCTTAATTGCCAAATAGGGAGAAGAGCAAATTCCGAGCACCACTGAATTGAGAACGTATTCCTGTATGGGCTCGTCGGGAGAAAATCTCCAAAGAATTTTCTGATACCTTCTATCGGACTCTCTGATATGGATTTGATTATACATTTGGTGGATATCAGAGGTTAAAGCGACTGGATTGTTCCTAAAATTCAGAAGAATATCAAACAAGTCGTTCTGGAGTTTGGGTCCAGTGAAAAGGGTATCGTTTAAAGAAAGACCATTTGCGGCTTTGCATGAAGCATCGAATACTACTCTGAGCTTAGTAGTTGTACTATTGACATTGATGACACTGTGATGGGGAATATAAAAGGATTGATCACAAGGAGATTCTTGGGGAGATAAAAGAGACATATGACTATTTTCTAGAAAATTTCGTAAAAAATCACAATAGGCTTTTCGAAGAGTTGGATCCTTGGTCAGTCTGCGTTCTAAAGATATGAATCGCCTATGAGCTATCATTTTTGATTCCGGTAAAAGGGGATTTTCGAGTTTAAAAGGGAGAGCAACAATAAATCGACCGGAACTTGAACGAGAAACTGTTTTTCGATAAATTGTTTCACATAAATCATCATCAGGATTAGTAGTAGGTTTTTGAGGTATGTTTTCCAGCTCCCAAAAGCGCTTCAAGGTCTGTTCAAGAGACGTGTCACAAAAACAAAAAAAAGAATTTAGCGGGAGGGATGCCAAGTGACATGTGACGGTTTCCATAAGGATCCATCCAAAAACAGTGTTTATGGCAACGGGTTCATCGGAATTTCCCGTTAAACGACCTGATTCGAGAATTAGAGGGAAAATATCAGCTCCCAACAGAATGTCCACCGAAGTTGGGACATCGAAATTAGGGTCTGCCAATGTTAAATTAGAAATATGTGATCAAGAATTTCGATTAACGAGAGATTGGGGCATGTTTTCACAAATTTTAGGAAGAACAATGGCATCAATTTGGAAAGTAGATTTATTCGCTTGACGCGATCGAATAGTGAGAGAGGTACATTTGGAAGCATTGGAATGCATGTGCCCAAGTCCCTGAATGGATAATGTTATATTGGAACGAGAAATTCCTAATCTATTGCAACATTTCTCGGATATAAAGTTTGCTTGACTACCAGAATCTAAAAGGACACGAACGACTTGAAAGTTGTGGCGAGAATCGAGAACTTCAATCAGAGCTGTAGACAGAAGTACTGATGTTTTCATAGGAACCAAGTTTGTGAGAGAGAGAGCACTCGATTGAGGTTGAGTTGGAGTGATCTCTGGGTTATTACTCTTAGCAACATTTTCAAAATGAAGAAGGGTATGATGTTTCTGTCTACACAATGAGCAAGAGGATTTTGAGGTACAATCTTTCAATAAATGTTTGAAACCTAAACAGTTTATGCACCACTTATTCAATTTGACAGAATTATAACGCTCTTGTGGAGAAAACGACAAAAAATCTGGACATTTGTAAATCATGTGATCTTTTTTACACAATGCACAATTCTGAGGATCCTTGGTACGAGCGAAAAACGTCGAACTTGACCGTCGCTGTGTCGAAAAATGCGATTTGTCCTTGCCTCTTGAGTTATCAGTCCTTTGAATACGTTTCGAAGGACACACTTCAAGGGTTCGGTCTAATGCATTGCATTGTTTTCGAAGGAACTTTGTCAGCTCCTCATATTTTGGAATCTCATCCGAATTATATTCGGTTTCAAACTTCTCGACAGTTTCAGAGTCAAGTCGGTTCAAGAGCATATTGAAAACTAGGAAATCCCATTCCTGTGTAGGGAATCCCATATTAGCTAGTGCAGATAAATTTTCTTCGTATATATCGAGAAGATTACGTGAACTATGAGTGCGCTCGTTGTTTTCAAGAATTTTCGGAGCCCTTTTCAACTCTAAATAATGAGCGGTAGCTAAATCACGTTTATTTTCGTACCTCAATTTGAGAGCGTTGTATGCTATGATATAATTTGCATCAGTCAAGCGATTGCACTTAACCACCGTTAAAGGAGGACCAGTGAGAGACGTTATTAAATAATTACATTTCTCGATATTCGATAGATTATCGTTCTCATGAACCAAAGATTCAAAAGTATCCACGAATGTTCTCCAATTTTTTCAATTACCATCGAACTTAACCAATTCGATTTTAGGTAATTTAACATTTGAATATTTAGAGCTTCCTCGAGAACTATTGGCATCTTCTGAATCAAATAATTCAGAATAAATCTCTTTTGCCACGTAATAATTTTCATCGAATTGCTTTCTGATTGCATTTTCAGCAACTAGATCGTAATCTTCGACAGTGGCTGCGAGTGATAACAAAGAGTTATGATTTTTTTCGAAATCACGCTGAATAGTATCTATTTGAGAGTAACGAGCTTTCAATTGAGCAACAAATTTTTTGTCATTTCTAGCACTTTCAGCAATGATTCTCAAATCTTGTATACGTTCAATTGGGATTTCACGCAGAGCTTTCATCTGTTTGATTTTACTAGTGACACTCATGATTAATTGGTAACGGTAACTGGATTAGAGAAGTTCCCTTACTTAAAATGAGTGAACGAAAATAAAACAATTCCCCAGTCTTGAAAGAGAAATATACTCAAATGGTACTCGCTTTATATTGAAGGAAACGAACAAATCGGTGATTCGGTTTTCTTACTTCCAATAAATTAATTTTATTTCACAGAACATTTATTTTATCGGAATAAAAGAATGAGGTGCAAAATAAATCGAAACAAACTCGAGTGAGCAAAAAATTCGACAAAAAAACGACCGGGTTTGTGGCAGAGATAAGGAAAATTGAAACAATTGAAATGCGAATATCTCTTTCTCAATTTTCAACAAATCATCAACGAATAATGTTAATGCATTGGAAGAATGCGGCTGAGAAGGGCCATAATGTTCAATAGCGACAGAGAGTGGACTGTATAATTCCTTGATAATTGTTGCGTTTGAATCAAAAACTATGCAATTTATATAATCGAGCTGTGATTTCGCTTACCAAATCCAAATCGGTGTTGATTGAGCTGCGCTGCTTGTGGTAGGACGGGTGATTATCCAATCTTGGGTAACCGGCCGGTACGAGAAAAACTGAATCCTTTTTCTTGCTTGACACAGTGCGTAAGAGAGAGAGAGAGCGAAACAAAACGAGAACTCGATCGGAGCGAACCGTGAACGGATTGACAATTCATGAGCTACTGACTGCTGACTGTGAATTCCATTCTTGAGGCCAATTGGAGAGAATAACGAAATCACAGCAAAGCGCGAAAACTTATACAATGTAATTAATATAAAAAGTGAGAAAGAGATAATATTAACAATAAATATATATACAACAAAAAGCGATGATGAGCCGTAACGAAACAGAAGGGTAGGCATTGTATTACTTACATTACGACAAGCAATTTAATGTTATTGAGGTAAACGTAACTAAATGCGATTTGTTCATTCAATTATATTTCTTCTCATTACATTTTCTAGATGTTTGAAAACAATTAAAATAATGTTGTTTCCATTCTCCTCATAATGATATTTTGTGTAATATGTTTTCAAATTGGTGGGAGAGATGTTGTACCTAACACATGCGAAAAGGCCTTTTATGCACTTTACGGCTTGACCAACAACTTTTCGCACTTGACGGGAAAAAACTCACTGCTCCTAAATATTGTATTGTTGTCTTCGTAAGTCACACTGCTTGCCTTAGGAGACATGGAAAGTGCGTTGTGTGAGTTTCATTGTTCGGGTTTGAAGGCCATAGTTTTTTAGAATTTCTTCCTGAAGTTTCGCTGGCGCGAGTGGCTAGCTTCTTCAGAGGCTCATACATCTTCAGTTTGACTTCGATGACTAAGTATTACGGCTTCGTAAAGCGTATTTATATAATAATAATAATAATAATAATAATAAGCCATTTATTTCCAACAGGTACAAAAAACCCAATTGTAGGAAAATACAAAAATACAAAGTATTAAATAATTATCGATAGCAGCACAATTTTTATCAATTTTACAAAGGAATTAGATGAAAATAAATAAATACATAAATATGTGTTAAAATATTTGTCACAGAGGGGGGGGGGTAAAAAAAAAGTATAGCATACACCGACAAGTCAGAGAACAAGGTGGTAGACAAAGGGGCGACATCTGATTCCAGCCACCACCCCAGTATACTCTCAACACAGGCTCTGAATATCCAAACTTTGACCTCACAAACCTTAAGTGAATAATATAAGTATATAAGTATCAAAAGACACAAAAGTCAATTATTTGACAATTCACTCAATATCAAGGAACTAATAGATTTTAGTGAGTCGAAATTGATGTCGCATATTCTAGAAAAACGGTTAAAGTTTTGACACATATTACTAATAGGGCTCTGAAGTGAAATGTTGGTACGCGAGATACTGATATGGAATGTAACAGTATGTCTGGACTCTAGGCGAGGCACAAACCAATTGATTTCATGCAAGAGATACGGGCAATCTATGTTGTTATGAATCAATTTATGAAGAAACGAAATGGCAGCGATGATTCGCCTGTTCGATAAAGAGGTGACATCAAATCTATTCAAATAAATATCATTATGCAGCCCTCTCATAGGATAATTATTATCTTCTCGAAATACCAGAAATTTGAGGAATCTTCTCTGAACTGATTCAATTTCTTTAGAATGACATTCGTAAATAGGGTTCCAAATCAATGACCCGTATTCTAATTTTGAGCGAACAAATGCAAAGTATAATATTTTCAATGTTTTTGTGTTTTCAAAACCATGAGAATTTCTGATAACGAAGCCGAGAACTTTAAGAGCATTCGATACCGTTTGGTTTATATGTTGAATAAATGAAAGTTTATGATCAAATATAACTCCCAGGTCTCTAATCTCTGAGCGACGTTCTAATACGTTTCGATCGATGGAATAATTGAAAGTTACCGGGTTTTTGTATCTTGAATAACTCATCACGAAACATTTACTAATATTGAGGCTCAATTTGTTTTTATCACACCACAATATAATTTTATCCAAATCAGACTGTAATAATAATTATATGGATTCAGGTAGTTTGGAATGCTAATCACTTTATCTGGATTCGGAGAAGTATCATTAGTATTAACTGCCGCACTACCTCCCGTCATGATATTTGTTATTTTTGATCTTCTTAAAATGGGATTCCATATTCGGCTGAGGTTCACAGCTTCCTCTTCCCTGTTGAAATCATCCGTGTGTTTGTGGATCTCTATTGTCTCCCGTATCAGTCGGCTATTGTATCCCTGGTTGGGGGCAATGAGTTTCGCTTTTTTGAAACAGAATCCTGTGGTTTCCCCTCACTGAGTGCGTGTTTCGCCACAGCCGACTTGTCAGTTTGCCCTATTCTGCAGTTCTGAGGAGGATTATTGATGAGCTTTCTAAAAAGTGCAGTGCTTGTAGATTTGTTGTCAATTGGTTATAATCAAATTATAATTTTGGGTGGCAAAATACTGAGTTAGTGAATTGTGGGGTGGCAACTGCCACCCTCGAAGTACGCCTGTGCTTCAGTCTCACATTGAATCATTCATCGCAATCCCGTTAATATCACTCGCTTACATGTATACTATCCGCAAAACATGCATACACCGAGAAAAGAAATCGATAATGATTATTAAGATTTGAATAACTCCAATTAAACACTTGTATACTATATGGGACAAATAAACAGTCGAATAACAGTGAATGAAATCTTTTTTCTGAACCTGTCTACCTATAGCAGACACCCAGTTCACTAGTGTACTAATGGCTAATAAAATATTGACAAGCTGAGTCTAGCAACTATTATTAAATCATTTAATAATGGGAAAAACTATTTTCTTCGTAGTAATACATCAACACACAACTACTATTAAACAGTTTAATAACCGGTGTGCTACATTTACCTCTGTGAAAAGAACTGTTGTATTATCGGCCGATCGGGCGCGTATGCAACTCTCCGAATCATTCCGTAGACACCCGAAAAGTCAAATAAATACTTTTTTACTTACAGGTATTAAATTAGTAATAACGGTAGCATATTATTGTTCCTTCCACTGAATGCAGATGTTTGATGGCGAATAAGCTAGTTCAGGCAAAACTGTTGAATACTGAGGAACAAACTGTTGAGTAGCAAGTAATATATTAGTGAACACTTCATTTTTAGTAGGACCTCAATTCAGCTACTGCAGAAACCCAATGACAGAAACTTTTTTTTACTTGATGTTATTATATTAAAATGTAAGAATACATCTATAGTTATTAAATTATTTTCAAGTGTACTTGTAAACCTGGAACGTTTTTCTCTGTGTATTGAAAAGGCCATCGATGATGTCTGTCAGGAATCAACAAAAATTTCAACTCGGAATTTTTCATTACAGCGTACTGACCTTCCAACGAGCTAACCTAATCCGGTTCTGTAACTTGCTGCATTCGCCCGACAAATATTTGTGAAAACCGACTTTTGCTTAACTGCGATTCTCCTCACGTTATGGGACACCTCGCAAGAAAATGGTGGAGGAAATCAAGTCAGAAAGCGGTGTTTATTCGCCATGATTCACTCGATGGTGACCATACCCACCTTGACGAGTTCAGCTAAATAACTTATTCAAACACTCATCTGCAAACAGAAAGCACGCCTCAGAATGATGTCGATTCAGTTGGAAGATTGATCGCGAAGTGCTTATTCGCATCTTCAGCTTCTTCACGCAGGAATAGTCAGACAGTCCGAGTTGGTGCATAGTTTTGTGGAGTGTACTTTAACTTTATGGAATATGTTTGTACCGGATATATGCAAGATCTAAAAGATAGCCACATTTCAGGATAGTAGAAAAGGTAAAGTAGCAATTTGAGAAGACTGTCGGCAGAAAAATTTCTGCCAATATGAATTCCAAAATTATTCATTGGTGAACGAACTGTCAAGTTCAAGGGAGTATCCAGAATATTTGAAAATTTCTTATCTCGACTTGAAGCCTCATTAGTCCTAAGTCTATGTTGCCCCGTGATCTTTGAGGGTGATTTTTCGTGACTATGATTTTTTGTTTAAAAAATTCAAAGGACCCCGCACGAGTTGTACGAAAAATTGACTCTCGGCTAAATCATTTGACTTTTTGATACTTGAAAAGAGCGTAATAATTAATGCTGCTACAAGGTGGTGAATGTGACAATTGTAAATCGTTTCAGTAGCGACCCATTTCGCGGTTACAAAAACAAATTCAGAAAGTTTTGGCCTTGCCAAATTATGACAACAATCCAACATACATTATTGTTAAACAAATCAAGAATTTAAAAATTTGTGTGAAAATTATTCGACTAGAAATGAACTCAACTCCAATAGAAATTGGTATAGCAGGTAGTAGCCAAATTATCTTCGAACAAGCATTTTAAATGTTCATTTCGTTCAATCAAGGACAGTTGCACATTATAGGGAGATTCTGTTGCACAAATTATACTTTGTATACTAGTATACTCAAGTACAGAGTGATGAAGTCGTGTCTGATCCAAGTTTATATGCCTATCGTAACTAGAAAAGTATTCAAATGATTTTTCTTATTCAAGTTGCCAAATGTTCATACCCAACGTAAGGAATAATGCGAAATAGCAGAACGGCCATACCTTTTTCATATTTTATTTTACCATAATTACGACTTTTATCTCGGAATTCCGACTTTAAACTCGGAACTCAGACTTCATCTCGGAATTCCGACTTTTATCTCAGAATTCCGACATTCATCTCGGAGTTCAGACTTTCGAAATTCAAATTCGTATTTACGACTTTAAACGTCGGGATTTCGAAATAAATGTCGAAATTCCGAGATAAAAGTCAGAATTCTGTGATAAACTTTGAAATTCCGAAAAAAAAAAATTATTTCGAGATAAAAGTCAAAATTATGGAAAAATGAAATTTAGAAATGTATGGTCCCTTTTGCGTTCGATGTTCAAGTTGTGAATCGTCCATCTGAAGGAAGCCTTGATTTTTTGGAAGTAGGCCCCGAACATCTTCACAATTTATTTTTTGCTGCCCAGCAAAACAATAATATAACATTCTTGAAAGCATATTTACATTTTTCTCAAATTCAATCGCTAAATTCGCAAAGAATACGATACGTAACTGACAAAATAGTGAATTTTGCTCTATCATAATATTGCAGTTATTATAAGAATGCAAATCATTTTCATTTTCAGTGGAGAGAAAACTCCAAAAAATGGATTTCAATGTTATATTTCTGTTTAACATTTCTGTTCGAATTAGTTCTCTGTGAAAAGGATTGCATACATTTATTGACCATATTTATGGGGGGAGATTCGTAAATGAACAGGTTATGAGTTATCATGTAGGTATAATTGACCAACTAATCAGAATCCTTTAGTCCAAAAAGGAATGTGTCACGGAAAATTGCCATAGTATCATTATGAGTAGATATGTTGAAAGAACGGAATGATACCCATGAAACGAAAACACTTTGAAAACGATATTGTCAAATTTAGATCGAAACTTTTGTGATACATTTGTGGCAGGTAGGAGGGGGACCATGCCCCTTCACCCAAACGACCCATCACTCTCTCTGGCAGTGGTTCCATGTGAAAATAGATGCAATTCTAGATCATTTAGAAAATTACTGCATAGAAACTTCAACTTCATTTCATCAATACTCATAAATGCATCTGTTTTGAATCCAAAAGTCCCACAAAACTCAAATGTTTCCGATTCTGAAATAATACAGAGATTGATATAAGTGGTAGCCCAGCTATCACGCAGGGATGTCGCTGTGATATCTCGACGTGACATATGATGTTCAAAAACTTGTCTCAGGGAACTTGCGTTTAAGACGCTTACATGTCGCTATGTCGAGAAATAGCAATAGTGGGATAAGCTATAATGACTTGTGTATTTATTTTGCATTTCTATAGAACTATAGTCGTATTCCTGAAAATCTTGTTCCTGGACCATGATACTTGGGAATCATTTTATGTTAACGAATTTTATCTTTGTAGTTGTAGCTACCATAACTTGAAAAAATAATGAGAATTTTCAAAATCACTATGAGTGTAGGAAGGCAAACTGCTAGTTTACCCCCAAAAGTTACTGTGCCAACAAAAAATGTTCCTTCTCAGTGGGGAAAATATCAAACTGGCCACTAGTCATATAACTAAAAATCGACAAATAAGTTGAATAATATTTATAGAGACTAGTTATCTTCGATAACGTTTGAAAAACCAAATATCTTTTGTTTGAAACTTTGCTTGAGTCAAAATTCGATTACTCTAGTATCGTTTTGATGATCTATTATAAACCTGAGATATGACATGAAATTTTGTTTTCCAAGATAGGTAGGTAGGTAGCCATTTACCTTTACCCATCAAGTGATACTTAAAGTTTCATGAAAAGACACTTCATTGTGTGATTTCTACTTGACATTTTACAAAACCACCACACGTATTTCACTATCCAATAGCTTCTTTGGTAGTGAAGAAGAGAGAGATAGATAGAAAGAGATAGATAGGAGGAGAGGAGTATTTCCTCTTTGGGTCACTTCTTCATTCTACTGTTCAGAAACTTAGCTGTCAGCTGAGTTCTAAAGAGCCAATGTAATATCCCGCCCAAGAAGTTCGATTTAATGTTGAGTATTAAGCTGACAGCTCGATAAATTGACTGTAGATTGAATAACCGACACTTGATGTCTCCTGGATGTATTATGGTGTTAACTCTACCTGATATAGTCTCGCCAAAATTGATGAGTAAGTCTTTGGAAGTTACTGACATGCTCAGCTGCTAAGCTAAGCCACTCTCCATTTCTGGTATCGATATTTTTGAACTCAGCTCGAGCTTGGACAACATCTATTCATTCCATTCTCACGCAGTCAAATTGAAAATAATGTCTGTTTTCAAAGTTACACTGTTGTTACCATACCATATACCACTTGAGTGCACCATATCGTCTTTTCTACAGTAAAACCACGAATGTGCAGATTCTTCATTTCGAAAAAACGAAGTTTGGAGTTTCTATTCTCACACATTAGAGTTTTTTTAGTTACAGAAATGACTAATAGAGGTTTGTTTATGACATTCGTGGTTTTGTCATGGAGACTTAACACAAAACGAACAATAACCATGCACATAAGTTGAATTCACTTTTTTCTTATTCGTGGTTTTGCTTCAGGACCGACGATATTGCAAAATCGACTCATGGCATGGAGTAGGATGATAGCTCAGGGGATCGCACTCGTTCGATTTCTGTAGGATATAGGTTCGACTCCCCTTGGTGTAGAAATCAAGAAATGAACTGAATATTTCAGTGGGGATGTGACTGGTGAACAATTTTCTAATATGATAGCGCACGAACCCTACTGAATGTTCACATTTCCATTACTATTTCTTAGAGAACACAACGTGCCTGCAAGAACACATATTAAAAAATAATGTAAACGCAAGATATATTGATATGACCTGAAGATTGATAGGAATATATCAGTAGTTATCGGTATTACTACTTTTCTTCGGGTTTGAAGGCCGTCGTTCTATGGAATTTCTTCCTAACGTTTCGCTAGTGCGAGTGGCAAGCTTCTTCAGAGGCTTACTCATCTCTCATCTATTATTCCGATGATACTGAGATCGTACCTACTGAGTTCATATATGAATCCAGAATGGGCTGAGTTTCTCTGGGTTCTTGAGTACGTATTTCCGGATATTCTGAACCTTAAATGAATTAAATCGGTTTTCGAGAGGAGGTTAGAAGTATTTGGAATTTATGTGGATCGGAAATGAAACAATATTTGCACGAATAAAGGTAGAAATGTGTGAAAAACAGAAACATCGATCAAAATAATTGAACGTGAAAATTATTAACTTCGAACTAACTTTTGATTCCATTGTATAACGAATTCCAATTAGATTCGGCTCGTCAACTACTAATGATGCAATAAAATAATGCACACTAGTTACTGACAGAAATGGATGCAATTCTAACCGCACTGTCCTTTTGAATACTCTATAGAGAATAGAGAAGGGATGATGTGCTACATTCAACCAGTATATCACGGTTAGCTCGGAATCGGAAACGGACAAAATTCCCAGATTGGGTATCATTATGTCAAAAGGTATCATTGCAAACACGACTCGCAGAATTGGAATTGTGAAATTGAAAATTCTGTGACAGCCAAAGTATCATTCTCATGGCTATATTGTATATTTGAATTTTCATCAGTTAATTGATTTATTTCATATACAACATTCAATTAACTAATAGGAAAAGGAAAAATCCCACCAGCGTAAATTTTGTGTTTCATTTTCACTCGAATATTATATGTTTGAACTGCCTCTCACTTCAGGAAACATACCAATATGTTATTTACTTGAAGACCTTATGTTCATGGGATGGGAACTTTAAAGGAAAGAACTCAATCGACATTCACAAATGAATTTTATTTATGAGTAATGAACACATAAAAAATTTATTTTAATCATAATTTCATTATGAAGCATAGCCATTAACGGCACGAAAGAAATGAAACATTTTTATAAATATTTTATACTTTTATGAAATACAGATTACAGATCTTGCGAAATTCTGGATCATGGTTCAGATTCTCTGTCAACCGAACAAGCTGACAGTGGTGGAAAATCCAACAGGACTTTTCCACTATATACGTTCAGAGTTCAACTTTCAAGAACTATCGTGTACATACTGTACTTATACTGAATGTTTCCATCGTAAGTATGTTAAAAATCCCATATGAACCAGGACACTTTCGATCAATTACAGCGATAAATTCCCGGCGAGACATTTTCGGGCTGGTAAATACCCGGTAGGTATCGAAAAATACCCGCTCGGTCCGTGTATCTAGTAATGATTTTTAAAATGAACATTTGTCATCTTGACAGGCATAAATACTGAATTTTAAACGTAGTTGTTTTAACTCCGGAAATAATCTACCGAATAACACTCGTGAATCAAAATAAACCTGATAATTTTCCATTCAAGCATGTTGTCAGTAAAATAACTGCATTCAGTTATTTTCATATTTTGCTAAAGGATCCCTCCTTCTTCGGTGTCGGGCTCTTTCGACAAAATATGAAAATAAACTCATGCAGTTTTTAGACAACATGCTTTCATGGAAAATTATCGGTAATTTTGAAGCACTTGTGTAATCACTCCCGAATATTTTCCTCATATATGAGTACTGCATACAATCTATAGAGGAAAGTATAAATGAACAAAAAATAAAATTTCCTTGAGAATTTCTTTATTCGTGAAATATTCCAATGAATTACATTCGTGCATGGAAATGACCAGATAATTTTGCATTCAAGCGTGATATCTTATACAAATTGCATTCAAGCGTGATATCTTATACAAATTGCATTCGGTTATTTTCATATTTTCAGGGGTAATATAATAAGTGGTAAGATTATTACCGATAATTTTTTGGAATATTAATGAATTGCAATCCCAAAGCTGAAAATACAACTAGTCCGCAGGACGAGTTGTATTTTCTTGCATTGGGATTGCCAATGAATTGATATTCCAAAAAATTATAGGTTATTAATCATACCACGAATTATATTTAGGACGACAATGTAACCCCTGTTTGAGCAAAAATTGTTGAATTGCCTGGTAATTGATTCTTTATTTCTGGCCGTATTCAAGGGAATACTCTTTTCCACTGCTTCATCTATGATACCAATCGCCATTTGTCCCCAACGATCGCTCATATTGATTAAGAAATATAACTAATCAAAACACATAGATTCGACGTTTATAATTTAAATCATTATTTTCACTTGACAGCTAGTAAAACAAAAACTAAGCTGGTTTATCACCGTGAAAATACAGCGACAAGCTATATTTTCACTGTAATTCGGATTCTATTGGCTGAATTTCAAAATTTGAAATAGACTGATTGGTTGTTAAGCAAGGAGATATATTGTCTAAAAAATAATATCGCCAAAATATGAAAATAAACTTGCAATTTTCAGATATCAGGCTTTCTTGCAAAATTATCGCTAATTTTCATGCACTCGTGCAATTATAACCGATAATACAACTTCTATAAACGAAGTAAACTGAAAAAAATCACAAACACTCTATTCTGCTTTGTGTAGATATTTCCTATGTATGCTCCAAATTTGATTTAATTTTCATATGTTTGGAATACAAATTGAGGAAGACAAAGTGATGTAGCCGAGTGCCCGTCGTACCATTTAGGCAGGGAGGACTTTTTCTTCCTTTTTGTGATTGAATCAAACGTCTTGGAATGATATACATATACACGTGCCTATTAATAGAGAGTGTTTATGATATATATAATAGGTAATTTCTAATTTTTGATTCGGATTCATCGTCTCCACAAAAATACCCAAGTTCCTATTCAATATCTTGTTTGGGTTTGAATAAAATATGAGTTAGATTTTTCTATAGACTATCCCTCATTTTTGCTCCACTGTGTAGAAATTTTCCATCGATGCTGTCTATTTGATCCCTGCTGGGTATGCTTGGTATACAAATCGATCTCCTATGAGTGATATACACATACTCCTCTAAAGAGAGTGTTTGTTAATTTTTTTTCATAGAATTTTTGTTTTTCTTTTTTGACTCGGAGGAGGAAAATCCAAAAAATGAATCCTCAAAATTGATTATCGGGGGTTATTATATCCCGAGTGCACCAAGTTCAATCGGTTAAAATGTGTGCTGCAATTCCATGATTCTCGAAATTTTGCTTAGCAAATAACTTGAATGTATGATAATTTGATAAAATCCCGAGACCACAGGTCGAGGGATTTTATTTTAAATTATTATACATGGAAGCATTTGCTTGAAAGCAAAATTTTGAAAATCATGGAAATGCACGCATTTTGGTCGATTGAACTTGGTGAAGGAGGGATATATGTTTAGATTATTGCCAGAAAACATGTAAACTTAGGAAACATCAAAATCGAACACAGGAACAATATAGTACCAGAGATAGTACCTGAAAAGTGATCCAAAACGCCCGGTTTATTTCGAACATTTTAATCGGTTAAAAGGTCTAGTGCATTTAATCGCTGTAAAACTCTGTAAAAGCAGTCTAGCCTTCAACTGTTTCATCGTTTATTCGCATTGAGGGAAATAATCGGTTATAATTGCACGAGTGCATTAAAATTACCGATAATTTTGCAAGAAACCGTGATATCTAAAAATTGCAAGAGTTTATTTTCATATTTTGGCGAAAGTGCCCGAGTACGAAGGACGAAGTTTTACAAAATATGAAAATAACCGAATGCAATTTGTATAAGATATCACGCTTGAATGCAAAATTATCTGGTCATTTTTATGCAAGTGGAATATTTCACGAATAAAGAAATTCTCAAGGAAGTGTTATTTTTTGTTCATTTATACTTTCCTCTATAGATTGTATGGAGCACTCACCTAAACGCGAAATGTTTTTCTATTTTTGAAGTCTATCTGACTTTTATTTGTGTTGTTTACTGACGTCTAGCGATACGGTTTCAAATGTGTTGTTATAGTGACTTGATACAATGCAATTACCGCTGTAAGTTTTCGATAATTGCATTGCTCTTACGGGACATTTCATATATGAGGGCAATATTCTCTATAACAATACTCAAGTTCCTGAATATGGTGTATTCAACTTAAAATATACGAATAATGATTGGCCACTGTGTACACTGTGCACACAAATATCATGAAGTTAATGTTTACTTATAAGCATGCGCTGAAAGGGCAATGAAAGGTAAAAATGGTTCGAGTAAATGTAAACTGAAAACATACGTTGAGACATAATTATTGTTTTTTTTTGTAGGGCAATTTCTCTTGAAGCACCTGTAATCGAACCTTGGGGCCACGAACACATTTAATAACTGCAACATATTAAATCCTATAATAATAATGTTGTTGAACTTGATAAATAATTCAGCATATTATGTAGAAAGAATTATTACTATAACGATAATCGAAATTCAAATCGTTTTGAAGAGCCTACGAGTTATGGAGTTATCAGATAAGAAAGTTTACTAACTGCATCTTTGTCGGAGTTTTTTATGGAAGTTGCACGGAGATAAGAACTTATGACGTTACATCTTACTGTGGGAGAAAAGTTTGCAAGTCCCTGTTGATTTTTAACGCTTCAAAGAGAGTTTTTATGATAGCTTCATAACGAAGAGCTTCTCGATACGTAAAGAAAAATAGTAGACTGTAAACCTACAACCCCGAGGTATGACTTATACAGATTATCCAATCCATCTTGGCACATAACTGACGAATATGCTCATAAATCTCTGGAAAGTAAAGTAAGATGAAAAACACCTTCATATGTGTTCACTGTGTTGAAATTTATTCCTAGTAGGTGCTTTTTTTTCGTCATGCTCTGCACTACCAGTGTGCAACTGGAAAAGTAGCTGAGTTTGTGTCAGGATGGATTGGATAAGCTGTACCAAACATACCACTCCTCCGCAAATTGTTCACGTAACCTCCTCACCATACTTTGTTCGTCCCCATTATTGACAACTGATGAAACAGAATTTTTTTCAAGATTTTCTCTTGGCTCTCTGACAACCCCCAGATTCCACTACATTCAAGAAAGTTATTCAAAATATTGTCACTGATGTAAATATTTCCCAACGTTTTGATAGTTTGGAAATAAACCGGTAACTTGAAAAATCCCACAAACTTCCCAGTTCTATTCCGGTTATTTTTAGTCAAATTCCCTTGCCAGAAATCTAAAAGAGCTTTACAATTCATAGCAACAATAACATACCGAATTATTGAAGTGGAGGTTCACAGAACAAATATTTCTCATAAGTGGGGTGGTTTTGGTTCAATCTTTTTTTCTTGTCTTCCAAATCAACATAAAACGGTTAAAATTGCCAATAAAATATCAAGTATTAATAGTTACTTGTGTATCAAGCACATAATGAAGGGGTTCATAATCGAGAACGATATTTTGCATGGTTGAAGCCTCCGGCCCAAGATCTTGTAACTTGCTTGAACATCGAGTTATTCCGTGCTGTATGAAACCATCAATTGTTCACTCTGAATAAAGTAATTGACATCATGAAATTTGTAGCTTCTGGGCATTACGATGATTATCCAATCAAAGAGCGTACTGGTGTTGAATAAACACTAATTTCTTTCAATATTCTCCTCTTAAATGAAAGATACGTTGGAGCTATTGCGATCACAGGTTGAAGAATGCATACGACATGACCCATGACCAAGTCACGTGTGCGTTCCGTCGGTAGTTTTTCTATCTCTTTATTTGAATGATGGCGAACAAAGATACTTCGCCATGTGTTAGATCGCGAGTTTAGAGTTCAGTATGACTTGAGCTCTTGAATTCTATCAAAATTTCCATCATAGAAACATCGCATGTTTAGCGCTTGGGCATTTTCATAGAGAGTATAGAAGGACTAGCTCAATAGACTCGCTACCATTCAATTATTTTAACTTTATTCATATAAAGAAAGTGCTGTATATATATATATATATATATATATATATATATATATATATATATATATATATATATATATATATATATATATATATATATATATATATATATATTACAAACAAGTAAAAGGCGCCCCTATGGGTTCTCCTCTTTCGCCAGTACTTGCAAACCTCTACATGGAAGATTTCGAGTCTAGAGCCATTGATACATCTGCACTGAAGCCGACGTGTTGGCTGTGTTATGTGGATGATGTCTTTGCTATCTGGCCTCATGGAACCGAAAGCCTTCACACCTTCCTCAACCACCTCAACAATATTCACCATGGAAATGGAGACAAACAACGCTATTCCTTTCTTAGATGTCCACATCAGAAAATCCAACGATAATTTCACTCATACTGTCTACCGAAAACCCACGCACACCAATAGATATCTCAATGCCAACTCCCACCATCATCCAGCCCAGGCGAGCTCCGTACTGAATTCTCTTATCAATAGATCCATCAAACTCACAGATGACCATAATAGACCCAGTGAGCTGAAGAAGCTCACCTCCGCCCTTCTTCAAAACGATCAAATCTACCCCCAGATCCAGAGAACCATTCAACGCCAACACACCCGCTTCTCGCATCCCAAGCCACCGAACGACCCGGCTGAACGACCGAAAGCTTTCCTTCCTTACATTCGGGGTGTCACTGATAAAGTGAGCCGAATTCTGACAAAATACGACATCAAGACAGTTTTCACAGCAAACAATCAAATATCCTCTTTCCTGCGCTCACCTGAAGATACAATACCCAACGAATCACAAGAAATATATGAAATTCCTTGCCACGACTGCGACTGCCCGAGAACATATATAGGACAGACGAACCGACGAGTATCAAACAGGTCCTACGAGCACGAACTAGCAGTACGTAATTCGGACATGACCTCGACTCTCTTCAAACACCACCACGAAACCGGTCACAAAATTGACTTCAACAACACGAAGACCATTGCCACAGCAAAAACACTCCACTCCAGAATCATTCGCAAAGCAATAGAAATTGAAAAACGCCCTCCATCCCTCAACAAACGAGACGACTCACAAAGACTCCCCAATTCCTGGAAACCATTATTATCCCTTCGAACAAATCCAATAATTAATCCTACTCAAACCAGACCTGTATACAGTCCGACAGTTTCAACAACGTCGGATTCTCATACAGCTATAAATACCATCCCTCCATCCACCAAACCACAATCTTCACTCTGTCAAGATGAGTGCTGGGGGTTAAGGATACTTAGGCCTCGCCACCAAGTCAAGCAGTCTTGGGAATGGCTCCAAAGTGGGAGTCGAAACATCGAAAGAAGAAAAATTCCAGACGCGGTTCAACCGGAAGTTCCAGAGAGCACATATATATATCATGATATACGCATTGAGAAAATTTTCAAATTGAAAAAAAAATGACTCAAGCGATATTTCTTTATAAGTCCATTTATCAAATACACTCAAGGATGCGTCCGGAAGGCCATTTCGTGAAGAGTTACGAAAGATAAAATGTTCCATACCTGGTTGTAAAAAGGCATAATGACATCTCCAATATTTTTTATAGTCCAAAACTTGAAAAAAAAAGGATTATATCATTCACAATAAAAAATTAATCTTTCATTTGAAATAATTGAGAATTTGGGAAATTCAAAACATCGATGTAATTAGTTTTTTTTCCCAAGAATTTCCAATCGATTTTACATACGTATGTTGAGATATACTCCAAAGTTGTGTTTTTTCATGACAAACATATATGTCAACTTCTTTGGGATCATCATTTTTTCCATTATTTTTCCTATTTTATCTGAATCTTAGACCACAAAGAAGTTGGGTTTAGAGTAAAACCGACATATTACAAAGTACTCAAATTTCACCTCAGTTTCGAATTCGAGAGATTTTCTATTCAACAATAGTTGAATTATTTTCGTGATCCAAATCAAACTGAGACCAGTCGAATGGCTCACAAACTGAACGGCCCAAGGGAAAAATACTATCATATGAGCCAAACTCATATATTGTCATATTGTTATTTTGTAATATAAACTTTCGATTTCCTTGGAACACTCTGTATATCGTTATATTTTTGGAATCTCGAGTAATAATTCGGAAGTTCTTTTCTCCGCTCATTTGGTTCATCGATTTACGAAACTGAATTCCCTCTACAAGCCTGAGTTTACTTAGATCAGCCCTATTATCGCCACAAAAATTCTTTATATTCTTAATATTCCACTTTTTTTTCAGAAATTAATTATTTCGAATGGTAAATGTCTAATTTAGGGCACCTTCGAATACCGGTCGTTTTCTCACGTAATACGTCGCTTTCTTACTTTTTCATACGTCGCTTACAAGTGAATGTTATATCACCTTAGACAAATGAAACGAATTATGCCAAAAAAAGTGACTCAATGTTTGAGCCAGGTCAGGTACGTCAGTTTTGGTTGAGCTTGATGAAAATAAGTGCGTGGAAAATAATATTTCCGGTAAATGATTTTCACAAGGAATAATCCATGCAGTAATGTTTTTCGCGATGTATGTTTTGCTGGGAAGTATGAAATTGTGCAACAAGTTACTCTACTCAGTACTAAGTACAAATAATTACATATAATTTGACTAGAATATTTGTGGCAATTAAGGAGAGCAAGAGGGTGTTCCGATTCCTCCAAATCAATTCGACATTCATTTGTGTTTCTTATTCAGCTTGGTGACACTCTTCATCAAGTTTATCTGATATGTTTATGCTGGCTTCTTCGCTGAAATCAAGAATTTAGTTGACCTATTCATTACCCCTGCAAGTTTTCAGAAAGAATATTTGAATCCGGGTGATGCTTGAGATTGAATGAATTTCGTATAATTGATTATGATTACTTCGAAAACGATCACAATAATGATGACAATAAATCCTGAGAGAAAAAAAAATGAAAAAGTCATTTTTTGCCACATTTTTCAAAACTATACAGTTTGCTGCATTTATCACATGGCGTACTTGGCCTTGGTAACATGTAATAAACATTCATTATTGTTAATAATCACTGCCAATTACATGAGTAGCATGCAGAATATTCTTACTGATTTATGATTTAAGAAAAATAATTGAGGCGCCAATTTTCATCACGAAGAAATCGAAGGATATTGAAAGTTATACAGTATTCAAATGAAATCACAAAATGAAGAAGATCAAGATATTGTGATCACTGAAAATTCAATGACGAACGTCTTCGTCCAATATCTCATCACTCAGAATACCAAATTAGTTCCAGAGGTATTTTAAAGGAAGAATTTTGAAAAAAATTGACGAGACACGTGTACCTCCTTTGTGAATTTCAATAAAAATCTTACAATAAAGATTTTTTTATGTGTTATCATGGATTTTCATTCCATCGCATGATCGTTCATATTTTTTTTTCACCCAACAATTCACAAGCAGCAGGAGCCCACAAATACTCATCATTTCCCCTTTCGATACTCCAACAGTATTTCAACTTTCAGTAGTGTAATGTTTTCTGCTGAAAGAAAACGGGACATTGTGAAAATTTATTATGAAAATTATAAAAACAGTTATGCTATAGCCCAACATTATATGGAAATTCATCTCGAAAGGTTTCAAACGCATGAAACTTTGTTTCAGAAATTAGTCAAAAACCTCAGAGAATTTGGATCATTCAATAAGCCTCGCATACGTTATGGAAACAGAACTCCAGCCGAGATAAAGGAAAGTATTGTTGAGAAAGATTTTTTTTATAAACCATATCACTAAATTTTAGATTAATGAAAATTCATTGAAATTATCGGTACGATTTGCGGATGAATTGAATTTGCCACAAACGACAGTTTGGCGCACTCTCAGGAAGCATAATTTCAATTAAGAGAAGAAGCAATTCATGCAACTGGTTGCGTAGACAAATCGTAAGAGATGGGTATTTTGGACCGATGAGAGTCGTTTCACAAATTGCGGTGTATTTAATAGGAATAATGAACATGTCTGGTATCAGACCAATGAAAATAATTTCAGAGAATTTCGTCCTCTAGTGCGATTTGGATTCAATGTATGGGCAGGAATTTTTGATAATGAAATTCTTGGGCCATATATTTTCCAGGAGACATTGAACGGCGAACGTTATTTGCAGTTCTTTAAAACCACCTTCACTGAATACCTCGAGGATATTCCAATAGGTAGGTTGAATGGTATCTGGTTTCAACATGATGGAGCTGGTCCTCATTGTACAAGAAAGGTTAATCAGTTTCTGAATGCCACATTCAACAGCAGATAGGTAGCAAATTATGGGCCAATAAGATGGCCTGAAGATTACCAGATCTTACTTTTTTGGACTAATTTCTATGGGGGATATTGAAAAATAGGATTTACGCTGGCAGAGATATATAAAATGTGGAAGACATGAGATTAAGGATATTGAATGCTTTCGCCACAAAGCAGTAAAGAAGTGTATTGAGGGCAATAAATTATATGAAAAAAAAGAGTTCAAACATTTCTCGAAATAGAAGGACTCCAATTCGAACTTTTATTGTGCCATTGATTTTTTTTGTGTATATAAATTACTTCATTTCAATTTTCATTACAATTATAGTGTTCGTTTCGGATGTTGTTGTTGCTATGATTTCTTTTTTGCTTATCAAAACACATATACTCCATTTTTGTTGCAGATATGTTTCAGATGATCATAAAAGGTTTTGCTATTAGAAGTTCATTGTAGAAAACGCCCAGGGCAATGGAAATGTTGAAAAATATAAATGGGTACCTAGAAATTAAAAAAAAATCTCGAAAAACTCTACGGTACATAAGGAGACGTGAAAGTTTCTATTGTGTTTTTATTTAACTCAGCCAACCAATTTTCAGGGCCGTAATTGAAAAGGGAAAGATTCAGCAAATTATGAAATATAACTGAAACATCCCGAAATATAAAATTAAATTGAATTTCTCAGTGTGAAGTGAACGTCGACAATTCAAAAACTGCAACAAAAAATACAGGTCCATATTTAAAAATTCGAAAAATTCACGGAAATATTCTGATAGCTCACATCAAGTGCCAATAGTAAAATGTGGACATTTTTCAATATGTTTGCGAATAAAGAAGATACGGACAAAAACATAATTTGGGATTTTTTGTTTTTTCCTGTATAGATCTAGAACCAAAAGAGCTACATTCGATTTTTTTACATTATTGAATAGGTCTCTAACTTTGCCACAATTCAACCGACACTCTATCTCTTATCGTTCACGAGATGCCCATGCACAGAAACGAACTTATATGAAGAGAGAGAGAGAAAAATAGTGAGAGGGTGTTCCTGAATCACTATTTGAAAAAAAGAGCGATAGATCTTGAGGATGCAGTCAATAAATTGGATTTGGGTAAAAGTTATCAAAACTATTTGTCATATAGTCAAGCTTTCGGAAATTCTGAGAATTTCAACTTTTCTCGCAGAAAGGGATTTTTTTCACACAATTTAACCAAGCTGTTTTTGAATACTTCTGAATTTGTCACCAGGTCCATTTATTTTCATAATCATCATGAGTTGCATTTTATTTTCGAGGCTGTGAAAGTAGAAGCGATACGAAGAAATCTGTTTTCTGCGGAACGTGTATTGGACAAGAAGTTGTCCCTGACAAATCGTTAATGTGCAGTTAAACCAAGAAGTCATTAGACCAGATACCTATCGAATACCAACATTTATTTGTAGATAACGGGGTGACGTATTTATGAGCACGATCGAAAGTTATCTATGCGAAATGCAAGGGAGCAGGTCAGAAGTTTACTTTTTTGTGACAATAACTATTATGTTAAAGTTCGTCTGAAGTTTGTGGACGATTCGGATATAGCAAATAACATCGCAGTTACTGTGAAGAGTTGATTTGTTTGAGTTTTTTCGTAAACTTGTTTCGCGCACTAGATGTACATAAATATAAATCCGAGAATGCTGTGTGAATATTATATTCAGATAGAATTTCAACATCAGACCAGTGAACATATTTTTTCCAGCTCAAAAGGGCAGAAGATTATAGAGGAAACCAATCAAAAAAGTTCTTCGAAATTTAATTTCTTTAATTTGACGAAATTGCGGAATGAACTCCCATCATTTCAAAGTTATCGCCATCGATTGTTCTCTTTTCTATAATGTCTCTCTGCCACCATCTCCTCTTTCATCTTTGATTATAAGCAACTACTAGAACTAGCAAAATTAAGTTTGGATGGGCATTTGGTTGATGTTTAGTACGTAGAATTGTTACAGATATAAGAAGCTATATCCAACGATAGGACATCAATACGTTTTCAACATTTTGTTGTACTAACATTCTGACATATTCTGATGGCAGAACTAGGTCGCATCGGCAGAAGTGGGCTTTGCTGGCGAAGGGCTGAAGGGATCGTGTCCAAAGTCGACGTTCCCTAGACTAAAAATAACTATTTTCAGCAATGGGACGAGACAATCGATTTATTGTCAGACCGTAGAAAAATAAATCTCAGAAAACCAAAATATCTTGCAAAAAGCAGAGTTAACTTCTCAAAACAAAAGCAGCGCTCAATCGACCACTAGTAATCGGCACATAATATCAATAATTTCCTCAACGAAAGCAAGAGAGTGTCCAGTAGACCAACCTTCACCCAAGCGACTCACAGTGGATTCTCCACAACTTTCTATTTTCTCATCATTTCTTGATGATAAAAATATACCAGCAAGAATTACCTCTAGTCAACTTGGAAAAAATTCTTCATCAAATTCCCATGGTACCAACTCACGTTGCACCCAATACTATAAAATTTCACAATATTAGGAACTCATTTGTTGAGAGAACCCCGAGTACCCACTCGAAGATGAAATACGAGATTCGGCTAAATAACTGATTTCATGGTGTAAAATAATTGTATTTCATTCCTTCACCTCTTCACCTTCCTTGGAAATTTTTGTATGATTGGTTTTATTCATGAATTCGAAATATCGCCCAATAACAGCTGATTTTCGAGACTTGCTATGGTTTTCATGGATGATAAAATTGGAATAGTCACTATCGACAACAAAATATCGAATACTGACAGATGGACTTTCTTCGAAACAAGGCTCGTAAGTTGAACTGAACAAGGGGCATTTCCCTCGTTGGTATGAAGTAAACGTGGGTCTAGAATAAACTATTGAGGAATAGTCACGAGTCTACCAGATGGAAAACTAAATAACAATGATCGCTAGTGAGGAGCCATCCATGCGACAGTAGTTTGGTGATATCGAATACATAGATTAGGCAACCAACGAAAGAATAGGATTATTGCCATCAAAAAGTTGAAGGTACTGAGGTTGAGTACTTCACAATCGTGCTCGACAAAGTTTCAAAATCGAGCATGTAGTTTGAATTGTATTTTGAGCCCTCAGACATCCCTAAATTATATAAATAGGAACAATAACCCAATATTTATAGGTGGATTATTGAATTTGATTTCATCTTCGATGTCAACTTAGGTGTCTTCCTTCCGGTTGCAATTTCTCTTCGATGAATAGTATTTTGGGATTCTACCGGGTCGAATTTTGGTGTAGACACCACTTCCTTAATTTTCATCTGATTTGCTTTCTGACGAAACAGTTTTTAGCCTCTCTCAATTGTGATATAGGATCACTCGTAGTTTTATAATATCCAAAAAGATGAACAGTGTACAGCTTGAGGTTCAAGTCTGATTGCCATTTATATCATGCATTTATTTCCGACTAGACCAGGAAGAGTAATTTAGTTCGACCAATGAAACCTTCAGGATCATTTATTTTCTTTGACAAAATCGGTAATGAACGTAATGATATTGTTAATTTATCATTTGACATATCTCCTCCCAATAAACTATTCTGTATCACTACTCTATTCGAAATTTATCAAGGATTGAGGAATTCCTCATGGTCAGAGAATGTACAGTATATAACACTGATGAAGCTACAAAATTTCTTGATTTGAATAATCGTTATATCTCAAAGCGGGCTCTCCCATTCAAACATTATAGCATAGCATAGCAAATAATATTGTGACGAAAGTATGATTATCGTTTTTAATTAAGTATATTGAAAACTATGGAAAACTTCCGTTAAACAAAATGGAGGCAGAATATGGTATGAATGGGAAAAGAATTGATCATCGAGGAATTTCCCCGAAGTGAGGGAACATAATGACGAAACGGATTTTACCGTGTAAACTGAGAGTAGATGTAATATGTTATTGAAAAAAAGGTTTGGTTTGATGGATAATTATAAGAAGAATGATGTAAACATTCCATAAGTTGCTACTACTCGTTCCAAAAACAATACGTTCAATAAATTCAAGATAAATTGTCAATAAACAGAATACCTACATGTGTCGTATTTTGAATTGAAAATTTTGAAGGCGTGATATATTTGAATAATAGCAATCTTCCTCGTCAAAAACACGTTTGGGTTCGCCCAAAATGGGAGCCTTCCGGACCATTCACCGAGTTGCAAATTACATGCACGAAGATCAGCAAAATTAAATAGTGTCGAAGTTCAGTTTTGAGAAAGAACTGCCTACTTGGATGCATAGATTAGTAATATACAAAAGTGATGTTGTGTTTCCATGCATCTGATACACTTAGTTGAAGAAGTTTCTTCCTCTTCTAGGAACGAAGACTCAAATTTCGTTAAGTATGTGATGTAGAACAACGTTTATCATATGATCTGGCTGGTTGACAAGACGGAGATATTTTTACTCTTCATCCATTCCTGCTTGGTATCACACATTGACAGAAAAAAGCTCGACAGTCCTCAGAGAAAAACTCCACATTGGTTTACTTTATTTTACTTGGTTTAGAGTAAGGACGCATTCATGGGGTCGTAATGGGTGAAATTATGCCCCATGGCTTTTCACTTTTTGATTGAAAATGGACTATTCATCAAATCATCGGATGAGTCCTCATTCAATTTTGAATTGGATTTTGGTCAAAGAATGAAAATGAGAAGTTTGAATGATAAGACTCTTTTTGATCTGCATTACCAGATAAGGTTTCGACGAAGAACTAAACAACAAAAAGAAGGATGACTAGAACAGCTAGTTGTAGGAATTAGTGGATCACAAATTGGTACGCACAAATCGAATGAATGCCAAGGATACATCGGAACAACAACGAAAACTCGACCACTGATTAAAAACAGCGACAACAACAGCTGCATTTTCCGGAGACTATGCGATTGTGGAAAATGCTACATAGAAGAGACAAAGAGACCGTTGAAAGTGGGAATGTGCGAACACAAGAAAAACACATATCGAGAAGAAACCACGAAATCGGGAATTGCGGAGCACGTTTGGAAAAACCAAACAGGTTGCAATGTTATCAGTCATCACTCGAAGGCAATTGCGGATACCAGCAATCGAAATGTAGGACACCTAACTTGAAACTTGGTTTCAACCTTCGATCATACTGTTTCATATTTCTCCCTTCGAAATTGTTTGATTTCACTATTTCATAATCAATATTTTGAATTTTCTCTCATAATATTATGTCTTTGGTCATTTGAACTTTAAATTATCATTCTTTGACGAATATCCATTTCAATCTTTCTTTAAATTTTGGGTGCTTTATTCGGGAGTTATATCCCGAGTGCAATGAGTTCAATCGGTTGAAATGTGTGCTGCACTTCCATGATTTTCGAAATTTTGCTCAGCAAATGACTTGAGTGTACGATTATTTGAATTATTATACACGAAAGCGTTTTCTTGAAAGCAACATTTTTAAAATGATGGAAATGCACGTAAACTCAAGAAACATCGTATCCGAGACAGTACCTCAGCCATACGCCTGGTTATTTTGATCAGTTCGATCGGTTGAAAGGTCTAGTAGTCTAGTGCATTTAATCGCTGTAAAAGCAGTCTAGCCTTCAACTTCTTCATCGTGTATTCGCATTGAGGAGCCTCAACTCTACCTACACTGTTTATTTTCAGAATATTTGATTTCAAGCCAGTCTTCAAGCATACCCATAAATATTTGCGTTATTTGTATTTTCCTTGTACTAGGAATTGGGGCCATGTGGATATGCCCTTGGTTAGTACCTAGTCTACGGGCAGATGGCGCAGCAACGGCTGTTTTGCTAGTTGTTTGTATCAGCCTAGGTCTAGGAAAGATACTGTACTCGAATATGATTTTCAATTATAGGAAGTCATCGACTTATGTTGATGATGGCACTGCCTTGCACTAACGAGAGGCCAAATAGCCCGAAACCGGTCTGCAAGTGTGTCCCATAATTGAAAATCAATTCTGGTAGTTGTATCGCCAAGAGCATATGTGGAATTTCTTCTGTGAAGAATCCCGCACTATCACTTGTTGGATGTAATCCAATGCCCTTCGTGGTATTAGCCAGGGGAGTAGTTGTTTTCTAATAGGTGTTAGTCCGTCAACCTACAGTGTAGGTGAGTTGAGGCTGGCCTGAACAAATTGTTCATTTTTAGAATATTTGATTTAAAGCCAGTCTTCAAGCATACCCTTGAATATTTGCTTTAGACAGACACAGAACGTTGAAGATGGGAAACATGTTTCAAATAACATAAATAGAAAATTTTTTCAAGTGTGAATTGATTACTTTGATTGTAATTGCATAAAATGACAATTTCAACGATCAACAAATTGAATAAACATTGTTATTCGAATAGATGAAGAGGTATTAACATCAAAAATATATCAGAGACGCGGAGATATCCATTTTAAAAGATAAACTATCGCCACGGCGGAAAATGGTTATAAACGAAGATTCCAATATTCGAGGTTTCTGCGAGTCAGACACTTATTCATTTAGAAATTTGTTTCGATGACATAATTGAAAAAAAAATAACTTAAAGTATTTCTGCTCGAAGAGATGACTTTTGCTTTTGAGCCCACACAATTATATAACAGGGGCGTCGCTGCTATATCACGACGTGATATTAGGAAACTTGACGCAATGTGACACTCAGGTATTATCCTTTATGATTCAACTACTACGAGTTTTGTGACGTGATTGCGACAAATTCTAAAATATATCTTCGACGTTACTCTTACCGTGTTTCATTTGCGACATCACATCACAACGACTTCACAATGATCATTTCAATGGTCAAAATGTGGTCCGGTATTATCTTGCTTGGGAAGTAAGTCGCCACTTAGGAAGTTTGAATATGGGACAACGTGGTCGGCTAAAATATCAAGAATATGTATTCATTCTGTTAATGCTCCATCTTCATAAAAAACAGCACAGTATGACCTTCCATTCATATTCCGGCAAATTGCATTAGCGATCCTCCTCCGTGACTGAGATGGGAGACGAAACTGTTTTCAAAATGAATGGAATAACACTATAGAGAATGAACTCACCTTGCATACAGGATGGTTTTGACTAATATCTAAAAGCTGTACTCTACCTAGGTGACAAAAGCAACATTGTTTTCCCTCATATAATTCGTATGAATCGGGCCTCATTCGAAAATCTGATTATTGAATTATTCTAGAAGTTCAAGCAATTGGAGGTTTCACGGATTTTATTTCATACCGAATAGATTCTCATCCGTATATTATAGCGGGGAGGGCCCATCTGATTATGGTGTTGAAAGAGGTCGGAGAATGTTTGTTTTGTCCTTATGCTCATTCTGTGTCCCTGCACTCTAGCTGACATTCTCCTAGTCGCCTGGTCTAATTATTGATGATCAGTATGATCACAGTCTCCGTTTGAGATGCTATTAGTCCAGTCTATGACCATTTTCCCGTGTATTTATCCCATACAGCACCGATTCGCATAAAAATTTGGATTCAGGATCTACATACACTCTTTTTCAAAATCTACCCTATGCCGAGGGTTGCTTTCTCCCTGGGGGTGGATGCCACCCCTTCTTCTGGCTGAAAATTTTTTTATTGGAAATAAGTGCGGAAATCAATAGATTGACTAATTCTAAGCACTTTTTGTTCAATGAAGTTTTTTCTGAAAAGCAATACTTTTCGACTTATTCGCGAGTGAAATTGTCGGTTTTCAGGCAAAAAAAACACGTTTTCAGGTCCTTTTTCGCGAATAACTGGAAAATAAGGCATCTAATCGAAAAACCTGCAGAGGGCAAAATTATAGCTTTCGAAAACACACAAAGGCGATTGTTTATTTTTGATGTAGGCAAACCCACTACAAACTGAATGATTGCTTGTTGAAAGTTGATTGGTATTTTCAAACGCCAAAATGGAAAGTTTCTACGTACAATAACCAAAAAACAATGCATTTTTCGGCAAAAACTAATTCGACCTTTTTTGAAGCCCTTCAAAAATCCTTCATTTCTGTTATTTATAAAAGTTTCTGGCATCAAAACTGACCGAGATATGAAGGAAATAATGTTGAATCTTATTTTTCCCTTGAAAAAAAAATGTGAATCATTCATCCTCTCTTTCCCCCCTCTTTGGAAAAAATCATTGCCTAGTGGAACTATATGTATATATACTTATATAATATACATATAGTTCCACTAGGCCACTAGGGATTATATTTTTGAAAAGGTTCATGCTGAAAGGGCTCAAAAAAGGTACTTTGCGCGAACCCTCACAATATTTAACTGGCCATATCTTACTCTATTTTCATCCTGCAGAAAAAAATGAAACACCGAAATTTTCAGAGAAGAATAGCCTTCAATTTTGTACCCAAAAAAATTTCGCATGTGATCAATAGTTTTCGAGTTATTTCGAAGAAATTGTGATTTTTCGCTGAATTACGTATATGATTTTTTCTCTTCAATCTCAATTTTTTCCAAAACTACGTACTTTCGATTGATGAAAAACTCAGAACTCATTGAAAAAACATGAATGAAGTGAATTATGAAGTAACAACAATTTTTTTCAAAGGGGGGAGAAGAGAGGATGAGTTATTCACAATTTTTTTTTCAACGAAAAAATAGGATTCAACATTATTTCCTTCATACCTCGGTCAGTTTTGATGCTAGAAACTTTTATAAATAACGACAACGAAGGATTTTCGAAGGACTTCAGAAAAGGTTCAATAAGTTTTTCCCGAAAAATGCATTAGTTTTTGTTTATTGTACGTAGAAACTTTTCATTTTGGCGTTTGAAAATACCAATCAACTTTCAACAAGCAATTATTCAATTTGTAGTGGGTTTGCATACATCACAAATAAACAATCGGCTTTGTTTTTTCAAAAGCTTTGATTTCGCTCTCTGCAGGTTTTTCGATTAGATGCATTATTTTCCAGTTATTCGCGAAAAAAGACCTGAAAACGTGTTTTTTTTGCCTGAAAACCGACAATTTCACTCGCGAATAAGTCGAAAAGTATTGCTTTTCAGAAAAAACTTCATTGAACAAAAAGTGCTTGTAATTAGTCAATCTATTGATTTCCGCACTTATTTCCAATAAAAAAAAATTCACCCCCAAGAAGGGGTGGCATCCACCCCCAGGGAGAAAGCAACCCTCGGCACGGGGTAGATTTTGGAATAGAGGGTAAGTAGAACCTATATCCAAATTTTCATACGAATCGGTGCTGTATGGGATAAATACACAGTTTACACTTTTTTCACCGTCATAGACTGGAGTATATGTTCTCCTTGGTTTTCGAAAGGAATGCTGTCCCTTGGTACTTGGTGAACTAGACGAAATGTTCCTTCGAGGTCTGGAAGTGGTTGGTATTTTCTGTCTTTTCATTATTCTTCTGATTTTGCCAGTGACTTCTTTGATGAAAGATAGCGTCACGGACTTTTCATGTTCCTGAGGGTCTTTTGTCCTAGTTTGTCTTGGAATGTATTGTGCGTGGATTGCTCTTCTGATTGAATTTGTTCCGTAGTCATTTTGTCGGAGTGCTTTGGACGTTTCTGCTAGTTCTGCTTGTCTGTTTTTTAACATCGGATCACCAGTGTATTGATTACGGATTGTAGTTATGTGGTTGGTGATCGGATTCGGCATGTAGGTATCTGTTTGTGCGAGTGGTCTTCCGGTGAACTGTAAATCCCAGAGTGTCGCCTGCCTTTCTGGTTATCAATAAGTCCAGGAGAGGTTTCTCCTCTAATTCGGTAGAGAAATGGATGCGCTGATTTGAACTATTCAGTCATAGCCATGAATACAATGCATTACTAACAAAAAATGAGTGAAATTCGGATCAACAGTTGCCAGAAAGGATACTCATTCAAATTGTTCTTTTCAACCGATGCGTCGTTGATGAAGTCGACTTCAGCAGGTATCAGGTAGATACCAACCAGATGATTTTATCGAGGACCCTGAGTATTCCAATGCATATTTGGAAGTCATTTCTCTGAAACTCTAGTGTTAATTGTTATTATTCAATCGAGAACTTTTGGCGGTTTTCGACTAACGGAGATGTTAGATGGAAAGGATACTCATTCATTATCATATTATGGTCTTAGTACCAAATTGTACCTTTCAACCAATGCGTCTTCGATGTATTGTTAACTTCAGCAGGTATCAGGTGAAGATACCAACCAGATGATTTTCTAGAACGCCGTTCTATCCGCCTTCTCAGGCAAAAGGTCGCACTCGTGATTTTTTTTTATATTCATATTTTCCTTTGCCGAAGACTCTTATGAGTGCGTCCAAAAGGCAGAGCCTTGTGCAGGCAAGGGTCGGCTAATCATCTCGGGTGCCGAAGCGCTCTGGGGCGTCTTACTGATTCTCACGATAGCGCATTTGCTATTTCAACTGTAGGTTAATCCAGAGAAACCCACAGTGCCACTGAGTTCGTTGGTTCATTCAATCCAGCTGGCCCACCTATCAGGATTGGTATTGAGTCAACAGGAATTGCTTATTGCATCGAGCCGGTCAGAAAAATTCTGCCCCAACTCCTGACCGCGTTCGACCGATTTGTATCTAAATATTATTCCCCAAACATATGGTTCCCAAAAAAAAATTACCGACCAAAGCTCTGTCATCTAGGTATCTGCTCTTTATCACAAAATCGAAAAATAACAAAGTTGTATACGAAAATAGTTGGCGAAATATTTTTTTTTAGTCAATTTACGATAAAATGACAAGAGAATACTCCTTAGGATACATATAAAGTTGAATAATATTAGTTTTCTATTGTCTTTTGATCATCCATATAATCTATAATTTTTTCGAATATTGCTTTGGATATATCAATTAGCTATCGAACCTTTTCCATACCATAAAACTAAGGTTTCTTTCATTAGTTCGTACAATAATTTCTAATCCGAGTGTAAATCAACAACAATCAAATGCAGGTAAGAAACTCCCAAGTAATCGTTTTGAGATAAAAACATCTGCCCACTATTACTATTATTATTGGTCCTAGGAGGCGCATCTGTTTTCCCCCCCATACTTATTCTTCTAGTAGTACTCCGTTTTTCGTAGACCTATTCGACTGTGAAAAGTATATTCATTTTTATAGTTGCGGTTTTAGGTTTTGTGGGTAAGATTTTCAATTTTGTGATGAGCATTTTGACTTTTTCAAGCATATTGTAATATCTTATCATGAGTGATTGTTTCAATCGAAAGAAACCCTTGGGGGAAATTAAAAATGGGAACTGTAACCGTGAAAGGATCAAAAACCCTTGTTGATCGAGCAATGACAGTAAACGATGTTGATGATGAACAATTATTACGAACTGTTCCGAAAGTTCCTGTACATATCGCATATTAACATACGTATAGCGATAGTGGATTCTTGTAAATGTACACTCGCATTGGAATTTATTTCAAAAAACAACGATATGAAACCAGTCACATGGTGGGGAAAGGGGTCGATAAGTAATAATAATCAAATATCAATTTGAAATAAAAACTATATGAATATTAAAAATATAAAAGAAAATATATTCTAATTATTCATGTTTATATGTATTCCGAGGAGTATTTGGGATTACGGTCCACTTCGTAGCTCTGTAAAACTCTTTAGCTTTAATTAATAAACAAAATCGCAAAAATGCACAGTGAAAATTATTAATTGAAGCTCCTTCGATAAAAATGTCCTGATGTCATTTTATCGCGAAACGACAAAAAAATATTCCGTCGAAAAAAAAAATTCCAAAATTTTCAACTATATTTGTTCCAAACTTTGTTATTTTCTACTAAACGATAAAAACTAATGAAAATAAAGTCCTAGAGGAGTGAATTTGCTACAAAAAATAGTTGTAACAATTTTCTATGGCACGAAAAGTTTGGTAGATGCAGCGCGAAAACCATTTACATACACCCCTTTTCATAGATGGCGGCCACGGAACAAGGCGACCTCACAAACTTGGATTTAAATTCACCCAAACTATTTTCACACATCGAAAAAAGTTGATTTGCGTGCTCTGAAAAACGGAACCCCAAATGTAACTTCTTATTGGATAAAGGAATTGATGTTCATTTTCAAATTCTGAAAACACCTCTGTAAGCAATCAAGTAGTGGCTCTTCTGTAGGCAGATCGATTTGATGGAATTTTATTAGAGAACAACGGCGATGTGAATATCGTTTCTTGGGAAAAAAGGAGCGTTTCATGTCTATCGACAAGGCGGATTTGTAGTACTAATTCTTTTTCGAAACAGTATAAATTTCTGTGACGCACCCTCGGCAATACTATGAAGGAAAATTTCCAGTTATGAAGCGATATCTATACCTATCTCACCGAATATTCCGGAGCATGCCAATTCTTCCGTGATGAACTCATGGACCAAAATGAAGGCGAGTACCGTCCGGATATCAGGACCGTGAAATATCACGGTCACCTGGGACACAGGATACAAATTTCTCTCAGACAATTCTTGGTACAAGCAGGTGGCTACAGGAAAGTACTACGTTGTGTGCGACTGTGAAGTTGATAATGACGACGATGACGAAGACACCATCAACCAATCCGGACCGTCAAAGAAGAAGAAATGAATGAATCAAACTTGGACAAGAACATCTATAGATTAGGCCTACTGGAGATACCACAATTGAAAACAACGCGCTGTCGGCTCTTCCTTCTGTTGGTGTAAAAATGAGTTGCCTATGGATTTGAAAATAATAATCATCTAATGAATAGCTACGAAACAGCAAATATCCAATATCCAATAGCTACAAATCAATAATTGAGTAAGGAATAGCTACAAATCATTTCTCAAAATGAAAGAAACGAGGACGATTCATTGGATAAATTTTCATGTTTCGTCCGCTGTAACTTTTCACCAATTTTTCGTAACTTCAATCCAAGATGGCGTTATAAAGGTGTTTCGGAAGAGAAGAGAATCTATGTAAAATTACATTCGATATATTCTGTGGGCATACTTGATGACTGGCGGTAAATCAAATGATCTTTCGAACAATTCGTTCAGGCCAGTTCTAACTACCCACACAGTAGTTACCACGAAGGGCGTTGCTTTATATCTGACTGGTGCCAGTGCAGGTTTCTCCACAGAAGAAAATCCTGCATTTGTTTTTGGCGATACAAATGTCGGACACACTTGCAGACCGGTTTCGGGCTATTTGGCCTCTCTTCAGTACAATGTATTGCAATCATCAAAATAAAGTTGAAGACTTCTCATAATTGAAAATCAAATACCCTTCATAGTATCAAGCCATTAACAGAGCTGATGCGAACAAAAAAAAGTCATTCCGTCATCTGCCTAGGGACGAGGTATCCTTGAAGCAAACAGAATTCGCCCATTCCTCGTTGAAGGAAAAGGCACACACATTCTATATAGTCGGTGGGCAGACTTGAAGACTGGCGGTAAATCAAAACGTCTTTTGAACAATTTGTTCAGGCCAGTCTCAACTATCTAGACAGTAGGTTTCTGGCTGATACCTGTCAGAGAACAACTGCTTTCCTCGCTAATCCCAGAATATAAAGCAACGCCCTTCGTGGTATTATCCAGGGAAGTAGTTGTTTTCTGACATGTGCCAGCCAGGAACCTACAGGGTAGGTATTTTGGAACGAATTGTTGAAAATATGATTTATTTTATGTTAAATACTTTCTCGAAGAATATATGCCCGAGTGACTAGAGAAGTACTTCATAAATGATAACAGAATTTGAATCATACATATAATACGGTCAACAGTTCATTATGATTTTCCAGATTCAATTTTAGAATTTATCAAAAGTATTCGGAACAGTCAGAGAATAGTCGAATGTTTTTATATTCGATAATAACAAAAGACGTCTTGTGGGTTAAAAGATAGTTCTTGATAACTAACTAATTTCATTCTACAGAAAATAGTAATTTACGTAACAAGTCCGGAAAATACTGTTTTTTTTGGCCAGTGGACGAAATTCTAGGACGAGCGTAGCGATATCTTGCAGAGGGCTGTAGGGCTGAGCTGAGAATTTATTCTAATATACTCAACAAAGCTTCCATAATATATATGCTTTACCAAGAATTAATTTACATTGGAAGTGTGATATCGATCTGATGAACTATCAACAAAATAAAGTATTCAATGAACAAGATTACGTTTATTCGTGAACAGAAAAACAACATCTCACCTTTCGTGAGGCAGAGAGGTCATCTATTTTTAAGTTCGAAAGCATTCAGTTCTGTACCTGTTGAGATGAGGAGGGAGTCTTCATACTTTCAGATTAATAACACTTGTTGCCCAGGATGCAGATAATATTGATAAGATCATACCCTCGTAAGATGCTGCGTAGTATAGGATATCCAAAATTATCCCAAATTCGAAGCTCAATAACTTCGAAGGTAGGTGTGCGATGGCATATTATTTAATATGGTGATAGAATAATTTTTTATCAAACCAAGATCACATACCTAAAACCATAATATCAATGGAGAGATGAGTCTTGATTACAAGTAACGGGTTTTCCGCTATTCTTGAATCGTTCTGTGGGTTTTTCCAATACTCGAATATTACTATAACTTTTACGAACATGTTAATTGAAATATTTTTCAACAAAATCGGCTGAGGCTTCAGAATCATCAGGAATAGGATTTCGGGAAGAATGGACAGAAAACGAAATCATATTGGCTTTTGATAACGCCATTCTCTCTCAATTTAAATGAAAGATGGCTCCAGAACTTCGTTGTTCACACATTTTACTCAGTTTCAGTGAACACGGATTTTGCTACCATCGAATCCCATCAAGCTCCTGAAAATTGTTCTGAAATCGTTCGTTTCCTTAACCAGCTGACGAATGTCAACCTTCTAAAGTCGAAACTTGTGCGAACAATGGATTAACGAGGCCTTTCCTTCCAACGTATGATTACACACCACGGTGGCTTGGTGGGGATTTGAACCCCGGTATTTCGCTTGGAAGGCAGACGTGATAACCTCTACAACTCCGAGACCACTAGTAGGTACTAGTCTATTCTAGAATTCCCAACGTGTTCTCATTTACAGAATTGCTACTATTTATTTTTGAATTTTGGTTTTACGAGCAGATAATGGATCCCTACAGCTTGATTATCTCACCTGTCATAATGCTATGGAGAAGGTCAGGTCTTATGGTATGAGATCGATAGCCATTGTGGAAATTATCTCCTGATTGCCTATACCAGATAAATGTCCATTTCAAGTAAACTTGTTTCAGCTGCTGAACATTAGCCAATCAGATTATTTACCAATTGACCAAAAATAACTCGTTCCTACAACTGGCCCTGTATATATAGATACGGGACGGCTAGCGTTCTTGATTGCCATGGCGTTCCGGGGTATATTACTGATTTTTTGGTAGTGCACTTTCCATTTCAACTGTGGGGTAGTTCGAAAACCCGGGATGGCTGTCGTTCGTATGGGAGAATTCCATTTCAGAACCCATTTCTTCATTTGCAATCTTCGCTCTCGATTTTGTAGTTTTCGATAGATCCATTTGATACAAATCGTAATATGGTGATAATTACAAAAAAATATGTGTGGGTCATAATTTCACTTCCATGCGAGCTTGAACAAACTGCAACTAATTTGGCACACTCCAATAAATAACTTGTTTACTTTCTATCATTCAAACAGTGGTCATACATGTGGTTATAAGGAATTAATTGTCGTTCAATGAACTAGGTTTAATTTGGAGTAGTTATCACGGAAACGTTTTGAAAACCTGTTTTAACCATTCGATTTTTTCTATTCAATCAATGTGGGTAATTCAATTTGCCGAATGAAGGATGTTCGTGAGGAAATTTTGCAAATGCCAGCTGTTAAATAGGAAAAACATATTCGAGGCTAGCCTGAGGCGTGTGAATTTTACTGCCACCGGCCTTCTGACAAGTAAATATACTTTGGAAAACAAGCATTTTGTTTTACAAGCAAGTTATTTTATTCTCGTTGTGATGATGGCGAGTATGAAAAGGATGCCACCTTTCACGCATTGCTAGTGTCAAGTTGTGAATATATGGGTCTATTTTAGGACTTTTTGGGTCCATGGACTTATAATCATGGAAATTCTTAGTACACACATGTTAATATATCTAGAAATGTACGAACTGGGTACGACAGCTAAATGCGCCCTGGAGGAAGCAAATGTCAATACAGAGATAACCGAGTACGACTGGGACAGGACTGGACATATACTCATTTTTCAGAAAAATCGGTTATTTTGTTCTTTATAGGCGTATAAATGAACTTATGGTAAGAATGATGTTCATGCATCTTTGGTGAAACGTTTAGTATTGATAGTATTGATACGTTTCCCTATTTCATATAACCCTAGTACCTAGAAACCGTGACAAGTAACAATAAATTGAAGATTAACAAACGACCCCATCAATACGTCTCGATATTCCGCATCCACATTCACAAAAAAAAATCCCACAGCTATTTTTGAAAGTTTTCACGCATAGAATAGTATATTATTTGATGTGCGTATAATAATAGCTATTTTACGAGAGTAGAATAATATATTAAAAATATTCATAATGCATGTGTTTACTCAATAATCATGAAATCTATTGTTACGAATCCGCTAGCGCTCTCCTAACGCCCTCCTAGCGCTCTCCTAACGCCGGCCCTGACGAAATCGTAAACGCAGATGAGGGATCGCGTCGTAGCGTCATTTTCCAGGAACTGTTGGTTGCCGCCTGGAGAATTCGAGACACGTCATCGGGGCTTCTCTCGAGGATTCTCGATAGATACGCTCGAAGATATACTTATAAGTATATAAGCATCGGGATATCGCGGCGGAGACAAGTTTTTACTCGGAGAGTTAGTGATTCGGCAGTTTTATTTAGAGCTAAGTGACGAGAGTTATTGAAAGCTAAGTGTAGCAGAGCTTGGTGCGGAAGTAGAATTTTTAGTACAGAGAGCTTAAGTACCGAGCATTGGAAAGTTAACGGAGCGATTTAAGTGATTGTGTTGTATTGCATTGTGATAGAGAGTTATAATAAAATAAGTTTAGTGTTGCTTGGTGTTATCGAACCCAAGGATATATCGTAACAGTGTTGTCAGAAGTTGGATTTTGAAAGGAATTATCGTAACACCAATCACTAGTGAATAGTGGAATCATTATTCACTACAATCAATATAATAGTAGTGAATAATGATTTCATTATCCGCTACAATAGAATAGAAACAGGTGCAATATGATTATTTTAATAAATAATATGAATACATTGTTTTATGTTTCACAAGTAGAATCAAGCAAGGAAAAGTATAGGTTCCTTCGTGAATGATTCATATCTCGAAAGGATCCATTGGTGGTAAAGCACTGACTCACCTTGTGAAGCCAGATTCAAATCAGTGGCGGGGGGTCATCATTGGTTTTTCCTTCCTTTATGGAAAACGAGCTTGACAAAATACCGTATTTCTAGACAGCAAATAGAAAGGTCAGGCTCCATTCTTGACGGGTTGTCGTAACTATAAGGTAGGATAGCTCTCCCAATTCACTCTGACAGCAGAAATGATGAAGTTTTTCGTAAAGCAGAAAAAACAGTATGAAACTTTATTACTATTTTTTTATGTATATTTATTGTAAACGTATATCATTTATTTTCGGCATAAATATGTATAGGATGTATCAAACACATTTGAAAATGACATAATGCTTTTTCATTCAGCACAAGTACCTCCTATGAACGTACTGAGGATGTGCAGATCACAGTCAAAGTAAGTCGTGGTAACTGGGGGCGTACATATATCATGAAATGCGGTTCGACTTTCGAACCTGAATATTGAATTTGATATCACAAATCAGTATTGCAAACTCGGCACTACTGAAATACTATTTTGTATTCGGGACTTTTTCCTCCGTGGGAGGCATTGGGAAGACTTGAAGTTTACATTTTGTTTGAATATCACTCATATTTCAAAGAAACAGTATCTACATAATTTTCTAAGTTTGAATGAGACATGAAATGTTTCGAAATTAGTATTATTGGTGAATAAAATTCTCAGTATGAATGAAAGTAGCAAGTTTCCAAACAAATTTATTCTAGAAGTTGGAGCATTACTTACAGAGTGGATTTTTTTAAGAACATTCGGAAAATGGTTTTGATAATCACACAATCAGCAAGTGAATTACCAATAGCTTTTTCGTAATGAGTCGATTGTTCTAGTGAAAATATGGGAACACAAATGAAAATAACACGTAAAATGCACAATATGTGGATCATGCTCACAGAGCATAAATAAGCTCAGTTTCTCGAGAAAGCATTCTGAGTTTGTACTAATCATCATGAAAATTTTCATTCTTGATTCGGACCCAAGTTTCTATGCAACTCGTCATAAATTCCAAGATTTTAGAGGATATCAAAATATTTGACTTATTCTACAAAAATATACCTAATAAAATATGTCTATGGAAATTGTCAGATCTGGCAACACTGGCCCACAAACCAAGCGTAGACACAAAATTGGCGATTGCCTGTACGCCCCCAGTTACCAAGACTTACTTTGACTGTGATTTGTACATCCTAAGTACGTTCATAGGAGGTACTTGTGCTCAATGAAAAAGCATTATGTCATTTTGAAATGTGTTTGATACATCCTATACATATTTATGCCGAAAATAAATGATATACGTTCACAATAAATATAAATAAAAGAATAGTAATAACGTTTCATGCCGTTTTTTCTGCTTTACGCAAAACTTCATCATTTCTGCTGTCAGAGTGAATTGGGAGAACTATCCTACCTTATAGTTACGACAACCTGTCGAGAATGGAGCCTGACCTTTCTATTTGCTGTCTCGAAAATACGGTATTCTGTCAAGCTCGTTTTCCATAAAAAAAGGAAAAACCAATTATGACCTCCCGCCACTGATTTGAATCCTAGACTGGCTTCAAAAGGTGAGTCAGTGCTTTACCACCAATGGATTCTTCTGAGATATGAATCATTCACGAAGGAACCTATACTTTTCCTTGCTTGATTCTACTTGTGAACCATATTGTGAAATAATGGGAAATGAGGATAGGTATGCCTGAAACAGATTCATATCACTGATACAGGGCGTTCAAATTGCAAAATTAAAACTGTATTTGAGGCAGTTTCACAAAAAAAATTAAACTATGCAGGTGGGTTTTAGGTCACAGAGAGCTTCTTACAGTGACTTGGTTATTGGTCAGTCTCAAATCTGGGACATTTCATTGAGGTTTCATCTTTCAATAATATATTCCCATACATTTCCTTTCAGCTGCCTGGAATATCAGAATACCCCCTTTTTCACTAGTTTTTAAGAGAAACAGACGTGAAATGGACAATCGTTTTTCAAAATTTGATCGACAAATCGAACCGTGCTCGAGAGTATCCACCAGAAGTTTTTGATGAATGACTTAGAAAATGTTTATTGAATTCTGATTAAATTCTGGTTACACGAAAAAAAACAATTTGATTAAAATTCTTGATTGGGCTTCAGAAAATATACATGTCGGGACAAAAGAATGAGTTTATTCAAGTTGACACACTGACAAGAGACGTGAAAATTATTGATAGAAACTATTGGAAATACCGTAAAACGATCAACTAAGTCATGTCTTTATTAATTTCATTGAACAATCCACAGTTATTAAGGACTCTGAACGGCATTTATGCACAAATGCATTGTGTTTTGTTCGATCAATACTTCTATATTCAGTAGACAACATTAATTCAATATGTGAATATTAAAATTGAATAACTGTTGCGGTTAAGCGCAAGTATGGGGTTTCACAGTCCACTTCGTTAATATTTATGGGCAGATAATCAGTTCTGATACGGCAATTGTGTTTTTAGACCGGGAGGTCATGACAGGTGACGTTCCACCATTTTTTCGTGCATGCCTTTTTAAGGCTTGATAAATAACCCTAAAATATCAAAGATAGTCGGGTTTTTAGCCCCCCCGCGCGTCCTCTTCATAAGGAAAAACGCTTTTCTTTCTGTAGCGAATTTTCGTGTTTTTCCGTGATATTTTACTGCATGCCATTGTAATATACGGAAGTTCAAACTAATTGAAGCTCTAATAATTGATGGCATGCACCCCGCAGCGGCCCAAGATGATCAAAGGGTTGTGAAAACCTGAAAAAAAATTTAGGAAAATTCCGTGTTTTCAAATTGCATGCCGATGTGAAGAATTGAAGTTTTTGTAATAAAAATACTATGGGAAAATTGGCATGCACCCCCTGTAGGACCAACGGTGAAAAATTTCCGGAAAATTCTGTGAAATTCTAACACCAATTTTCCGTGATTCCAAATCACTCCTAATAAGGATGAATATTAATTTCATAACGGAATAATCATCTAATTCAAATGGCATGCATGTTGAATAAGCCCATCGTATTATAAATAATAATAGAAGTTGCAAAAAAACAGTGCAAATTTAGGTGACTTGTTTTTGCATGCCGATTTGTATTTGATGAATTTACCTTATTTCAAGTCATGAGTGTAAATGGCATGCATGTAGCTACAGCCCAATACACAAAAATTGTGAAAAAATTGAATAAACATCAATTTTTGGATTGAATAAAAAATCTAAAAAATGCCGTGACTTCTTCTTGCATGCCACTTTGTACTTCGTTTGTAGATACTATTTTAAGTTGAAATACGAAATGGCATGCATGTAGCTCCATGAAAATTGTTTGAATAAACATTATTTCAAGTTGATGGCTGAAATAACATACATGTTATCACAGTCCAACATTCAAGAATTGTAAAAAAAATAAATTCAAATGACACGAATCTCCCGGTCTCTAGTCTAAAAGTGGCCTATCATACGTCGACTAGCACGTGAGGTTACTACTTCCCTATTGTTACGATCTTTCTGTTGTGTTATGGTTTCGGAGGAATAATAACTAATGATTAAATGATTAAAGAAAAAGTCGATGGCTCAAACACAGAAGAACCTTTTATTAATAACCTCCAAAAAAAGCTACCTTTTTCTCCAGCCGTGTTGGCAACCCAACTTGCAGCCGTCAACTCCCCCAGCAATGTTGCCAGTCTCTTTCACATGAGCGCTAAAGCTAAGCTTACAATAATAACGTATTACGCTAATACAACATCTCTCCTTTTCCAAAAGTGAAGGACAGACCCCTACTCTAAACCTAAAACAAGTAAACATCTTAACCTACTCAGTGACATAATCTTTCAACCAACTCGGTTTACTTTTAGTACGTAAAGGACGTATTTTGTCAAAATCACTTAATAGAGTCTCTGTCTGATTCATAATAAGACTCGAATCTTCGGGCGACTCAATTTCACTCCCGGTTTTTTCACACGACTTTTCGATAAGCACATTTTCGCCAGACTCGATTTTTTCACCACCCGCACTTGCACTCTTATCTAATACATTCGAGTTTGCGAGGCTAGTACCACTTATTTGTGAAGTTGGGGTTTGGACTTTTCCATAATTATCAAATTTTGCATATGGTGCCAAGACTAAATGCCAACGATTACGCCTGAAATTACCATGAGCTGTTTGAATCAGGTATGATCTTGGTTCATCTAGTTTTTTGATAATTTTTCCATAAGTTCTTAGATCTGTAATCCAAACTCCATCTCCAGGACAAAGTTCTGATAATTCTTTAACTTTATGCCTCTTATCATACCCTTCTCTCTGTTTTTCTTTCCTATTTTCCTCAATCTGAATCGAGGACGTGGTATTCACAATTTCCTCATATTTACTAGGCAACATCGGTAATGTTGTACGTAATTTACGACACATGAGCAGTTCTGCTGGAGTAAACCCATTTGCCAAAGGTGTTGCTCTATAAGACAGCAGCGCCTCAAACAATTCATCATTGTTCTTTTTTATTAAAGTTTTTGCCGTTTTGACTGTAGCCTCCACTTCTCCATTAGATTGAGGAAACCTGGGACTAGATGTAATATGCCTAAAGTTATATTTTTGCGAGAATCTCACAAATTGTTCTTTGAATTGTGGACCGTTATCGGTTCTCACTCTCTCAGGTATACCGTATCGAGCAAAAATCTCTTTCACTTTTGTATTATAATTTTTTGTGTCATGTACTCTGAAAGAATTACAATTTCAAAAAAGTTGGAATAATAGTCGGTAACAATCAAATACCAACTACCATGGCACTTGTACAAATCCATTGCTACCTTTTGCCATGGCCTCGTAGCAGCAACATCTCTATAAAACGGCTCTTTAATATTAACCCTTTCCTCGATACAGTTTGGACAATTTCGGACTAAAACCTCAATTTGTGTCGATAATCCTATCCACCACACCGACATCTTTGCCCTTTCCCTACATTTAGTAATGCCTTGGTGTCCCAAATGTATAAAGTCGAGAACTTGTTTTTGCAGTTTAGGCGGAATTACTAAACGAGTACCTTTCAACAAGAAATTTCCATTAACAGATAAATCATAACGATACTGGTAATAATTATACAAATCAGGAGAAAGCTGATGTTTTTCAGGCCACTTTGTGGAAGAGTACTCAATTAATTTTTTACAAATTGGATCTTTCTGTTGTTCCTCAACGATTTGCCTCAGAAAATTATCTTTAACAGGCATATTCTTTATAATCATAGAAACGTGAGCCTCTACTTCGTATTCAGTGGATTTCGGCTCAGCGCATCAGCAACAACTAATTGTTTTCCCGGAATATAATTTACTTCATAATTATATTGCATTAATCTGATTCTAAAACGCTGTAACCGAGGAGTCAAATCGTCTAAGTTTTTTGTACTTAGAATTTGGAGAAGCGGTCGGTGATCGGTTTCTAAAAATATTTTTGAGAGTCCTAGAATATACTCTTTATACTTCTCACATGCCCAGGTGAGGCCTAAACACTCTTTTTCTATTTGAGCATAGCGAACCTCTGCGGATGTCAGAGTACGAGATGCATACGCTACAATCTGTCTCTTTCCATGCTCGTCTTCCTGCATTAAGGTTGCTCCCACTCCAAACGAAGAAGCATCTGAACTTATGATAATCTTTTTATTTTGATCATAGAAAGCCAAACAGGGAGATTTTCTTAATAAAGAAACAATTTTCTGAAAAGCATCCTTCTGTAAGGTGCCCCAAGTAAAAATAATATTATTTTTTAATAATTCATTGAGAGGGCTTAAAATTTCCGATTTATTTGGTATAAACCTGGCTGCAAAATTAACCATTCCTAGCCACTGTTGAAGTTCACGTTTACATATGTTGGTTCTGGAAATTTTGAAATTGCTTCCACTCGAGATTGGTCTATTTCGATTCCCTTGTTAGAAATAACATGTCCCAAAAAGTTAATTTTTGTTACCCCGAATTGACATTTATTTTTATTCAGTGTAACTCCTGCACTGCTTAACTTATTCAACACTTCTCTCAATATTTTATCGTGTTCTTGAATAGTTGGCGCATATACCAAAATATCATCAATGTGCATCACAACCCCTTTAATTCCTGCTAATATTTTATTAAATTGAATACTAAAGTATTCTGGAGCGCAAGATATTCCAAAAGGTAATCTTGTAAATTTATATTTACCGTATGGAGTGATAAACGTAGTTAAGTTTTGACATTCCTTTTTAATCCTAATTTGATAAAAGCCATTATTGGCATCTAATTTAGAGAAATACTGTGACCCAGTTAACTTGGCCAGTGTTGTTTCAACTTTAGGAATTGGAAAATGCGAGCGTAGAACACTTTTATTAAGTTTTGTATAATCGCAACATAGACGAACCCCTTCCCCCTTAGGCACTACTACTATCGGGGATACCCATGTTGTCGGTTCCTCTACTGGCACAATTATACCTAAAGATTTTAATCTTTTTAATTCAGCCTCTAATTTACCCAAAAGTGGCAAGGGAACTACTCTTGGAGCTGTCTGAACGAAAGGTGTGGCTCCCTCCTTAATTTTAATTTCTATTTCATCGTGAAATTCCCCAATTTTACTAAACAAGTGAGGATATTCAGTAGAAACTGATAATGGAGTCGTAGGTGATTGATTTAGATTCCCTGCAAATTTTAATATTTTAAGCTTTACTATTCCTGGTCTTCCTAGTATAGCAGTTTGCAAATTTTTCAAAATATATACTTCAGAAGTTGAATTTTCTCCTCGATACGATATACCCAGATTCAAAGTACCTAAAACATATAGATTTTGATCATCTGGTCCTGATATGACATCCTTAGGTGGTTGTAATTTAGCTAATAATTCATCTGTTAACATTTTCTCTGGCAAACATGTCACATCATCACCAGTGTCAACCAGAAACTTAATTTTATTAGAAAAACCTTCTACATCCAACATACAAAACCATTGTGATATTTCTGTAGTACTATTTTGGTTAGATCCTATCAAAACCCCTAAAAAATGTTCATTATCTTCGCCCTGCAGGTAACTCTCTTGCTCAGTTTCTTGTTCAATAGCTTTTACTGACTTATTTTTGCAAACCTTATGCCAATGGCCAATTTTATTGCACCCTGAACACCTTGCCTTTCTCGCAGGACACTTGTCCCTAACATGATACTCTTTCCCGCAAACATAGCATTCTACGTCCTTTCGATTCATTGCCCCTGAAGTTCTATTAAACATGCCATCAGCTGTTTGTTTGCGCACAGCTCCTTTAAAGCGTCCGACTGCACAAACTTCTTGTGACCCGCCACTTCTTAAAATCGATTCTTGCTTAGAGAGCATTTCTGCCTGTTTAGCTTCAAACACTGCATCTTCGAGCTTCAAATCGGCTTTCAGTTGCATACGTTCGCTTGTTTTAATGTCTCGAATACCAACTACAATACGGTCTCTTATCAGCTCTTCCCGTAATTGTCCAAATTCGCAGAATTCCGATAGGCCATGCAAGGCAGTAATAAAGCTGTCTACGGACTCACCTGGCTGTTGAATTCTTGTGTTAAATTTGTACCTTTCGAAAATTACATTTCTTTTCGGGAAAAAATAGTCGTCGAACCCCTTCACGGCTTCCACATACGTTGTAGGCTTACTTTTAAACTGAACCACTATTTGTTCGCTTTCCTCGCCCATGACATAGCACATGATATCAATTTTTTCTTCCTCGGACCTGCTACTCAATCCGGAAACTGCAATGTATCGATCAAACCTTTTCTTCCATTGCGGCCATCCTGCCGGCTCCTGGAAGTTGAATTTACTGGGTGGTTGAACATTTATACCTGGTTTTTGGGAAGTTGTGCCCTCCATTTTTCCTCGCCGCCTCGGCTGTGATCAGTGTCAGTGTGATCCCGTGCAAAACCACTTGTTGAATGTTTAATTTCCTTTTTCTGCTGTATTCTGGCCTTTTACCGCTGCCACCATGTTGTGTTATGGTTTCGGAGGAATAATAACTAATGATTAAATGATTAAAGAAAAAGTCGATGGCTCAAACACAGAAGAACCTTTTATTAATAACCTCCAAAAAAAGCTACCTTTTTCTCCAGCCGTGTTGGCAACCCAACTTGCAGCCGTCAACTCCCCCAGCAATGTTGCCAGTCTCTTTCACATGAGCGCTAAAGCTAAGCTTACAATAATAACGTATTACGCTAATACAACACTTTCTTCTGGAAAATATTAATTCTGACACCACTGTTACGATATATCCTTTCAAAATCCAACTTCTGACACTACTGTTACGATTTATCCCTGGGTTCGTCGATTAAAACACCGAGCAACACTGAATTCCTTTTATTATAACTCTCTATCACAATACAATACAACACAATCACTTAAATCGCTCCGATAACTTTCCAATGCTCGGTACCAAAACTCTCTGTACTAAAAATTCTACTTCCGCACAAAGCTCTGCTCCACTTACCTCCCAATAACTTTCACCACTCAGCTCTGAATGAAATTTGTCACTCAACTATCTCTGTCAATAACTAACTCTCCGAATAAAACTTCTCTCCGCCGCGATATCACGATGCTTATATACCTGCGTACCTATCGAGAATCCTCGAGAGAAGCCCCGATGACGTGTCTCGAATTCTCCAGGCGGCAATCAACAGTTCTTGGAAAATGACGACGCGATCCCTCATCTGCGTTTACGATCTCGTCAGGGCCGGCGCTAGCACGTAACACTATGATAGACGCTACACGCTACGCCATTGCCTATACCACCGTATGGAAGTAAACAACAAGTTCGTTACCAGTCGGCATGATCAAGTCAGGTCAAGATTTTATATTAAGCTGGGCTCTAGCAGCATGTGGTGCGGTAGGAGGGTGTCGGCTGAGAGCATTCTTGGCTCACTTGCACTCACGCCTCAGATACATCGGCTGAGCGTTAAGTAAGAGATGGGAATATTAACCCAAATAGGGTGGCGAGTGAATTTAATAATAATACTTCATGTATAAAATAATGATGCTGAAAATGATTTTCTACTTTCATTTTTCATAAAAAATTTGAAAAATAATAAAATTATTAAATCGGACGATTTTTTTGTTTATTTAACCAATTGTCATAAAGCTACATGCATGCTATTTTGCATTTCGGCTCAAAAAAGTACATAGGTACATAGCGGCATGCAAAAAGAAGTCACGCCATTTTTTAAATTTTTTTTCAATTAAAAAATTGATGTTTATTCAATTTTTTCACAATTTTGGTGTATTGGGCTGTAGCTACATGCATGCCATTTACATTCATGACTTGAAATAAGGTAAATTCATGAATTTCAAAATGGCATGCAAAAACAAGTCACCTAAATTTGCTCAGTGTTTTTTGCAACTTTCGTCACGCATGCCTCTATTTTGCAACACCCTGGTGTGCATGCCAAATTTTCTTCTATTCAATAATGGTACGAATTAAGTATTTTTTCAATGGCATGCAGTTTGGAATCACGGAAAATCGGTGTTAAAATTTTACAGAATTTTCCGGAAATTTTTCACCGTTGGTCCTACGAGGGGTGCATGCCAATTTTTCCATAGTGTTTTTATTATAAAAACTTCAATTCTTCACATCGGCATGCAATTTGAAAACACGGAATTTTCCTAATTTTTTTTTCAGGTTTTCACAACCCTTTGATCATCTTGGGCCGCTGCGGGGTGCATGCCATCAATTATTATTCCCAACCAAAAAGAGCTTCAATTAGTTTGAACTTCCGTATATTACAATGGCATGCAGTAAAATATCACGGAAAAACACGAAAATTCGCTACAGAAAGAAAAGCGTTTTTCCTTATGAAGAGGACGCGCGGGGGGGCTAAAAACCCGACTATCTTTGATATTTTAGGGTTATTTATCAAGCCTTAAAAAGGCATGCACGAAAAAATGGTGGAACGTCACCTGTCATGACCTCCCGGTCTATTTAACCTGAACAAAACATAAAGATGAAAAGCAGGCCAGAACCACGAAATTCAATACTGACTGGATTTTATGGATTGTTTTCTGAATAGAATAACATTGAGAGAATTGCATCACTTGAAGTTATAAAAGAAACTTTTTCTAAGTTATTGGATTTCCATTTAAGTTTCTTCATTCTGATAGTTTTTTCTGATTTTTCAGTTCTTTCCTATTAATATATCTCGTTCTCTAAATGAATCATGTCAATCAGATTTGATTCTATCTCACTAATTACATAAATTGCCATAATTGACTCGTTGCTATCTCGGATACCATTTTGGGTCTCATTTCGGCAATAATTTGATTAACGCCAAGACGGACACGCTTCGAAAAAGCGAAATAATGATTCCCTTGGAAACTCATCGCTTGTGAAATATTCAAAATGCATGCTACCTATCTGCGAATATTATTCAAGGAAAAGTTCTTGATTCTTGCAGTCAGTGTTGAAACTGCCTATCGTTAGTGCTCTTCCAGGGGAAACTGTTGAAAATCAATACTTTCAGGGCAACTATCAATTTGTACATTTCATCTTTCAATTTCTACGTCTAAGTCTCAATGGAATTGAATCTTGAAAACAATAGAAATTCAACACTACCCTTCAACAGGAAACATTTCCATTTATTGCCATTCAAGCAGAAATGTAGGTATAGATGATTTTCAGGTTGAGAGATGTTTTTGTCAAGTAAATGATTTGATTGGGTTCTTCAGTATCGATGCTAACCGTTGCGTTGTTTCTGATCATCATAGTTTAGCTGGAACCAATCGTCCTCTTGAATTCGTTTGATTTTGTATTGATATGAAAACGATTTGAACAATGACACAAAATACATTTTTCCTGTGAATATGTCAGTTGATGGTTTCGTTCTTTAAACTTTCTTGCGATGTTTAGTTCAATAGAAAATTGAAGTGATCCGAAAACTTTCAATATTCCACCAACGTGAACTTCACTGCGTAAGGAAAGCGTTCTCCGGCACTACCCAAAAATCCAACAATGATAAAAATTCCTGTTGAACTCAGGGAAAGTTACAGAAAAAATCAAGTATAAAGTACAAAAACGATTCGGAGATCTAGACAACTAGTCTGAGAACATTGGCGGTGGTGGGCGCCAAAAAATATTTTCTTTGAATACAATTTTTCACTACTGACGAGATTGTTTTTTCGAGCAAGATTTGTTTTCATTTTTGTTCTTCAATTACATTCTAAGACAGCGAGGTGGAAGAAACAACATTTAAAAACATATTTTTTAGGGGCGAAAGTGGTACTTTCATTGACTATTTTTGTGATGATATCATAATTGAGTCATTAGAACATTTTCTCTAGCCTCACTCAGAATAGAGAACTGAAATGAGTATTTTTTTTGGACTCGAATGAATTTTGTCAAAATGAATTCTTGAGAAAACTGAAACTGAATGTTTCCTATTTCTTTTTCATCCACTACGGAGTAATGACTCTCAAACAGGACTTTGAATCCAAATATCATGAACTATTATCATTTGTAATATCCCAAGGACAATTATGATTAGCGAAATAATTTTTATCGCAGTTTTATATAGTACGTTATTTGTTCCCTATTGCCTGAAATAACTTGCTTGAGGAAATTGTGATGAAATTATAAGCTAGTTATGAATGTTCCAAGGATATTGTGAGAAATGATTTTTCTTACAGGACAGTGTCGTATAAGAAATGAATTGTATTGATGGAATGTTTAAGACTTTCTGTCAACAACATGCCATTAGTGATAACTAACCATAAAAGCAGCCAATGGGTAATTATCAGTGTAATCGTGGTTTCATTAGTTATTTCGAAACACATGTCTAAAAAAGGTTGAATTTGATCGAACGATTCTTTAACCAAGAAAAATCAAATTGATCCCTTATACTTATAGTTTCATGGTTAGGAAAATTTAAGCACATAAAAAAAAAATGTCTTTTTTAGCACTTGCCAATCCTTCGTGCTTCCAGACTGAACTGACACACTGACGAGACAATGTTCAACTGCACAAATGGATCCTTTTCGAATATGAACTGTGTACATTTGATAATTCCTGTATCGTTCTCTCACCCTCTACCACCACCTCTCAATTTTCTTTAAGTTTACTGTTTTTTCATCTGAGTTAATCTGAAACTATAAAGAATATCACAAACTTTTTGTTCATTTTTTACTGCCAAGTCCGGTGCAAGTGATGAATATACTGTTTCATGAATACAGAGCAAGTTTTCATTTCTGTAATTCAATATGGTAATTGAATAATTTGAAAACTTGTACAATTTGTAAAGTTTATTTACGCATTCAGTTAGAAGCACCTAACATATATTATAACGGCAAATAATTGAAGAGAACTATTCGCGAATAATCTTGAAAGTTATCACTTATGACGCACCTACTATGGATGGAATGTGTACATCAATGATTTTATAATTTCGTTTTATACTTTTGTGTAAACCAACTAATTCGTGGAGCTTTCAGTGAACAACAACAAACAATAATGTTGTTGAAATATAGACTGATATTTTTAAAACAATGCATACTAAAAATATTTAAATGATATATGGTAATAAATTCATTCAAATACATTTATTTGTGTATCTTAACTATTTGCTAATATTTCTTCATATATATCTAGAGTCAGGAAATTTATTTCCCTGTATTTCACAATGAATAACTGTAATAGATCGAGGCGTAATGCCCGGTGTCGACGATGAAATTTGTCGCTGCAACACCAGAAAATTGCAAAAGGTTTTTCGAGATGCATGAATCTTCTTTTGTGTGATAAGTTTCAGCGACTTAGTGATGACCTGTGGTGAATTTGTTGCCGCAAACTACAAATATGTGGTGGCACAATTGTGAAGAAGGGTAATTTTGAAAAATTCAACAATTTTTGACACTGAATGTAGGCATTTGTCTTGGTAATATTCAGTGGTATTTTTTGAAATTGTCAATGCGAACTGACAGATACATGACATTTCTCGCAGCGACAATTGCATCGTCGAAACAGGCTGTAAGCTAGCACGTTATTAGTTTTCATTCGCTACCGGAATCCGTATTGTAGCAGCAGTTGATGTTAGAGTTGAAGTGCTGTCTTTTTCGTTAATGCTCAAAATGATAGCTACGCATGCGTTGTTTTTTATTGTTCACGTTTACGTCGAGAACTTGTTTACGTACGGGCCTACGTAATCTTCCGTGAGCTCACGGATACGTTGGAAATCAACGTACGTAATCCTAAGAATTTACGAATCACACCGATCAGTTGCGAATGTTTAGTAGAAAATTGAACATTTCGAAAAGCCGTTTCCACCTCACGAAATAATTTGAACTAGGCTAATGATTACATTTCCAAAAAATGAACATCAATGGAAAATGTCCCAAAAAAGGTGGAATACTAATAAAACCCATAAAAATTGTGAGGCTCTGAGTCGATTAAAGATTTCCAATATAATGGTATAGAAAATCTACATAATTCAAATAGAATTGGATAACCTGTATTGTTTATCTCAATGGAGTTCTATTTCATTACTAGGGTAAATCGCTATTCAATCCATGGCAATATTTGCACAGTACCTTCCGCATGGTAAAACACACATGAATAACACTGTAAAATTAATCAAGAGGACAGGACATTTAGTGATGTGAAGCTCGAGTGTTTTCATTTCGATGAATTGAGTGTAAATATACTATGTATTTTATCCATAACAAAATAATATTTTGTTCAATAAAAAATAAAAATATCCTGATTCTAATAAAAGTGTTCAAATCTCGGACTCTCTGTTTCAAATTAAATGTAATTTTTGTTCAGGAGTCAATTCGCTCAATATCCTCGAGGATTACTCACAAAATCTCTGAATTCACGCAAAATTCTTACAAATATCCCATTACTGCACGATGGCTCCGCAACGTTGAAGATGCTCACAAATGGAGTAATAACTCACAAAACGGCAGCACTGGCGTAACGGCTAACACTAATGACATAATGATGTCTATGGAAACGACTTCAATTCAATTTCACAAAAACCCTTAAACTTTATATTTCTTATGTTAACGTCTACTTTGGGATCTACTTCAACTCTCTGTTATCAAAGGTTTTTTGAACCAAACGCCATCAACCACGACTGAAATCGTAGCAAGTAGGTCATGTTACTAACTTCCTGAGAAATACCTCAGGAGCAGTATGGTAATTTAACCATAAAACGTAATGAAGTTATCCCTCAATACGACAAAAAAATTTTTCAATAGAAAATGCTCTGCCCCCATTATGCGCCAATTCGTTCGCCATCAAGTTCTATAAATCTCAGGCAATTGAATTTCGTCTAAAAAGCTTTTTTCTCAATAAACCCACTGTAGAATTCCCAGCAACCTCTGTGAAAACCAGACACTCATCAAGACAATCTATTATCATTTGGTAGGGTTTTGCTGAAATCGAAAACAATGAACATTCATAATTTTCATGGAAATAAATTACCCTTGCACCCAACTTATATCACACGCAGTTGACGGGCGTTCCGATAACAAGGTTAATATCTTCAAGAGAAGTAGTATCGATAGCAATAATATCGATGTCTATAGTATCAATTTTGTTTCCTGAAAATGCTGACCTTGTCAGAATGCGCGTCTAGTGCGAGTGCTATTGTGTAATTGATCTTTATGAATAATGTTGATCATTCGTACTCAGATGAATGTTTTATGATTTCTCCTGAAAAACATTTTCAGGGAGCCATTTAATATTCTTCAACCCACTCAACTATTGTAGAAATCGAATGTGGCTAGAATGTGGTACCCAATTGTGATACGGATTTTCTTGTTGAAATAAATCAATCGCCTACCTGCATTGCCATTAATGAATCGTTGATCTCCCAAATACCTACATCGGTTTGGTCTTATTTTGGCCATAATTTGAATACACGAAAACAACACAGACAGACTTCGAAGAAGCGAGCTAATGATACCTCGGGAACGCTTTATATGAACGTGTGTTGAAAAATATGTTATTCCTTCTGCGAATATTATCCAGTGTCAGGGCTCCCATAAACGCTTAAACTCTTTTATTTTGGATAATAACGTCGAAAGTCAGAGCCGGTTTGGACAGATTCGCGCGAATTACTTGAGTTGCGTCCTCTAGAAGTTGAACCAAAGCATTTTCAACATAACGAAACCACAATGTGTTTCTTACTGACGATTTGAGGCAGATACTGCTGAGTTATGAATTTGCCTACTGTGTCAGCTTGTATAGCTGTAATCGAAGTCTGTGAAACGGAACAGATGAATCCACAACTACAATACATTTGGACAGAAGTGGAAACGATTCCCAGTGAGTTGGTTATTCATTTCAGCTTGACTGCGTTCAGCTCAGAAAAACTGGAACGTATTTGCCACTAAGCATCAGAGATGATCAAAACATTACTTGAATTCATTTTTCAATCTCCACTACAGTCTAATATATTTCCTTTCGAGAAATATATCAACTCTGGTGGTTTTATGGAACTAAAATTTACACGAAAAATGCCTATTTGTAAAAAAATTATTATTCTTCAAAAATTTGAAGTAAATTGTCATTCGTTTGGTCATTTCTGTGACTGAAACAGGAATTGTCAGCAATTCTCTTATTGTTATTACTGAATTTTCCTCTAGAAAATTACCATCCAATGGATCTGACCGAAATAACTCAAACTTTTATTACGAAAGTGATAGAGTTCCTCTAAGAGCCAGTTTGAGAGGTTCAGTTTCTATGGGGAATGGAAAGTACGGTTTCGACAAATATTGCATGCAGATTTTAGATTTTCTTTCTAAGCAGGAACTGGAGTTGAACTACACAAGTGAAACAGGCCCTAAAATCACGTCTTACAGCAAAACTGTCACAGACGGCAACCAAGAAATCGTCATCGATCTACTTACAGAAGATTCTGAAACCCCACAAAAATCGTGTATCAAACTTCCAATTTCTTCAGGTATGTTTTTCATCACGATTGAACATTGGATCTTGATGGTTGAGAATAATAGTGCCAAATAGAATAAGAGTGGAAAAAAAGCTGAGATTTGCTATCTCTTCAGTTATTGGCAGGAATGGTATACGTTATTATACATAAGTTCTCATATTCATGATGATAAAAGACTACTGGTATTCACAATTCAATCTCTTTCAATATATAAGATATAATGTTTTGTAGGTAGAGGAAAGAAAGTGGGTACCAATGAATCGATTTAACATTAAAAACGCATCGATCGAAGGATGTTTTGTATTTTTCGTAGAATACGAGCCTTATCTAGGATAGTAATGATTTTTTGAATTCCTCAGGCACTCGATAGCATTATCTTGCATTCTATACAATGAGAATTGATATATAATAATGAAAATGGAATAATAAGAACTGTTCGAAAGTAAAATGAAACGATTTGAGATAGTACCATGGCTATGCCCTGTTCGAATCCTGGAAAAAACATATCTTTTTGAATTTTTAGTATCAGTTATCAGTTAGGCGGCTAGTAGTTCGAATCCCACTTCATGAAAACTGTGTATCAATCTTTTTAGAACTGAATGAAATCTTGCATCTTCCATTGCGAAAAATATGAAACCCCTTTGCACTATACAATCATCTTTACAAAAAATAAAATAAAAAATAGCGCCAAATTATGCGTAGTTTCATGCATATGATAAAATAAAACTTAGCCTAATCCGATCCAACCTACGAAGGCGTAAAAGGGCCACTTTAGTTTTATTTTGATTTTTCTGACCTCAAACTCAGAATCATATTTTTCCGACTCAAACATTCCGATTTTAAACTCGAAAATTCCGACTTTGAACTTCTGACTTCAACTCGGAATCACATTTTTCTGACTTCCAACTTGGAAATCCTGACTTTACACTCGCAATTATATTTTTCCGACTTCTAACTCGGAAATTGCGCAGTATTTCAATATGTACTAAATTTTTCGGCAAAGAGCGGATATAAAATACCTTGTTTGCTTCTCTTCTTATGAAATACGAATTAATAATCGGAATAATTATTTTCCAAATATCATTGGGTGAATATTTTTCGTCTCGTTTGAATGATCTTCAGTATTCAATACTACTTTGAAAACTTTGTATCACGCGATATATAGAAACGTAATAAAAATGAAGAGACAACAGGGAAATTAAACCCACAAAACTACAACCAATTGATTTTCTCATTGGGATGCAAATTACATAAAATTATTCACTGAATTCAGGAATAAATACATAATAATGTGTTATTCCAACATTATTCTATTGGAAACCTTGTTTCAGCTTCAACTTTAGCACGCATTTCCGCTGAAGTAAACAATGCGCATCAACAGGTTTTCATCATATATGTGTATTGAAGATATAACATGGTTAACTGACGATAATTTATATTGCAATAGTCCAGATAAAATAGTTATTGATGTCGATAAAATGTGCATATTGCATGTCTAAAGTTCCCACCGATCCTGCTAAAGCATGAATGCACGATTTTCGGAAAGAAATTTCGATGAAAATGAGATGGACATCCTTTTTTATTCGGACGAATTTTGCAATCTCTGTACCTACATGAATTCAGCTAAGTGAAGCTGAAAGTCAAAGTCTTTGAATATGGGATTTCACCTTTGTACCTTAAATCGATAATAGTGTTATCATTAAGATAGATAATATAGAGTCTGTGGATCATGCGACTCAAATCAGATTCAAGTAAGATTCACCATTTGTTCTGGAAGGTGAGATATTTGAGCATAGTAATTGGGGTAATGTTACGCAAAGATATAAGAAGCATATATTACTGGGTATGATAGAAATGAACGTTAATAATATCAGTCCTTGGGCTGTATTCTTGAGGGTAGCTCTCGTATACAATTTGAAGTTGTGGCGAAGTTCATCACATCCACCCTGTCTACCAGAAAAGAAATCATATGTTGGATATTTCATTATAAAGAAATATTTTACTCAAAGAGTCAAAAACACGATTCGCAATAGTTGTTTTTGAACCCATTGAAACTCAAACGACATGCATTCGTTCCGTTTTTGATTTACTTACTTGAATCGCTACTTATCGTAAAAGTGTCGTAACGATAATTTGATGAGAGTGTGGTGTGGACTGTTTCGCCGTTACAATCATTACGTTCCGCAGATGACTTAATGAAAGCAATTTTGGGTTCAATAGGAAATCAGAATTATCCATTACATATGTGTAATATGTATATAATATAAATATAAATTTTCGAAAGCAACGGAAAAAAGATTACCTTTTTTTATGATCCACCACACGGAATTTGGATATAAAATGTCATAGAGAGTAGTGTAAAGAAGTGTTGTTGAAAATAAGCATGAGCATGGATAACAAAAGATACAGCTTATCCAATCCATTTTGGCACAAACTCAGATACTTTTCTAGTTGCATACTGGTACTGTAGACCACGAAGAAAGAAATAACACCTTCTAGGAATGAATTTCAACTCAGTGAGTACATATAGTAGGTGTTTTTTTCAACTTAGTATTCTTCACAGATATTGCTGGGCACATATGTTATTAGTTCTGTGCCAAGATGCATTGGACAAGCTGTACATGAAGAAATAATTTGCTGTACACTTACTTCATTTGTTTAGTTAATTGACATCACATTTCATGCTTTTTTTATTTAACTGAGCGGCTATATCAGCTGGTGCGATTCAATACAACAATCTGTAGAAAAATATGAATGACTCAATCAATATGTCAATTACTTCAAATAGTCAACAATGATTTTATATATGTCGATGCAAGAAAATTTTCAGAAAATAACTTGATAATTGATGACTGTTCATTTATTTGTTCCCGGAACCATAATAAAATATAATTTTATCTCGGAAACTCATATTAAGTGAATTCCATTTCAATAATTTAAAAATGTTCACTGCGGGGTACTCGTAAAACTTTTTTTGTTGGAACACGCTACATACTTCCAGAGAGTGTGCCCAAAAATGTTCGTCAATCTTACGATGAAATTATTTCAAATCATAAAATCGGTTTCCCTTACATTTTTTTGTAACACTATTGTTTAAGTTGTAAGTCACATTTTATCTTTCGTTGCAGTAACCTTATCATTTCTGTAATTTGAGCGATGTTTTAATGTATATTGGTTGCAAAACAGTCTGTGAAAAATTGTCCATCAAAAGAATTGCCAATTCTGGGTTTCACATGAAGTACCCTGCAGCTCGTACATTTTTGTGCAGATTACGACGTTTTTGCTTCAAGTTTTCTCTTGACAGATTGTAAAGAATTGGTCCAAAAAAGTCACTGCAACCCGGTCTAATTCGTGAATTGAGCCATTCAAAATATCGACTTCCAACTGCTGAATAATTAATATCGTTGAATAATTTTTAGATCCTTCTTACTACTCATAAATTAAAATTTTCTAAAAATCAATTGGAAGATCATAGGCATTCTGAAATATATGGGTTGGGTGTTCTTACATTTTATTAAGAAACAAATACTGATAGAAACTGCATTCATTGAGAACTAACGCTGTAAGTTCCACATGAGTTAACATTCATGCATAAACAAATTATTTGGCGTCACAGACATTTATACCTTACATGAAAGAATTACTTGATGATTTACATAAACTTGCTGGAACGTTTAAACTAGTTCAAGTCAGTTTTGAAACTAGAAGATTATCTTGATATATTTTATGTAAAAGTGATGAATGGATACTCCCACCCAATTTGGAAATCAGCGAAACTTATCCTCGATGTAAGTTTCTTCAGCTCAGTATGTTTCATCAGCAGATAGTAAGGAGTCAGGTGAAGCGAACATAAGTTGTACACGAAACTTGCCATGCATATACACCCTACTGCTATGCACGGGCAAGATACCACACGTTTTTGTGGTCAGCTGGTTCGAAACTCGAATTACAAAATAGTCTTTTCGTATACAGAGGATGCAAGCATACAGCCAAGCCAGCCAATGCTGCTGATTGTTGAATACACATATCGGCTTTCCGTACTTGATTTTTGAGACTTGCCGCTTGTATGGGGACAACTTAATTGAATACGAATTTTTTATTCGATTTCTCTCGAATGATTCCTGATAACACAAACTCACTTTCTTGTAGGCTATGGTAGGCCTGAGTTATACGCGTACAACTAGTTCATCATCATTGTTTGGATATGGTTGACACACAAAAATTGAGGTATCAAATCTGAGAATTGTTATAATGAAATGAAAAAATATAGCTGCGAATTTCTACTTGCAAGAAATGTAATGAAATTCAATTATTTGAGAATAATTAGGGTTCAAAAACTTTTTGACGAGGTTCAGTGGAGCGAATAATGAAGGCATTGGCATCTTAGATGGGACCTACATACTCAGTATATAATTAAGAAACTTAGAACAATTTTGTACAAATTTAAAGTTATAAAAAACATATTACCTTTGAGACATCTGAAAACGATTTATTACTCGCTAGTTGAGAGTCATCTTCGTTACTCAATAACTGTCTGGGGAGGGGCATCAAAAACATATATTCAACCTTTGGAAGTTATACAACGCAGATTCCTAAAATTAATACTTGGGAAAAATAACCGCTACCCCACTCAAGCACTTCACTCCGAAACACAGATTCTTGACCTTTCGCAATTGTTCTTCCTACAGTCATGTACCAAATATCACACGTCTAAAGACAAAGCTCAACTTCCGGCACACAACTATGACACCCGTCAAAAAGACTTATATATTGCTCCATTGATGTTGAAAACCACCACACAAAAATCATACATGTACTTGGCACCAACATTTTATAATAGAATTCCTGTCTCAATTAGAGTAATACAGCCAATGAACCGCTTTAAGAAATCTCTAAGAAAATTCATTTTAAATGATTTTGAAATCTGATCCAACATCTATAATGGAACATCCATATTCTCTTTAAGGAGAGAAATAAAAATTGAAATCCATGCATCAGCAAAACACTTCGTACCAGTTCCAATTTTTTCAAAATTTTGTTTTCTCGTCCTTTTACTCTTTTACTCGAATATAATATGACCAGCTCTTCAAAAATTGTGATGACTCACCTCGTGTGAATTGAAATTCAAACCTCTTGTTTTCCTCAATTAGGTAATTTACTATATAAACATGTTTTTATTTATTTTTATTATTAATGTATCCATGTCTCTATATTATGTGTTTTTATGCGAGTGTAAGTAAGTGTATGTGTTTTCCATGTTTTATATGTGTAGACAAAATATTTAATTTGTATATGTAGACATTTTTACTCATATTTTTTACTATATACTCTTGTATTGATTTTATTCCTTCTCGAAACAAGTGTTATACACTTATCGAGTATTCATTTATTCACAAACAAATTTCACTAATACCAAACCTTATGTTACTTTCCGTTTTCTGCGAATAAATGTATTATTATTATTATTATTATTGGGAGTCCGAACCAGTTGGAGCTGAACTCAACTTCGCTTGCTATTGAATAAGCTCCCCCTTTAGAAGCGCGGTGAACGTAACTAAAGGTTCCAGGAGACCTCTTGTTCTGCACAGCATACCAAGTCTATTTCTCAAGACTTTTTTTATGCTACTCGTACAAGTGTTCTGTTGTATTCAGAGACCTGTGACAAACTATTTGATGGTACAAAATATTTGAGAGGCGATGATCATCGAAGTTATCGTCCTAATGAGTTTGATACGACAGTTTTGCTATTGCTGAAATCGTTTGAACATTTTAATTATTATACAACGTTCGCCAATGTATGCCACAAAGAACAATTCTTCATATTGCAAAGAAGAGATACATTGAGATATCCCTACTAATATGTTCGTATATTTCGAACCTTGCCACTTCTACCCCTTATTCATATCATAAATGAAATTACGCTAAAACGACAAGAACAACTTTGAGATATCATCGATTTCTTTTTTCACCGCTGCCTACTATTTCGAGTATTATACAATTGATATCGAGAAACACGTTTTGACCCAATGAGAAGTCAACATGAAAAAAGTTAGTTCTAATTAACTCAAATCTAAAATGCTCGTGATTATTTACTTCATTCGTTCATGTCTAAAGTTTCAATACTACGCCATAATTTGTTAATGCAAAACATCTAAAGACGCCGGTTGAATATATTACAAATAGAAGTCTTCAAGTGACCGTATTAAAAATCCAACATACAGCAATCGTGTAACCTGGCATATCACTCCATTGATTCTCTCCGACTGACTCATCTACCAGCAAAGGTGAAGTGAGAACATCTTCACATTAGTTTTGTTTTTTCTCTTGGCTACTCTACGTATTTGTCAAAGAGAGTTTTCACGTCAGGTGTCATTTTCTGAGTACACATAAAATAATTTACCATTTTTTTTCATGTATTCAGTGTTCAATGGTTGGCATCACTGAAGTTTATATCATGTGACATGTATTTACTTGAATAATAAGTGGATTCACCACTTCGTTTTTTGTATTAAAGTTCGATTTTTTCAAAATATTTGTCTATTATTTAACTTATAATATATACTCGTATAATGTACCGAAAAGGTTTTATGTTTTCTATAACGTGAAAGATTATTTAATAATGAATATTAGAATGAAACAAAAAATGCTCAGTTTCAGTTGTATTGCACTGCAATAATAACAAAAAATGGGAATGAAGAATAATTTTTTGATGAATCACTCCAAAAACCAGAAAGAAACGAATGTAAATATCATTGAAAGGAACTTATCGAAGCAAAGTTAAAAAAACACCAAGAGTGTCCAAACTTTCCCCAATAATAAACCTGAATTCGCTTGAGGATATGAAATGAACTCTCTTTATCGGTATTATTTTTTTGGAAATCATACTTGGATTGATTGATCATATGCATCTAGATGTTGCCCCCGGAAAATTTTATACTTTTCACACATTGATTTTTTTTGTTTTGAAGAACATTCTTTCACTTGAGCTACTCAACAAATTTATATGCCTCAAAGTGACTTCCTGAAAACAAATATATCCAGGCACTCTTGAATGATTTGTAACCAAGTATTTGACATATTTGAGATTCTATCAAAATGGAATGGAAGTACCACCTGATGAAGTATGAAGATATTCATCTTCAAATCTACCAATACTGCGGATGGAGTCAAATAGAATTCATTCCGATTTCTTAATCCAAAGAAAATGAATAATAATCTAGCAAGTTGAATTATTATAGAATGGAAGCTGATGACTATCTATGATGTCTGAAGGAGGGCTCACCATAATTCCATGCAAAATAAAATAACCTATTTTCCTTCTAGCTTTTTGGCTTCTTAACCACAATCTGGAATTATATGATATAATATAATTAATAACCCAAAAAAGCTAGAAGGAAAAATCCGTTCACCACAAAAAAATGACATTCAAACAGTAACCTATTTTTGTACAGTTATTTTGTAACGTTCACATTCAAGTAGGATTTTGAAAGAATTATACTTCATAGTTGGAAAAAAGAGTTTGCGTTGGTGCATGTTACTCCATCACTTCATGATCCAGACCAAATTTGGGTTCATTATTAAGGAAAGTTTGGGCACTCTTGAGTGTTAATCTTTGCTTCAATCAAATGTTTACTATTTTCCCCTTGTGTATTTAGTTAGTTCTAGTTTTCGAAGTGAGTTATTAAAAGCAGATCATCAATTTTCTTTTTTGTTTTTATTTCAGAGCAGTACGTACGCAATTCAAACTGGATGCGTGTGTCGTTTTTTTTGTTCCATTGTAGTATTCATTATTCATTATTTCATGTCATAAGGAACATCAAACGTCGTTGGTCCATAATAATTGTTTGTTTAAGTCATATAATAAGGATATATTCAGACATTATTGAACTTCAACACAAAAAACGAAGAGGCGATATGTACTAATCATCTAAATAATCTCGGGTTGGGGGGTTGTTGGTGTTTGTGTGGTGTGTGGGTGTTTGTGGGGGTGTTTGGGGGGGTGGGGTGTATTGAGGTGTGTGGCGTGTGGGTTGTGGGGGGGGGGGGGGGGGGGGGTGTGTGGTTGTGGTGGGATGGAGGGGGGGGGGTGGTGGGGTCCGGGGGGTTTTGGGGGTGGTGTGTGGGGTGGTGTGGGGGGGGGGGGGGGGGGGGGTGGGATTGTTGTTGGTGTGTTTGTGTGAGTGTGGGTTGTGTGAGTAAGTTGATGGGGGTGGAGGGTTAAGGGGGGGATGGGGAGTGGGGGGGGTGGTGGGTGTGTTGTGGTGGATTTGGGGTGGATGGATTTGAGTAGGAAGTATTATTTTGAATGTTCGTGTCATGTGTTGTAGGAGGTGGATGTTGCGATGCTTGTTGAGATGTGAGCACGCAGTCTGGCCCCCGGGGTGAGTGTTGTGCTGTTTGACACAGAGGGAGAGAGGTGGGGGTGTGGTTGTGGATGGAGTTGTTGGGGTGGGTTAGTTTTGTTTTAGAGTTTGAGAGGAGTGTGTGGAGAGGTAGTTGTGGGGTGTTTTTTTGTTGAGTGCTGTGGGGAAGGTGTGTGTGTGTCAGGAGCGGGGGGGGTGTTGTGAGATTGTTTTGTGGGAGGGATGTGTGTGCCGCCCGGCCCCGCGGGGCGGGGTTGGAGTGGGGGGATGTAAAAGTGAGAATGTTGTCGCAGCGCAGCCCACCAGGGTGTGGGGTGTGTGTGGGGTGAGTGAGTGTGGTAGGAGATTGTAAGGAGATGTAGTGATGCCCAGAGGGTGTGTTGTTGACCCAGGAAGGCAGACCACCCCGGGGAAAGTGATACAGTTGGACGGGAGAGTGTGGATGGGAGGGTTGGGTGGGTGTGGAGGTTTGATGTGAGTTGTGACAGAGGCCCCGGGGGGGGGGCCCCGGGGGGGGAGGGTGTGTGTGGTAGGTTTGGATTGTGTGATAATGAGTTGTATGTGAGGGTGATGAATGTCATGGGATGGGGGCCCCGCGCGCGGTGCGGGGGGGGCTGGGGGGGGGGGGGGGGGGTGTCCCGGGGGCGGGGGGGGGGGGGGGTGGCGGGCAGGGAGGGTGATAAAGTTAAAGAGGAGAGGGGGGGGGGCCGGGGCCCGGGGTGGGGGGGCCCCGGGGGGGGCGGGGGGCCGCCGGCCCGCCCGGGGGGGTGGGGGGGGGGGGCGGGCCCCGGGGGCGCGGGGGCGGGGGGGGGGGGCGGGGGGGGGGGCCCGGGGGGGGGGGGGGGGGGGCCCCGGGGGCGCCCCGGGGGGGGGGGGGGGGGGGGGGGGAGCCCCCCGGGGGGCCCGGGGCCGGCCCCCGGCCGGGGGGGCCGGGGGCCCCCCCCCCCGCCCCCGCGGTCGCCGCGCCCATATCGCCTGATAAAAATTTCAGTGATGCCAACAATTGAATACCAAATACATGTGCAACCAAAAATAGCCTATGCTCAATTAGATCTGAAACGGTACTAATGAATTCACTGAGTAGCTAACTGAAAAAGAAGTGATCAAAATGCAATTTCTTTTTTTATATAAGTAATTCTGGATGAAAATGTGCTAGTTACACAATTAATAACAACTGCTCTTAGTAGCGAAATAACGTTCGTTTTGTGGTAGATTTTTTTTATAACATGTTTTCTCGATATGACACAAGTGAAAATTTTCACTGAATGAATGAAGAATGAAAATATTGATGGACATCCCTGTATAATCATCGTCAGTCCTGTGTAGTATGCGTAAAAATATGATCTGGGGCTCATTGAAAAATCACATGAATCCATAGTCAAATTCAGTTGTTATGATCAAATTAAGCTCTCAAAAAGAGATGGATTAGTATTTTGCGAATGACTGGAATACCATTGAAATGGTATTGAGTTTTCCAATGAACTCTTCATCAACAATTCCTTGTTTTCTTATCCGTTACAAGTATTGATTCCCTGCTCCTTAGAGAAGCATAGTTATTCACAGACCCGTCAACCATGAGACTTGGCAGAGACATTCCTTAATGCGAAATTCTAGAGGAAAAAACTGGTGGGCTGTTGAGGTTATGCGACAATTGAACCTGCTTTGCTAACGAAAACTTCGAAGCGAATCTGTTTTTTTATTCTGTGATTTGATTCAAGAATCAGGGTCTTAGTGGTTGTTTGTTAGTTTTTTGTATAATATGAAGACAAAAATATCTGAATCCGATTTTTCTCTGATATACTCTCACTTATGTGTAATATGTATATGCGGAGAAAAGGTAGTAACTTTTTTCCCGGTGGAAAAACTAATTGAATGAAAAATGATATTTTGTTAGGTACCTGTGAACAGATTAAAATGTAACATGTTTTTCCCGTCACAGAAAAAATAAACTCTTTTCGAAATGTTTTGTATAAATCAGAGCCCTTGAAAAAATAATTCTGGGCGATAAAAATATAATTCTAACGAATAAAATTATTGTATATTGTTTACCAGGTAGAAGAATAACATTCCTGGACGACAGTGAAGATTGCTAAGTCGAGGCGTAAGCCGAGACTTAGTAAAGCAGAGTCCAGGAATGTGGCTCTTCCTACGAGGTAACCATAAAATTTTTCGCAAATCGTTTTTTATTCGAAAGATATTAATTCATTTCGAAAAAATTGCGAATAATTTCATTCACGAATAAATGGTGCTTCGAAATTCGCAATAATATTACTTGGGCTACTATGAATACTCTTTTCAATCATTCATGTAGAGAACTAACAATAATAAGGAAATATCTTTTTCTTACACTAAGGAAATCTTGACCTTTTCTTGAAGAAATTTTGTCTAGTATGTCGAAATTCCCTTGTGATTTGAGGAAAAATAAATTTCCTTTTTTTGCACATTTTCATGTAAATCAGTTCAAATTAGCACTTCAATATGCGCAACTGGACCTTGTAGCTTGAAGGCATGATTCTACGAATGAAACTGCCAGATATGTTCCCTGGAAATAATTACTCCCATTTTGGTCAATTATTAGTTCGAATGGCAAAAATATCTTTTACTTGCTTGTTTCTATCGTTAACAAGTCATTACGTATTCCATACAAGAAATTTCATTATTACAATGAAATATAATTTTGCATAGTTGCGGTACCTACCGAGATCACAAACAGAGCGATGCAACATTATCTAGCTGTTCAAAGATAGTACAGAAAATAAATGATAAGACAATTTTGAATGAGAGGGTAGATCAAATATTGCTTTTGAAACCAGTTTAGATTCCATTTATATTCATTAGGAATTCTGTGTAATTAACCTGGTACACTGAAGTAGAAGCGACCTTGATTGAGTTTGCAATAATAATATCAGAGTGGAGCGCTCATTCTGGGAATCCTTTAGAATTAAATACGGAATTCCTCGAAACCAAGTGTTAATTCAGAATATTAAGTGATCAGTGGCTGAAGGATAGGGGGATTTCAAAAGTATACATTTCTTTGTAGTAAAATAATTGAACATTTGAACAACAATGAATCAACACTTGATAACAGGTTGATGCCCACGATGAAAGTTCTACGTTATTCATTATATTTCTGCTCTGTTTATCGCCATGATTCCTTGACACCCATGACATAAAATGAAAAAAGTCAATGAAGTGAAGATTCGTGCCATGAGAATGGGCTTTATGGTGAATCGGATTCCACTTCATAAACTGTAGGTCCCGGGTATTCTTCGCTTGCATAAGCAGTTGAATGAGATCCTGAAGGGTTTCCTAAAAACCTGTGATATTTGTTAAAAGACAATTCAAAGACATCATTCATACTTTTTACTGACATTCTTTATACTTTTTACTGAAATCTGCTGCATAAATCAGGTGTAAGTATAATTTTTTGTCAATTTTTTTTCTTAGACAAAGAGTTATGAGAGGAGGTGCTGACTAATTTGAAGTATTCTATCCAAAAGGAACCATTTTATGATCAACGCACCGCCTTTTCGGAGATAGATCAGACGTCGACCCAACTTCACTCATATATAATAAATTGTATAGATTCCAATATCAGTTCTTGACATTTCCAGATTGTGATAGGTTGAAAACAGAAAAATTTCGACAAAAAATTATGAAGGGATTACTCATCTAGAAAAATAAGTAAATAATAAAATAATTAAATTGAAACTGCCTGGGATGGTTTCATGGAATGCCAATCCCAAATTGAAATACTTTATCAAACGGATACACCGAAAGAAGAACGACAATCCTTCTATACTGTTTACTTTGAGTAGGCAAAGCCCAAGAAATTATTGATAGATAAAAAAAACAAACAAATTGTTACTGAATCATCTAATGATTCTAATATTGATTATGATAGTGTTCTTATAAAAAAACCTTCAGTTACCAACTTGCCCAAATTCAAAGGTGCTTTCAATGAATGTATACAATTCCATGATACATTCTAATCTCATTCATTCTGATATGTCATTTGCAAAAGTTTAAAGATTTTATTAGTTGAAATCATGTCTGCACGATGCAGCGACACGGGTTATACACTTACTGGAGGTAACAGAGACATCATAAGTTTGCTTGGTACCTTTTGGAGGAGAAAGTTGAAAACAGGTTATTGATCATAACCAGATATTTGAAATCACTTTTTGAATTACCAAAAGTGAGTAGAAAATTAAAAACGGCTCTACGGAAATTCCTTAATGATTTTTCGAATGACATTCGTTGTCTGAAAGATTTAGGAGAGCCTACCGACTAATGGAACACAGTACTCGATTATTTATCATCACATAATACCGGAAGACAATGGAAACAATCGATTCATTTTGAAGGGATCTAATATCGAGCGATCTTTCGCAATTATAAATATTTCGGTGTCAACTTCTCGAAGCATTCAACCCTAATGTAAGAATTAGTCAAAGGGAAGTTCTACCAAGTCACACAAATCGCTGACAAGAGCCAAAATCCTTGAATCATAACAGAAAATATCATTCCTGCATTGATAATCATTCACTGTTTTATTGTAGAAGGTTTCTTGGTTTTACAATACCTAATTGGTTGTCCGAAATAAAAAAAATATCTTTGTGTACAGATTGTTCGCGTCCAGGTCACACGGTTCTGGAATGTACTTTTAGGTTATGTCTGGTTTGAATTAACAGTATCTTACGCACCCAGAAGGATAAGTAGCTTATTACGAGCGAAAAACTGTAGGCATGAGACGTCAGCTGAGTGCGCTAATTCGCGAGTGCACGTAATTGGCCTCATTCTTGAATTGTGCACTGTAGTTTTTCTTCTCCCATCATACTTGTGCGGTAATATCTGGGGGTGTAACACTGAATGACATCAAGTAGGTAAACAATAGCTTGTCGATTCATGGATATAACTAGATACAGTATCAATCCACAAACTGTAGTCATGATATCAAATTTATCAGGTTGACCCCACAGACCATAGTTCCGGTTGGCTCCAGTTCGAATCTCACTCCTCTCAGTCGCAAGGGGCTGGGAGGGAGCTGGCGTTCAAGCATAAGTTGAAATAAAGCAAATTAGCACGCAATTGGGAGTGTAGAAAAGCCAAAGCCCTGAGGCGGTCAATGGGAGATAGGCAGGGCAATGAAGTGCACTCTCTTAGTAGATGGCAACTCAGATCAATCGTAGAGCTGGTAACGGAACACGAAAATCTGAGAGGCTTTCAACACGAGATAGGGAAAGCGAGGTATCCTGATTGTGAAAGATGTGAAGAAAACCAGGAGGAAACCCCAGTCCACGTATTCTGTGAGTGCTCAGCTCTAGCGGCGTCCAGATGGAAATGGTTTGGAAGGAAAGAATCGACACCAGAGAAAATGAGGAAATTCAGTGTGGAATGGGTATTGAGTTAGTACTCAGCAGTAAACCTACCCCAGTAGACCCTGAGACACCTAATCTAATCTAACATAATTGTTAATCTACTAGAAATTAACAACAATCTCCTATGATGAATCTAAACACATAGAATGTATTCATTTCAAATGTTTATCAGAAACATATGATATTTTCACAAGAACATGATAAACTATATTTCAATTGAATCAAAGGAGATCTAACGAGTATATTTGATTATACCTTAAACTATTCAGACGAGGTCGTAAATCAGATATAAGACGAAAAACCCACATATCCTCTTTGCAAACACAAGCCACTTTGCAGCCACATCGAATGATTGACACATTGTACACTTCGATGGGAATTGTAATGGTCTTACTTAAACCCAACTATCTTCTCGAACTTTCCAGCCCCATTCAACAGGAAACGGAAGTACTTGTGGCGGCTGAAGTTACGAAATTCTGACAGTGTTTTGAATGTTTCATCCTATTTGTCACAACTTGTACATAATTCCAAGTGTGAAATTCGGATGCACGACACCCGCATTAACTTAGTAGACTTATATCTGGATTGCAATGCGAGCAATAATTTCGATGTTTGGTTTTACCCTCATCAATTATTATCATGGAAAAACCGTACGCGGTCCATTCATAGTCAAGAGTACGTCAGAAATACCTGGATTCCTTCTCAGAGACAACAGGGTCGGCTTGCGTTTTTCAAGCTTTGGGTCGAGTTTTTTCGACCACCTTTATGAAGAGTGGCATTGTTTCGGACTTCCATTATATAATCAACTCTTTTGGAACCTGTTACAAAAAAAGTATTAGGTGGAAAATCTCAAATCAAAACAATAAATTACGAATGATGGAATGCACTATCAAACTTTGAAAATGAATGAGCAGAAAAGCAATAATTAGGATATTTTCATTTTTTTTTATCTTATACTCACCTCATCATCAAACAAGAAAGCAAATTCATTCTTGGTTTACTTTTTTCAGTGGGGGATACTCTATTATCAAAAAGTTGAATAGGCAGAAAATAAAACTCCATTCAATACCTCGTGTTATTCAAAATTTACAAATGGTTGATGAGCATAAGTTAATATGGAGTGAAATTATTATGTTGAAGTTCACTTCGCACATCCAGGAATTGTGATGATGAATGCTTTGGCAAGATCCCGTGTGTGGTGGCCAGGGATAGACTCCGACATCGAGAAATCGATCAAAAGTTGTCTATCATGCCAGCAAAACAGAAACATACCCACCAAAGACCCCATCCATCCGAGGGAATATGCAAGAGCGCCTCGGATAAGACTTCATGTCGATAACGCAGGCCCATTTCAAGGCCAATATTTTTTTTTGGTTGTCGCTGCTTACAGTATTGGGATTCTCAGAGAACTTCTCGCTACACATGGTATTCCACAAGTTCACGTGGAATATTTATGAGGATAATACAACTCCATTCACATAATAGCAGTTTCAAGAATTTTCACGAAGAAACGCTATGAGACATGCCAGAGTAGTCCCGTATCATCGTGCTTCCAATGGCCAAGCAGAGCGCATGGTGCACCAAAGATGCTTCGAAAAAGCTGTCTGATGGAGACATGAAAACAAAATTAGTACGATTTTTACCACAGCAACACATAACTCCCAATTCGACAACAGGTCAAAGTACATCAGAATTGTTGATGTCGTGACAAATACGTTCGGGATGCCGTTCATCCTGATTTCCTTCAGGAAATGCAGACAAAAATAAGCGAAAAATCGACATCAATGCCATTCCAAAGACGTATCCAGAAGGTAGTTCTGTATTTGCTAGAAATTAAGGAGTTGGTGATAATAAAAGAGTCCCCGCTACTATGGATGCTTCATTAGGCCAAGCATTATATCGTTTGAAAGCTATCAACGAGGATAATATGTAGAGACATATAGATCAACTACGGGATAGATGCTCGGACGCCGGAGATTCGTAAAAAAAAAATAGAACACCATCTACTGAAATTTCGATGCCACCTGCTGTTCTTTCGTCAGATGAAACTGAAATTGATAATTATCATATCACGTTTGTCAATAAAGTTATACTTTCGTTGACATACAGGTTTCTTGTGTACCGTAAACTCAACAATCATTCATTATTTTGAAATGAATATATCACAAATATCTGTGAAATTATTTCATTGGAGAACGAAATGAAATATTCTCAGCTTCATCCAAGATTTTATTCTCGACTTATTTTTTATGCAATAGCCCTCAGGTTTCAAGCAGATTGAATTGAAATTTATAGGCCACCCTGAAGAGTTTGAAAGGAATAATAATTAATAAAATCATCCAGAGAAACAGCTCGTACAGGCTGGTCTCAACTTACCTACATAGTGAGCTGATGGACTGACACCTGTCCGAAAACAACTACTCTCCTGGCTGATACCACGAAGGGCGTTGATTATATCTGACAGGTGTTGTTGTAACTTGAGACGATTCGATTTATAGCCAGTCTTCAAGTGTGCTAACCGTTTATAAGAAATGAATAATCGATTTTCGAAAATTTAAGAAATTGCAAAATCATAAATGAATGATAAGTTGATCTCGAAAATATTGAAATTAATTTCATCATCAGTATGGTTATTATATAAGTATTTAGTATTCATACAGGGTGGGCCAATGATTTCCAATTATTGGGACGGGCACACTGAGGCCACCTGCTAATGAGTTTAGAGCTGTTCGTGGGAACTATATTGCATTGAGGTTGACAATAAACTTGTCAGCGACCTGCAAGTGGATGCTCATCCTAGTAATTTATAATGAATTCCGGCACTTCTATCACCAGATACATATGCGATACTCTTTTCCATTGAATTCGGTCAGATATAATTCAAGGTTTTTCGTGGTATTAGGTAGGAAACTAAGGGTTTTCTAACAGGAGTCAGCCCATAATCCTTCTGCCATAGTTTAAACTGGCCTCAACGAATTGTTCAAAGATGATATTCGTTTTCGACTGTCTTCAAAAACTCTCATCGAATATGCCGAGGTTTTTCAATTGCAGACCAAATCGTAATTAAACCGTGCTAGCAACACAATGCAGAAAAATTCTTGACAGATAACAATCGTAATTTTTGTTTACGGAAAATTTTCTTTATAACATTGCTCTTTGTATCTTATACATCAATTTGAAAAACGTACAACGCTATGAAAAGATAAACTGATGACCTTTGAAACGATCTATCGTTCGATTCCTGATCCCATTCCAGATTTGAGGGTTGGATATCGCAACATGGAGGAGATGATACTGACAAGGTTGACAATATCTTCAAAATATTATTTTCTCGAAATTAAAATCGGTGGGTTCGAATTTTTTTTCGACAACTATAAGAAATATTTTCCACTGGATTTCACGTCTGATGAAGTGAATATATTTCTTGGAATTGTATGTGACCACTGAATTTTCATCATGACTCATTTATATCGATAAACTATTAATGATTGAACGATATCCACTCAATGTATTTCGAGTTTCCTCTTCTTCCAAAAAGTACAGTTACTTCATGGATTGGAGTCAGTAACTTATAAAAATAATTGGATCTAAGAATTCCCACGATCAATTCAATAAAAACCGTTTATTCGGAAACTTTCTTTCAATGTCATGGAATGTAAAGATATAACAATTCTAGATATTCATTTGATGCATGCCTAATGGAGATTTACCACCACTGAAGAAGAATTTATTTCATGGACTCTCAAAATGATCAGTACTATGAAACCAGTCCGCAATGATAGAATTAGATATGAAAATTACCGGTTCGTCGTGAATGACCTGTTTTTTCCTACTGATCCTAATATTTATCAGATCAAAATTAACCCCCCTTGGGTAACTCTGATTACACTGTGATTCAAACAACTTGTTCGTATTTGGCTCTAATAGATGATAAGTTACCGCACCTCCTGTTTGGCATTACTAGTCAGCAGACTGGGACGATTTTCCAATGCGTTTTTCTGATTTTCCTTGTAGTAGAGTTTGTTTTTCATCTGGTGATCTCACTCTATGTGTCCAAGAAATCAGTGATATATAACGGCATTGCTTTCTATCATTTGAAATTGGCCTATAATTACAAGGTGAAGTTGTCTTTGCTTTTTTGGGAACTGGCTGAACTCTTGCTGTCCTCCAGGTCCTACGAAAAATACCCAGGTAATATGAAAGGTTGAATAATTCGCAAAGTACTGGTGTCAGTTCGGGGGCACATACTTTCAGAACAATTCCATCAGATCCGCAAGTCTTATTCGCCTTCAGGTCCATTGGAATATTTCTTATAGTTTGTTGATGAAAAATTATCTCAGACATATGACTGTCGACAGGCGTGATATTCAGGGGATCTTTTCCCGATGAGTCCAGGGTAGAATTTCCAGCAAACATATTTGCAAATATATTGACTTTTTGTTGGGCAGTGGTGGCTTGTGATCCATCTTTTTTGTTAAAGGGGGAAATTAACTAGAAGTGAAAATTTTGGCAACAGCTTTAGCAAATGACCAAAAACGAACGAGAACCGTTTGGACATTCGACAAGTTTTGTACGAATTTTCTGATTATGTGCTTCTTCACCAGCTTCAATTGATGCACTACACCTATTTCTTGCGTTAACATACTCAGATTTCGTCTCCAAACTGGGGTCTGGGCGCCATCGATTAAATACCGCTTGTTTGGATGTGACAGCCTCAGAGCAGCCTTTATTGAACCATGGTTTCTCAGACTGTGGTCTCTTTGTACTACTTGGAATGAATGCTTCCATTCCCAGAACAATGGTATCAGAGATTTCTTGGGCACATAGAGTGGGATCACCTGATAAAAAACAGACCCTTCTCAAAGGAAAATCAGAGAAAAACATTCGAAGACCGTCCACTCATTGGAGCCAAATACGAACAAGTTGTTGAAATCGAAGTGTGATCAGGATTACCCAAGGGGGAGTGAATTTTTATCTGATAAATATCAGGGTGAGTAGTAAGAAACAAGTCCAGTGTATTGGCGAAATGGTTATTCTTATCAGGAATACGAGTGGGTTGATCGATGAGTTGTTCCAGATCATTAGTAATAGCAAATGCCCCCTGTCGTCCCCTTTCACCTGTTTTATTCGAGAATTTAAGCCATAAAGAATTATGTACATTGAAATCAGCCAATATGGTGACCTCAGCTGTTGGATGGTTTTCTTGAAGTCGACTTTTTCCGATTAAATTTCGAATAGTCTGTCAAAAGAGTCATTGTTAGGTGATAAATGAAGACCACAGACAAATTTAGTTTATGGGTGATGGACAAGCTCAAACCACATCACGTCAAAATCTTTCGGAGCCAGCCCTTCGCGTTGGCACGATAAATCATTCCTAGAGTATAAACAAACACCACCTTTGAAACGAAAGCGAGAATGGAATTCATAACCTGGACAAAGCATGTGTACATTATTCGTATATGAATTGACCTGAGTTTCAGTTAGAATAAGAATGTCAGGATTTTCGGTTTGCAGATGGTGAAGCATAGAAACGAACAATTAAAAAATAATCTATCTCACCACCTAGCTTACAAGACATCTTATGTGCCAGAAGCATTTCCTCTGGAAAATATGGCTTTAAGTACCCTACATTATGTGATGTATTTCGAAATAATTCACCATTTTCCTTAACTCACCTGGAATTACAAGCGAAATGAGAGAGTTATGTAGGTTCTCTTTCAGTACGTGGCATTGTAAAATCCAAAAATGTACCCTTTGCGCCCAAAATCTGGGTTGGAAATTTGTTTCCGAGAGAGATTTTTATAGTTTCGTTGTTCGATTCACTCAGTCCAAGTACGGAAAATCACATGGTTATTCTTGGAAAAAAAGGTGCTTTTTCGCGTATTTTTTGTGGAAAAATGGTCCTCAAATTGACACCATCATAGAAGTTCGCGATTCAGTATTTTCATTCCCAACTAGAACAAAATAACCGCCATCAGCGCCTTCGGTGGTTGATGTCCCTAAGATTCGAAATTTTAATTGGGAAAGCGACTTTTACTTTTTTTAAATTATGTTCCGTGCTCAGATGTTTGACTAGAATGGAATAGCAACATTTGTATTCAATTTTTGGAAACTAGTGTGTTAGTTATTGGGGAGGTTTTTGGTTTTCAAGGGGAAAAATGAGTACCAAAATCCAATCTAACAGTTTGGCATTGAAATAATGTGTCATAACTGTAATTTCATGTCCAACACCGTTGGCTAGCGGGGATCTAAGTACTTCACGACACACAACTGTTAATTTTTTCACACTAACTTCTGTTTTTTGTAAGACACTGAATTTGTCCTTCTTTTGATCATAACACCGCACACGCCCTCTTTTACTTGTTTGTAACATTTTTGAGCAGAATAAACCATTATTTTTTCAAAAAGTCCAACCTTCTTCGAAAGTCGATATAAATACATTCAGTATTACAACAATAACAATGAGGGCGGCAACATTGCAAATGAATCAGTATTGCCTGAACTATGATATCTCAACGAATTGGTGACGATTTGAAGAAAAGTGACACTTTCGAAACAATAATGTTTTTTTCTACTTGAAAATGTTGAGAACGAGTAAATAAGGGCGTGTGTGTTGTTTTGATATGAATAGTGACAAATTTTGTGAGTTTTTCGAATCAGAAATCTGATATATATCCGAAAATATACACGACCGCCGAAAATTTCATTTGGATGTTTTGTAGAGGAGACCGAATTACGTAAGTAAATTTAGATGCTCACTGCGACAGAAGTTTTAACAAAATGTTTGATGCGGGAATGTTCGCTTTCAATAGCTTGGACCGAAGTATGAAAGACCGTGATTCATCGAGCCTGAGAGAAAATTGAAAAATCAACGTACCAGGCGAGCGACTTTCACAGGTCTTTTGGAATATTATTTGGGTTGTTTAATGTTCGTTTCTGTTGTTTATTAACATTTCTTTCTTGTTATACATAATTCAATGAGGAATATTTTTACCAAACTCATCGAGTTACATCCCCGGTAGCACTGTGGATTATTCCAGGAGTCTCTATAGTTGAAAAGCAAGAGCACTACCGGAAAATCAGTAAGACGCCACAGAGCGCTTCGATACCCAAGCCAATTAGCCAACCCTTGTTCGTACAAGGCTCTACCTTCTGAGCGTACTCGGAAAGGGTGTTTGATATAGCTAAATTATAAATTGAATGAAGTTCTATTCGCCTACCTCTAAATAAGAGACATCGATATATGAGGTAAACCTGATAATTGAGATGGTTTTTACTCTTAATTCTGATGTTGTTATGCAGTGATAAAAGAGTTTTCTTTTTCATTCGAATCTAGAGATTGAGAAAATATCAGAGGAAAATTAAAATCACATTATAACGAAAGTTTTTCGAGGAAAATAAAAATTATTCGGCTACCAACTTCATCTATGTTAAGTAATATTCCAACTGTTCCTTTCAAGCAGAATACAAGAAATGGACTGCGATTTATATAAATTATAATGAAGGTTCATAAAACTTGCACATGCACCAATATGGATAATGGTCGCCTTCGTCATATACACTATTCTGCTCATTCGCCACATTTTAGTGGCAAAATCGGATGAGTACTCGTAGAATAAGAAATTTCGTAACAATTAGAGCTAGCAAAGGTAGGCTTGAGAGCCCAACTATCATAATATATTTTTTAACAAGCACAGTCTCTTTCTTACCGAATTAACAAACTCTGAAGACTTGAAAAATGGAAATATAATCATTTCTTTCTCTTTCCTTTGAGGTGATCACAATATCAGCTGATCTTTGTTGGAACCTGAATAATTAAAGGAGTCCGATGTCATTTATTTATTCACAATTTTCATACATGCAACCTCCAAACGGCTGAAAATTCGCGTATAAATAAAAATATAAATAATATTAATTGTTCATAGTACGAGATGAATTCATATAGTTTTTGACATAATTTGGGGAAAGATTATAAACTAACAATGCCCGGCAAATATTTCTAAATAGGAGTTCCAACATATGGAGAACATCATCACCGATCTATTTCCTTCCCAACAGAAATTTCAGTAAGAACGAACTAAATCAACCACTCTCTTTACTCATAATTATTGAGTTACACATATTGCATACGCCTGCAGGTACCTCGATATTCTCAAAAATGATGCTTACTGATTTTACTTTGTGTTTTGGCAATGTTCTAGAGATTTTTTGATAATCTTTCAGACAAGTAGAGCTATAAACAATCTCTGATATCACTTATTAGAACAGTTGAAAAGTATGGCATGATAAACACTATAAAATAAGTTTTGTCTACCCTTTTCTTGAATTGAAATTTTTTTCGATCTGTTGCTTTATCTGATATCTCGACGATGAGTTCAAAAATCTGTACATGAATATGGAAATGAATCTTTGGTGTTCATTCTCCTGAGAGAGATGATATTAGTTCCTCAGTGATTACATACCTGAACACAAATATTATCTTGATTTTCGTAAGAACATGGAGTCCCGTCGATAAGATTTTCGTCGCTGATATAGAGTTCCTTCCTTTCGGCATTCAGGCAGATGAACTTGCATTTTTTAGCGTCTGAAAAGTGAACATGCTTTAAGAAAAAAAAGGTTCAAATTTTTTTTGAGAGTATATCGTGCGAGCGTAACAAAAATTGATGTTTTGATGGCGAACCCAGATATTTACAAATGACTCAGGAGATACACATAAACTTTTTTACCGAAGTTCACATTTCTCCTCGAGTTATGAAAATTTGATCTCATTTAAAAATGACCCATTCTGTTTCTCACGCAGAAAAAGTCGCTACAGTGAAAGTAGAAAAAAGGACGGTCATGACGATATGAAGAAAAGGGCAATTTTTTGCTTTTGAAGACAAACTGGTTTTTGCTAGGAAAATATTGAATAAATACGCATTGAATAGATATACACTTCATAAAATAAGAAATAACTATCGTGATCCTTGAACACCTTCGTGAAAGGATTCCATAAAGTATGTTGTGAAAAATATAAATTTCATAGAATATTTAAGAAACTTTCGTAGTTTCGAGTAAGTGAAAGAAAAATGGCCACGTTGGAAGGTAAAATAGTGATAGTAATAATTAATATCGAGTTCATGCTTGGAGAACAAATGAAAAATTGCATATTGAAGGGTTGCTGCTTGAACTTACGTTAGAAGGGATGAACATGAACGAAAGAGTTCTGGTTGTATCAATTCAAAAACTCATTGCTATTTTTTTAGTTACTGAATTGTTGAAAGATTTTCATACTTTTTGATTGACAGTTGCTTAAAAATGTTTACTGTGATTCGTCTAGAAAGGAAAAAAATGAGGTGTTATAATAAAAGAAGTGAGGAGAAAAAAAAAATTAAAATAATATAATCCAAGAAGTGATATTGAAATGGCACCGTTTTCAATAAAACGGGTACATAAAGTATATGATAGCACTGGGTGATAGGTTGATAGAAAAAGAAAAAGTTTTGAAACGAAGGAGTCTGAAATATCTGACGTAGATAATGATAGCAATAAAAAATATAAAACTGAAAAAATAATGATAGAATTCACGAAATATAGTCGGGAAATACGGAAAAGTATCAAAATGACCTGTAACAAAGAACAGAAATGAAATGAAAGTTGAAATCAGAAATTGAATTACGGAACAATGAAAGTGTACCATAAAATACGAGAACTTTCAAAAACAGAGTTTTAGGCGAGTATGACCAATTCATACTCATATCTCGGAGATGACACCACGTCATATCTAGGTCCAACCATCATACATATATTCGAAATATTTTATAAATTCTAGATTGTTCCAAAACGTTTTCGTTCGTTACACTCATTTTTTTTATTACGTAATTATGTGTCCGATAATTTCCTTCATTTTTCTATTCTGCTACTTTCTCGTTTTTCTCGGATTTTTTCGATTTTCGTGATTTTGGACTCTAGGAATTTTTTGGTTTTTCTGTCAATTCACTTCTTGTTTCACTATTTTCTCAATTCGATGCTTCTTTTATTCATTTTACTTCAGTACTGCACGTTATTTATGATATAGACAATGGAAGTTAGAATAATCGGCAAGATTGAAACTTCTGGTCTAAATACAAAGGTGAGTTGAATATCTCACAATCTGAGGTATTGAAAATAAGATTAATTGATATCAGAGTAAATATCGGGCTGAATGGAAAATGATTTCAGCCATTATTCGTGGTATTACTATTTTCAGGTATTCCTAGACTTTCGAATACATCGGGATCCTTTTTTTCATGTACATCTTCGATTAGACTCTGATTGTTTTCACTAAGTCTGTTGTCGTCACCCAGAATATATTGGCGACACTGGGTTTTTCTACCCTACCGAGTCTCATGTGAGCATTATGCTGCTTGAGGCGAGTTTCTACAGCTCACCGATTTTGACCTATGTAATTTGTTGATTTTCCTGTTTTTTCAAATTAATTCCTCAGTTGTTGTTGTGTTTCATGAACGTAGTTATGTGCAACTATCATATTTATCTTTTCGAAGATCTATTCAAGTTCTCTAGTACAGTGAGTTCGAAATTCCTATCACTTAGATAACCCTATTTTATGTATTCAACAACAACTGGATAGGGACATGAAATGTGGACTATTATCTTTCGATTTGCGAAAGGCATTCGACACAGTTGACCACAAAATTTTATTAAAAAAATTGAAACGGATTGGTATTCGAGGGATCATTCATAAATGGTTCAAAAATTATCTGTCTAATAGAAAACGATTTGTTCACTTATGCAAAAACCCCAGCTCACTGAAAATTATCACTTGTGGAGTTCCACAAGGCTCTATTTTGGGTCCTGTTTTATTTCTGATCTATATTAATTCTGCTTCAAAATTATTATTGAAAGGAAATATCGAATTATACGCAGATAATATAACACTACATTACTTTTCTAGTAACACCAAAAAAATATATGATGACATGATTGATGACCTGAAATTGTTATCTTCTTGGCTGAATTATCACAAATTGAGTTTGAATTATGAAAAATCCTCAGTAATGTTGATAACCAAAAACAGAACCACAAACAGAGAGAGTTTGGATTTTGGAAACAAAATTATAAAATATTGCCAAACAACAAAATTCTTAGGGCTGTACATTGACGAAAGACTATGTTGGAATACCCATATAGAAATGTTGAAAAAGAAAGTCAGGCCACTTCTAGGAATATTATTCAGAATCCGACAGTTCCTTCTTAAAAAATATCCGAGGTGTATTTATTTCTGTTTGATAATTCAAATCTCCAGTGTCTGATTTCAATATGGGGAACAGCCAATACATCGATATTGAATCCTCTGTAAAGACTACAAAATAAAATTATAAAGTGTATTTTCAAATTATCATATCTTTTGAATATTCAATCTGCTTCTCAATTGAAAATTTGTTGTTTCATACATTCAGTTAGAAAAAAAAATCAAACATTCAACTATGAACTTCAGTGAAATTAATACAATTCATGATCATAATACGAGACAAACCAAACAATTGATTGTTGAACCTTATCATTCTGAATTTGGAGAGAAATCAATATATTATTTTGGTGTTAAAATCTACAATAATATTCCAGAAAGACTGAAAATGATTCCGAAAATGACAAAAATCAAATTTGAATGGAAAAAATGTTTGCTCTCTAGTTGAAATTCTGATCTCCATACATAATTACAATTTTTTGATTGCAGCTCTGATTTATTCTCTTTATTTATACAACTTTCATTGTTTTTCTAACAGGATGTAATTATTAATTTGTGTTGTACACTGTTTTACTTGGTAACCAAATAATTTAGTTGATTACGATTGATTTTTTGCCCTGTTATAAATTTTGCAGTTTCTTGAGATAAAGGAAGATTATCATTATATCATCTCGCTTTTTTCATGAATCCTGCTTCACAACCAGAGCTCAAGTAACTACACGCTTGACTTCCGTTACACGATGAATATTTACAAACCCCTCCCCATGCAACTTATCCTTAATAACTGTGCTCGTCTTCGCTCCGTACTTTCATCGCTTTCGTATGGAAGCCACGTAAAATTCATCCCTCGTTTACCCTCCAAATCGAAAAGCTCAGGCAGTTGTTTGCATTGCTGAGCCCTCATGTCAACAAGTGGTTCGGGACAATCTGTTTCTCTGCAAATTCGCCATTCTTCGGGTTTCCCTTCGCATGATTTGCCTCCGTAAGATGGCCTGAAAATAATAGGGTTTATGATATTTAAAATAGTACTAATGATAGTAGTGGATTTGAATCCAGCTTCCGAAAGAATTATTATAATTCTCTTTTATATGCAGATTCACACGAGAGGGAGCCCTGTAATTCTTCAAAGAACACCGAGTGAATCAAAGGACAGGAGATACGAATTAATATACACTTTGAATTTTTGAAGTTTGTTAGCACCAGGAAAAATATCTCTCGGCAAGGAGTTCTATTGAAAAAAGATCCCTGAGCAAGGAAGGTTCGACAGGTCTCCGAGCTTACAACAAAGAGGTGGGAATTCTGTACCCGTCGGAAAAAAGTACTTCATTTCGGAAAAGACGTACCCTATCATAAAAAAAGCTTACATCTCATCTCTAGTTATTTTTTCCCCAGAGAGTTGTCACAAGACGAACCAATTGAAATATTCATATAAGACACTCTCCTATTAACGTGCAGTATATGGATGCCCCCATCCATTACCATAGAGAAAACCATTTCAAGAATAAACGTAAATAAATAAAGTTGAACCGACGAGTCCTGGCTGAAACTTTCAAATATGTAATGAAACTCAATACGTGGATTTATTTTAACTTGGATAAACCTATGTGAACATACAATTCGGTTGAAAGGGCATTAAAAATTTTTGTCTCTATCAAAAATAGAGGAAATAGAAAATATATTTCAATTCTCTTCTTTCTCTCTATCATCTTATTACACGAGTATCATACCTTGAAAAAAATTTGTCATTTCACCATCCAGGAGTTTGTAGGAGAAATATCACTGAATTGAATGGAAGTGGCCGTTATTTGATGAAAATCCACATTAAACAAATAATAATAATATTTATTTTCCTCTGGACAATGATAAATTGCATAGTAATAGTCAGAAAGTTTTCTAGAAAGTAGGTATAAAATATATCACTATAAAAATTGTGTTGAGAAAGGTAAAAAGAACATTCACATAAGACTAAGTCAAAGATAAAAAGTGTTTAACATCATAAAAACAATTTTCAATCAGGAATGATTTTAGGCGGTCTCTGAATAAGGGAGCAGGTGTGCAGTCTCGGATGTCACTGGGTAAAGCATTGAAAATTTTCGGCCCTATCATATTGGGTGAATTTGAACATAATTTGGTTCTGCTGAAGGGTATTTCAAATTCATTTTTCTGTCTGGTATTGACTTGATGAATATCCGATCTCAAAGCAAATCTCGATCTATTTTTAAAAACATATAAGCATATTTCAAGTATAAATTATATACAGTTGCCTGTAAGATTTTCACATATTATGTGAAAACCTTACAGACAACTGTATATTATTTGTTTGAAGAAATATCAGATTCCCTCTGAGGAGAAATACTCCCAAACTTTCTACCTTTATAAATTCGAGAGTTAGACCAGATTTTCCATTCACCATTTTCCATTCAATTAATAATACAAAACTCAAGTCACATCCTCGCTGAAACTCTCGAAGAAAAGTAACTAGAGTTATCCTAGGACAAAAATTATTTCCGCAAATTCCTGATTTGGTCCCTCTAGAGCATAATAAGTGGAATGAACCGAGATTGAACTACCTCCAGGTAATGCCAATATTTTGGCATCAAATGAAAATTGCGCTCTCACCATATTATATTGTGGTATCCTTCGTCATAAATTCTACCAGACGCATTCGCCAAAATATAAGACGAAAAAGACGGACGAAAGGAATACAGCAATTCAGATTCTGACAAGAAATAACTAATTCGTGTCGAATAATAATAATGATAAGTATATTAAAATGATTCGAGCTCATTTTTATTTCTGGCTACTCCACAAATTGGCTGCAATTTTCCAAAAGCAAACCGAATTCGCCCTACTGTCTAGGTAATTTGAGACTGGCCTGAACAGATTGTTCGAAAGATGATTTGATTTAACGCCAGTCTTCAACTATGCCCACTGACTATGTCAAGTGTTTTTACATTTTCCTCGCAGGAGGAATGGGCGAATTCGGTTTGCTTTTGGAATACCTCGTCCATTGGTAGATGGCGTAATAACTTCGTTGTTCGCATCAGCTTTGGCCGGGGCTTGATACTCGTGTAGGAGTTTGATTTTTAATTATGGGAAATCATCGACTTTATGTTGATGATGGCACTGCCTTGCACTGACGAGTGGCCAAATAGCCAGAAAACGGTCTGCAAGTGTGTCCGTCCCTATAATTGAAAATCAATTCCTTCATTTGTATCGACGAAAGCAAATGCAGGATTCACTTCTGTGAAGAAACCTGCACTGGCACCGGTCGGATATAATTCAATGCCCTTCGTGGTATTAGACAGGGGAGTAGTTGTTTTCGAACAGGTGCCAGCCGAAACCTACTGTGTAGGTAATTTGAGACTGGCCTGAACAGATTGTTCGAAAGATGATTTGATTTAACGCCAGTCTTCAAGTATGCCCACTGACTATGTCAAGTGTAATCTACTATTGTATGAATATCCGTTCCAAAAATAGCTCAATTGAATCATACGAATGAATACTCAGAACTTGTTCAAATGTGTAGAAGTTTTATTGGACACATACAACAATCATTGTCCAACGTAGATAATAACCAAAGCTATACTCATTTGAGAAATTTTATTGATATAAAGGGATTAGAGCTGAAGTGAATTACTGAAGACGGAAAAAAAATAAGTATTTCCTTCTGACGAGGACAAAGAAACGCTTACAGTAAAACGGGCATCATAATCATTATAATTATATTCTTAGGATATTCCATGCTAAAATCCTAAATTTTCTGTTATTACATCGTAGAGCAGTAATGAAAAGAACATAATGTTGTGTTTTGCTTTTTATTGAAATGAGTCAGGTGGACGGGTTTCCCAGCTTGTCTGAAATTGATGAACTGACTAAAATATTTCATGTTGTAGATACAAGCGACGTGAAACTTTTTTTCAAACAAATTTGTAATTATTTTATTGCGATAATAGTCCGAAGAAGTTCTGAAATGGTGTGTTTACAACTGATTATGGTATTCATATTTCTTCTTGAAAGTTAACCCATGGTAAATATATCAAAAATAGCTGTCTGCGTTATTGAAATATATTTAATGGGAATTTTGCTACTGTCAAAGAATTGTATTGATTTTTGTTGCTCACTGTACGGCTACTTTTTTTAAGAGACAGAGTAAACTACGACTGGATAGTGAATCAAGTACATTCAGGTTAAACCATTCTCAATTCATTGAAGATAGGAAAATAACTCTCAGATCACAATCAAAGTTGGAAGAAATGAACTAAAACCAATGAATTCAATTAATTTCGAAAGGAACCCTCTCACAATCCTGTCCAACTGTTTCGGTTCCACTTATAGCATAAAACGTCAACCTCAAATTAGAAAAGCCGAGAATTTCCAACAGACTCGAGGCTCTAGGATGTTCAAACAAAACAGACCACAAGAATTACAACATCAGTATATCTTTAGCGAATGAATGGAATGAAAACGGCACTCAGACACATCATAAGAATTTGAGAAAAATAAACTTCTTCAAGCGGGATTCGAACCCACAACCTTCCGTTCTCTAGGCGTCGACTTCATTATTTCCAAGATAGCGAAATATGTATAACAAACATTTAATATTAATGAGTTCCAAATCATGAGATGTTTTGTTAGCCAAACAGAATCTGAACGTTATTCCTGAAGTTTAATGTTTGCAATTGGAGATAACGAACGTCGAAGAAATCGACGCTTGCCATTATCTAATAATTTTGGGAATTCATTCTTGCTCTATTTATTCCTCATTATATCTTCGCGAAAGTTTGCCACTCGATTACTGGAAGTTTCGCTATTACGAATTATGTAGTAATTATAAAATGTAACTGAAATTTCGATTAGAAAGGACCCCGCAGTATTCTTATGGAAAATGAATTTTGCTGAAATTTTGCATAGAGGTAGTTTTCAACACGGCGTCACCCACTACGGAACCCAGAAACCCCTGTAAGTAGGGTGTTTTAGAAGTTAGATGGCGCCATTATAATATGTGAACTAACGTTGATAAAAACTGAAACATACATTTTAATTTTTTTTCCTGGCTTTCCAGTAGTTATGATGGATTTGACATTGATCGTGACATTCAAGGTCATGGTCAAGTTGCTCCCTAACCTCTTTATAATAGTCGTACAGATAATCATTACTCTTTTGAAAGAGGTCACATGTTTATGCAAACGTTTATTCGAGTATTTTTCAAAATATTTTTCAACTCATACTAATATTTTTGAATTGAGTTGTCGTTACTTGATCCAAATCCATATTAAACAAAATATATTATGCAGTACGATTTCCATCAACAACTCGTATATTTTTTTGCACTTGACTTGGACTCCTCAAGAGAAATGACTGGGATCTTACCAAGTACACGTCTCTCTTCTTCATATATACAGGACAAACTGATAGGAGATGAAGAGGAGCAATTACAACTTGATGAGCATCTGAAAGAGCCAGGATTCTTGGTAATACGCGTATATTCAAGATTTCGTAATGCTACTAAGCATAAACTTTTATAGCATACAAAATCGATGGAGAAAATCATGACCATCAGGACGAAAATGATGATGTCATTTTGGGCTACCTATTGTACCTGTCAAACTGGGGCTCCTACCCTAGGCACATATTGCTAGCGTCTTATGGTATCTAGGATATCACCAATATATAAGATAGGTACCCTAATGGGTCTTTATCAAACTGTAGTGTAGATGCTGCAAATCGTGAAGGTCAGGTCATGAGATCGAAATAATGTCAAATCCATGATCACCACTGCATAGCCAGGAGACAATCCTCCAGAACCTATGATCACTAGAGTGTCTACTATTTGAAATGGACAATCGCATCTATGAATACATAATATTGTGCTATTTTCATTTCCATGGTTAATAATAGAGTGTGTTGAATGGAAAACTGAATGGATGTGGAATTATCAAAGATTGTAGACCTTCACGACCGGCAGCTGACGAATTGTTATAAGTTTCCAGGCTTCTGAGCCGTGGTACACAGGATTTTGGGCCGCAGATGCAGACGAAACTTCAGGCTCAAAAACCTGCGGACCACGGCTCAGAAGCCCGGAAACTTCTGAGAACGTGGAATTGTTCATTCTTTCCGAATCCAGGATAGAGATTAGGGTGTCCATCATCACCACTGGAAAGCCAGAATGAAAACCTAGCAGAAGAATGTTTCACTCCTTTTGTTTACATCAGATTACATGTTATAAAACCGCCACCTAACTTATAATACATCCCTCTTCGGGGTTTTCTGGGTTCCGTGGTCGGTTAGTAAATTTTACGGAGTTTGAGCCCCAGGAGACTTCTGATCGCCATATTAAATACTACCTCTACGCGAAATTTCAGCAAAATAAGCCGAAAGCCATTTTCCATAAGAAAACTCCGGGGTCATTTGTGGAGAGCAGAGCCCGACTCAACTTCCATCGACATATCATAATTTCAACTTCTATAACAAATCGAGTTATGGATCATCAAATAGTGGGGAAAATGCTTTTGACTGAATCAATCTCTTTAGACTCCTGCTCTCGAAGATATTCAGAACGTACTCATCCTAAGGAATTATCTAGTAGGAATACTAACGTTATTAGTAACTAATGGTTGAAATCAAACATGGTCGGAGTTATGAACAGCTGACGTATAAACATTTATCTACCCCCGTACTATTATAATACACTTATATGCTCATAACTCGTTTCATGATGAAATCCATCACGATACAGATTTGTATTACGATACAGATTTTCAACCAATAGAAACCCATCATTTTTGAATCAAGCATGATGTGCAAGCTTTGCATTCTGACGTTTGTCGAGTCGAAATCAGTATGTATTGAATTTTTGAAGAATTTAGTCAATTTTTGATAATCGTTTGAAAATGTCTTATAGCAGTGATATAAAAGAATTACCAGCGACTCCTCCACAGATATCTCAGACAAGATAAAAATACAATCGAAAGGAATATATTTTTCATTTGACAAATGCAACACATATGTTTTTATTTTCGATCAATTTACATGAGCTCTCATGGCCGAGTGGTCAATGGCGCCGGTAGTGATCACACACGTCCGGGTTCAACCTGACCTCGGCAAATAATTTTTTAATTTTTTTTTCTTTTCATATCTCATTGTTGTATTTTCCGTGGTTATATCATAAATTATAATTCTGCAGAATTATTCAAAGAAATACGATTGATTACCTACTATTATTGTGTTCAATATAAATACCTAATAATATAATATTTTTAGTTCTTCATTTTTTATTGGGTGTAGATAAAATGGCTTATGCAACTCTCATGTAATGGTTATTAATACACTCGCATGAACCATACGAAACTCACCTTCGGCTCGTTTCGTATCCCGGTTAATGATCTTGTATTGATAACCATCATCGTTGCATAATATTGTAACGAAATGTGCTAGCGCCGACCCTGCCGCCTATCGATGCGAATTAGTGCGAGATTCCAGGAACGACTATACTCGCGTGATCGCGGCTCATCCAGAAGATTCGACTGTGAAGATTTGTCTAGATGGTTCTTCACTGTTCACACAGGGACCATATAAAAGCGGGAGCGCGCACGCCGGAAGCAGAATTGTTAGTTCAGAGAGTTTTAGTAGCGAGCGAGCATTGGAAAGTTATCGGAGCGATTTAAGTGATTGTGTTGTATTGTATTGTGATAGAGAGTTATAATAAAAGTAGTTTAGTGTTGTTTGGTGTTTCAATTGACGAACCCAAGGAAATAACGTAACAGTGGTGTCGGAAGTGGAATTTTTGCTGGTAAATAAAAACAATTTATGGTTAATACGAGAAGTACATCTTACGATACGATGGAGGATGTGTTGAAATTTATGCAAAACCAATTTGCGGATTGGGAAAGACGACGACAGGAAGATGAAAAGCGACGGCTGGGGGAGAAAGAACTAGAGGAAAAGCGACAACAGGAAGATTAGAAGCGACGGCTGGAGGAAAAGAAAGAACGAGAAGAAGGACTCCAGAAAATCTCGAAGACCAGAGAAAAGAGCGAGAAGCTGAAAAGAAAGAACGAGAAAATGAAAAGAAAGAACGAGAAGAAGTACTCCAGAAAATTCTTGAAAACGAAAAGAAAGAACGAGAAGAAGGGCTCCAGAAAATTCTAGAACAACAGAGAAAAGAACGAGAAGACCTCCAGAAAATTCTAGAACAACAAAAGAATGAATTAAAGTAAATAGAAAAACAACAAAAAGAAGACTTCCAGAAAGTTCTAGAAAATCAGGAAAAGTTCTTCGAGCATGTCTCACATGAAACCAAAGTTCAAATGGAAGAATTGAAAGAAAACCTAAAGGTAGAACTGAAGGAGGATGTCAATAAGGAAGTGGATGTAGTGCGAGAGGAGATGAGAAATGAAATGAGAGGTTTAGAAAAACAGATAGCTCTTCTCAAGAACCGAGATCGCCGAGACAGTGTTGCCACGTCGTTAGGAATTTCCGTGAAACCGCCAACTTTTGATGGACAGTTGTCTTGGTCCATGTATCGTCGACAATTTGAGGCTGCGGCAGAAACCAATGGATGGGGCGAAGAAGAAAAAGCTACGGCACTCATAGTAGCTTTGAGAGGGCCAGCTTTGGGTATATTGCAGACGATACCCATAGAACAGCAAAAGAAATATGAGGACCTGATTTCTGCATTAGAGTTGAGGTATGGCGATCAACACCGAGAACAGCTGTACCGGGCACTAATGAAGACTCGCACACAAAAATCAGGTGAGAGTCTGCAAGAATTTGAGGCAGATGTTCGACGCCTAATCCAGCTGGCATATCCAGAAGCACCCGGAGATTTCAAGGAGCAGTTGGCTGTGCAGATATTTATAGACGGACTGAGAGACCCAGAAATACAAAGAACTTTACGATTGACGAGTTTCAAAAGGAGTAGCGATGCCTTGGTACGTTCGCTAGAAGTGGAGGCGGCCTTCAACACCTCAAGGCCGAAAGTGCGAGCGGTAACAATTGACGATCCCGAACATCGATTTGGCACAGCGAATAGTTCAGTCGAGGAGGTTCTGGAAGAAATCAAATTGATGATAAGTGGAATTAGCACCCAGAAGAAGAAGACATGCTATAGATGTGGGAAACCTGGACATCTTATCAAAGACTGTCGGGTGAGAATGCCATCAAGATCTAGCTCACCTGCAAGGGTGCCATCTCGTACGCAATCACCTGTGAGGACAAGGTCATCCAGCGAGTCCTCAAATTGGCGGCAGGAAAACGAGAATTAGCCAGCATATCGGGGCGCATGCTGGCTAGCAGTAACAGAGCTCCCAGGGTAATCCTTGTTAACAGGCTGAGAAGAACATCTGAGAGCCTTACCATTCCAGGAAAATTGAATAAAATCGACGTTGTATGCACCATAGACACCGGTGCTGCAGTTTCCTTGGTACGCAGCGACATTCTTCGGCCTGGAAGCGTGAAGCCTATTTCTTCCAACGTCGTACTTCGGACAGTCACTGGTGAAAACGCACCTATTCGAGGAGAGGCTGAAATTACATTGGTTCTTGGGCGACTCACCATCACAGATACAGTTTACGTCGCAGATATAGAAGATGAATTCATACTCGGAATGGACTTGATCAGTGACTATGGATTTTCATTCGACAATGAGGAGAAGATAATGAGGTTCGGAGAAGAAAAATTTGTCCTTACAACTCCAATGGAAAGGACGATACCTGCAAAACTGCGATTATTGAAAACTGCGAGAATTCCTGGATTTTCAGAAAAAGTAATTTGCGCTACATTAGATGAAGACCCTGGGTGCTGCGTTGGAGTAGTCCAGCCATGTGATGAATCCCCCAGCAATTTGGTGTTTGCACGAGCCTTAGTTAAAACGAACAAAACTATTCCTGTGAGGGTTGCCAACGTGTTTCCTGGAGAAATAACTGTTAGGGCAGGCGATGTTATTGGAACATGTGAACCTGTTACTTGGGTAGCGAACTGTAATTCAAATGAACGTCAAGAAATAAAGGCGGACTCTGGGAGTGTTACATCAAGTCTGGAAAAATCATGTCAACACCTATCAACAGAGGAACTGAAAGCTGCCAAGAAGTTCATAAGGAGTGAAAGTGACATTTTTGATTCGACAACAACAGGAAGAACTAATTTGGTCAAACACAGAATCGATACTGGCCAAGCTCATCCGATTCGTCAACCACCAAGAAGAATACCATTCGCCAAGCAACAGGAGGTGGAAGAGCTTATCGACAAGATGATGAAGGACGGTGTGATTGAAGAGTCATCGAGCCCTTGGTCTGCGCCTGTTGTGTTGGTTTCCAAGAAGGATGGATCCACGAGATTCTGTGTCGATTACAGGAAATTAAATGATGTCACCAAGAAGGACAGCTACCCTCTACCAAGAATAGATGACACATTAACAACTTTGGCAGGTTCCCGTTGGTTCTCAACATTAGATCTGAAGAGCGGATACTGGCAAGTGGGCATACATGAAGACGATAAGGAGAAGACTGCATTCTCGACTGGGAGTGGGCTTTACCAGTTTACTGTTATGCCGTTTGGATTGTGCAATGCTCCAGCAACGTTTGAGAGACTAATGGAGCTGGTCCTTCGGGGGCTCACTTGGAAAACTTGTTTTGTATACCTCGACGACGTTTTGGTCATGGGAAAGACATTCGAAGAACATCTGCACAACCTGCAAGAAGTCTTTCAACGATTCAGGGACGCCAACCTCAAACTGAATCTCCAGAAATGTTCATTGTTCCAGAAAGAAGTGGATTTTCTAGGTCACACAGTTTCATCAGACGGTATCCGAACAGACCAAAAGAAGATACAGGCGATAAGAGACTGGCCGAGACCAAGAGACAAACATGAAGTGAGGAGTTTCCTAGGTCTCTGCACCTACTACCGTCGTTTCGTAGAAGGATTTGCTGATATTGCGGCGCCCCTACATAAGTTGCAGAAGATCGAGTTAAATTCGTCTGGTCCAACGAAAGTGAACGAGCATTTGGGAAACTGAAAGTTGCTCTATGTTCCAGCCCCATTTTAAGTTTCCCACGTCAACGAGGTCTGTTTGTTTTGGACACAGATGCCAGTAATAATGGTATTGGAGCCGTACTATCACAAGAGCAAGATGGTCAGGAAAAAGTAATCGAGTTCTACAGCAAAGTACTCACCAAGCCAGAAAGAAATTATTGCGTAACGAGAAAAGAGCTACTGGCAATAATCAAGGCTGTAGACCACTTCCACAAATATCTGTACGGAAGAGAGTTCCTGATCAGAACAGATCATGCAGCTCTGAAGTGGTTACTCGAAATGAAGACTCCTGAAGGACAAGTAGCAAGGTGGATTGAGAAGTTGAACCAGTATCACTTCAGGATAAAACATCGACCAGGACGATTGCATAACAACGCAGATGCCTTGTCAAGAAGACCTTGTTCGAATACTTGTAAACACTGTGAGCGAATTGAACGTCGCGAAGGAATCAACCAAGTGAGATTGATAGTAGACGACAATTGGACGACAGCAAAGATGCGACAAGACCAGGAAAATGATCCAAACGTTGCAGAATTTTTGAAATGGAAAGAAAATGGAGCGGAAAGACCCACCTGGAAGGACATCTCAGATCGATCGCCAACCTTCAAAGCATTGTGGGCCCAATGGGATTACTTGATTGTGGAGAATGGCCTACTGAAGAGGGCTTGGGGTCAGCCGATGGCAAGAAAGTGAGTTCCCAACTGGTTGTGCCCATGTCGAGAATAGAGGATGGTGGTAAATCAGGTGGACATCTAGGAGTGAACAAGACCTTGAATAAAATAAGGCAAAGGTTCTACTGGGTCCAATGTCGAGAAGATGTCGAGAGATGGTGCCGAAGATGTCCAAAATGCGAAGCAAGCAAAGGTCCTAGTACAAGATCAAGGGGCGAGATGAAACAATACAATGTTGGTGCTCCCTTCGAACGAATCGCCATCGATGTAGCTGGACCGTTCCCGATGACGAATGATGGCAACAAATACATCCTCGTTGCCATGGATTATTTCAGTAAATGGGTTGAAGCTTACGCCTTGCCTAATCAAGAAGCATCCACCGTTGCAAGAGCCCTGGTGGACAACATGTTTACAAGGTTTGGAGTGCCAATGGAGCTACATTCCGATCAAGGAAGAAATTTTGAATCGAATTTATTCAGGAAAGTTTGTGAATTGATGGGAATTAGCAAGACCAGAACAACTGCCCTCCATCCACAGTCTGATGGCATGGTCGAGAGGTTCAACAGGACTATGGAAGAACACCTTTCCAAAGTAGTAGAAGAGCATCAAAAAGACTGGGATCGACACCTTCAACTATTCTTGATGGCTTACCGGGCAGCTGTGCACGATTCCACAAAGCTCACCCCAGCCAGTATCATCTTCGGAAGAGATCTTCGTTTGCCCTGTGACTTGGTGTTCGGATCCCCAAGTACTGAGGAGAAAGAGGTACATGATTATGCAGATGAACTGCGAGACAGCCTGATAAGGATTCACGAAATTGCGAGAAGAAGATTGAAGATTACTAGTGACAGGATGAAGGCTCGATACGATCTCAGGGCAAATACTAGTGGATTCAAAGAAGGAGATCGAGTGTGGCTGTACAACCCTCGTCATAGAAAAGGAATTTCTCCCAAACTAACACCATGCTGGGAAGGACCCTATTCGATAGTCAAGAGAATAAATGACGTGGTGTACAGGATTCAACGTAGCCCCAGAGCAAAAATGAAGGTCGTTCACCTAGAAAGACTAAAACGTTACAATGGCGATAATGACGTATTGTTTGATCGGGACGATCAAAATTGAGAGGGGGATAATGTAACGAAATGTGCTAGCGCCGACCCTGCCGCCTATCGATGCGAATTAGTGCGAGATTCCAGGAACGACTATACTCGCGTGATCGCGGCTCATCCAGAAGATTCGACTGTGAAGATTTGTCTAGATGGTTCTTCACTGTTCACACAGGGACCATATAAAAGCGGGAGCGCGCACGCCGGAACCAGAATTGTTAGTTCAGAGAGTTTTAGTAGCGAGCGAGCATTGGAAAGTTATCGGAGCGATTTAAGTGATTGTGTTGTATTGTATTGTGATAGAGAGTTATAATAAAAGTAGTTTAGTGTTGTTTGGTGTTTCAATTGACGAACCCAAGGAAATAACGTAACAATATACTATTATTGACGATTTCATTCAATCACTGATCAGTTGAACATGAAATATATTGTCCATGAATCATGTACTTGTGTATGATTTGAGTTATGTAATTTGTTCCTCTATAAAACATTTTCCAATAAGTAATGGAACTGGCTGATAATTGATGATAGTCCATGATAACGTAATTAAAAACACTCCATTTTCATCTTTTTATCTTTTGTTTTGTCACTTTTGCGTTGTTTGCTACTAGTTTCATCAAATACGTCAAGGTATAGTTATAATGAAATCTGGAAAAACCTGCATTGTCATTCTGAGAAGAAATGATTATGTTATAAATTTGAAGAGAAAAATTACTGTCCACTGAATAATTTTGAAAATTATATACAGTTTCATTCAAAAATTTAATTTGAGCTCACTTCCGTTCAAACCGAAATGCAATTTCCTTCTTGATAAACATTCGATCGTCAGTGAACTGTTCTCTCTGTCCGAATAAACAGTTGAATGGCACTATTTACTGTTCATCAATGACACATAATGATTGAGGATTAAACGACTTACCTGAAGGAAGTTCAATCCAAATTATACGAGGTTGGTCACATCCGAATAGATCACCTTCTAGTAGTACCTCTATTACTGAAATGCGCGAGTTGAAAGAAAGAATGATTCACGATGCCCCTATCTCACGATTCCTCACTCGAATATCCGTCAATATACCTTGCGATGATATCGCCTTTTTGGGTCGGAATGACAGAAAAAATAATATATTGGATTTTTTTTTTTTGAGATGGGTGGGTGTCTCTCTATTCGGATGTGACCAACCTCGTATAATTTGGATTGAACTTCCTTCAGGTAAGTCGTTTAATCCTCAATTATACTTCGGTTGGTCCCATCCGAATAGATCACCTTGTAGAGGGGCCAGAAAACTTACAATCATTTAATGAAATTGCGGAGGTAATCCGCAATTGTACCATTTGTAATTACTGGTCTATGTAGAATTTACCAAAAGTATTTTATTTTTCGGACCAGCCTACATTTGATCGTATGGTGTCCGTGCTCATATTGATTTGGATGGCCGCAGAAGTGGCAGCATATCTTGTGCTGTGGCCTTTGAATTGATCAGTGTCAACACCACCAAATTGCAGACTCATTTCCAGCAAACGGCTGAAGAGCTGCGGTGTAGCTGGGTGGTGAGGATTTTTATAAATAAAAATGAGAAAAATACCTTATTCCGATGTCGGAGTGAATGTGTGCGGTTTTTTAATTGATAATCGTGGATATCATACACAATTAACGTTTCACCGTGGAAAATAGTGAAAAAAAAACATATGTTTGTGGTTGTTGCTCTCTTGGTCCCTAACTTCTGTTGATGATTTGGTTCTCGGCAGTGAAGAGACAAGCACGTCCGCCCCTCAAGCGGAAGACTCGGGTTCAACTCCCCATCGGGCCACCGTGCTGGGACTCACACGCCAAAAGGCAAAAGGCCTCGTCAATACATTTTCTGCGGAAGATTCGACCTCTGAAGGGCGACACTCGTCAACCGGTAAACGATTTTTTTTACTGAATCATTGGTAATGAAAATGCTACTCATTCTGATTTTGAATGATATTTGTACGCTTAAGCAAGCTTCAGAGCAAGCATAACAATAAGTTTGTGATATATTTTTCAAAATGAGGTTTTCCGATTTTTCTAATTTGGTCAACACTTGTTAAGGGTGCCAGATTTTCTCATATCGGGAAAAAAGGTGGATCGTAGTTTGAAAATACCCCTCTAAAACATTTCCATTGTATCATATTCACCTGCATGAGATATCAGATTTTAAGCTGATCTGTATCTGATGTATTTTTCTAGTACTATAATTTTTATCTGGCTGCACCGATGGGCGATCTACCCTATCCACATCTCCTATACAAATATCCACCTATGAGACGAAAATAAATTGTATGGTTTCATCGTATTTGCAATCAGTGATGCCATCAGAATCGCTGAAGGTTCACCCCTCAGTTTTTCTCCTGGGAAATGGATGCCAGACAAAATCGGTTCACCCAGGGTAAGATGGCACCACCGTGGATGTAGGTGCTTAAACGAAGTTGAAAAAATTATATATTGTGGTTCAAAATACAATATATTGGAATTCAAAATTTATATCAATTTGTGGAAACCAAGTTTGGGACTGCGATAACAGAAACACAAAACATGTTTCTTTGCCCCCTTCAATCATTTTCAATATTCTAGGGAAAATGTGGAAGTGGTGATGATTGTGAATACACAAATGCTCGTGTCTGACCAAGTTAATGTAATGCATCAATTGCATAACTTATGGAGTCTGGCTGTAAAGATAAAAATGTTTACCCTATGTGTTAAAGTAGTTAGTAAAAAAGATCGACTACAGGTTATCGAAATTTTTGTCCGCTCTTGCATTCCGAAGGTGACACATCATGGACTTTGATCTGCTATAAACTCATATTTCAAAGTTATTTATGAGGCGAAAATCACTAGTTGATAATTTTTTTTTTGATATTCTCCACCAGAAAACTCAAGTTCCTGAATATCATTATGCTTTGTTCTTCACACCACTTCCAAATATCACCAGCCATTCCGTTGAGGTTTGGGTGCTTCATTCCACACATCCGTTTTATTGTGCGTTGACGGTGTTGTTGTCTCTATGCGACAAAATGTGACAGTTTGAGGAGAACTGTGTGAAGGTTTTGAACATTAATGTGAAGTTTGGCCTGCTTCCCTGAAACCTTTTGCTTTCTCGTTGTTGCATGTAATATTCTGGAAAATTCAGGTCTTGTTTTACCTTCTAGTTGCCCAACATAAAAAGTCACTGTAACTCGCTGGAAATTTACAGTGTCAAAATCTCCTCGATCCGTCTGCAAGGTTATATATCGGTGCCCCTCAAATAATTTTTTAGACGGCCACCTATATTTAACCACAAGGCAAACCGAAATCAAGTGTCAAATGAATTTATTTTCCATTAATATTGAATCCTAATGGTTACCAAGATACCTCAAATTTGTTGGATGTTTTCTGAACACTCCTTGGTAATACTAATTGCAAAATATGTCGTCTAAATAGCTACAGATACAAAAATTCTTGAACTCAAAAAATGTATAACCGGTTCCGAGATTCTTGCAAATGTATAAGGTGCAAAGATAAGCCATAACACAAAAAATTGAAATTCAAAAATTTTGTGTCTAGATCGGAATCGCAAATACTTCTTATGTTCATCGGCATCTGTCGAATCCACTGACGTTAAAAAACCATTTTCAGACACCAGATTTTTCACAGCTCCAAGTGAGGGGCTGTGATGAATTCATGCAAATGTTTCAGATTCGAAAGAAATCTATAGCTATCAGTAAGACTCAAACCTGAGAAAATAGCTGAACCAAAAATTGCTCTTGACATTGACGGCTGGTTCAATGTCGTCAAATTCCAGTAATATAGCTAAACTCTCATAATAGAGGTTTAGCTGGCTGGGGGAATTGTCGAGGTTCAGGTGCCAGTTTTTGATAAGGTAGGGTATAAAAATGGATTTTATATCCCTGAACCCATTCCAAAATGTAGGAGTTGTTAGTTATGGATTGATACGTGCTGTCAAATATTTAATGCGACCAGCGTATAGGTTCAAATATGTTACCTCGTCCATTTGTTGTACGTCGTGAACCGCTTTCATCATCCTCTGTTTTGTCTGCTTGAGATGTCCCCCCTCTGTTGATTCCTCTAAGATTGCCATTGACTTCGTTGAGGAGTGCCCTCGAGGTGTTTTGAAGGGAAAGGTTGTACCTTCAGGTCTAGTGCAAGCAGAAATCTCCTGTGGTTTGAAATCAAGCGAGGAACGTTGCACAATGCTTTATCAGCACCGGCTATGTCAGACAAAGTAGTCTTGAATGCTTCAGCATATCGATCACTCATCGGGCATAGCTGTACTGAGGGCTGAGGCACCTTTGCCCAACGAATTTTGAGGTTCCAGTAGATAACCTCAACTCAGATGCCGAGTAAAAAGGTCTGGACTACCGGATTCAGTTGGGGTGGATATGAGGTAGTGTAATGGCCTGGAACCTGCGCCAACAAAAAAGAAATTGTTTTCGTGCGCGAGACACTCGGCATGCACAACTCAGGGAGTGTGCGGAACAAAAAAACGGCGTATGATGATTGAAGGTCAGCCGTAGAATGATCTACAAAGTAGATTGCCCCTGCCGATGATCAATGATCAGAAATCATTGTCAGTCTCAGCTGTTTCCAATTATATGTCCACTCACTTCTTTGGTTCCGTTCTAAAACGTGACAAAATATGAAAAACAAACTTACTTACGACGAGTAAGAACGGAGTTTGTCCTCGAGGTTCTTCGTTGTCGTTCTTTTGTCCTTGTGTCAGATACCAGTATACCACCGCAGTGCAAAATCATCTTGGATATCACTACCGTAGGACTTTGCTTCAGTCGGATCATCTCCCAGTATAGTAGTATCAGCGTTATCACTACGGAAAGATTCACTGTTGGTGGCGGAAAATTCCGATGTCAAATCTGACGACGAACCTGCGCCAACCAAAGAAAAATTTTCTTTGGGCGCGAGACACTCGGCTGGCATAACTCAAAAAGTATGCAGGGCAGAAAACGGCGTAGGATGATGAATAAAGTTCAGCCGTATGTTGATCTACAAGGTAGATTGCCCCTGCCGATGATCAATGATCAGAAATCATTGTCAGTCTCATCTATTTCCAATTATATGTCCACTCATTTCGTTGGTTTCTCTAAAACATGACGAAAAACATTAAAAACAATCTTACTTACTGGACGAGTAGGAACGGAGTTTTTCTTTGAGTTTCCGTAGTGTTCGCCATGTTTCTACGTTGTTTTCACCGAGCATCGTTCTTTTGTTTCCCATATTATGGAAAATTTTCTTCAATTCACTTATTTGTAAACAATTTACACTTTCGAACTTATCACATTCAGCGCAAGAAGTATATTGATGGATATTCGAGTGAGGAATCGTGAGATAGGGGCATCGTGAATCATTCTTTCTTTCAACTTGCGCATTTCAGTCATAGAGGTACTACTACAAGGTGATCTATTCGGATGGGACCAACCGAAGTATAATTGAACCACGACACCTTTTCTATATTCCAAACGGTTACTCCGCCCATATTTTATATTCTTATGTAATATTTGGAATTGATTCTTGGTGAGCCGCTTCCCAGAGACAAACCAATGAAAGTAAATATTTTCTCAAGCTACAAATCAGGTATCGATTCTCTCCAAAGTTAACGTTGATTTTCTCAAATAAATCATCAATTATGGATGTTTTGATGGAACCCTGTTTTAGTTTCCCTTCTCTCCCGCATTCATTATCTCTCCGTTTCATCGCTTAACGTAACATAGCGTAACATAGCAACCTATCGACCCTTTTGTATCTATTTCAAGACAAAGTGTACACAATTTCAGCTCATAAAATATTAATGGTCCACCTGAAACATTGCATGGTTCATTTCAACCTTCAGCGAATGGTTTTGCCGCCAGAAAAATGGTAAAATATTTTGTGATCTCGATGATTCGAAATTGTGCTCATTTTCCATTTTTTTTTATAAAGAAGCAATTATGTATCGAGAACAAGAGAGGGTCAGAACAGGCTTCCTTAACAACCGCAGTACTTTCCAACCTCCATTGTTTTCAACTTGAATTGGCATTTATATATTTCTAACATGGTCTGTTGCAAATGAGGATTTGAGGAAAAGGAATTTCTTGGGCTAGAGATGTTGCGTGTAGGTGTCATATTCGTCAAAATAACGGAATTCAAAACGTTTCGATCAAGTAAGTGGAACCAGAGTTTCGTAAAATTGAAATACACTGAAAAAAAAATCGATGTTAGGGAATTGGGGCAACTTATCCTGAAGTTTATTTGCAGATTTCAGAAAAAACATTTTAGAGAAATTTTGGTAACTGAAGTGTGACTAATAAATCAAGCAAGTCAAATGTGAACCAAGTTCTACTCTTTTCGTAGACAATACAAATATTGACAGATATTTTACATGCTTGTGAAACCCATTTTATGAACATGTGGGGTGATTAGGTGCCATAAAAATACCTTTGCCCTTTTAAGAATACTGTACAAAAATCTGCTCAACCCCCGAAATCGAAAAGAATATATAACACACAACAGGAAAAGTAGTAGTAAACAAATGTTGCCCCGCGCTTTTTCCGAACCAATCGGCAGTAAATCGAAAAATAATGAAATTCCTTACGGAGGATCGTTACATTTCCTGGACCTGAACTGAACTCCCGTTCCGCAAGTTCTGGAACACGCTTCCCAGGGCGTCCACTTGCCCCATCCTCCGTCTTGGGGATTCAGCACTATCGGCACCCGCTCCACTCTCCTGTTGGCAAAGTCCTCGCAATATCCGTTCACACACCACTGCGAAACAATCGAACAATAATAACTTTAGTCTGCCGGGATATGATCAACATTATTGTAGTCCAGGAGAACTAAGTCAAAAACCATTCAAATGTGTTCGTAACGTGACATAGAACAAAAGAGAGCGGCCAATTTTTCTTAAAAACCGCAGACTTTCCAGATGAAGTAACACAAGACCTATACTCTCATTTGGAAAATCATCGAGTACCTACATCACTACGTCATAACCGGTAATAAAACCTCTCAACAAATAATGGCGGTTGCTGGCACAGAAATCAGCATTCTCCATACGAGAGTCATTGTGTTGCTTATCCTTTGGTAGTAAATATTAATTGCTGAATATTTAAGTAGTTTTAGTGAGGTCGAAGAATAATATTCAAAACATCAATGTTGAATAACAAAGTCGTTGTTATACTTGAAAACAAATCTAAATCTTATCTTCACATTTTTATCACTGTTTGTTACAGGTTCACACCTGATCATTGATCAACTTCATTCTATTATAGTTAGTTAACGTTTATTGATCCAAGAAACATGTAATGTTTATAGAGGAACAATTAAAAAAATACATGAATAATATCATTAACATTATCAACAAATCCACACATAAACATACATATATATATACATATATATATATATATATATATATATATATATATATATATATATATATATATACACACACGCACACACACATATACACACCCATACACACATACATATATATAAAACAATTAATAAAAAAAAAGAAATTGAGTCAGTTGTTCAATATATATCTTTTCAGGTCATTCTTGAATCAATTTGGTCAAGGAATTAGTTGATCTAATCTTATGAGGCAAACTATTTTAAATGATTATTCCATGAGAATGTAATGATTTTCTTCCAAATTCAGTTCTTATTTTTGCAGTTTTTAGATTACTGGATTGCCTGGTATCATAATTATGAGTATCTGAATTTATCACAAAAGATATTGAGGAATGTTTGTTCTTATGTTTTGTTGAATGGATGAAAATGCAAATTTTTATTTTGAATAAAGAATCGAGGTCAAAGAGATTTCTTGGTCTATATAAGTTCGAAGTTGGTTCCAAAAATGGTAATTTAAAAATGCACTTGATTGCCTTGTTTTGTAAAGACTTGAGAGGTTTCAAAATAGATTTATTAGCAGTGTACCAAATTGAGATTAGGTATTGAATTTTTGAATATATCAGACTGAAATATATAATTTTTAGATATTTGATAGGTACAAACGATCTCAATTTATAAAGAATTCCAATAACTGGAGAAATTTTTTTTCTGACACTTTGGACGTGCTGTGACCATGAGAGAGATTCATCCACAAGCAGTCCTAGAAATTTCAAACATTCTGTGTGATGTATCACTGAACCATTCAGAGAGAGAGGTGATAGATCGGAATCAGGTATCGTTTTTTTTGAGATGTACATGAAAAAAGATTTTTCAAAATTAAGCGTTAATTTATGCATTTGCAACCATATTGAAATCAATTTGAGGTCATATTCCATATTCACTTTAATTTCTCGAATATTTTTTCCATGATAGAAGAGTGTGGTATCGTCGGCATATAGTTTCAAAGTACCTGTATAGATATTTTTACGTATTGGGTTTTACGTTACAGCTTCAAGTCCTAAATGCAGTTGAAGGCTTATAAAAGTTTGGAGGGTTATGAATATTTTGAAACTGTTGAAGTTCTTATTGTTTTTATCAAAATCCAAAGTGCTAATGACTGAAAGTTTACCGTTTATGCATTTTTTGTTTAAAAGAATGCTTGACCAAAAATCAGGCAATCATTATAAGGACCCCCTTCATGTGATTGAATAATCATGGAATAGAACTGAATTAATCGTTTTCAGTTATTCAAAACTTGTTCCACAACAGTAGGAACAGAGAAAAATCCAAACTGTTCAATTCAGGAAAATATTCCTGCATCATATTCACCATTTTTTTTTCAAATTCGAATGCAATCACGATTGTTCTTCATTAGCAGAGATCTGGGGGTTATTTTTTAATGGTAAAACGGCCTTCAACTCCCGTACTGAGGGTATAATACAACTGAGGAAATTGTAATATCTCATTTGAATCCTTTATCATAAAGCATGTCCACTCATTGTAATCACCATTCATTATACTTTTTTGTCTTAAATCCTAAATGGGAAACATTGATCGTATTCTGGGCCTTCCCCACTCTACCCAAAAGTTCCGGAATGAGTAAATTTCCTAGTGATTCACTAAGCTTAATTCTTCCGACCTATGATGACTTCAGCCTGCTGGGAAATGTTGGACATTACGGAAAATCAATAGGAATCCGAAAGCGAGATAACTTCGGAAAAGTTTAAATTCATTTGAGTTTCCTCGGGTCGTTTGGGACGATTTGGAACTGTTGCCGTAATCAACGCCTGAGGGGCATTTGTTTTGGCTAATGAACACGAATAGACACTTGGCTTTCTGTGAACTTCATTTATCATTCTGTTACAAACGAGGGCGTAGCCGAAATCTATACCTAAACGAAAGGATAGTCGATCACTGAATTGAATTTACGTACACTTTACGTCTCCAGAAAAATTATCATATATAAATCGGATACAACTTAATTATTGTTCACTTGTTTTTAAGGTTAGAAATCTGGAATAAAAAGTTAATTGAAGCTGAATTAAATATGGCAGCATTATAACTTTCTTCGTGAAACTATTGATGAAGTGAGAAACATATGACAAAATTTGCTTGGTTATCGAAGGAAATTTCAATTTCTTGATTTCTCACATGAATGTTAGTTTTCGTTTTGAAATGCCATTTTCACTGCAGTCTTCTCACCTCTCAACTCGACATGTTTTGTTCTGAACCTCAACCTTGAATTATACAGCTTCTCCTACAAAAATGCTGAAGGTTGAAAGAATATTTCTACCTCATATATAAAATGTCCCATAAAAGCAATGCAATTATCGAAAACTTACAGAGGTAATCGCATTGTATCGAAAACTTAAAGCGGTAATTGCATTGTATCAAGTCACCATAACAACACATTTGAAACCGTATCGCTAGACGTCAGTAAACAACACAAATAAATGTCAGATAGACTTCAAAAATAGAAAAACATTTCGCGTTTAGGTGAGTACTCCATACAATCTATAGAGGAAAGTATAAATGAACAAAAAATAACATTTCCTTGAGAATTTCTTTATTCGTGAAATATTCCAATGAATCACATTCGTGCATAGAAATGACCAGATAATTTTGCATTCAAGCGTGATATCTTATACAAATTGCATTCGGTTATTTTCATATTTATGATTTCATCAAAATATGAAAATAAACTCTTGCAATTTTTAGATATCACGCTGTTGCAAAATTTTCGGTAATTTTTATGCACTCGTGCAATTATAACCGATAACAGCCCTAATGATCACACCAAGTAACAGATTTCTAGCCTCAAACAACTGAAAGGCGCCGTGTACAATAATTCTGTTGCTAGTTCAATCACCTATATAAACTGGTGGATTGAGACTGAAAAGCAGGGTATAATGAGTTCTTCATCAACATCCGATTCCCTAAAATTCTATTTTCAAATCGTCGACTGTATCGAAAAGCCTATCATGACTAATGGATTCGAATAGATTTTACTTAATACTGTTTGAATGTCATATTTTTGTATATATTTATCCGATATTCATGAATCTCTGAGCATATTCCTTATATTGTCGTGATAGAAAAGAAATCAGTAAGGCCCCTTCTTAAACAAATATACTGTCATAAAAAAAATTATTGTTTCAGTTGAAATCTTGTTCTCACCTTTCCAAAACCACATTCTGTTCCTTCCAATGGAGGACCCTTTTTAGTTTTACAAACTAAGGGTGTTTTATGATGTCCACACCACAAATGTGAGCAGGGTTCAATTATTTCGAATGCCCTGCACATGAAGTACCTATAATAGAAAAAACAAACTATGATTCATCAGTACTATTCAAGTCGAAATCAGAAAATAAAGAATAAGTAACCTTTTTGGATTTGAATTTTGAACTCGTCAGCAGGACACCAAAAGCTGCAGTAGTTTCAAACATTTCTTCATGACTAAGCAAGTATCAATAGAGTTTTTCATGCAAGCAGTGCCGAGAAATTCAGTTGAAAAAATATAATGAAAAAATAAAGCATCACATCTCGCCCGCTTTTCTCCGACTTGATTTTCATATACTATAATTTCTGACTGAAATTTTCTCTCAATCATAATGTACCCCCTAAAACAACTAGAACAAACATATGAAGACAGAAATGAACCTCTTTATAGTATTATTATAGATGTTTGAAAATGACCAATATAATCATTTATTTATGGCAGAGATTAAAGGGTTGTGGAGAATTTTCTTAGAAAAATAACATCAGAATATTGCCAAACATTCAGTAATGTTATTTGTAATTCGTTCACAAACAGTGAATTCATAGAAAGAGTCCATCCAATAATATTAGTTACCACTTTAATGATATACGATGTCCTGCAGTTGATAATGATAAACTAACCTCTCATTTTCACCATAGTTTCTTTCTTTCTCCAACAAATGCCTATGAAATCATTGATTATATTATAAAAATCACCAGGAAAATAGCAGAAAGTGTTGATGATATTTCTGGAAGTCCCCTGAGGTATGTCGAAGGGTTCATAAACGATCCAGTAGCACACATAATTCGTTACAGGTAAATATTCAACAAATTTGAAAACCTCAGAATCGATACCAATTCACAAAAATGATGGATCCAAATATGACGAGAAAAATTCTACAAATACTTGCCTACAAAGCCAAATGTCAAAAATATTTGACTTTGTCTTCAATTTCCGCCTCAACAAATTTATCTCTCACTCTATATATCTCTGAACACACAAAACACAATATTCTGATTTGATGAGAGCATTTGTTACTGTAAATCATAGTAATATTCTGCTGAAAAAAATATATCAAATAGGAGTACGTGGTGTTGCGAATGAGTGAAATGAATCTTATTTGATAGATAGGAAACATATTGTAGCGCAGAATGGAAGCAAATCACAAAAAATAAAAATATGCGCTCCACAGGGCTCTATAATATACCCAGTCCTATTCATAATTTTCATGAATGATTTGAAGAATTCATGTCCAAAAGCGCAATACTCAATTATTTCTGCTGACAATACCAACATTCTCATCACGGTTTTTCAATGCAAGATATCTATCAGATAAAAATAACCAACAGTTTTCATTCTTATCACTGTCAAACATTACTAATTGAAAAACTGACCCTTAGAACAAATAATGTGGCGAATGAATTCTATCATTGGTGTACTAACAACGGACTATTGGGAAATCTTTTTAAACTAGTTTCATGCCTTTTCCAACAAAAAATAAAAAAAAATTAAAATAAACCATAATAGCCTTAGCAGATTAACATTACTCATTTTCTGGGAGTAACATTGAATAATGAAATTACATGGAGAAATCATATTAGTGACCTGAGTGCAAAGCTGAGTGAAAACTGCTCCATTTCAAGGCAAATGAAAAATATGGTATTGGTTTAAATATTGAAGTTACCATGTTTAGATTTTTTTTATTCGAAAACAAATCATAAGAAGTTTGGTTGGAGCCAAACTCAGTACATCCTGTTGATCAATTTTTCCAGAGATGAATATGAAAAACAGGAAAACTACATGAATTATTCAGAAAGCAATTCATTTCACTCAATTGAAGAGTTTTTAGAGAAGTTACTGATTACTGTATTTATTTCTCAGAGAAACTCACACAGGTCCTTGCTAGGCATATGTTTAATAGTTTCTAATATTCATTTATATTTGACATGCTTATATACAAACTTGATTTCAAACCTAAATTGTTTTTGTGACGAGTCCAATAAGTTATATAATTTGTTTCTCCTACTTTCAGAGAGGAATGAAATTCTATTGTATTCTATCGATATATTTCATCCATCGCGTATCGTTGAGGTTTCAGTTTCACCGTGGTTTTCGAACGAATCCCCTTTCTTCCCGAAATGCTCCCCTGAACGGTAACCCACTTTCCGCGCCATTTCAGTCAATAAAGCCAATTTCTCGAGCCCGCAGCAAATTCCTTTCTGAAGCGTAAAATCGATGGGACGAAATCAAAGTTCGTTAGGAAAATATAAAAAAAATTCACCCGTCTCCGAACTCCATTCTGCACTGCTCGTCCATCGAGAAAGATGCTTGGAGGGTGGCGTTTAAAGTAATCTCGTCCACCCCCGACGGGGGATTCTGCAGACATGACCATTTGCTGAAAAAATATTATGTAGAGAGGTCACAGATTCGGAGAATTATATTTTTTCATGGGGAGGTTGAATGAGGCACATTTTGTCTTTTTTCTACATTCTCAACAAATGAGAATCGCTGAAAAATGACGGCATAGTGCTAAGAACTTATTGTTTCCTATGGCACTATCGTTCTGGACATGGATATATATATATATATATATATATATATATATATATATATAAATATATATTATTTGAAAAGTATTATGGGCTTGTAGTCTATTACTCACAGGTCTTTCTGAATGTCATTTTGGTTATGATGGTATACGGAACTCGATTGTTACCAGGACAATGCTCAACAGAGTACAGACAAATTACTGTTAGTTTATTCACTGAATATTTTCATGAAATACATAGAATATTCAAGAGAGTCTACTTAAATTAGTTTCAATTTGACAACATTTATTTATTCGGTAATTACTTGGATTAAATTGTTGCTTGCCAATTTACTGTTATTGCGCCACCTATAATTTAAATTAGCAAAAAATGTGCAGAATGCATTTGAACAGTGTCCCTCCATCTTCCGAACATTCGACGTATTTTTTTCATGGATAGTTTTAACTATGAATGCCAAGGGTACGAGTAAAGCACCCAACATTTTTCTGATACTGCGGGAAAATACGAAAGATTATGAAACGAATCACTCTGATGTTTTTACAATGATTCATTAAGGCGTCATCACATCGAAAGGATTGTATTTTGGCGCACATGTTTTTTAGCTCGCCTGATGATAAACTGACTAAGTGTATCGGATTTAGGCCCGGTCTTTTCACCTCCAGATATCCTACAGATAAACTAACTGACGGTTAGAATATTCTTTTGTTTATCGTTAAGTGATAACAAAAGCATATTCTAACATTCAGTCAATCTATCCTTAGGATATCTGTAGGTGAAAAGACCGGGCCTAAGAATGAGGACACCACTAGATTTTTACTTTTCGAAAGAATTCGGTTCTCAATTTTTGCACATATGTCCAGGTTGATGTTGCACATCAACTTAAATGTGAACTACAAACTTGGCCTACTACGAATTCACAAATAGGGTCAATTATCGATATTTTGATTTGTGATAGAGATGTCGTAAATAATAATAATTCAACGATGAAATTCCCATTTTTACCTTTCCATCATTCTGAATGAAATGGTTGTATATTGGAAGGGATATCTTTTTCACTGAAATATTTCAACACATTGACACTGCGTCATATCATGATTTTTCATGGAACACTAATCATCGAATGGAATAATTCACAGTAATAATTTTTTGAAGAGATCAAATGGGGTCAAAATTAAATCTAAAAGAACTATTTTTCGAAGTAAAATATCGTATCCCTTCGAATATCGAAAATATAGTGGTTTCCTCATCTAAAGGTGCCATATACTGTATAATACAAACAATATGATTTGAATAGAATTCACTTTTATTTTTTGCGTGAAAATGGGACCATCACCTAAATTTCACGCATTTTTCTGCTTTCACTTTCGATATTTGAATATAATTTTGTCTACATTGTTGAAGTGAAAGTTCCGAAATTAGGATTAGGATTCGAAAATAGCACATAACAACTTAAGTCAGACTCATTCCTACTTATTTATTAGTCAAAATTAACTGAAATTCGAAGACTGGCGTTAAATCAAATCATCTTTCGAACAATTCGTTCAGGCCAGTCTAAAATTTACCCACACAGTAGCTTTAGGCTGGCACCTGCCAGAAAACAACTACTCTCCTGGCTCATACCAGAAGGACATTGAATTATATCCGACCAGTGCCAGTACAGGTTTCTTCACAGAAGAAAATCCTCCATTTGCTTTCGTCGATACAAATGAAGGAATTGATTTTCAATTATAGGGACGGACACACTTGAGACCGGTTTCAGGCTATTTGGCCACTAGTCAGTACAAGGCAGTGCCAAAAACCTTCGTAGTATGAGGATGGATTCAGACAGATCCGAAATCTGATTGTACGACGATCCGATAGCTTTCTGATTGGTATAAATTCAAATTTAGACCAATCAGTAAGCTATCGGATCGTCGTACGATGGAATTTCGGATCTGTGTGAATCCAACCTAAAGCTCCGACCAGAGCTGATGCGAACAACAGCTGTAGCGGATGTTTGTGTAATCCCTTAAGTGGGTGGATACTTGTAATATTATGTTTACAACGAATCACGAATTACTCTTCAGGATTTTCTTTTACTTTCTTACTTGTTTTGTGTACTTTTGTAGATCTGAGCAAATTTTAAAACGTGAATTTGTATTTGTAAAGAGTGTAACAAATTAGATTTTTCAACTCCAATAAATTGTAAGACTTAAAGAAAGACGTAATGTACATTTTGTTTGTGTCAGAAACAATATTTTTGAAGTAAGTTTAGGATTTTTTACGTTAAAATGAAAGCACGTTATGAAATAAAATGAGCGTGAAAAATCAACCTCAATGATAGTTTGATTCTTCTCTTCTCTTGTTTCAGACGAGATTGAGATTACTTGCATATTTCAATTATTTGAATGCATCAGAGAATTCTCGTTGGGTCCACTAATTTCTTCACTACGAAACTGTTCTCTACCCTCACAAATACTTTTATTTTTTTCGGGAACACCGAAAGCTCACAACCAGTTCCTTTTTCGACAGACTCTTTCAAACACGAAACAATACACAGTGCTTTTGGCGTTCATTACAAGTAATAATCAACAAAATAATAGTATTTCAAAGGATTTTTTTAAAGAAGGATTTATGCTAATGCAGAAAGACCGTACTACGAAGCTCTGGAAGGGACACCCAAAATAAAAATTTCGCCATTCCTGAAATTCCGAGTTATAAGTCGGAATTTTACATCAAAATTCCGAGTTTCAACTCGGAATTTTAAAATTCCGAGTTGGAAGTCAGAATTTTACATCAAAATTCCGAGTTTTAACACGGAATTTTGAAATTCCGAGTTGTAACACGGAATTTTACATCAAAATTCCGAGTTGTAACACGGAATTTTTAAATTCCGAGTTGTAACACGGAATTTTAAAATTCCGAGTTGTAACTCGGAATTTTAGAATTTGGATTTGATAGTCGGATTTTTGGGGTATCAACTTCAACTTTTAAGACTGCATGAAATGTTTCTCAATCAGAAAATATTGAGTGAAAATAAAAATTTTCATAATAAGAATTTTCAGGTTGAAAGTAAGGATTATTCAGATATATTTCAATACCCGGTAGACTATAAATACTGGGGGGGAAGCTGTTGTTTTGTGTTAGTCATCATTTCATATTTTTCCAATTGATATTACTGAAGGAGAACATTTTCACGGACGCTGGAATATTTGATAATGTTCAGGATGGTTTTTGTTTCATCATTCCATAAAAGATGAAATTGGAACCTGTAGTAGGAAAGTTAAGCGTTTCCTGGAAAAAGTCTCAACTTTCACGTCAACGGCTCTGAACTCATATTTTATTCGTGATGACTACCAGGTCAACGGAATTGAATTTGTATCATAGGTATACAACTATGATTAGTTTTCTAAAACCATGTCTATATAGGTCAGCTCCTCCAGAATTTGTTCAAGTAAGCATCGAGAATTATTCACCATTCGCGGGACAAAAATATATCAAATGATAGAAAAAATCATAACCACCATTTGGTGTCAAACCATTCGAAATTCAACAGTGGAGGAACGTACTGTAAGAGTACCGTATAGCACACCCCAAATATCCAGGTGTCTTTCAGTCCCACCTAATGCCATGCTACTAGGAATCGTTTTATCTCATCTCAAAGTGGTTGATATATTTAAATTCGAAATCACTCACGTATTAAATATTGAAGAATTGTATTTCTTATTTTTACCAAGATGAATTGGACCAAATGGTTTTAGAGTGGAACTTTCATAGAATACCAAGGAATAAGAATTGCAGTGCACCTACAGGAAGGCCCATATGATGTATCAGGTTCCTAATTTATATGGTGCAGAAAACCGGCCAAAAAATGTACTTTTCCCTTTGAAAGAAGAATGTACATTTTATAATACCCCATGCAATGAAGACATGATCATATTATGTAAACAAATAATATCTGAGAATGATCTCAATTCCCAATGTAAAGATCCTTACGATGCAGTACAGCTATATCTGAATCTCAGGGAAAGAGTATATGAAATAATTTCAGTCTAAGAATGGGATGATTAAGAGAAATGGATACAAATGAAATGATTATAAACGATAGTACTTCAATAAATTCTTTTCATTTATTTAATCAAGTAATGTTCCCAACCACTGTTTCAGTGAGCAATTTGAAACTTAATAATTTATAAAGCCTCCAAAAATTTACTGACGTGTTTCAGAACTGTGATATTCACAACTTGAATGAGTTAAAAGGGTCTAGTAAGATCATAAATATTCATCCTATAGCCTCCAATAGGATATCTGAAATAATTTTAGAGTTATAACTTTTTTCAAGAACTTGTTTGCTTGCAGAGCTATTTCAAATAACAAAAACTTTCAGCCTCTTTTGCGGCAATTAATTTTTTTTTTAATATCAAGGTTACTCATTTCAATAAGTTAGCATATTACAGTCTGAAATAATCTACCGACAATTTTATTCACAAATTATTCATTCTTAGTCTGAAATTGGTCTGAAAATTGAAGAGTTTCTGCAAAAAGCTTATGGTAAAAGGATTCATAGTTTTGCGCACCAGTCGCATATTGCTTGCAATCAAGTTGCATTGAAATCTGTATGAAAATGAATTCACATATCCAGCAGATTTTATGAGTATAACACTTTTCGTGTTGTCCTGGAGGGTTCATTTGATATTAATAATAAAAAATATTGACAATTCTGATAAAATGTGTATTGTGTGATAGAAATAAAGCGATTTTGATTTTTGTCATGATCAGGGCTTGATATTCACTTCTAACTAGGTGCACTCTAAATAATATAATTGTATATGAGCAACAGTTAATTCCGTCCTGAAGGGTTGGAATACTATACACCCAGGGGGCGTAACACTAATATTCTATTATTGTGAATGTCCATCTGTACATTAGCTAGAAGTAATCTTACGCTAATGTTTATGAAATCTTCCAATCATCAGTGCTAAGGTTATACACTCTGTTTTCATTTTTGGAACTGCGTCTCGTGAAAACCACAAAATATCAGATTATCAAGAATATATCGATTCTCATCAAGACAACGTCGAGCATTATTATAAGTTATAGCCGACATCACGCCATTTTCCTCGAAATTTCCGAGTGCTTACCTGGTATATCTGGCGAACTCTCGCCTCGAACATTCTGACCAAGAAAACTTGTTAAAAGTTGCCGACACCATGGGAGCCATTACGCTGCCGTCCAGAGCTTCGCCGGAGCAATTATTTCCATTTTTCTTGTCTCCGTCGTGGCTCAATCCCAGACTAGAAAGAGATCAGCATTCTCATTACGAGTAATAGGGGTTGCAGGATGTTATTAGCTTGTTTTGATGAACAGCGGAAAGTTGAATAGACTTTCCTCATTTCGTTTCGGGAATTAACTAGTATGCAATGGTTGTTAACAAATGACATAAAGTATATCGGGAAAAATGATAGCCGTTTGGACGTTCTGAGAACCGTATTAAATTCAGGAATCCAGGAAAGAAGTGAACTGTTGTTGAATTAGATATCAGAAAGTGAATTGAGTTGAATCGTTGTTCTTACTTTCTCCAGTCTTTCTTGATCTATTGTGATTTATTATGAGAGCTCTGTAGCTGTTTTAATCTATTCAATAATTAGTTCAGAAAATGAAGCTATAAAAACTGTAAAACCTCGCAATTCGTTCGTCCAGCACCGATTTCTACAAGAATTTGGGGTTAGGCTTATTACACCCTCTAGTACGTTTTCTATTGTGCCGTTGTACGCTTTTTGTTTTTAGGGGTGAAAACTACCACTAATTGTCAAAAATTACGAAATAACATTAAAAAACTTAATATGGGTAAAATAGTTGAATAATGATTGTTTCATGCTTTAGGATGCAATTTCATAATCTTTCAACCTACCCTTCTTATAAACTACTGATAAACTATCCTTGAAAACATTGAAATTTTTATAATATGTCTTTGAACTTTAGAATACATTGGTGAGAAATCAACGAAATATACAATCACACACGCGAGCCTAAGTTTTTTCTCTGTCTTACAATATGAATGGAAAAAGTGGAACATATAAGGTATAACGGCCGAATATACCGGTTATATGGATTCCTACGCTCCGAAGTGGGTAATTCAAATTCTTCAAAAAAAATTGATCGGTTTTTTAAGCATAGCTCTTTTATTTTAGGTGATAGAATTTTTTTCTGGAAACGATTATGTAGAGCTTTTCAAGAGCTATAAGACTATGTGAATGAAATTACTTGAGATCCCTCAATTTTTAAATGGGGAGAGTTTAAAGCGCTTGACTAAGGTGATATTCGATCGTAAATGTAGGTGTTGTACGGCTATATCTCGCCGAATATTAACTTTACAAACAATCTACACACAGGGAAATTTTTGTAAAAAAGCTACAATTTAGTACCTTATCGTATTTTTCGTATCTTTAGTACTTTGAGAGATATTTTTTAAAAAAGGGTTAAAAACACGAAATTGAAAAAAATCGTTTTCTCTTTAAACTCAAATTTTTCGAAAATCAGGCATTTTAAATTGGTTAAACTTCGTGGGTGTATCAATAGAATCACAGAAGGGTGGCGATCAATTTCAGTTAGGGGGTACTTTGGGGGTTGTTTTCACAGATTTTTTCCGTAGAAAAAAAGCGGGTACTGATCTTATTTTGATCATAAGTCGGTCAATTTTCATGCTGGGAAGACATTTTTTTTATTTGTTCGAAAGCTCTAATTGAATACGTTAAAGAAGAAATTTGCTGTATCTCAGTTCGTATGTGTCGTGGGAAAATTATAAAGAAAGCATTGTTTTCGTTTTTCCAAAAGCTACAATTTGCCTGTCCACACTTTTTTTGACAAATGGCACAGTTTTAAGGTTATTTGCAAAAAAACATTTTGAATAGTCGATTTTTTCATCAAAAAACTGTTACTCTCAACTTCGAATAACTGAAAAAATATTACTTCCGTGAAAAAAAAACGTATGGGACATTTTTCTAGGAATAATTTTTCTGTCGATTCCTACAGTTCAGATGTAATAAAAAATTTCCAACCCCTTGATGAGGTAGCAACCACCCCCAAGGCTCTAGCGTACAACAGCATGATATAGAAAATTATCCTCGAGCTATTCCCTGTGGAAATTTCAGGTGAAACCATGGTGGACGAAAAAATTGCGAGCCAAAATGCTTCATTTCTTGAACTAAATATTGACCCATTATGTAGCCTCTCGATTCTTTTCCCTACAAATTATTTGTCATAACCTTGCTAGACCACTTGTTGGCTTCCTGCCTCACAATAGGTTTCTTCTGCTGTTGCCACTCTCACAACCTTACGGTTATTTTTTAGCAGATACCTTGGCAATTTGAGCCATGATCCCCTTTAAAATTTTTAACTAGGAGCCGAACTAGGCCGAGAAGAATAATATCTTTGTTTCCATTATGAAGCATTTCTAACAAATTGAATCCCTTCAATATCAGCGATTTGTTGGATTTACATATCTGTTCGAATTTTGATATCCAGTGCACAGAAGAATTAAAATGTTCGATATTTTCTCTGAAAATATTGATTTTTATATTACACGAATGCCAAAAAAAGCTTTTTGGACTCGTAGATTTCCAGGGGCCTGTTTCATAAAAGTACAAGTCTTGTAGCTACAAGAGAAACGATGTACGTACAGGTAAAAAACGAGTGAAAAACAATTATCAAGCATCGTGTTACTTTGTGTTTCTCTTGTGGCTACAAGACTTGTACTTCCATGAAACAGGCCCTGGGGCCTATTTTAAGAACGTACAAGTCTTGTAGCTACAAGAGAAATACAAAGGAAGACGATGATAAATAATTGTTTTTTATTCGTTTTTTACCTGTACCTGCATTGTCTTTCTCTGGTAGCTACAAGACTTGTAATTTCATGAAACAGGCCCCGGTCTCACTTAAGAGTCGTCCAAGAATTTTTTCTACTCGTCAAAAAAAACAGGACTAATCACGTGAATTACCAGTGTTTTTCAACGGCATTCGTAAATAAGGCGCCAACATCAACTTGTTCGTGTTTCTATAGCCTATATTTTATAAATACGAATCTTTCGAAGGGTTCAGTCCTATATCTGTTCGGTGTAATATACATTCAATCAAATACGTGAAAAGTACGAAAGTTTAGAATGCAAATCGATGAAAAAAACATATTTCTAGATCATTTTCAACATCGTCAAAGCTAAAGCTCAGGTAAAACTAGGTACCCTCTCAAGGACATATTAAAAGTTATTTCAGTTTCTCTTTGAAGGTGGGTAAAATTTGATATCCTGAATCACTCACATGTGCGCAGTTTCATGTGCAATTATAAACGCACTGGTCAATCCTTCATCTCTGTTCAGGGCACAGCTCCTCTTAGGATCGCAGGTTCCTCCCACAGGCGCGTATCCAGACGGTCCCCCAATGTCAGATCTGGTCAACCAGATGGCCACATCGTGCCTGGGTTCCCCAGGCTTCAAGGAGGCATGCAGACGTCTGTTCCAAGTGTTCACATTTTCCAGAGACCGTTTAGCGTTCCCACTTCTGACGACGTTGTATTTTTGATGACCATACATCATGAGCTTGGTGACCACTAGTTTCATATTCGAGCCTAGAGACGGGTCTTGGTAGATGGCACTCACCTTTATCAGGTTGAAATAAAACACTAATCAGGAATATAATCGAGGAATAAGGGGAGGTGGTAGTTTTCAGAGTAAAATATGAGATTGGATGATTTGGTGTTGAACTTAGGACTTTTTCCATATATCAATAACTCTAAAACCAAATTGATATTTCCTATACTCAACGCGTGTTTGGCTAACAAGTTTAGGAAAAAAATTCATACTCAGTATCAATATTATAAGTTTGGTGTTTACTGTAACTGATCTCTACAAAATGTTTCAACAAGTTTTCAGACTGTAAAAGTTTTCAGTACTAATGGAAGATGTTCTTGATAGTAGATCATCAGATATCTGACCTATGAAAAGTCATCTACCATTTTTTTTCATTACCATTTGGTATGAAAACTTTTCCTAGAGATCAATTACCCTAACACCAAACTGATATATTTGCACTCGACGCGCGTTTCGCTAACAAGGTTAGCATCTTCAGAAGAAAATTGATACCATTTGGTATGAAATACAAAACCGCGGGGAGACATCACATGCTCTCTTTTTTTAACAAAAATCGGATTAGGAGTATGAACTTTGAAATGGAGATAGAAACTTTCTTTGAAAAGATTTCCATCTTCAAGAAAATTTTGCTCACTTGATGAATCGAAAGATTAAATATATATATATATATATATATATATATATATATATATATATATATATATATATATATATATATAAATAGATTGTCAAATTCTCTGGTCTATCACAATTTGCATTCAATTCGAAATGCCCACCACAAGATAGCTAGCTATTTCTGGCTTTGGCCTTCATCAGCTGTGGGTTGGCATGGTTCTCGTATCGAAGACAAACTGTGATAGATATCCAGAGGATTTGAAATGAATCGTGCCTTTACGGCAAGCGACACATAAGTGGAACCACCTAGGGTGTAACACTCTAAGGAAATGCTGTCATAGTTTTCCGTCAGTGGTGAGTGACACTTCGCCACATCAACTAACAACTGCGTTTGCAGAAATAATGACAAGCACTCTCAGAGTGTTATCGAAAATCGAATCCACAAATGTATCTGAAATGATACAAAGAGAAAGTTATTTGCTATGAAGCAAGATGAATCAGAAAACTGATAAATAGATTGTCAAATTCTCTGGTCTATCACAATTTGCATTCAATTCGAAATGCCCACCACAAGATAGCTAGCTATTTCTGGCTTTGGCCTTCATCAGCTGTGGGTTGGCATGGTCCTCGTATCGAAGACAAACTGTGATAGATATCCAGAGGATTTGAAATGAATCGTGCCTTTACGGCAAGCGACACATAAGTGGAACCACCTAGGGTGTAACACTCTAAGGAAATGCTGTCATAGTTTTCCGTCAGTGGTGAGTGACACTTCGCCACATCAACTAACAACTGCGTTTGCAGAAATAATGACAAGCACTCTCAGAGTGTTATCGAAAATCGAATCCACAAATGTATCTGAAATGATACAAAGAGAAAGTTATGTGCTATGAAGCAAGATGAATCAGAAAACTGATAAATAGATTGTCAAATTCTCTGGTCTATCACAATTTGCATTCAATTCGAAATGCCCACCACAAGATAGCTAGCTATTTCTGGCTTTGGCCTTCATCAGCTGTGGGTTGGCATGGTCCTCGTATCGAAGACAAACTGTGATAGATATCCAGAGGATTTGAAATGAATCGTGCCTTCACGGCAAGCGACACATAAGTGGAACCACCTAGGGTGTAACACTCTAAGGAAATGCTGTCATAGTTTTCCGTCAGTGGTGAGTGACACTTCGCCACATCAACTAACAACTGCGTTTGCAGAAATAATGACAAGCACTCTCAGAGTGTTATCGAAAATCGAATCCACAAATGTATCTGAAATGATACAAAGAGAAAGTTATTTGCTATGAAGCAAGATGAATCAGAAAACTGATAAATAGATTGTCAAATTCTCTGGTCTATCACAATTTGCATTCAATTCGAAATGCCCACCACAAGATAGCTAGCTATTTCTGGCTTTGGCCTTCATCAGCTGTGGGTTGGCATGGTCCTCGTATCGAAGACAAACTGTGATAGATATCCAGAGGATTTGAAATGAATCGTGCCTTTACGGCAAGCGACACATAAGTGGAACCACCTAGGGTGTAACACTCTAAGGAAATGCTGTCATAGTTTTCCGTCAGTGGTGAGTGACACTTCGCCACATCAACTAACAACTGCGTTTGCAGAAATAATGACAAGCACTCTCAGAGTGTTATCGAAAATCGAATCCACAAATGTATCTGAAATGATACAAAGAGAAAGTTATTTGCTATGAAGCAAGATGAATCAGAAATGTGGCGAAGTGTCACTCACCACTGACGGAAAACTATGACAGCATTTCCTTAGAGTGTTACACCCTAGGTGGTTCCACTTATGTGTCGCTTGCCGTAAAGGCACGATTCATTTCAAATCCTCTGGATATCTATCACAGTTTGTCTTCGATACGAGGACCATGCCAACCCACAGCTGATGAAGGCCAAAGCCAGAAATAGCTAGCTATCTTGTGGTGGGCATTTCGAATTGAATGCAAATTGTGATAGACCAGAGAATTTGACAATCTATTTATCAGTTTTCTGATTCATCTTGCTTCATAGCAAATAACTTTCTCTTTATATATATATATATATATATATATATATATATATATATATATATATATATATATGGTGCGTTAGGTACTTATTGTTATAAGAAACAATTCAATTGTTTCAAATAAGTTGTTGGAAACCGTTTCGTGGTATGATTCACAGCTTATGAACATATGTGGGCAGTATAGAGCACATGAGATACAGAAGTTAATGCTTCTCGGTGCAAAATGAATATTCAAATAAATAGATTTTGTTGAAAATCCTTTAATGAAAGTGTTACTCATAGTGAAACGAGTGATCCAGAAACATCATATAATAGAGAACGAGAACGTAAAAAGAATCTGAAAATTAGATGATTACAGATACGTTTCCAAATTTCAAATTGCGACTCGTCATTCGGCACTATTCATACAAAACAAATTGCCCTGGTTCTAAATTGAAGCATATTCGGAGATCGAATCAAGCTATAATAGTCAAGATAATAGTCAAGATGAGTGAGTCTCTGAAGAAAGCTAGCCACTCGCGCTAGCGAAACGTCAGGAAGAAATTCCGAAGAACGACGGCCTTAAAATCCGAAGAAAAATAGCAATACTGAAAAACTCGGCCGCGAAAGCCTTAACCATTTCGTCAAATCCAGCTAAGTACAAACATTCCACCATATTCAATTCAAATGTGCCTTCATTTGTATCACATTTATATTTTTCATCTCTGGACTGTCTCTGTATGGGGTCGTATTAGAATAACTCTGGGGTAGAATCTGCCTGTCGTTGAAGGCTACTAAAAGAATAAACTGGTGGAAGATGGTCTCATACTCATATGACCTGTCTTGGAATATAGTTCTCATGTGTGGAGTTCGGCACCAAAATATGCATTGAGGCTTCTCCATTCTATTTAGAAGAAGGCAATCCGTCTTGTTGGTGATTCTTCGCTCACAGACTCGCTCACTTCATTGGAACATCTTAGAAGGGTCGGAGACTTGCCTCTCTTCTTTAGATATTTTCACGGTCGGTGCTCTTCTCAATTGCTACCCTTGGCAATATCTAGGCGGATGACTCGACGAGTACAGAATTCCCTTCCCTTTGTTGTGAATTTGGAGACCTGTTGAACCTCTCTTGCTCAGGGATCTTTTTTCAAAAGAACAGCTGAGCTTTGGCACTCCTTGCCGAAAGGGGTTTTTCCTGAGGCTCACAAACTTCAAAAGTTCAAAGTGAATGTTAATTCGTATCTCCTGTCCCTTGATTCACGCGGAGATCTTTGAACAGTACAGGGCTTACTTTTCGTGTGAATCTGCATATAAAAAATATTTGCTGTGAAGTGATATTTCAATTCATAAACAAATAGGATACATATGCTGTATATACTCTAGGAATGATTCATCGTGCCAACGGAAAGAAGGGCTGAAACCACGTCTGGAACAGTTTCCTTGTCGACGTTTCGGCTCCCATTTCGGAGCCATTATCAAGACGAAGTGACTTTGCGTCTAGGTCTGAGTCGTTTCACTACCTGGGTTTCATCACTGGAAATTTGGTTGAGAATGAAGTCAGCATTTCCAATACAATATTAAACTCTATTGAGACGAGCAATAATGAAATGAATGTTACAATTCCTTTAACTTCCAGATCAGTGGGGTCCACAATACGAATATAAATATAATATATAAAGTTGTTTATCATTCATTGGGTGCCGAAGAAATAGCTTATGCAATTCTCATGTTATGGTTATTAATACACTCGCATAATAGTAGATTATACCACGAGTTAATAATAATATTCATTATTACGAGTAGTATACTCATTATTACGAGTAGTATACTCTACTTTACTGGGTTTACTACAAGTTTATTTGTCGTAAATGAATGATTCTAAGTTTCATTCATTTCAGTACAAATAGAACACTACCTACACGTTTGACACTGACACTTTAGAGTTTGGTTATATCGTTTCCATGATAATATTCAATTCGAGAAATTACTTATTTATTTACGAGCGTATGCTCATTGACTTATACAAAATAGGAATATATAATCACAAGTCAACACTAAACCTAATAATACATTAAATTCGAGTGTCAAACATTTAAAAGTATATGGAATCAGAAATAAAAGGTAATAGATATAGGTCATGACGTTTTTACATAATAAAAGAAAACAATATTAAAAAAAAAAAAAAATATTACAATATCACATGAAGCATCAAATATCACAGATTCTCATGCACAACCTGAATTGAGTGTGGTTTGCAGAAAAGTTCAGGGTAAGAGAATGGGTATTAGCGAGCCTAGATGCTCTTGGGATAAAAGAATTGTTAGCTGCATTTGATTTGTGTAGGGGAATTTGAAATAAATTAGTGGAGCGAGTCTGTCTAGACGGGACATGAAAGCAAATATTTCCAATGAGCTCGGGACATGAGTGGACCGAATTTATAATATTGTATAACATCAATAGGTCTCTCTCGCTGCGCCGAGAACATAAACTTTTAATATTCACTCCATTTCTATATCCTTGTAGAGGAAATCAGTACTATTCATCCTTAAAGCTATGTAACGTAAGAAGGCATGTTGAACTCTTTCGATTTTTTGTATATGGGTATTATATTGAGGAGACCATACGCAAGCTGCATATTCTAAGTGAGGACGGACTAACGTGCAATAGAGTAGTTTAATGGTACTAATCGAAGTGAAATCTCTAGAACATCTTTTGATGAAGCCAAGCATCTTGAGTGCTTTAGACGTTATGTTAGAAATGTCCCTCGCTATTATTCCCTAAGGAGATAATATATGGCATCATACTGAAGAAACCATAAGTATAATATTTACATTATGTATAAGTCAGTTGTGAATAAACCATATAAAACTCATCTCCGGATCATTTGGTATCCCAGTTGATGCTCGTGTATCAATTACCATCATTACAAGATCGTTGCATAATATACTATTACTTTCAAACCAAAAGTTTCAACTATTGGAAGAAGGAATTTTTATGACCTGACTTTGAAATAAAAAAAAAACAACCTGCAAAATTTAATGAGTTTGTAAATGAAACAATCACACTATTCTTCACCACAAAACAACTTCTACAGTTGTTTCTCCTCAGGACAATGTTCCTTAGTGTATTTACTGGCTCTTTTATCTCAAGGGAGTATTCAAATATAGAAATCCAGGGCTCTGTTACGTTTGGATTCGAATAAACTCTCGCTTCTTTGGACTAGGATTTCAACATTGTTCTATTCTCTTGGGGTTCCTGTAATCGCTTTACGTCTCATGTACAACTATGCTCTGCAGATATAATGGGCATTGAAAGTTAGCTGAAAATCGTGCTGAAGAGAATGTTTTCCCCCATTGTGTTTCGTTTCGAAGTTTCCGGAGAATTTAATCTCTAGAGAACAATGTATCGAGCTCTTTCCTTAGTCATCATAGTTAATGGCTCATCATTACAGATTATCGACAAGAATTCGTGCCCTTCAGTTTTCATGCCATATTTTGGGAATTGTGGGTGTGCACACATTGAAATTTGATCACTTCAAAAATACCCATTGGGTTCACCATGGTAGCTATCATATTTGTTGTTGATTCATTGACTAAAACCTCGTGTTCACTGGGTACATGTGCTTTGTCATAGTGAAATAAAAACACACAAAATGAAAAAAAATATGAAACATCACCGGCTATAAATGACATTCAGTGCGCGTTTACACACACACGGTCATGTCATTGATAAAAAATATCACCGTGCCACAACACAAGGAAAATCTCTGCTACTTACCTGTCGTTTTGCAAAAATCTAAAGTCCCCCTTACATTAAACATTGAGAAAATTGATACTCGGGTATTGAGTGTCAATTTTCATCTTCTAAAGATGCTAACCTTGTTAACGAAACGCGCATTGAGTGCAGAAATATCAGTTTGGTGTTAGGGTAATTGATCTCTAGGAAAAGTGTCAGATATCCCAATGACAACTTCCATCATCATCCAGCCCAGGTGAGCTCCTTACTGAACTCTCTCAACAACAGATCCATCAAACTCACAGATGACCACAATGGACCCAGTGAGCTGAAAAAGCTCACATCCGCCCTTCTTCAAAACGATAATTCCTACCCCCCAGTTCCAGAGAACCATTCAACAATGACAAACCTGTTTCTCGCATCCCAAACCACCGGAAGATCCAGCTGAATGCCTGAAAGCTTCCCTTCCTTTCATTCCGTGAGTCACTGATAAAGTGAGCCGAATTCTGACAAACACGACATCAAGACAGTTTTGACAGTAAACAAAGAAATCTCGTTTTTTAGCAGTCACCTGAAGATATAATACTCAACAAATCACGGGAATATATCAAATTTCTTGTCATGACTGCCAGAGAACATACATAGGACAGGCGAACCGACGAATATCAAACAGGTCCTACAGAAAAAAACTAGCAGCACGTGATTCGGACTCTCGTCAAACATCATCACGAAACCGGACACAAAATTGACTTCAACAACACGAAGACCACAGCAAAAACAATCAACTTCAGAATAATTCGCGAAGCAATAGAAATTGAAAAAGATCCCCAATGCCTCAAAAAACGAGACGAATTACAATGGCCTTCCAAATCCTGGAAACTATAAACCAATCTTTCAACACTGGAATATTTCCAGAACAATTAAAAACTTCAGTTATAGTACCAGTACTTAAGGGAGGTGACCCTAATGATCCCTCTAACTATCGTCCAGTCGCACTTATACCTACGATTGCCAAGCTCATGGAAAAATTGGTGAAAGTAAGGATCATTAACTTTCTTACCAAACATAATATTATCAGCAATTCTCAATTTGGGTTCCAGAATAATAAAAATACTAACGATGCCATTTTTAACCTACTGTATGATATCTATACCAAAATCATTGAGGGTGAAGCGGCTGCAGCAGTGTTCTGTGATTTCTCCAAGGATCTTGTTTGTGTTGATCATGGAATACTGCTGCGGAAGCTAAACTATTATGGTTTTAGGGGACTTTCATATCAGTGGATTAAGTCTTATTTATTGAATAGAAATCAAATTGTCAAGGCTACAGAACCTTCCTCATTAGAAACAATTAGATCTGGCGTTCCACAAGGGTCTGTTCTAGGTCCAGTTCTTTTCCTAATATATATTAATGATTTGACAAGCATACATATTTCAGGTAGATTCACATTATTCGCGGATGATACTACCATCATCTGGCACAGTCCGTCTCTCCAGAATTTAAGTAAAATAGTCATTGATGATATATCCAAAATTTCTAAATGGTGTGAGTGTAATATACTTTCTTTAAATATTCAAAAAACAAATCTAATTACTTTCAAATGTACGCTTGACGATATCGATCTCGGCGTAGAAAGTAGAGGATATACTAAATTCTTAGGACTATTCATTGATGGTAAGCTAAAATCTGATGAACATATTTCAGCATTAAGGAAAATCATATCATCTGGGTGTTTTGCTGTTAGACTGGTTGCCAAGGAATTAGATTTGCAATCCGCAAAATTGATTTACTATTCTTTAATCGAATCCCGTTTGCGCTACGGTATTGCATTCTGGGAAAGCTGTAGTAGCTATTGATTTAATAGTGTTATGGTTTTACAGAAACGTGCTATCCAATATATGTCTAAAGCTTATTATCGCTACTCCTGCAAACCTTTATTAAAAAATTCAGTATTCCAACAGTAATGGCATTATATATCTTAGAAACTGTAAAATTAGTAAAGAAACATATCGGCAGATTTACTTCACCCCAAGTTCATTACTACACTAGGCAATACAATAATATTAAACTTCCCAGACCGCCTTCCGCATTATTTGAAGATTCATTCATTTATAATGGATGCAAAATATACAATCATTCACCTGATATAATGAGACATAGTACCTCTCAAGCAATTCAGGAAAGCTGTAAAAAATATTTTGGTTGTTAGACCGTATTACCACCTTGAAGAATATTTCAGTGACACACTATCATAGTTGTACCTAATCTTGTTCCGTAATTCTTAGTGGTAATCATTTTTGAATATTTGTAAGGTATGTGATTCATAATTTCACACACACATGTTCGGATAGGTTTCCGCGGTCAGTTGTATGTTATTGTTGAGTTCGGGTTGAGAAGCGACCTTCTTGCTTAAATAAAGAGACCTGGGGAGTAGGCAGATTGAGACCTCAGCGTGAAGTCACATTCACTCTTGAAAATTGCTCCAAAATCGGAGCCGAAACGTCGTGAACAAAACTCCAGACGCGGTTCAACCTGAGCTCAACAACAACATATATATATATATATATATATATATATATATATATGTATATATATATATACATATACATATATATATATATATATATATATATATATATATATATATATATATATGTATATACACATAAATATATATATACATATATATATACATATACATATATATATATATCTGTATAAATTCAAATTTGCGGCCAGTTTCTAGATGCTGTTGAAATAATGCTGAGGCGGACTGCTAGTTCATATGCACTACTGGACACTTGTCAGTTTGTCTGACCGATGTATGTTCTGGAACAGTTAGAACATGCTAGTTCATTAGGTATTGTGTCTTTGGGCGTGCGAAGAAAGGGTATGTATTTGTGGATATGTCATTCAATATATTTTTTGTATTTTTGCTCCCTTGAATTTGCTTTGAATTCTTATATTACCTGTTGGGGAAGAGGGGGGGCAAATTGGTATGTAAGTTCATCATTACAAAAAATCAATATTGAATAACTTGATATTTAATCAGTTACTTTTCGTATTTTTTATGAATTGAGCGATATAAGAATACTTTTTTCTTATATATTTGAATTGAATCTCTCAATTTATGAAAAAACCGTAACTCACAAAATAACCAGTCAAATTGACTTTGCCATCCTAATCATTCAATTTGGCTAGGAAACAGATGAATTCAAAGCTTTTCATTTATGAATTTCTGGAAACCTTTTGGTCTTGAGACAGAGACTTGAAAACTCCAAGAGTTACGTCTTTGAGACTTGATGATATTTCATTTCAACTTATATATGCTTGCCAGTCCTGTGAAATACTTGGAAAACTTAGCCTTGCTAGTTCAATTATAAAAAATTCAGGAATCTGAGAAAACCAACTGTACGAGTCAACTGTATAAGTGGAGTTGAATAAATCTCATAGAGCTGATTCGATTGATTCATTCTTCCTGAAATCTTGGCAATGACTGAAAAAATTATTCTATTTCACGTAATTCATTATTCTATCACTAACAACTCCCTCAAATAGTTTCGAGAGGGAGCAGAGCGAATAGATTTGCCTGTACTTATCAACCTCTGTCTTTCCTATGTAGAGGAAATATAATATGACTGATTATTCAGGAACATTTTTTCCTATTGTGTTAATTCAACAACCCGAAAAAACACGAAGAGAAAAAAACGTAGTTTTCTGTAATCACGAAACATACATACATACATGGGAACAACCTGTAGACTTGCCATTATGTATATAAAAAAATTGAGTGTTTTAAAGCCCATCGACCGACTTCCCCAGCTATTGCCTTGGCACATACATAATCACTAATCAAACACATTAGGAATCATTAATATGAATCGATCATTCTGTTGGTGGCACACATATCAAATCACCAATTCCTACTCACGATGTTCAAGAGCGATAACACATATTGTTCCACTTTGCCCTTTCCATGAAAAGCAATCAGCGTGTGGTCCACTGCAACTGCCATCTCCAACCACCGTGGCGGTAGCATCGAACCTGTTGGTTTCCGTGCTGGAATGGAAAACGTGTTAAACTCATTTGTATTCCATAATATCCGTATCTGATGAAAATTCATCCGAATGTCAAAACAGGATATTCGAGATACTAAATCGGCTTTATGGAAATTGTTTTGTGTTTACGACACTGTATGGTGAATTCATACATTTTTCAAATTTGATGTTCATATGTGTTGGTGCATACTTTTTGAAAAATCAGGTAGGAGAAGATGAATTTTCTAGGTTAGAGAAAATTAAAATAAATAATAAAATCAGTTGTTCCGGAAAAAGTGTACTGTTTTATCAAGACTGATTATTGAATTGAACTGGCCGATACTTGATGAAAATCCATATTAACAAAAAATATATTACAGTTTCCTGTATGATTTTCAGTCACAATGGGTTCACAAAACCGCGACACGTGTTTCGCTATTACAATAGCTTCTTCAAGCAAGATAAATCTTTATCTTGCTTGAAGAAGCTATTGTAATAGCGAAACACGTGTCGCGGTTTTGTAAACCCATTGTGAGTGAAAATCATACAGGAAACTGTAATATATTTTTTGTCAAGACTGATTTTCGGAAAGCTGTAAATTCAAAAAACCAACAATTGCACTATTTATATTCAAGTTTTAGTCATTACCTCTTTGAAATACTGTTAAAGAATTGATTGGATCACAATTTTTTCAAAAGGTTGAGTGATGTTCATTTTTTTGAAATGAAAAATGGATGTTTTGCATCAGCAGACTTCTATGGTAGGTATATTTTTTCTCAGACTCCTAAATAAAAACATTTTCCTGTTGCAAACTCAATTGAAAGACACACCGTATATAAAGTGCATTGTGTCTTCTAGGAACAGTTCTCAGTACACCTAGGCAATCCAACGAATTTTCTACATATGGAATATAGAGATTGCATATCAAAATTTTCACTTCATTATCATAATAACTCCCAAGTAACCCGAAAGATGAATTACAAAAAAAGTCGGGAATACACGAACTTGCTTATCAAAACTTCAACTAAGTCATCGGTTGAAGTAAGCGAGTTATGAAAGCTCGCTCCAAGGATCACTATGCTTTATTCCATACATACTGAACTGAGCTATGACATTCTGGAATGATTGACTGGGATCCAAAATTTCACACTTTTCCCTAGATGAAAATTATGATCATTTGGTTTTGAGACTTGCAATTTCGTGATTACGTATGTACCATTTTACATTTGAGTCGTAATATAGAGTACAGGCTATATCAAGCCCTGCATTTCATTTTTCTTTTGCTTAAATTCGACGACGAACGCCACCTCGACTATAGTGCTAGTCCGATACAGTGATATCATCAGCCAAATAGTAAAGTTTCTTCAATAGGGAATATGCATGATTTTTTGTAATGTCTTGAATTAATGACTTGAATCTTTATAACTTAGAAACGATATAAATAGGCATGGAAATAATCAAATCATTGTTCAAAGTGAAATGTAAGACACTGAATAAATTTGAGCCTATCAAAAGTCTACAAAACATTTTCCATGTTTTTTTACTCTAAGCGTGTCTGTAACTTGAACAGATCTCCAGCTTTAATAGCCTATATAGATCCTGGAAGAAGCTAACAAACCATAACAAGAATTGTATTGAACAGAAGAACAAAAACACTATTAGAAAAACACCCGATGAAGTGTTTTTTCGTAGTCCAAGAGATGCAAACATACGAAATTATTGGTGTATGATATCGTGTTTATGTTGTTGTGAAAACCATTTATTTAAGTGATGCAAAGAAATGCGAACATACGAATTATTAGTGTATGATATCGTGTTTATATTCAGAATCAAGTTCATTCAGACAGATGAGCATATAGACAATAATTTTTACTTAATTAGCATACCCACTATATTGTTGTGAAAACCATTTATTTAAGTGCGCTACATTCGCTTAGTGCGAATTATTCAGAAGTGAGTTTGAATTACTCATTCAGGGGTTGAAAATTCAAAACTAACCTTATTCATATCGATTTTCAATATAGATGTTGTAGCTTAGGTTTCGGTAGATTATAAACTGATGTATGATACAAATCTATATCAGGGACTGAAATATCTCATGTGATATAATGATTCCATTGCAACTTACACTCCTTTGATCTCTGCTCACTTAAAATCGACACTCGATGCAAAATATGCCGTCATTTTGTAACCTCTGACGTGACATTTCCTTTCCACCAGTGGTGATGCGTTTTATGAGTTTGAGATTCTCTCCATAATTGTTCACTTTTATATAATATTTGATGAGTTTGAATAACGAACAAATGAAAAAAATGTCTTCTGATTACAATGTGAAGATTCGTGAAAAATATATTTGAGGCGAATTGAGGTGAATTCATATTCACTATTGAAATCAAGCCCCTCGGACACGGCTCAACTGTGTTGTGTTCCAGCAGTTTCCGTATTCCAAGTGATATTCGTGAAGCCAGAAATATCAACAGAGCATTCACACAACATCAAGGCACGTAGGCATGCACTTGCCTTTATATTCGGACTAGCGAAGCTCTCACTCCGGAAAGTTCAACCCAGTGCATTCACAGCAATTGAATGTAGTGTCGAACAATCGTCTGTAAATCTGTCAACTGAGTAGCAGTGAGATTCGGATATCGGGACATGGCTTCGTATCTGGAATGGCAGATGGATAGTTGAACAGTGTAGCACGTTTATAGGGTTGTTTCTTGTCGATTTCGCTTGAATGAAATGTAATTATAGACCCTGAATCGAACAGAATGAAAGCGCCAGCTGTTAATTTCAATCTGTGCGGAATTGAACTGAAAATAACCCTATGGTGAATCAACTATCCGGCATAATTCAAACTCATAGGGCTCATCTCTTTAACGAAATAGAGAACTGAACTTTTGTATTATTGGAAATCCGTACATTAGCTAACATTTCTGGGGTGTATCTGCTCTGATGTATCTCGAGAAATATCTTAGTGGTCTCATTCCACTGCCTTCTCAAGTTGCTATGGAATTGTTCGAAGTCTTTCTTCAATCTCATCTGGCTGAGGGGGCAACGAACTGTTAACCACTACTAGATGGTAGCTCAGAGCAATCGTTAAATTGATTACATGAAAAGATGAAAGAAGTATCAATTCACATCCAGCGCTAGATGTCAGAGCAATCGTTTTTACTGATAACAGGGCACAAGAATCTGGATGGGTTTCAGCGGGAAATGTAGACTGCTGGAATCTCTGACTATAATAGGTGTGAAGAAGACCGGAAATAAATATCAATCCACATTCAGCACTAGTGCGCTACGGATGGAAATGGTTTGGAGGGAAACAGGCAAAACCTCGGGAAATCGGAAAATTCATCATAAATTATGTTTTGGGTGGTCATGAAGCCACCCCAGTAGGACCCTGAGGTAGGGATGGGTACAGTGTACAATGGCAATACCTGAGAATTTGAAACAATGTTGGTGTATGAAATATATTCTTAATCAAGTCACCCTCTGAGAGTATGTGAAATACAAGGCGGTTCATCCAATAGGCGGCAAAAATTCAAGGAGTTATTTCTATTTCAACAATTTTTTGTCATGCTATAATTTTTTGGGAAGCCGCTTTGTTTTGAAGGAACACTTCGAACTAGTTCTTGAATCACAACATTGTATCACCAAAAATAACACGTTTAGTTTCCTTATTTACAAGAAGCGTTCAAAATGATTACATCTATCAGAAACACGAGAGTCGTCTCTTTGCGAGTTGCACTTACCAATTATCCGATTTTCAAAATCTTCCAGCCTCTCTCAACTGGAATAGTTATAACCACAGATGACTCTCCAAAAATTAATCCAAGTGGCGTATGCCTGGTAATTGAGCAGGCCACAGTAATAAATAAGTCGCTGCAACTTATCGCACCAAAAAAGATTCATGCAATTCGAAAAACTTGCATGAATACATGCAATTTTCTGGAGTCGCAGCGACAAATTGCATCGTCGAAAGAGGCTATTAGAAATCAGCATACTTCTTAATTGTACATTTGGGCCGACTGAACGTTTCCCGTGTGCCATCAATAAATAAAACACGCATTTTTTCCGTCTTCAAGTAGTAAAGACAGACGAAACAATTAGCGTCTGTTTTCGAGAAAGAGGAGCATTTTTTGACAGCTCACACTATTTGCTAACATAGAAAATCGTCAGAAGTATTTCATATATCAGATGAGGCTATTTTATAGTGGTTTTGTTCTCTTCATTGCAGAGTTTTTGTGGTTTGAGGTATTTTGTTTTACATAAAAAGTTGTTTCCAGAACTAATGATCTTCTGGCATTCCATATTTCATATAAGTACATATTAAATTGCAGTCATAAATTCTCGTGAATATAGCACTAGACACTTCGTACAATCGATACTACGACATTAAAAAATATTGAGGGCAACATCCTATTCGGATTACATAAAATTTCACATTTTATCCGAGAGATAATTTCATTTTCAATTCAATTCTGCACGAATGGCTATCCCTACACAAAATGTAACTCTACTTAACAAGTCTAGTTAATTTGTCTTTTATAGTGTATATCGTTTCGTTTCTTGTTAATAATACATCACATTCAGTTAACTGGTCTCAACTGAAACCCATGATCCTGACTCTCAATAGGATATTTCTATGCAACAAAGAAAAATTATTATTTTTCATCTGCTTTGCATGAATACATATAACTGTCTGAACTAGAGTGCAGCTACTCAACCGAATCGACGGTATTGAGTTCTGAAGAACTAATTTTCCTTATTTTCTCTGTAGATTAGAATATAAAAATACAAAACTCATATCAAAGAGGTAAGAATAAAAAGTGCAAATACTCTTCCACTGCTAGATGAGCTTTTCCTTCCCTTTTAGGATTGAATAGAACGTCTGTGGATTATACAGATGTCGGAAATAATTATTGGTTCAAGCGAAATCAATGGAGTGTGAACGGAATATCAACTCTTCAGTTGAACCACCTTACACTTTCTACCACGAACAACTGATACGTAGGAAGCAGGTAGTCACCTGCGGACTCGATTGAATAAAAATAGAGTAGTTCAATCAAATCTCGACTGCTCTCGTACCAGCAATCCCAAATAGGTGGCTAGTTTTTTCTGCTATTCCAGTGAAGAATATAATTTTGAGTTGAAGGTTGAATTTATCCAATTAATAAATTCGCACCCATTTGAATCGAAAAAAGTTTCATCACTCAACAACTTTCCACTTACCTTGCACAACTGTAGCGGACCAAGCAGTATCGTAAAAATAACCATCCTCCCCCTCCCCGAATTCCACCCTCTGCCAACCCCTATCGTAAATCGGCACGGAATCTCCTGCGGTGGCTGTGCCTGCGGTTAGGACTTCGTCTTCCTGCTCCGCCTCAGTGTAGGAATCGGTTTCTTCGTGGAAATCGTGTTTGAATTCAATATCCTCATCGCCGTCGATATCTATAGTGTCTCCCGTCAGATTGAACATCCACTGCGATTGAGGGGGTGCGGATTGGAGAAGGTGTGACGACCGTTTTGTAATGGTGTGGGTGTCTCTGCTGTGGAGTCATTATTTGATTCAATCATCCTCATTATTATTATCATTGTTATTGAGACCGTGCGAAGTACGCGGTAAGGGCAATGAAATTCCAGCGCGCGGTGTGTACAAAAAGAGCATTTTTGGGGGGTCATCATTTTCCGCAACGCTTTAGGCATAAAACTTCGAATGAATACAGCCATGAACACCGTGATGATTTGACTTCTCTGACGTGTGACCCTTCACTGCCTGTATTGTTCATTCGAACAAAAATTTCAAATGAAAAGTATTGGAGCAATGGAGCATGTTTGGACAATGATGCAATTATTTGGGTCTGCTCATCGGTTGATAGAAGAAACAGACCTCATGAAGAATGAATCGTTTTTCCAACCAATTGCTGGTGATATTGCATTTCAATGCAAGCTTCAGACACTAAATGAATGTCAGATTTTTTTTGGAGGCATCAAGCGATCGTAGGTGACACAAGTTTCCCAATTGTCCAGATTCAATGAATCGTAAATTGGGTGAGAATTTCAAAACATGACAGAATTGTTTTGAATATTGTACTAGTTTTTTTTATTATTAATAATATATATTTTTTTATTTCGATGATGAAAAATGACTTCAAGCACGTGATTGAAAGTGCTTCAACGTTGGGCTGAATATGTAGGCTCGTGCCTGATAGGTGAAAAACGTTGAATGCCAATTCGATGTCCAATGTAGGCGTAGGTTTTTGCACAAAGATCTGCTTATTTTGTGTGAGTTATGAAGAGTACCTATTTCAATTGCTAAATGATTAGAAATATGTTTTCCCAAAAATGCGCAGACGGTGTTGTGTCGTATTGATAACTATAGAAAGAAACGTACTTACTTCACCCCAAGAATAATACAGGCTTTTTCTATTATTAGATTAGAAGTGAAGAATTCTCAGATTATCTCGTTGATAGACGGATATTATAATGGACATTATAATATGCTTGAATAGTGTATTGAATGCAATCATAGACATTATTACCAATAGACTGGCCTTTATGACAGTTGCGGTTTTAGAAGGACTGTAATTACTTCTTTTTAGAGCTACCACCCATTTCTCTTTCAACTCTAGGTCTTCTGGAATTCTACATGGGGGAATGGATTATTTGTGAAAAATGATATGAGAAATATCATTTCACCTAAGGAATTTCAAGTTGAGTTCTTTTTTATATCTGCTGAAGCAGTTAAATTCTGCACAAAAATTCGAATAATGCCATGATGACATGAAATATATTGAGCATTTCAAATTTGCTTCGGCTGTTCCCATTTTTTTTCATTGGTAGAGTTAGAGAAATTTATCATCTCGAGTAACAAATCTTGTGACTAGAGATTCTGCCAGCGAGAGATTTCATGAAAAGGAACCATCAACTAGACTTGAAGTATTCCATCTTGCTCATTCAGCAGTCCCCTCTCTCCTGGGGCCAGTCCATTAGTTATAATGTCTATGAATGCAATTGGAAACTCAGTCACTGAACGATACCAATCGTGAATTGGTGTATTGAGGCTAGAGGAACTCCTTAACAGCTCTCTTTCATTTTATACATTCTAGATACCTCAGAGGAAGTTATTGGGCGAAGATAATTGATCACAAAAGTCTTCTAACAGCACATGACACCGTGATATTATATCTCCCAAAGGAAAATGTTTTTGCTCGAAATATGAGTCAGTTTTGATTGCGAGATATTTTTTATTGTTTGTTGGTCTGATTTGAACGATCTTAGTATCAAAAATCTGCCTCATAATAATCGATAATAGAGTATTATTTATTTGTATTTTTTACATTTCTCTTCGATTCATGCAGCTCTGTTCAGCAACCCCTTCAGGTGCGTAGCGCAATAGTTTCTGTAATGGATTATTTGGGTTGTTTGTTTTCAAATTTAAACTAATTCCCTTTCATAAACATATATTCAACAAATGGACTGTAACAACGTGAAATATGTTTTTTTACAATACTTACAAGTGCTAGCATGGCATTTTGAAGTGAAATGCCCTGGTTTTAAACAATTTGTGCATAATTTTACCTTTTTGATTTCCTCTAGTCTAGAAGGCACTGGAATCTTCTGTAAATTTCTACAATAATAAATGGAATGAGTTCCTTTACAGAATGAACATCGATAATTATTCGTAATTACAAATGAATGTTTTGGATCGTTAGATTTACGAACTTTGCAATCAAATTTATGTGATTTCTCGAATGTATTGCTCGAAGAAGAGGCCTGAAGTCGAGACTGAGACGTTTCCAAAACTTCACACTTATCCTTTAGAAATTTTTTAAAATCTTCTAACTTCGGATCTTTCATTTTGGCTGAATAAGAATCCCAATCGCGGCTAGTTGAGGTATCAAGTTTTGTTGTGAAAAGATGCATCAGTATTATATCCCAAGTATCAATAGCTTCGCCCAAATTTTTGAGAGCTCTTAAATGTTTGTTTATCTCGTCTGAAAATTTTCGCAACGACTGCAATGAATCTTTTGTAGTTGAGGAAATATTGAATAAAGAAGCCACATGAGCACGCTTAATCAGTTTTTTATTATCAAATCGCTCCTTCAACAGATCGATCAAGAGCTGTATCGTAGTTACTTTCTGATATTTCCATTGATTCAATCACTTGTTCAGCATCAGCTTTCAGAAAGTCTCTTAAATAATGAAATTTTTGAATTTTATTCAAGTTTGGATCAGAATCGACCAGAGAATTAAATGTATTAAAGAAGTCAGACCAATCCCTGTAATCTCCTGAAAATGAGGGTACAGCAATCGTTGGCAGATTAATATTTTGCATATTCGTGTTCGCAACAGGTGCATTAGTCTGACCTTGACCTGACTGTGCAATTGATGCTGCTTTATTTGGTATCAATGATTTAGCTTCCGCCATCACTTTAAAATAATCGTTTTCAAAGTCTACACGATACTGTGTTTATTCTTGGGTACTTTCCAATATTTCAATTTCGTCCTGAACTTGATCGAAATCGCGGTAATTTTCATTCATTTTTTCCAGCCGAGTTTCAAGCTCAATTACCGATACTTAATCAATGGTTGTTGGTAAGTTGTCTATGAATGTGGAGAACCTCGTTAACCTACTTTTAATATGACCTCTTTTCATTTCCGTGACTTATCTACAAATTCGTTTCTTAACGCTCTCAAAAGATTTATAGCTCGTAGGGGAATTTGTAAAAATATATACTCTGACAATGCAACAAATTTTCACGGAGCTCATAATGAATTATGGAAAATTAGTGATACTATCTCCCAATTGCGACGAATGATTGGGTAAATAATTTTTTAATTGATAATAATATCAAGTGGCATTTTATACCCCCAAATCGCCTCATATGGGTGGTATATGGGAAGCCGCAGTTAAGTCAGCGAAGTATCATTTAAAAAGAATTGTTGGGGATGCCCATATTACCTTTGAGGATCTGAATACCGTTTTCGTTCAGGTAGAGGCTATTTTAAATTCCCGACCTATAACTTCATTATCCTTGTGATCTCATCCCATTAACCCCATCCCATTTCCTTATCGGAGACGTACTCACTTCCACAGTTGGATATTCAAGATGTGATTTCTAATCGACTATCTCACTTTCAACAACTTCAACAAAAAATACAACATTTTTGGAAGCGTTGGAGCAACGAATATTTGTCAACGATACAGCAACAATTCAAGTGGAAAACCGATCGATGTCTTGATCTGAAAGTTGGTGATATGGTCCTACTGAAAGGTGAGAATACTCCTTCAATGAATTGGCCTTTAGGACGGATTTTGAAACTTCATCTCGGCGCAGACCAGTTGGTACGTGTGGCATCTATCAAGACTCAAAGTGGTGAAGTGAAACGCGCGATAAATAAACTGTGCAAGCTGCCTATCAAGGTTAATGCATCATGAACAATTTATTTATTTTCCTCTTGAAACGCTCAGCCTTTCAACGGGGGCGGCAATGTTGAACCCTTTTCGTTTTATACCCGTGTGAATGATCCGCCTATGGTGGGCGAAAAAGACTATCACGCCCTTAACGGCAAAAAAGACAGTTCACAAAAATTTGAAATCAGTATGTCCATGTCCATAATCAAAAAAGCATGTAGTTATTCAATAATTATACTCAGCATCATAATTCACGTTGTTATACAGTCCATTTGTCGAATATATGTTTATGAAAAGTGAATTAAGTAGTTTAAATTTGAAAACAAGTAAGCCAAATAATCCATTACAGTTTTCATTATATTCGAGTATGCTGTTACTAATCTCAACTCGCTTCTGTTATCTGTGGAGCGATAATCGTTAACTCACCTCCTATAAAACACATGCTTTCCCGTTATCTCATCCACGGGCTCCAAAAAATAAGACACGCCGCCCACTCCGACGTACGCTCTCACGGAGTCTCCGCACAGGGTCACGGCGGCTGCAGACGACCTTTCGAGCCCTTTCACGATCCCTCGATGGTAATTGCATCTTTGGGCCGCCTCGGGCGATCCGTGGCCGTCTGAATTAAACCACTCGGTGTGTAATCCGTCGGCTACGAGCAGATTAGGGTCGGGATTGAGTTCCAGCGTCCAATCTCCGATCTCGACGACCTTGAGCAAAAAGTTAAATCAATTTTTTGTAATACTTCGGTCGCTATGAGCACCTTTTTTTAATTTTTTTCAAGAAGCTTCCGTAATTCGGCCTCCTCTACAGAAAATCCAAATGAAATTTTTGGCGGTTTCGTATATTTGCGGAATATACAGGTCCATTTTGTTGTAAAACTTCATAATTTTCCACATCAAATTCGTCCTTCTTCTGATCAAACATTACTCACTCTCTTATTCTTTCGTTTTCAACATTTTTAAGCAGAAAAATAAACCATTATTTTTTCAAAAAATCCAAATTTCTCCAAAAGTCATCATCAATACATTCAGTTCTCAACAATAACGATGAGAGCGGCAACACTGCAAATACATCATTTTTGACTGTTACTGCACTATGACATCACACCAATTGGTTATGGTTTGAAAATATATGGATTTTTTGAAAAACTAATGGTTTTTTCTGTTCAAAAATGCTGAAAATGAGTAAATTAAAGAGTGTATAATGTTTTATCAGAAGAAGGACGAATTTTGTGTGTTCAAACAACAGAAATTTGATGTGAAACATTGTGAAGTTTTACAACAAATTTGACCTGTATCTCCGAAAATGTAGAGGAGACCGAATTACGTAAGTTCCACAAATAAAAATCCAAGAAAAAGTGCTCATTGCGACCAAAGTATTACCCAATTTTTTTTACAAAACAGATACTCCTCTTCCTATATGGCGCGACAGGAAACCATTTACATCGGAATCACTTTGTCTTGTTCAATTTGTACACCAAATAGACGAAACACGAATGGAATAGATAGCATCGATAGGAAATATCTATACAATGGAGCAAAAAGAAAGAGGAGTTTGTAGAAAAATCCCACTAATGAGGGTAATATTCCATTCAAGATACTTTTTCGCCCTGAAAATTTGATCTCTTGAGCTTCTCCGTGGGCAAATGGATGAATTATTCCCACTTCCACTGGGTACATCGAATATCTGCGAAAAAAAGAAATTTGTGCCCAGTTTGCCATCAATTATTTCACATTTTGATGACACAAAAATTCTCAAGTTCTTAAATATCACCATACCGATGTGTCTGTATGGTACTTATGAGAATTAATATGACTGCAATATCAATTGATTGATGACAGATTAGTCACAAATAGATTTATTCGAAAATGTATTTTGTATCTAATTGAAGTGTTCAATAATTTATTTGAAGTTCAAACAATTCAAAAACTGTTGCAAGTAATTTCAAGTACACTATAGCCAGATTGTCATAGGATTATGGAATATCAGATAATATTCAAAGTGATGTATTGATTATGAAAAGAATTACAAATATTCTGTCGATAGGCACCATCCTACGTATATATCAATCATTGAAATATGGAAGTTCATCTTTTTTCAATAGAGATAAATTTTAAAAAATCGAGATTTTCTTTTTCCTATAAACCAGGGTTTCTTAACGTGGGGTCCATGGACCCCTAGGGGGTCCGTAGCATGTGTACCAGGGGTCCGCAGTAGGTCAGTTAAAAAACAGTCAGAAAACATTAATTGTTAATTGAACAAAGATTAAACTGGGCAGGGTTTCTTAGCAGCGCAGTTGTTTTATGTTTGTTTCTGATTGTTCATTTACAATCGCTTGCCAACTGGGATCAGTCACCGACTATCTATCTATTCCAGAATTATTGAAATGTCGTCGAATGTTTTGGGGCAAGTTATTGAAGAACTGAATGCTTCACCATTTCCATTCAGTGTGCAATTGGATGAAAGCACCGATGTTTCACAATGCAGCCAACTCTTGATGTTTGTTCGTTACGTCCGTCATACACGAAGTATCAAAGAAGAGTTTCTTTTTTGCGACTCGCGCTTAGCGACTACTGAGGCTTCCGACGTCTTTGAGGTAGTTAAAAGATTTTTCAACGAACATCATATCGATTGAAGAATTATACTAAGTAGCATATGCTCCGGCAATGCTTGGTAACACATCTGGTTTTGCAGCTTTGATCAAAAAAGAGATCCCTCATGTCATAATGACTCATTGTTTTTTATATCGACACGCCTTAGCTTCACGAACTTTGCCCACTCATTCAAAGGAAGTTATGTCGATATGTGTGAAAATGATCAACTTCGTCAGAGCAAGAGCCTTAAACCACCGCCTGTTTGAAAGACTTTGTCAAGAAATGGAATCAGAACATGAAGTACTGCTCTACTACACAGAAGTTCGTTGGCTGTCAAGGGGACAAGTCTTTGTTCGAGTTGCGAGCAGAAGTGTTACTTTTTTTGAAAGACAAAACAAATACACCTCATGAATATCTCAAGAGCGAAGATTTTTTACAAGGGCTAGCGTACTTAGCAGATATTTTTTCTCATTTGAACGAAATTAACCTGTCTTTGGAAAAAGAGGACAGAATCCGATTACTTCTCAAATTTTCCGATGTTACAAGAGTTAGTGACACAAGGTGACGGAAACATGACGAAAATTCCATCAAAAATTCAAAACGAAATGTCGAAACATCTGGAAATATTACAGACGTCTTTTGAAGGTTATTGTCGATATGCCCACAATCCATGTGTTAGGATGGGTTAGGTAAGTAACGTTAGGGTTGGGTTAATAAAAATTGCAGAATATCCGTGAAATTTGGAAAGTTAGGGTCAACAACAAACGAAGACGCTGAGAACGAAAATTTCTTTCAGATTGATAGTGAAACTACTGAAACTTAGACTTTCATTATGGTGCCATTGACGTCGGTAACTGAATTGCATATTCAATTTTGAATAGTGTCTTGTATGAGTTTTGAATTCATTTTGACGGAATATCAAGTTTATCTTGAGCAGTATTTTGAATTTTGATTGAATAATGGATGAGGCTATATTCCTCTAGATGAAAAAACAGTTTTTTTTTCACTAACCTGTACATCTCCTATGCTCGAATCGGGACAAAGAAACGATCAAACTATGAAAATATATTTGGAAATCAAATCACAACCCACTTTCTATGTTCGGAGTGAATTCATTTTAGAAGTTTATGGTGCAATGTTGCAATGTACTGAGAGAGGACTGATGGTTGATTTATAGACTTTATCTACACCCGTACTCTAATAATACACTTACATGCCCACAACCCGTTTTATAATGAAATCCATTACGATACAGATTTTTCATTACGATACAGATTTTCAACCAATAGAAACCCATTATTTTTCAATCAAGCATGATGTGCATGCTCTGCATTTGACATTTGTCAAGTCAATATCAGTATAGGTATTGAACTTTTGAAGAATATAGCCAAACTTCGATAATCATAACAAAATGTCTGATACCAGCGATATGGGAGAATCACCTTCGACACCTTCACCGACAAAAATAAAGTTAGAATGATCAAATTTTTCATTTGACAAATGCATGATTTATCACTTATTTTTTCGTCAAGTCTTGTGGGCTCTCCGTAGCCGAGCCGTCTGTGGCGCTGACATTAATTATTATAGCTGTCGGAAACATTGGTTCGATTCCGGTCTCGAGTAATCTTTTTTTTCTTTGATTTTTGATCTTCTTTTCATATCTCATCGTTTTATTTCTCGAAGTAATACTATTAATTACAATTCTGTGGAATTTTTCGAAGAAATTCGTTAAATTAGTATTATTGTGTGCAATACAAATATAGATATAATATTTGTAGTTCTTCACTATTTATCGGGTGTAGATAAAATAGCGTATGCAACTCTCATGTAATGGTTATTAATACACTCGCATAAACCATACGAAACTCACCTCCGGCTCGTTTCGTAACCCGGTTTATGCTCATGTATTAATAACCATCATTACACGATCGTTGCATAATATACTATTATGGTTTATGGTCGGTCGGTGTGGCTAAGCGATCTAAGGCGCGGTCCTAATATTCAGTTTGTCTTTTTTACTGCAGGTAGGTGGGGTATCAACCGACCCGATACGCGATAGCACTCTGGCTTTTTCCACAGTTGAAATAGTAAATGCGCTGCCGTAAAAAAATGTAAGACGCTCCATGGCGCCCTGACATCCAAGACATTTAGCCGATTTTTGCCCGCACAAGGCTCTGCCTCCTGGGAACACTAGAAGAAGTGTTCGTTGAAGTGAGATTATGAAATGAAAATCATTCATACTTCAAGGATATAATTTCAAGATTAGAATTGAGGAGTTCGTACAGCAACGTAATGTTGCAAAAATGTGTGTGATATTTGTATAACCAAGAAATTTGAGCATCTCTTGTGTGAATATTTGATGAAATCTGAAGTAAAAATTTGTAGAGACTTTCATCGGAAAGGCAGTATCAAAAAATCTAGGACAGATTATGAATCAGGAACTGAAATAAAACGAACACATCAATCACCTGTGGAGAATCACGCCTGCAAGTTATTGAACCCTTACAGAAGTTAGAAAAACCTAATTCTATTATGATTCAATATTGTTGATGTAATGTGTGGTAAAAAAATAATTGATTACATAGAAAAAGCTTGCTCACCTTTTAATTTTCGAAATAGAAAATCTGATTCGGCATCTATTGGACTACCTCTCAATTTGTAGATTGTTATCGGAAAAGAGACGAAACTTCATGTGGAAAATTTTTATGAAGAATTATGACTTCTCGAGTATGAAGTGCATTAAATATTTATACTCAGGAATAATTCATTGCTGCAGTGGACCAATCAATCACTATTTTACCGGTTTTACAATGTGGGGTTTAAACCAGTGGCGAGCGCTTGAAGATGTCGAGTTTTGCATTTTTTTTAGGATAAATATCCTCACTACTATTAGAATAAGGTGTTTCTCAGTTCAAAAAGACCATCTTGGTTAATGATCTTATAGAACTGATGAGAAGAAGAATGTAGGTTATGTTGATACTTTTCTATTGGCAAGATTGCACAGTCGTTGGTAGAGATGATAGTGTTTTGTTTTTGAGCCGCCATTATTGTAATTAAAAAGTTTCTCTACAATTCTCCTGTTTGTAAAACGTTCAGAATAGAACACGTTTGATCTGTTACTCAGTGAAACCTCAACAATTACTCATTACTCGAGTATATTTCGGAAAGAGTCCAGTCCGCATTTTCTATTCTCTATATGTTTAGCGTTCATATGCGTTCAGTATCATCACGTTCTCATAGGCCAAAATGAGTTTGAAAATGATCTGAACACATTTTGGATGATTTGGAGATTAATCTCATTCCTAAGTTTTTTTATAATAATCGCTTTGTCATCTGACTATAACATGCCATAGTTTATGTTATATAATTAGGCTAGATGAGGGTAAATTTCTTTTTACCTAAATGTAATTCCGAATAAATATATATTTCACAACATGCATGCATAGATTCTTCTGTTGAGAGAATTCTACAAACTTCTGTAAAGGTTTGTGATTTTAATGACCATGCTTCTGATAGATACTTTACCTCTACTTGTGTAAAAACCGCCGAAGTAGGCCGAGCACTATGACTCGTAAATATTTGTTCTCATATAAAAATTTTTTTTTTCGTTCATATTTTTTTTTTTCAATTCATTCCCTCCTACAAGGTTTCTTGTATATCAAGCATTATTCTTCGATACCATTTCGGACTTCTAATATTCAGTTCATTCAAATCAATCTGAGATGTGAGGCCATACACGCATCTGGTAATTTTGAAATGCTGTTCTGTGCTCTATCGGAACCGAAAGTTCCCAAGGAAAAAAATTTAAGCCTTACCTACCTACATTTTTTGATAATAATGTCTGGACCTCACGGAAGGAAACTGATACTCCTGAGTTGTTTAATGAGAAGTACCTAGAAGAGACATCGTTGTCAAATACTGAATGACTGATATAAACAACTAATCAGACGTCGAAACCTATGAGTTCGTGATTTGAAACAACCATGGTATCAGTGATACCATTAGAAGACATGATTATGGATGATCAGAAAAAAATTACACATTTTCAGTTATGTTATACGAACAATCATAGAGTCTGGTTACTCTGACTCACGGATGATATGAAATAAGACTAAAAGAAGTATTCTGCTATGAGTGCCTGTTCCTTACAAACGCTTTCCCGGTAACCTGCAGGAAACCAGGGTAAGTTTCTTCCCGGAATGGAGTACACTAGTTGGATTGGTCATTCTGGAACTGAAACGATCCCTTCTTCCGTATCATCCATTTTTTTTCCGAACTCCTGTCGTCAGATATCTAAATCCACAGCATACCCAAATATATCTGGCGATACCATTAGTAAATGCACCATTGTGTCCGTATAAATAATTATGTTCATGTGGCCAGTCTAAGGTTGCAGTTGAGCTCTACCCAATTTACTTTCAATTTAGGCTTTGAACCTTCTTTGTTCGGTGATTATTAGAGAGTTGAAGTGATTGCAATGCATACACCTCAACGTAGACGATAACGTATGAAATATAACTTCTACCGGATTTCATGAAATTGAGTTGATGTCGCTACCATACATGACGTTACTGTTAGCCGTTATTCAGTGCTGCCCTTTTGCATTATTACCACTAATTACTCTATTTGTGAGCATTTTCATTGCTGCGGAATAACCGTGGATTAATAGGACATTTGTGAGGATTTTGTGCGGATTCTGAGATTTTGAGCGTATTGAGTCCTGAACAAAAATGTTATTCGAAACAAAAAGTCTGAGATTGGTACCTTTAATAGAATCAGGATGTTTTTATTTTTCATTGAACAACATATTGTTTTGTTATGAATGAAATGAATATTATATGATTTTATTCAAATGAAAACACTTGAGGCTGCAAGGTAGTACCTTTCAAGGTACTATACAAATATCGCTATGGATTGAATAGCGATTTAGCCGAGTAATGAAATAGAACTCCACTGAGATAAACCATTCAGGCAATCCAATTCTACTCAAATTATGTGGATTTTCCATATCAAGGAAACAAGTTTCCACCTCGGTTATATATGCATAGAATTTGTGTTGGAATATGTCATGAACATTGTACAGCAAAGTTTCGAAAAAACGGCCCAAATCGCTTTCATTTGCGATGTAGAACAACTGAACAAACAGTCCTCTATATTTCGATGTTCTATATAGCATATCACAAAATATGCTACTGAAAAACCCTGTACTGTCTGGATCCAATGACGATGTATCCAATATCAATCTCCCAATCTTCCTCAATTTTCTTTTCATTTCACTTTAATTTTCACATTTCCATCTATAGTTTCGCTTTGGTATTCTCCCAACGAGATATTCATTTGCAAGATGTATTCACTACCGCACTAAAAAACGTAATGAGCTGGCCAGGGCTTCGTGAGTGAGATATATGATATGATGTTTTTGTAGATTTCTTTTGGCAAGAGGTAGTGACTTCTAGCACGAAAAAGGCGTGACTACTCATTTTGGTCTATCAGAACGTGGCTCGAAGCATAATAGATGATCAAGCCGTTTGGTTTTAAAAGATTCCATACCGATGGATATTCTAACATTTAATCACTCTCACAATATCCTAGCTGAATGATCGCTCGATTTGAACAGTTAATGGAAAGGTGGTGTGAGTCTTTCTTCAAATCTTACATTTAAGTTGTGTACGTCAGTTCGATATCTCTCTGGTAAAGGTATGGCGGTGTTTTTCCATTGAGGATTTTGTAGTACATCAATGCAGAATGTTTTCATCTGTCTCCGATGTTTCATTTACAACCATTAGAATTCCTGATATGATTGTATTGTTTCATGTCAAAAGTTAGCCCAATACAGGAATTTTCAATTTTTTGAATCATATTCTCATCGAAACTGGTGAGACAGTTATTGTATAAGACATAACAATAATTTATTCTCGATAATACCAATATTTCACATAGTACTATTTTGACAGATCTAGTTGGTAGATGACGCATGTGGTAAGTGAATTTGAGGCTGGCATATGCTCGCTGTGAGCAAACGGTTGATGATTTTCATGTCTTGATCCAAATACATCCTCAAATTCTTGACACATCCTATCAAATCCATTAGTCCCCCATCGATACGTATATGGTGTTCTCTGATTGAATTCATGAATTTTCGGCGATCTGCTCTTTTTCCAAATGAAATTGCCGTTGATGTTTTAGGATTCAAAGAAAAGCAATGCTGCGATGAGTATGTAGATAAGTTGTTGAGATCGAGTAGAAGTTACATTTGCGTATTCTATTGGGTGGAATGGTATTCACAACTGGGTGTCATCAGCGTAAAATTGATGATCACAGAATCTCCGTGAATGTTGAAATGTAAAGATTGAAGAGGAGCGAGGTAATTGGACGATTTGCCATCATAGGTAACTGCTATGGCTCAAATGATCCATGATAAGATGATGTCATCAGTTGAAAGACTCACAAACTACAATATTGCCTGCAATATTTGGTGATTGCAAGTATCGAAAACCTTTTACTGATCTAATAAAGCATAAATGGGCTTATCGGTATCATTTGCCCTGAGGAAATCATCGGTAATTTTCAAGAGTCCAGTGCAAGTTGCTTAAATCCTGACTGACTGATGGGAATGATTTTTTTTTCATCAAATGCATAGATGGAATGACAATTGATATTATAAATATCTTTGAAACTGTTGGTAAAATGCATATGTCTTATATCGTTGTAACAAGATGGAATCGATATTTCTGGTAAGGGTACTATCCGTGCTATTTTCCAAAGGGCAGGAATTACCGAATGTCGCCAAAGAGTTGATTACATGTGTGAGGAAAATTTCCATGAAGAAAAAACGTGGGATTCCCGTTTTTATAATCCGCCACAGCTTTAATTGCCTAGCCTCAAAGGACAAGGAGTTGATTTAGTACTCTACTACGGATATGGATTCATCCGAGTTGTGAATACTTCATAACAGGTGTTCCCCAAAGTAGTGAACTGGGTCCTACTCTTTTTCTCTTATTCGTCAACGACATTTCCAATATCAATCAACAGCATTGTACTCTATAGTTTTCTGATGACACGTCCTTCATATCGAATTCTTCTTCTTGTGAAGGGGTTGTCTGAGCTTCTGATATTACAGATGCAAATATGCTTAATTACTGCGATAGAAATGGCCTTGTACTGAATAGCAATAAATCTAATACCACTGTTTTCTCGCCTAGAGAAATGGACTGCAGTATATTGGTTAGAGCTATTACTAAATCTATTGTACAGAAAAAAATCAATCAAATTCTTAGGGTTGAACATTGACTCTCAAATATCCTGGAATAATCATATTAACTCTGTTTCTTTCACATTATCCAAGCCTTGTTTCGTTATTTGGAATCTAAGAAATTCTGTCCCCATTAATATTTTCCTGTGTTCACTGAAGTTTAAATTATTGCTTAATCTGCTATGGTAACTGCAGTAGATTGAATGATCTGTTGGTTACTCAAAAAAAATTTGAGTAGTTATTTACATTACAAATTTTAACTGTGTATCAATGTATATTTTGGATTGTGTGACATACATTGAGAATCATTAGCATGAGTTTCAGCAAGGGGATACTATCCGCACAGCCACTGTTGATACTCTTAGACGAAATTATAATCTGTATCTGTATCAAACGGACCTCCTATTATGTGTATGAAATTATTTAATGAACTTCCAATATCCATAAAAAATTCTAATCCCATAAATTTCAAAAATAGCATCAAAAGTATTCTCTTCAATGATGCATTTAATTCACTTGATGAATATTTTCAAACTGATCTGGCTGCTTGACATCACTATTGTTTTGCTTGTTCACTATTCGACTGTTTATATTTTTTTTGTAACTGTTTCATATGCTCATCTCCTACATTTACTATTGAATTATTTTTTATGTACTATCAATGAATGTTTCTATTTTTTTACATGCATATTTCATATTCTATCATTTGATTTTTAACTCCAATCTTTACGATTGTGACGATTTCCATGCTTGTAAAAAAGTCTCAGGAAAATAAACAATTGTATTCTAATAGTCTTGTTTCATGTTAATCTGGTGATAAAAAAACTTTATGGAAAAGAACCAATCTTATGTAATGGGATAGATTAATATACAGAATGTTTGGGCATGCAGTGTTATTCCAGACATTCCTCTTACAACAATTCGAAGTGATGAATCGTACTCTCATATGATTGGAACCGCTTCTCACCTTAACTTCCTCATTCTTCTGCGAGTATAAGTCCCTTCTCCTCCGAACGATTTCCGCATTTATTCTTGGATACACAAATTTTATATCCGTGGCGTGCGTTAAATCTACGGTTTGCTCCGATATTTCGAAGCCGGAGAGAACTAAAACCAATACGGGCACATAGTAGCACATTGTATAAGCGTTACTCGGATCGAACTGGCCCAATTAATGTACAACGGACACTTGATCGTAATTTCCTAGCAAAGATGGCATTTGCTAAGTGGACAGATGAGTTATTGAAGTGTGTATTCATTTTAATGAAAGTGGCGTCAGACTGTTTACATTACTTTTATGGAGTGATGAGGATGCTGCCATTTGATTTTTACTCTGTTGCGTTGTATACTGTTGGATATTACATTCCTATTGTAGTTGAATTAATTTTTTGATATTATTAAGAGTTTTTTTCGGAAAGAATATTAGTTTTTTTGTAGTATTATTTTTGATTTCCTACTGATGTGTCTCAGTAAATATGGTTTTTTTAGAGGGCCGTTCTGTAGGTTCATTATTAACGTGACCAATAATTTTTTTGTCAAAGCGGTACAAGTTTTTCAATTCGGGAGATATAATAACACAAAATGATCAAAGCACTAAACAATTAATAGTTGAAGGATTCGGAAAATTGGTAATATCATACCTACTCCTAGGGTATCTTCACCAAAGGACTTCAGTGATCACCTAACCATCAGCTAGGGATCCAACCACCTCCCTGGAGAAATTTACGGAAGATAAAATAAAATCTTTCGAATTAGGCCTAGAAATATAAAGGCAAATTATACCCCGAGAGAAATCGAGCAAATGCCCGAAACTCTACGGCCTACCCAACATCCATAAGACAGGTGTACCCATACGACCAATAGTGAGTGCCATCGACTCTCCAACTCAGAAGCTGGAAAAATACTAAGCACAGATAATGCAACCCGTGACAGAAACAGCAGGTTCCTATGTCAAAAATTCAGAACACTTGGTAGAGATAATAAAAAATCTCCGACTGAACCAAAACGACATCCTAGTTAGCCTAGATATCAAGTCACTGTATCCCAGCGTTCCCATTCAAGAAGCTTTGTCAATGATCGAAGAAAGAGGAGACTTTCCACATCATGTCACAGAATTGGCGAAACACTGCATGATAAATACTTATTTCATCTTCAACAACAGATTCTACAAACAGATAGAAGGAGCTCTCATGGGCTCTTCCTTATCCCCAGTTGTAGCAAACCTGTTCATGATGAATTTCGAGAAAAAAGCACTACGAAATGCTCAACAGAAACCGACGCTATGGAAGAGATACGTAGACGATATCTTCATCATCTGGCCTTATGGAAAAGAAGAGTTGACTCGCTTCGTGGAATATCTGAATAGCTTGAATCAGCACATACAGTTCATTACGGAATTAGAAAAAAATAGACAACTCCCTTTCCTAGACCTATTGATAACCAGAAAGCCGGACGACACTTTAGGATACACAGTATACCGAAAGCCCACCCACACAAACAGATACCTACACGCCGAATCCCACCATCACCCCACACAACTACAATCCGTAGTCAACACGCTGGTGTCCCGATCTTTTCGTCTGACGGAAACAACAAACAGACAAACAGAGCTAGCAGAGACATCAAAAGCACTTCGACAAAATGGCTATGGAACACACTCAATCAGAAGGGCAATCCATGCGCAAACAAACCCAAGAAAAACTAGGATGGAGGACCCCCCAGAACCCAGAAAATCAGTGACACGACCTTTCATCAAAGGAGTCACCGACAAAATCGGAAGACTTATGGGGAAAACAAAATATACGAATTGTCTTCAAACCTCAAAGGACCATTTCGTCTTGCTTACCGAGACCAAAGGACGGGATTCCTATAGAAAACCAAGGAGTATATAGCATCATATGATAAGCAATATATTGGCCAGACGAAAAGGAGAATGTCAGCTAGAGTGAAGGAACACAAAAATAGCATAAGTACAAAACAAACATCTTCCGCCCTCTTTCAACACCACCACCAGACGGGCACAAAATAAATTTCGAGGCAGCAAAGCAAATAGCGCAGGTGAACCATTTCAGAACACGCCAAATTAGGGAAGCCATCGAGATAGAAAAACATGGAGAAATAAACAAAAGAGACGACTCTCAGAATATTCCAAATGTCTGGAGGGACCTCATCAACAAAAAGAAAAACAGTTCAGGAAATGATCCTTCGCCGGATGCAGGTCACCACAAACCAGAGCGACCGTTATTACCTGAACAGTCATTAGCCAAAGGTCCGACAACTATAATCAATCCGACGGCTGAGGGAGCGGATCATATCGGCTACAATTTACGACCGAGAAATCATTTAAAAACTGGCAGAAGTTTTTCAAACAACAGTTGCTAGTACCAAGTAGGAGCAGTAACATTCTTCTGTGGATTCTAATCTGTGAATATTTTGGTAGGATTAAAAAATTCAGTACGCATAGCAAAAAGGCAGTAAGTAATGGCTGCGACTAACAGCTTCACAGCGGGTAAAGCCGCTTGACAGAATTTGACATTTCACCATGGACATCTCTCACATTTTGTGCAGTGGCTTCAAGCGTTGTAAGCTGTTAAACGTACCCAATGTTTCCAAATGGAATTAAACATGTGAAAAAAACATACCAGTTATGACGTAAATGAATAACACTTTATTGTGTAATTTTCAGGCCTGTTATAGTGCTTCAGCACGCCCTTATAGTCCAAGAGACGGAGTAGAGGTCGACCTTCACCCATTTGTTTACCGTGTGAAACATATTTTTTATAGGGTTTCATAAATAGACGAATACGCTAATTATAATCAAGAGTAAACTACCCTGGATGTGATTCCGAATTTCAATATCGATTTCCATTATAAACAACTCCTTTGAAAGAACTTTTTGATTGTCAAAAATGAGATGTGGTTTACACCTGATCAAAGTTCCTATATTTCGTTCTCCCCTGTACACTGTTCGTAAATTTGAAATTTTGATAACTCAAATGCAAGTATTCTGCAATATACCAATTTTTAAGAGGAATAAAATTTCCTGACAAATCGATAATAAAAGAGGTTTCCATATGGTGAAAATTTTGAATCTCACTGTATATAGTCTGGGCCACATTTTGATGGGTAAGCCATTATAGGTGTATTCGTCTATTCATACAAGTATGTTTCATACGGTAAACAGATAGGTAAAGGTCGACCTCTATTTCGTCTCTTGGACTATATGAAGCTATTATATAGTGAAATATACTTGAAGCGGTCTTCCAAGCTATCTGGTAGAGATTATACAAAAAAGTGTTATTCAATGGCAACGGCCATATATTGCTCGAGGTAGTGAAATTTGGGGTCAAAGCAGAGAACTGTCTGAATTCTACATCATTCTTATCAGCACTGTGGTGAAACAAATTCTACAAACTAAAATAAACGGTGCACAAGACATTTTGTTAGATATGGAGGTAAAATCATATGGTTAACCGGGAAAGCATTAATAAATAAATCATGAATACAAAGTTGATAACTATCCTATTGAATTCATGAAAAAATAGCCAAATGACAGCTGACATAATACCTCCATCTTATCTAGCGCCATCTGCTACATTATAATGGATTTTCATAAAACTTGCTGTGTTTACTCAAATTCAGTTTCCTCGACAATTTTTTGTGTGTGTACTTTGAAATTATCCACTTGTACTTTTTGACACACACGATATATAGAACCTTGCTTGAAAAAATTGTTGAACTTCCCTTTAACTCAAATCCACTGTATCTTTCTGGGTTAGACAGAAGATCAATTTATATCAACTTTTTCGAGTGATTAAAAAATTCTTGGGCGAAAATGCTTTTTAGACAGCATAATCACAGATTCGTCACTATGGTATATTCTGATATTTATGCAATTTGAACATCGTTCAGCGAATCCACACCCCAGAGATAGTTCCGAAAAATTCAATTTGAAATTAGGTCGCTTTAATCACCCCGAAACGTGTTAATTACAATCGTATAGACTGCTATAGAGGAACTATTCATCTGTAACACAGCAGGGCCACAAAGTACCAGTTGGAAATTGTTATCTTTGATGATGGAAATACAAAGAACTTTCACATTTGATGGTTTCTTCAATTGGCATTTGAATGAAAATAGTATTGGATGATTATTTACAAACATTGTGGAGACGAGTTTCAGTGGGAATTTGATTTCGGTAAATGAGAAATAACTTTTCTTAGATTATGTCAGTTTATTTTTTTAAACTTCCGAAAAACTTTGTCAAGACAAATATGAAAAATTTATTATCATTGAAAAAAATGATTTTATTACAATGACCAAAGCTTTTCTTGGGGGATTGTATGAAAAAACCTTCCGTGAACACACTTCTTTATTGATATCAATTATAACATTGTGATGATATTGAGAAACATGATTCATGTTTCTAGAGAGAAAAAATTCAGAGGAATTGTTTTTCTTCTTAATTTTTGTGTTACTTCTTCCATAAAGGTTATGTTCTCTCATTTTCTGCTTCGGAAAGGAGAAAGCTCAATTTGCAAGAACATGTTATGATTTTTATCACACATCTGTTTTCAACAAATGAGCACATTTGAAAACGAGTATACTGAACCGAATACTGATAAAATCCACGTTCCAGTCGATTCTAATCGTAACAACCTTTAGTTATTATCGTTTATAATTGCACGAGTGCATGAAAATTACCGATAATTTTGCAAGAGAGCGTGATATCCAAAAATTGAAAGAGTTTATTTTCATATTTTGGCGAAAGTGCCCGAGTCCGAAGGACGAGTGCTCTTTTACAAAATATGAAAATGACCGAATGCAATTTGTATAAGATATCACACTTGAATGCAAAATTATCTGGTTATTTTTATGCACGAATGTAATTCACTGGAATATTTCACGAATGAAGAAATTCTCAAGGAAATGTTATTTTTTGTTCATTTATACTTTCCTCTATAGATTGTATGGAGTACTCACCTAAACGCGAAATGTTTTTCTATTTTTGAAGTCTATCTGACATTTATTTGTGTTGTTTACTGACGTCTAGCGATGAGGTTTCAAATGTGTTGTTATGGTGACTTGATACAATGCAATTACCGCTATAAATTTTCGATAATTGCATTGCTCTTATGGGATATATGAGGGAAATATTCGGTTATAATTGCACGAGTGCATAAATATTACCGATAATTCTGCAAGAAAGCGTGATATCTGAAAATTGCAAGAGTTTATTTTTATATTTTGGGGAAAGTGCCCGAGTCCGAAGGAAGAGGGCTCTTTCACAAAATATGAAAATAACCGAATGCAATTTGTATAAGATATCACGCTTGAATGCAAAATTATCTGGTCATTTTTATGCAAGAATGTAATTCATTGGAACATTTCACGAACAAAGAAATTCTCGAGAAAATGTTATTTTTTGTTCATTTATACTTTCCTCTATAGATTGTATGGATGAGTACTCACCTAAACGCGAAATGTTTTTCTATTTTTGAAGTCTATCTGACATTCATTTGTGTTGTTTACTGACGTCTAGCGATACGGTTTCAAATGTGTTGTTGTGGTGACTTGATACAATGCAACTAGCGCTGTAAGTTTTCGATAATTGCATTGTTCTTATGGGACATTTTATATATGAGGGAAATATTTACTCAAACACCCCCAAATACAATATCAAATCATCATCGTATTCTCGCCAAAGCTTCCCAGAAAATAATGCTCTCATTATGATGAACAATGGTATTGTGGAGGTTTCTGTGAAATAAATTTTCCATCGAAAACATTTTTATTGACATTGAAAATTACATCATAATGATACTAAGAAACATCATTATCTTTGTGGAGAGAATGAAGAGTTGACAAACTGTTATTTCTTGTTTGATTTTTCTAACGATAATACTAAACCGTATACTGATAAAATCGACGTTTCAGTCATTTTTAATCAGATGGACCCTACTTATAATCACCCCAAAAACCCCTAACAAAAATATCAATTAATCAAAATAAAATCATGTTTGAGAAAAGAATTAAGTTTCGAAGAACTGTTTCTCGATTGAATTGTTTTGTCACTTCATCCATGAAAGCTAAGAAACAGTTCTCCAAAAAAAAGTTATGAGATAATGGTTTATTGCCCTATTTTGAAGAATATCTATTGATTTTTAAAAACATGTCTAGATTCGAAAAATTGGTACAATTTACAACGATAATGCTGAACAGAATCGATCAGACAGCCCCCAGTTATCATTACCCCAAGCACAACAAAACATGATTTATGTTTTTGAAAGAACGAAGTTTCGAGGAACTTGATTTGTTTGATTTTCTGGTTACTCCATATGAAAGCTGGAAAACAGATCCTAAAAAACTATGTGAAGATTATTTCTCTCATTTTCAAGAATATGTATTGATTTTGATAACACGTTTGTGTTCGACGAATTGGCGCAATTCATAACGATAATACTGAACCGTATACTTTCAAAATTCTTGATAAGATAGCCCCCCATTATCACCACTCTTTCCACCCGAAAACACAATATCAAATCATCGCAGTAAAGCATGATATATGTTTGTGGAAAGAAGTTTCGAGGAACTGTTTCTTTGTTTGACTTTGTCTTGTTATTCCATATGCTTGAAAACAGTTTCCAAAAAAAAACTATGTGATAATGGTTATTTGCCTCCTTTCGAAAATATGCATTGATTTTGATAACACGTTTGTGTTCGCCGAATTGGCACAATTCATAACGATAATACTGAACTGAATACTGTCAAAATTCTTGATGAGATAGCCCCCGATTATCACCACTCATTCCACCCCAAAACACAATATCAAATCATCACAGTAAATCATGATTTATGATTGTGGAAGGAAGTTTCGAGGAACTGTTTCTTTGTTTGACTCTGTCTTGTTATTCCATATGCTTGAAAACAGTTTCCAAAAAAAAACTATGTGACAATGGTTATTTGCCTCCTTTCAAGAATATGTATTGATTTTGATAATAGTTTTGTGTTCGACGAATTGGCACAATTCATAACGATGATACTGAACCGAATACTGTCAAAATTCTTGATAAGATAGCCCCCGATTATTACCACTTCTTCCACCCCAAAACACAATATCAAATCATTACTGTGAAGCATGATTTATGTTTGTGGAAAGAAGTTTCGAGGAACTGTTTCTTTGTTTGATTTTGTTATTTCATATGCTTGAAAACAGTTCCCAAAAAAAAAAAATATGTGATAATGGTTATTTGCCTCCTTTCAAGAAGATGTATTGATTTTGATAACACTTTTGTGTTCGACGAATTGGCACAATTTATAATGATGATACTGAACCGAATACTGTCAAAATTCTTGATAAGATAGCCCCCGATTATTACCACTTCTTCCACCCCAAAACACAATATCAAATCATCACAGTGAAGCATGATTTATGTTTGTAGAAAGAAGTTTCGAGGAACTGTTTCTTTGTTTGATTTTGTTATTTCATATGCTTGAAAACAGTTCCTCAAAAAAAACTATGTGATAATGGTTATTCGCCTCCTTTCAAGAACATGTATTGATTTTGATAACACTTTTGTGTTCGACGAATTGGCACAATTTATAACGATGATACTGAACCGAATACTGTCAAAATTCTTGATGGGATAGCCCCCAATTATCACCACTCCTTCCACCCCAAAACACAATATCAAATCATCACAGTAAATCATGATTTATGTTTGTGGAAAAGAGTTTCGAGGGACTGTTTCTTTGATTGATTTTGTTTTGTTATTCCATATGCTTGAAAACAGTTCAAAAAAAAAACCATGTGATAATGGTTATTCGCCTCCTTTCAAGAACATGTATTGATTTTGATAACACTTTTGTGTTCGACGAATTGGCACAATTCATAACGATAATACTGAACCGAATACTATCAAAATTCTTGATAAGATAGCCCCCGATTATCACCACTTATTCCACCTCAAAACACAATATCAAATCATCACAGTAAAGCATGATTTATGTTTGTGGAAAGAAGTTTCGGAGAATTGTTTCTTTGTTTGTTTTTGTTTTGTTATTCCATATGCTTGAAAACAGTTCCAAAAAAAATATGTGATAAAGGTTATTTGCCTCCTTTCAAGAATATGTATTGATTTTGATAACACTTTTGTGTTCGACGAATTGGCGCAATTTATAACGATGATACTGAACCGAATACTGTCAAAATTCTTGATAAGATAGCCCCCGATTATCACCACTCATTCCACCCCATAACACAATATCAAATCATCACAATAAAGCATGATTTATGTTCGTGGAAAGAAGTTTCGAGGAACTGTTTCTTTGTTTGATTTTGTTATTTCATATGCTTGAAAACAGTTTCCAAAAAAAAACAATGTGATAATGGTTATTTGCCTCCTTTCAAGAATATGTATTGATTTTGATAACACTTTGGTGTTCGACGAACTGGCACAATTCATAACGATAATACTGAACTGAATACTGTCAAAATTCTTGATGAGATAGCCCTCGGTTATCACCACTCATTCCACCCCGAAACACAATATCAAATTATCACAGTAAAGCATGATTTAGTTTTGTGGAAAGAAGTTTCGAGGAATTGTTGCTTTGTTTGATTTTGTTTCGTTATTCCATATGCTTGAAAACAGTTCCCAGAAAAACTATGTGATAATGTTTATTTGCCTGTCATTCAAGAATATATATTGATTTTGATAACACGTTTGTGTTCGACGAATTGGCACAATTCATAACGACAATACTGAACCGAATACTGTCAAAATTCTTGATAAGTTAGCCCCCGATTATTACCACTCCTTCCACCCCAAAACACAATATCAAATCATCACAGTAAAGCATGATTTATGTTTGTGGAAAGAACTTTCGAGGAACTGTTTCTTTGTTTGATTTTGTTTCGTTATTCCATATGCTTGAAAACAGTTTCCAAAAAAACTATGTGATAATGTTTATTGCCTGTCATTCAAGAATATATATTGATTTTGATAACACGTTTGTGTTCGACGAATTGGCACAATTCATAACGATAATACTGAACCGAATACTGTCAAAATTCTTGATAAGATAGCCCTCGATTATCACCACTCATTCCACCTCAAAACACAATATAAAATCATCCCAGTAACGCATGATTTATGTTTGTGGAAAGAAGTTTCGAGGAACTGTTTCTTTGTTTGATTTTGTTTTGTTATTCCATATGCTTGAAAACAGTTCCCAAAAAAAAAACTATGTGATAATGTTTATTTGCCCCCTTTCAAGAATATGTATTGATTTTGATAACACTTTTGTGTTCGATGAATTGGCACAATTCATAACGATAATACTGAACCGAATACTGTCAAAATTCTTGATGAGATAGCCCTCGATTATCACCACTCATTCCACCTCAAAACACAATATCAAATCATCACAGTAAAGCATGATTTATGTTTGTGGAAAGAAGTTTCGAGGAACTGTTTCTTTGTTTGATTTTGTTTTGTTATTCCATATGCTTGAAAACAGTTCCCAAAAAAAAAACTATGTGATAATGGTTATTTGCCTCCTTTCAAGAATATGTATTGATTTTGATAACACTTTTGTGTTCGATGAATTGGTACAATTCATAACGATAATACTGAACCGAATACTGTCAAAATTCTTGATGAGATAGCCCTCGATTATCACCACTCATTCCACCTCAAAACACAATATCAAATCATCACAGTAAAGCATGATTTATGTTTGTGGAAAGAAGTTTCGAGGAACTGTTTCTTTGTTTGATTTTGTTATTTCATATGCTTGAAAACAGTTTCCAAAAAAAATATGTGATAATGTTTATTTGCCTCCTTTCAAGAATATGTATTGATTTTGATAACAGGTTTGTGTTCCACGAATTGGCACAATTTATAACGATGATACTGAACCGAATACTATCAAAATCCTTGATAAGATAGCCCCCGATTATCACTCCTTCCACCCCAGAACACAATATCAAATCATCACAGTAAATCATGATTTATGTTTGTGGAAAGAAGTTTCGAGGAACTGTTTCTTTCTTTGATTTTGTTTTGTTATTCCATATGCTTGAAAACAGTTCCCAAAAAAAACTATGTGATAATGGTTATTTGCCTGCTATTCAAGAATATTATATTGATTTTGAAAACACGTTGGTGTTCAATGAATGGGGAAGATGACCCAAAGCTTTTAGTAGGTGGCAGCACGACTGCATGTGCCTAACGAGTGATTTTGCAGGTTATGTTTTATTTTTATTTCAATGAATATTTTCAAAAGATACTTAAGAATCATAAGGATGTTTTCTCCAACCGATAGATATGGATGTTTGTCTGTACCAGAACTGAAAAGTTTGTTGAGGGAACGTGGTGGATCCCTCAAAGAAAAAAAGAAAGATCTGAGTGAAAGGTAAAACATTCAAATTGATTACAGAGGTGTTTCGTTAAAAATCATCATAATAACCATCTACTAGCCCTGCTACGTTCTTTTGTAAGTGACTGGAGCATAATCTAGAATGTTCAGAAGCCTGAAAGCTCTTCCTTTTCAGGGCTACTTCCCATTGCTTTTTCAGTTTTGTTTCTTTTGGAAATAAATGCGTACCTACATTTTTACATCCGAATGCACTACATAAGACCATTTTATGTCGATTTCAAATCTTTATATTCTTGATTATTGCAAAGAAGGGACGTTTGATATGTTTTGAATTGTTGTCATTTGACTTGATAGGCTGTCAAAGGTACATGCAGTGGTGGCGCTCCTAGTGGTAGAGTTTTGCAGCCGTTATCCCCATTGGCACAATTAATAACGATAATACTGAATCGCATCTATTAAAATTCGCATTTCAGTCATTTTTGATAAGATAGCCCCCGGATACCATCACCCGAAACACCTCCCACCACGATACCAAATCATCGCCATCAACCCTCTGAGGAAATTCGTCAAAGCGAATTGTATTTTATTCGCCCCGCTGCCGGCATTGCAGTAATTATGTTCGTCACAGCAAGTTATGCACGAGTGGAGTTTAGTCCGCTCCCCTATCACTATGCATCCCGGCTCGCACATTTCCGAGCAGTTCCTCTGGAGCAGCCACAGTTTCGGTTTGCCCGTTATCTCATCAGTGCTCGTCGACATGGAGATCCTTCGCACCTGAAAATGCAAGTCATTATTATTGCTGAGCCGTTTACTGTTGTTTACGTATAGGCCGTTTTTTAGCTGAGCTCTTCCTATCCCGGAAACAACGAGACCTAGAAGGTTGGTTAGTTTGGACAAAAGTGTCCTATTTTGGGTGACTAGGAAGATCTCTTTTGAGATCGAAAATATCAGTGGTTGCTTTCGAGAAATGCCGCCAGAAACTAGATTTGACAAATTAGGTTTTCAGGCTCTACCAAGATGCATGAAAACCCCATGCTTTTGTTTATAGTCCAGTCTATGACCATTTTTCCGTGTATTTATCCCATACAGCACCGATTCGCATGAAAATTTGGATTCAGGATCTACAAGTTCATCTAGTTTCAACGGGGCTTTCAAAACTATACACTATATACTTGAGTTTTTTAATGAGCAAATGGCCTCACAATATGAATTAGAACAAAACGGAACATTAGGAAACAATATCTTAGAGGGTTTATTGTTTTTTTAACAAAAAATACAGTGGAATTTATTCTTAATTAAAAGGAACTGAAAATAAACATGTACCTATACCTAATAGCAAAAAAAAACGAAAAAAAGACTCACGACATTAAATACACTACATTTCTGTATGTCTTCCATCGCGTTCTATGCAGATAATTGTCCTTCTTGATACATCTTTTATTGAGTTGCTGATACTCACAAGGTTTATGTTTAAAATAGAGTTTCTGATAACAGTTTCTAGGTGATTCACGTCACGAAAAGGTCTTTGTTTATAAACGATTTGTTTTAAGTAACCCCACAAGAAAAAATCTAGTGGGGTCAAATCTGGCGACCTGGGCGGCCATATTTCCTCCATATTTCGCCCAATAACCTTTCCCCTAAACATTTCTAATAGTTTCTCTTTGACTTGTCTTGAACTATGAATAGGAGCCCCGTCACATTGATACCACAGACTGTGTCTTATTTCAACCGGCATATTGTCCACTATATCACTGATCTCAGTATTTAGAAATGGCAAATAATCCTGAGAAGTTAAATTGTATCTAAAAAAGAATGGTCCCATTACCTGATTATTTAAAACACCGCACCACACATTTGTTTTAAATGAATATTGGTCCCGACATTCTATCACAAAATGAGGATTTTCCTGAACCCACCACCTACAATTCTGGGAACTGACTACGCCGTTCGATGTGAAGGTAGCTTCGTCGGTCCATAGGATGTTTTGAGGAAATTTTCTGTTTGATTCTACTTCTCCTTGGTACCAGAAAGAGAAATCTAGTCGAGCATCGAAATCTCATTCCTTTAAGGTATTTATAAATTTGGGTTTGTAGGGTTTGAATTTATTTTTATGTAAAATTGCTCTTACGCTTTCTCTTTTGATGCCAGTTCTATCTACAATATTGGTAATACTTGATTTTCCATGTTCGATAACATCCAGGCAGACAGCCAACTGAACCTCATCATTATTGCGTGATGGATTATGACGTTTTTCAAAAGTATTTTCAACTGAATCAGTCAGTTTAAATTTTTTTAAAATCCTACTTACAGTGGATTGCTGTACATGTCTACCAGGATGTCTTGCGTTAAAAATATCAGCCACTTGTCGATGCACCACAAATTAGCACAATTTCAATTTTTTCTTGTGAAGATAACATATTATTTTAATTTTCATACATTACATTGAACTAACGGGCATTAATTTATTCAGTGACAGTGACGTTTTATAAAACACATTATGTAGTTTCATATTTTTTCAGAGCCTACCCAGTTTTTTTAAATTAGTGTTGTTAGCGGAGTGGGTAAATGTAAATACTATGAGTTTTTTTCTTTTATTGAATGGGCTTCAAGAATTACGAAATGATGTTTCCTAATGTTCCGTTTTGTTCTAATTCATATTGTGAGGCCATTTGCTCATTAAAAAACTCAAGTACTGTATAGTTTTGAAAGCCCCGTTGAAACTAGATGAACTTTGCATCAAGTTTGACAACTTTTATTTTTCAAAATTTGTTTTCAACATCAAAGAGGCTCTTAAAATATTATTATATTACAAAAAAAAAATTCGGTGACGAGTTTAGTTAAAATAAATGATTTAGTACAGGTGTGCTTGAATTTTGATAAGTAGAAAAAGCAGGAGTGCGGAAAAATAGTGAAAATATAAAATACTTATTATGGGTTTGAAACTCTGTGTGTGTTCGATGTTTCTTTTTTTAAATGTCAATTTTAACAGGTTAAGGAAATCACCTGACCTATTTTTTAGACGCCATTTGACATAATTTCTCAAGCAAAATCTACTGCCAAAATCAAATTTCACATAAAACGATAAATGAAAAAGTTTCCCATTTGATGCGGACTTTATCGGTGACACTGTATATATATGAAAATACTTATCGTTAACGTTTCGGAAACTAAATCCGCTTCCGTTCTCAAACTGATACGCAAATTCCTGTACAAATCCCAATATCTCTTGTAGGCAATCTTAATATTAATATGGATTATTATGAGGATTCTTCCATAAAAAGTTATCCAAATGATCCAAAGGTGTGGTGGAGATGATGATGTTTTTGCTATATGGAGTCATGGTCAAAATGAACTTGACACATTTTTGGAACATATTAACAAACAAGAACCAACAATAAACTTCACATTAGAAACAGAAAATAACAATGAACTTCCATTTCTAGATGAAATGATAAAGAAATCGACACGCCACGTAGATACAAGTGTATATCGAAAGAAAACACATACCAATCGATATCTCCACTACACCTCGAACCACCACACAAGTGTCAAGAAAAGTATAGTAAAATGCCTTTATGATAGAACAAAAATTGTATATAACTCACAAGAAAAAATCAATGATGAGATGAACTTCATAAAATCAGTATTGAAAGAAAATGGATATCTAGGAAACTTCCTAGAAAAAACTTTTACAGAAATTGAAAATCCGAATACAGTCCACAATAAAGACATACAACCTGCACAACATACACAACCTGTATCAAACATAACACCTTATGTTTCTCATTTGTCTGAAAAGATAAAACGGATCGGCAACAGGTATAATGTTAGAACAGCATTCAAAACAACAAATACTTTAAGGTCAATACTGACACATATTCTTCAATAAAGGCCAATATATTTATACGTTAGCCCTCGAAACATTGACGAGGTATATGTTTGACTTTCTATATCGCTTAATCCATGTCAATGTGTGCATGATTTTCACTCCTTTAGCCCACAGAAAACATGTCTATTGAGTTGAAAATAATCCAAGTCCATGATGTCGAAGCAGAAAAATGAAAGGAGAATATAAATATGGAGTCATCGGAATTATATTTCAAGAAAAATATTCTAATTTTCCTTTGTGTTTCACAATGTTACTTTTTCGATTCCCGTTTTCTTCTGACCGAGACAGAATAATAAAATCGTTTCGACTGAGAGGACGAAGCTATAGTCTCTGTTTGAAACTACTGGCGGTGAGGATATTTCTTTCAATGAAATTTATGTTGTGGAAGTGAGAGCGGAGCGATATAGCAAATTCAACACAATATGCGGAGATTACGGCTTTATGAACAAGCCAAAGTGGAATGTTCTTCCGACAATTCTGGGATGAGATAAGAATTTCATTTCCCCGATATAAAATATCACTGTAATATTGTAGCTGGATAGTTAATATGTTCAAACCGAAGGAACTCAACTCTGAACTGTGATACCAAGAAGAGAAATATTCAAAAGATAATATTGACGATGTTTGAGATTCAACTTGGAAAGAAAACTTTCAGGGTGATACACCTTGGTAACAGTTCAAGCAATGCAGAAACATTTCAAGTTGAGAACCTCTTCTACACGTTTATTGTACGGTAATATCATTTTATGCACGATGCAGCTTGCTTGATTGCTTGCGATATCTGTTGTCGGAGCAGCAAGTCTTGATTGCCGTTGCCTAAATTACCGACGTCTTGATTGATGAGATAACATCTTGAATTATGTTCGCCAATAAAGCTGAATGATGCCGTGGGTCTCTCTGAGAGTCTCGTCGATTTTTGATAATAAATGCGATTCAAACTGCAAACTTTTCAGTTCTGTGTCTGTAGAGCAGGGAGAGTGAGTGTAGGCCCACAGCACTTAGGCCTCATGTGACCCATTGTACATCCTCCCGAGGAGTTGTCCTCCTAGGCCATCGTCTATTCTGTCCTATTCAGGAAGGTGGATAGGTCACTAGGAGGCCAAGACTCACCGAACACACACTTTTTGATTGACGATCACTCCGGACACTCGCATAAGACATGCCTGACAGTTTAATCTTCCTGTTAACACATCCTGCATAGAGGTGTTTCAAATAGCCCCATAGTATGGAGGTGTTTCCTTAGTTGACAGTGACCTGTCAGAAATCATACTGTTAAACGTAGGTTTCTCCTGGTCATCGCCAAATACTTCTTCGGATCCAGCTTCCTAGGGGAGCCGAGGATAATCCTGGCAACACTGCATCCTTTGATTTCATCCCATCTTTTTAGGGATTGAGCATGGGTGTGACTTTCAGCTATTTCCGCAAATGTTGAAGTCATCAGGCCGTGGGTGTAGCTGGGCCCTACAATTTTTAGTCCAGCTACTTCTATGGCAATGCGATTGCCTTTGCTTCGGTCGTGCCCTTTAACCCACCTCAGGATAATATTGTTATCTGCCGAGGCGTTAGCTAAGTCTTTTCAGTTATTATGTGAAATTATCGTTTTCTACGGCTATAACACAAACCTGTTCTATCCTAACTGTTTTTGATAGTGTTATATACCCTTAAAAAGAACATTAGAGGTACGAACATTCAGTACATATAAATATATATTTCGAAAGGATATTTCAAAGGAAATCTTCTCAAGCGAATAACAGTTGAATTCATGTTCGCATATGATAAAAAGGGCATCTTTACGCCCACGCATGTTTTTCCTAGTAGAAGTGCATTTTGCTGAAATGACATAAATGGTCATTTTTTGTCTTGCTCATTATATTAGCTGTTGAAGTGACTGGTAAGTAGTATCAAGTTGAGTTAGTTTGAGTCAATGATTTTTTTACCTGATAACACAATTACTTTATTGTGTTACATTTGTAGCTTTCACTACCCAATAAATCAGGCCTCCTATGCAATGTCAAATTACAATCAATGACAGCTCTGTTCACTCATTTATTTCTACCTGAATGGGAATTTTGAATGGCATTGAATTTGAAGTCAATATTATTTTTTGAATTATTTCGCTATAATCTGTTATAGCCCTGGAAAAAGTGTAGTGTATAACTCGCATGGAGTGCTAATTCCCCACTCGAAAAAAATGACTATCATCATTCCTTGCTCGTTGAAGAATATACTATATAAGCATCACGAAACTTAAGCATAACCTATCTCCAACAATTGCCATTGATAGGTGAAATGTTCTTGCAGTTCTTGATACTAAATTACAAACTGGTACCGGTTTCTCGTCAGTACAAGTTAGTTTCCACCATCATCTCGAATTCGATGGTTTCACATAATAAAAAAATCACTTGCCTTCCAGTATACTAATAAATAAATAAATATATTTTCCTTTCAGACCATTTTCAACAATTCACAAGGTACATGGAGAAGCAACTGAGTAGTAAAACCTAAAAACTAACTTGAAACTAAAATACCACTTCAAAAGTAATTTATGTTATACAGGCATTCGTGTATCGAGTAATGTTTTGAAGTTTCTTTGAACATTTTTGTAGATCCATCATTTTTGATATCGAAAGATAACTTGTTATATAAAATCAAGCCCATACATTTTGGGGAGTCAGATGTTACTTCTAAACGTGAAAATGGTACATGAAAATTTTCTCTTTGTCGAGTGTTAAAACGATGACATTCGTTATTACGCATAAAAGTGGCAATGTTATTGAACACTATCCTCCAACAAGGCTGACACTGACGATAAGCAAAATAAGCCGCCATTACGAAATCTGCTCATAGACGAGGTAACAATTAGAAGACCGTTCAAATAATTGAAAATTAATTCCTTTAGTTGTATCGCCAATATATGAAGGAATTTTTCCTGTGAATAATTCTGAACTGTCACCTGCCTGAGATAATTCAATGCCCTTCGTAGTATTAGCCAGGAGAGTAGTTATTTTCTGACGGGTGCTAGTCCACCCTTGGCCTGAACGAATTGTTCCTCTAGATCAGGGGGTGGCCAACCACTAATTAGTGCAGTCGATCGTGGCAAGGTAAAAAAAATGGAGTAGATAAAACTTCATGTTTGCGTACAGAACTATGCTTTTTCATTTGAGATTTCGAGAAGTATGTGAGTGGTAGATCGCACAGGGTGTCATCAGTGAAAAGTAGATCTTGGGTTCGACCTAGTTGGCCATCTCTGCTCTAGATGATATAAAAGTATTTTCTGGTAAGCACATACTTGAAAAAATTCACTTTGAACTTTCTATAAATAAGATGATTATGTTCTTTCTGTTGATAAAGTGAAAGATGTTAGGAACTTATCGCAAAATCAGGAAACTCTGCCGTTTGTAAATATAAGTTGGTCATCCCTGCTCTAGATGATATAACAGTATTTTCTGGTAAGCACATACTGGAAAAAATCCACTATGAACTTATTATAAATAAGATGACTATGTTCTTTTTGTTAATGAAGTGAGAGATATTAGGAACTTATCGCAAAATCAGGAAACTCTACCGCTTGTAAATATAAGTTGACCATCCCTGCTCTAGATGATATAATAGTTTTTTTTCAGCACGTACTGAAAAAAATTCACTATAAACTTGTTATAAATAAGATGATCATGTTTTTTGTTGATAAAGTGGAAGATAACTGACACGAACTTATCGCAAAATCAAGAAACTCTGCAGTTTGTAAATATAAGATGGCCATCCCTGCTCTAGATGATATTATAGTTTTTTCTGATGAGCACAAACTGAAAAAATCCACTTGTTATGGATAGGATGACTCTGCTCTTTTTGTTGATGAAGTGAAAGATGTTAGGAACTTATCGCAAAATCAGGAAACTCTGCCGTTTGTAAATATAAGTTGACCATCCCTGCTCTAGATGATATAATAGTTTTTTCTTGTCAGCACGTACTGAAAAAAATTCACTATAAACTTGTTATAAATAAGATGAATATGTTTTTTGTTGATGAAGTGGAAGATACTTGAACTTCATGTTTGCGTACAGAACTATGCTTTTTCATTTGAGATTTCGAGAAGTATGTGAGTGGTAGATCGCACAGGGTGTCATCAGTGAAAAGTAGATCTTGGATTCGACCTAGTTGGCCATCTCTGCTCTAGATGATATAAAAGTATATTCTGGTAAGCACATACTTGAAAAAATTCACTTTGAACTTTCTATAAATAAGATGATTATGTTCTTTCTGTTGATAAAGTGAAAGATGTTAGGAACTTATCGCAAAATCAGGAAACTCTACCGTTTGTAAATATAAGTTGGTCATCCCTGCTCTAGATGATATTATAGTTTTTTCTGATGAGCACAAACTGGAAAAATCCACTTGTTATGGATAGGATGACTCTGCTCTTTCTGTTGATGAAGTGAAAGATGGTAAGAACTTATCGCAAAATCAAGAAACTCTGCCGTTTGTAAATATAAGTTGGCCGATTCTGCTCTAGGTGATATAATAGTTTTTTCTTGTGAGCACATACTGGGAAAAATCCACTATGAACTTGTTATAAATAAGATGACCATGGTATTTTTGTTGATAAAGTGAAATATGTTTGGAACTTATCGCAAAATCAGGAAACTCTGCAGTTTGTAAATATAAGATGGCCATCCCTGCTCTAGATGATGTTATAGTTTTTTCTGATGAGCACATACTGAAGAAAAACACTATGAACTTGTTATAAATTAGATGACTATGTCCTTTTTGTTAATAAAGTGAAAGATGTTAGGAATTTAGCGCAAAATCAGGCAACCCTGCCGTTTGTAAATATGAGATGGCCATCCCTGCTTTAGATGATATAATAGTTTTTTCTTGTGAGCACATACTACAAAAAATTCACTATGAACTTGTTATAAATGAGATGACTATGTTTTTTTGTTGACAAAATAAAAGATGTTGGGAACTTAGAAAACTCTGCCGTTTGTAAATATAAATTGGCCATCCCTGCTCTAGGTGATATAGTAATTTTTCTTGAAAGCACATACTGCATAAAATTCAATATGAATTCATCATGAATAAGATAATTCTGTTTTTTTTGTAGATGAAGCGGAAGATAACTGAAAGGAACTCATCTCAAAATCATGAAAGTCTGTAGTTTGCAAATATAATTTTGTTCAAGCATCGCAATGAGAGGCTTGAAAAATCAGTGGTTCAAACTTCTAAGAACTAGTGGTGCTGGTTTGAATTTTTGGCTTCGGAAGAACCAACTAGCCACACTGTTCAAATGATTCTAATATCTAGCATTTGAAGTCTGCCATTCATACCAATTGAGCATTTTCTTTGAAAATAAGTTCAATCTTGAAGTAGCTAGTTAGTATTCACACCAATGCAAATTCAATCACGAAATATCTGACTTCAAACTACAACTTTATTCTCACCACCCATCAATTTCTCCAAACGATTATAACCTATAATATGAATTCGTTGCGTCCAAATTTCCAACGAACAAAGCGCGCTCCTGCTAAGTGTAAACTCAGGTTCTACGCTCTTCCTGTGTATTGGTGTTGGCTGTCAGGGCCCCATGTGGCTTAATTATTTGCGAACGTTTTATCGTTTGTGCGAAGCAGACAGCTTGAATATATTAATGGATTACTGCAGTGACACAAGTTCCATAATTTGATATAGTAGACGCAGCCTCTGGAAGTTATTGCTTTCAGTGCGTAAGCTGGAAAAATGAATGCCAAGTTGTCTGTCTGATTGTGTTGTGTGTTGGCGGCAATTTATTCATGTTAAATGATCGTGTATGTGTGATGATGTCTGTCTGTGTCCCAACAAGTTCATATGAACGAGATTCGAAGGAAGATGTTGATAAAATTCGTAAAATTCGTGATTGCATAAAATTCTCACACTGGACAGCATAAAGAAAATACAATTTGATGAATCTTGATTCAATGAAAACTGCTTCAAAGTTGCATTGGAACAAGTAGCATTCAATCACCGACGCCAAATACAGAATCTGGGACTCAGTCAGAGTATATTGAAGCAATAAATTCTTGAAACCCAAAGCTACAAAGGAGGCGCAAAATACTGAGACTTGCTAATTATTTTGATTGAGTTCGGTAGAGAAAGATAGGACACTGATAATACCGACTTCCACATCTAAAGCTCCAACATTTGTAACGAATCTAGAATATGAATAACAAAAATGTCAAGCTAGTGGAGTTCTTCAAATCAAAATCCAATTCCCTTTTTTTGTCGTGAGGGAAAGTTCACCTTATCTTGAATAATATCTGGAGTTATATTTTCAATCAAATCATTCATTTCAATGACTCTTGGTATGAACACAAGTTCTCTTTAGCCGAAAAATACTCCAATGTTCAACATCACCCGTCTATGTGTATGACGCGAATTCGATTGGTTCTCGAATACTTTTCCTATTTTTGGGGTTCGGTGAAGAAAATATACCTCGAAGGTGTTTGATTTCACTGCGCCGAAGGCAATTGTTTCCCTAGATAATTCTCCCACCAGATCGTTCACTTATGAAAAAACCCATCAGAAAGTTTTTTATTCATTGAAATACTACTTAGTCATGATGAAATAGAAAATTACTGCATTGGAGATTGGTTTTTCAAAAGAGGACAAGGGTATTCAGCCCTGACATGTTCTCGAGATATCTGGTCTGCCCACAAATCAGCCTTCATGTGATTAAATGGGTTATGTTCAGTGGTTTATGTGACGACTGAAGGGAGATAATCAAGGATACACACTGCATGTCAACAATCAACGACCAACAAAGCGTTATAGCTTACTGTGGGTCTGAAATCAATAGATTTGCATAATGCAAATGATGTTATTACATGTATTGGCTTGCGAGATAATGTGTGGTCAAAAAAAATAATTGTGAATATCCATATTGTCAGCTTTCTCTAAACTTTTTGAAAGAATAGTTTCTTCCAAAATAACTGAATATTTGGACACAAATAAAGTGCTTCCTGTCATCCAATCAGGATTCTCTGCCTCTCTTGACAAATCAAAGTTTACAATTCTCATACTTCTAGACCAGAGTAAAGCTTTCGACCTTGTTGATTATGAATTGCTGATCGCAAAGCTCAAATACATCGTTTTCAATGATATTGCTCTGAAGTGGTTCACAAATTATCTGAATGGGAGATTACAAAGAGTCAAAATGAACCATGAACTGATTTCAAATTTCAGAAATACAACCTCTGGAGTTCCGCATGGTAGTGTACTTGGCCCACTCTTGTTTTCAATATTTACTTTTGATCTACCAGACGTACTACAATCTTCTATCATTCACTTATATGCAGGTGATATGCAAGTTTATCGTTCATGCTCTCCTACATTAGAATCTGATATCAACGCAATCAATATCGACCTCGAAAATGTATCTTACTGGTGTATTCGAAATGGCCTCAGAATTAATCCTAACAAAACTGTTGCATTATGCATTGGCCCGAAGAAACTCAGAGAAGAAGTATGCTCCTATAATCTTTCAATAAATAATACATCCATTCGCTGGGTTGTTAGTGCTGAAAATCTTGGATTAAATTTAGATTGCAACTTGTCATTTGATGAACACGTTAACCACATAACCAAAATATCATTTTTAAAGTTAAAATCTCTGTACCATCTCAAATATCAACTGAGCAAAAGTATCAAACTGAAACTTGTCAAATCACTAATATTTTCACACATTGATTACTGTTGTATGGTGTTCTATTTTTTTCTCACTAGTTTTAACAGATATAAATTGCAAAAAATTCAGAATGCTTGTCTGAGATTTGCGTGCAACATCCAATATAGAGAACATGTTACCCCATGAAATGACAGACTTGGTGAATTGAAAATAGTGGATAGAATGACATATCTTTATGTCACCTTTTTATATAAGATGATTCTACTACAAATACCAACTTATTTGCATAATGCATTGGTAAAGAGGTCATTTTTACAAAATGTTAATATTAGAGTTGATAACTATACAATCCCACAACATTCATCAAAGAAATTTGAAGGATGTTTTCATATAACGCTCCTAGGTTATTGAATGAATTCCTTAATGAAATTGGTCTCCCGTTTGGAGCGTTCAGAAATAGAATGAAACATATAAAACTTCAGTCTGAACATCGATAGAGCAAGTTTTAAAGTTGTTAATTCCACTATTCCTCAATTTTATTCAATCGTGAGCATTAACTAAAATATACAAATGTAACAGGGGAAATGGAAGAACGGCTGCTGCCGAATTCTCTCCAATAGGGAAGAATATCGACCGATGAGGGCGCTGGTGGTGGTTAAACTTTATCCACCATTTTGAAATAGTTACCTTGTTTACATTTGTGAAATAACGCGCCAAACTGAAATCCAGTCATCAGTTGCCCCCGCTAGACAAGATTTTGGTGTTTTTTTGCTATATTTTCATTGTACGAAATTTTTCTCGTGAAGGTTAATATAACTGTGTTCATGATGCTTTGAATAGCCGCACAATACTATTCATTGGAGGTGAACATAGATGCATTGTGTTTCAAAATCTAATAATATTTGTTCCAGGACATTTTTTAGTTATAGTGTAGTGTTAGTGAACCAAAGAGGCTTTTATTACATGGATGATGAAATGCGCCATAACTTCGCCCAAAAATAGACAAACAGACTCACCAGGTAACAAGAAATCATCTCTCTTGAAATGCAAGTAACACACTGAAGCCGCTCTAGGTGGTGATTTATGCAGTTTCAGTTTAATATTCCAAGCCTTGTACCTATCTATTTTCTCTTTCAATCCACTTTCCGTAATGTTTCCCACCAAAGATGTATTTATCTTTGGAAACGTGTGGAAAGACAACTTTGGATTTCGGTTCCTAGAGTTGCGGCAACTTGGCACCAAACACTTTATACGGCTCACTGAGCGATCTGCATCCATGATTGTTTGTTATTATCAATCAAAAAAATTACAACTTCAGATGAGATTTCCTAAATCAACACCAAAGAACTCAATAAATTCACACACATAAAATGGAAGCCTTTTGTTTGTGAAATTATAGCAGTGCGTTATATTCCCGCCAGACGTCGCATAAAATTATGAACTTCCCAATTGTGCTGTACTTATGTTCTTCATGTTCATTTTCGTACTGCTCAATAAATATATTATTATTATTATTAACATAGAAAATGTTTGCATTTATGTTAGTGTATGTCTATTGAACTTTCGAATGTATCATGTAATCATATTTATCATTCTGCCAGACCATCTTGCGGAAGGTAGTTGATCACTTAGATCTACAATGCTCATACTTTTGTATTACAGAACGCAATTTCACGTTTGGGCCATTGAACACGCATGAGCGAATTTGAATATTTTCTCGATGGTAAAATAAGAATTTGGTAAAGCCCTTTATTGATAAGATGATCGCCGGAGCAAGATCGTTTGGAATTTTGATCGCTGAATTTGTTTCATGTTATTTGCTTTCCTTTCTTCACATATAAATTTCATGAAGTGTTTGTTGACTTGAACAGAATATCACGTATGTGACAGAGTTAGTTATCTCTAACTTGGAGTATTTTTTTCGTTCGTAGCCAATGGTGACATGCATACCTTAACGAAATCTTTATCTTGTTTTATCTTCGTAATCCCTCATTATTCAAGTGGTTATCTCCTCTTGGATATTTTCAGGCTATTTATCGCTAGGGCGGTATCAATTCAGTTTTCACAACTTCGTGAAACGACAATATCTGATTTTAAGAATTCGACTGTATTTTTATTTTCACAGCATTTGGTCGCATGACGAATGAAATTCTGAAATGATCTCGAGCCATTCGTTCGGAATAGAGGCTGCAAGTTGTTCCTGCTTGGAAAACGTACTTATCCACATGTTCACTGGCCACGTTTACACCGTGCGCTAATTTGGTATTCTGACCGAGTTGACCATACCAAATTCAGACTAAGTCAATAAGTTACTGCCTGTTTACACCATCTTCAATTAGTAAACAGTATGGTTCTTATTTGGTAAGCATACCAAATAACATGACAGAAGTATAAACAGGTTTGCAACTCTGCTGTAACATGAAAACATCAAATAATTCATGGATTAAAATCAGAAATAATGAACATTAGATTTGGATTCGATATATGTGGTTGTATTGAGTTGACATATAGCAAAAATATATAGAAAAATTGATTTGAGAGTAAGGGCAATTATAGTACATTGGCAAATGATGAATTGTGAAAGAAAGGCGAGATTATCAAAAATTATAAGGCTTCATAGAAGGAATATGAGAAAATATCAGGAGTTGAGAATAAAACAGGTAAGGAAAATGATAATAAAATGATAGAACAACGAAATACACAGAGCTCGGACTTATGCTTAGCAAAGATTCAAACCAAATTTTGCAACTTGCGGATAGTCAAGGCCGTAGGTGTTTACACCATCTTGGTCACTTAACTATTTTGGTCTGGTACGCAACAATTTTGGGTACCAAACCAAGCTGGTCACCTGACTAAGTGTACTGTTTACACCAAGATGACCAAGACCATTTGGTTAACATAAAGTCATTAGTCAGCTTACCAAGCGACGGTGTAAACGTGGCCACTGTATATAAAGGCTGGAGATTATTCTGGATGAGTATTGAATCACACATTCTACAGTTGTTTGTGTGTTTCATCTCGTCTAGAGTCATTTCACTCAAAAAATTTCGGTTTTTGCTGGTTGGTACAGGAGAAGTGGTTCATAATATAGATTTCGATGTTCGAGTGAGTAGGCATTTATATTGTTTCGATTCATCAAGTAAGATCATCAAAAATAATGAATGTAGGCTCTTCAGGAACTTGAAGCTTGTTGTATTCCAGTCTTGATGAAGAGACAACCAGAGTTATTTCCTGATTCCTGAAATCCAATAATAACAATTGTTTTTCTGCTCTCACCATTTTAAACCGTTCATTACATATTTAAGAGCTGTTTGCTGATGGTTCATTTAGAATACATGTGTATTCTAAATTCATGGACGTCGCTTCCGGAATTGTTTTTTTAAAACGATGCGATTTGACCTGATGAATTTTATGAAATGGCTACATTAAATGTCCCAAAAATCAAATTATCAGCGAATCTTCGTTTCAAATTCTTTGTGAAATTGAATTGAAAATGATATTTTCAGAATATTTTGGATTTAACAGTTTGTGGATTGGTACTGTATCTAGTTATATCCATGAAGAAAGCAATTGTTTTACTTACTTGCTTTTACCCAGTGTCCCGTTGATAATTGAAAATGAAGGATAACCAGCAGAAATGACCGCACAAGCACGGGAGACGTTGAAAAAGTACAGTACGAAACTCGAGGATAAGGCTAGTTACGTGCACTCATTCATGCCTAATAGGCTACTTATCCCCCTCTTTACGTAATATACTTTTTAATGCGTGTCGAAGGATAACAAACAAGTGACAAGATGCTTTTTTTATATAATTTTGTGATTTTAATATTTTTAGGATGCAATAATTATGTGAAGTGCTTGTAGAAAGGCAGAAACGAACCTTCACCACATCAGGATATTATAGAAGAAGGAACATATCATCAAGAAACTATACCAGAAACTATTGAATAAAGACAATACATGTGTTCAAAATCATCATGATGATTGGGGTATTGAAAGTTGAAGTTGTGTTAAGTTTGTGACATCTGTAATTATTTCAATACTTCAACAGCAAATGAATGACTTGAATGAATTATCCTTAATTGTGCCAGTGAATGTTGTTTCACTTTCCCTACATAAAGTGATGATAATAATAATAATAAGAATAAATTTATTTGCATCATTTAAAAGAATATACATAAAACAATACAAAGTATTCGCATGGATCCAGTGATCCATTACATAACTGACTATGAGAAGTGAGGTGTTTTCACATTTTCGTTCTTCTGAAAGAAGAAACATTGGGTGGAGTGAACAAAACTAAGCATAAGTTCTAAGTATAGATCCGTCCTTCGGATATATCATATGGAGGTGTCGGTAGGAAATTAATGCGTCGGTAAGTGAAGTGAAAAAAGAATATGACCTGGTATATTTTACCTGACACTTCTTCTGCTCCTTGGCGCACTTGTGATGGATGCCGGTGAAGTTGTCCCCCAGGTCCATGCATCTCTCCCCGTCGATCATGGTGTCGCAGCGGTAGCACCAGAGGTCACGCTGCCTCTCGCTGGCCTCCTTGGTCCTGTGATGCAATTCGCCGCCGCCTGAAATCAATATTCGCCGTTACCATGGCAACGGCTGTTCGGAATTCCCGCCTCAAAGGGAAGTCAAAGAACTGTTGAATGTTATTATCGGGAAACCGCGAGCTCCCATTAGCGATGAATCGGCTGAACTGGGTGACCCAGTGAGAGGATTTAGCCGAAATTTGTGCGTATCTAAAAATTTTGTTACAAGGAAATCATATTAGAAGTCAGTTCGAATGGTTGAGATGTCTGAAACCTCCATTTCATATAATTCCTTTATGACATCTCAAAAAAATCGTTGAGAGGAAAGGTTAGAATTAGGGTTTTCAAATATGAAAATTTCTTTATTGAAGTCCATTCTTTATTTGAATTCTCAGATTATCTGAAATACCAGGCAAAAAACCTCGGATATCATTTCAAAAAAATCAACACGTTGGCCAATGTAAAAGTAAGGAACATTTCAACCAGTTTTCTCTGTTACCGAGTAGAAATATGGATGATGCTTTCTAGCCATTGGTTCTATTGTATATATGACTCCATAAACGTCCCAATCGAGTTGCTGGTATTGAATTCTCAACTAATTAGCTTTGACTATAGGTTTCTTCAGCAAATATTGCGACAAAAACGTATTTTTGCATCTATCGATTACTCTTATCGCATATCACTCTCTGATATCCTCCTGCAGATATTGTTACAACAAAAGTCGCTTGTATCTCCCCGATTTACGATCTTTCCTGCTAGTTCGAGTCCCACTCGAGAGAAAAAGACAAAATACCTATTTTTCAACTTGTTATATATTGAGTATTTGAAACGGCAAGCACATTACTTACGCAATTACGTTTGCTTGAAAGTGGTTGACAATGTCCCTTGCTTAATGGTAATGGTTCGGATTTTCATTGTCCATATTATTAACCCTATTGAAACCTGTTGCTGAGAACAAAAGGATACCAGCAATCGAAACGTCGTGAGCGCACTCAACTTGAAACTTGGTTTCAACATTTTTTCATAATATTCCATTTAATTTCTTCATTTACATTTTTTCGACTAGTATTTCAAATTCAATACCTCAATTTTCTTGTCACAATATTATTTCATTTATTTCGTTATTTAAAATTTTTTTGACTCATATTTCATATTCGATATCTCGATTTTTTGTAACAACAGTATTTTCCTTTGATCCCTAGGTTCATTATTGACCAAAAATTTGATTTTCTCACTTGATTTGTATTTTAAACCTTCCGTTCTTAGCAAACAGGTTTCAATAGAGGTAATAATATAGACAATGGAAGTCCGAACCATTACCATTTACCTAATTATGGTTTTAGCTTTCCTGCAGGATCCATGCATTATTTCCTTTGATTCAAGTGAATTAATGTCCACCTATTGACTGAAAAGTCAAAGGTGACATTTATTTATATAAATATATATATATATATATATATATATATATATATATATATATATATATATATATATATATATATATATATATATATGTGTGTGTTCGGATAGGTTTCCGCGGTCAGTTGTATGTTGTTTTTGAGTTCGGGTTGAACCGCGTCTGGAGTTTTTGTTCTCGACGATTCGGCACCGATTTTGGAGCCATTTTCAAGAGTAAATGTGACTTCACGCCGGGGCCTCAATCTGCCTACTCCCCAGGTCTCGTCACGAGTTCTTTCTAAGGTCTCAATCTGCCTACTCCTTAGATCGAACTCCACATACCTCCGCTCCCCCAAGGACAAACGTCAACGAATCACAGGGTATATATGAAATACCATGTTCTGATTGCCATAGAACATATGTAGGCCAGACCAACAGACGTGTGACAAGTAGAGTATACGAACATCAACTTGCTGTCCGAAAATCAGACCCATTTCAGCTCTGTCCGAACATCATCAAGAGACAGGACATAGCATAGACTTTGAGAACACTGAGACCATCGCCACAGCAGAAACACTACAAACTCGTATAATTCGCGAGGCCATCGAAATCGAGAAGCGACCTTCCTGCTTGAACAAACGTGACGACGGTCAGAGACTTCCAACTGCATGGAAACCCCTAATTTCCAGATGCCCAATCCCCACCAAGACATCCGACGGTGCTTTAGCAGCACCCGCTGCTATAAATACCACCCAACATCCCTCGATACCTCAGTTCGATCTAAGGAGTAGGCAGATTGAGACCTCAGAAAGAACTCGTGACGAGACCTGGGGAGTAGGCAGATTGAGGCCCCGGCGTCAAGTCACAAACCCTTGTCCCCTGTGACAACACCTGAGGAGTAGGCAGATTTAGACCTCAGCGAGAAGTCACATTTACTCTTGAAAATGGCTCCAAAATCGGAGCTGAAACGTAGAGAACAAAACTCCAGACGCGGTTCAACCTGAACTCAACAACAATATATATATATATATATATATATATCAGACCTCTTATTCATCGCATTCGTGAGCAAACCTCAGTATTATTTATAATTACATTTTGAATTTTGATCATCAAAAACAACTTGCCCAAACTTAAACTGTAAATTTTTCCTTTTGTAACTTGAAGATAATAAACTCCGACCCTGAGAATGGAACCCATGCTCTGGTTTTAGACACGGAATAGTACAGCTATTGACAGGTGACAAGACGTTGTCAACCATCATTTGGTTCTCTTTGTGTACTGTTTTCCCTGCAGTTCCAAGCTCTCTGCTCACACTGGGCCATGTGCTCTGTTCACTCAACAAGTCGCTATTGTTAAAAATGTAAAATGAAAAAGTTTTTTCCAAATTGTTCGGTTAATCATATGCACATGTAATAATTCGTGCATTTCAATGTAATATGGATGAATGGTTCCATTTTTTCCCAGTGATATTTTCGGAGACATGTTGTCCAGTTTAGTTTTTATGAATGTTTCTGATGAGAAATGTTTTTTCTGTTTGTGATGGACAAGGATTTTTCGTCTGCAGTTTTATACCTAATCTCACATTAGTAAGTTCATTTTTAACATGTTTGTGTGCTTTATGTAACAATAAACACTGTTTTTCAGATGTCTTGAAAAAGAAAATAAAGATTTTCGAAAGTTTGACAATTTAATAAAGAGTTTCACTATACCAGGCCAAACTCAATTTATGACTGCAACCCCAAGGTTAATTTTCATTGCATGAGGATTTTTCAAATTTAGACGGTTTTTTCTGCTAGTCCAGTCAAGAGACTACTCTTCTCTCTCTCTCTCTCTCTCTCTCTCTCTCTCTCTATATATATATATATATATATATATATATTGTAGTGGATTATTATAGCGACTGGAGAAATGTACAGTGAAATGTATAGCGGGATCTCTCAGTCAGTCCAAATGAAAAGTCTCTGTTTTACTTCGCCAAGCTTTCGCTTCTATTGTGAAGCTTCTTCAGGGCCTATAATTTATTGTTTTTTTTTCTCATCAACATTATTAACTATTTTGGTAGGTTTGGTGATCCAGAGTTAAATTCTTCAATGGTGGTATTGGTGGGATTGGGATCAATTTAATTAAAGAAAAACTATTGTTTCCTTGCCAACGTTTCGAATTTTAATAAATTCATCATCAGGGCTCTATAACAATGAGTTGCGTGTTAAAGTGGTATGATATAAATAAAATAAGAGAATGCCAACAAACTATTGGAACATTTTCAGGGGTTCAAAATGTTGATTAATTAAAATTTTTTTTTTCATTAATCAACATTTTGAACCCCTGAAAATGTTCCAATAGTTTGTTGGCATTCTCTTATTTTATTTATATCATACCACTTTAACACGCAACTCATTGTTATAGAGCCCTGATGATGAATTTATTAAAATTCGAAACGTTGGCAAGGAAACAATAGTTTTTCTTTAATTAAATTGATCCCAATCCCACCAATACCACCATTGAAGATTATTAACTATACTTACAGTAAAAATGGTGTAAAAATATTGAATTGAACATAAATTGATAAAAAATATGTATACATGTTTGTAAAATTGTTTTTTTTTTGACAAATGTCATACCTTCACATATATGTCATTTTTCACGTCTATGATGTAGTTCCAGTAAGTTACTGTATATGTTGCTGAGGTTATCTTTTATTCATACAATTCGAAGATTTATTTATTTCGACCATTTCAAGAAAAAGGCGTTTGGAAATATTTTTTCCTGTGCGTAAAATTTTAGTATTGGGGTAATTAGGTTTATGTCCTGTTTCGAAAGAGTGTTGTGCTAATGCACATGATTTCTTATTGAGTTTTATATCACTTTTATGAGATGTTATTCTATCATTAAGAATTATAGACGTTGTTCCAATATAATTCAGGTCACAATTGCTACAAGGAATGTTACAAATAACATTTGACTTTTTTGTGGTGTCAGTTTTATCTTTCAATTTAGTATTTAAGTTCTTTATAGTTTTGATATTTTTTTTGCATATTTTAATATTTTGTTCATTTTGGAAAAGTTTTATGATATTTGAAGATAAATTTCCAAGATAAGGTATAGATTTATAAGAAAAAGTGATAGGTGAATTGTCATTACATACATTTTTGTTGATTATATTAGAATCTGTATTACTGCCAGTATTGAAAATTATTTTATTAAGAAGTTTTTTAGGATGAGAGTTTTCGATTAATATGTCTCTGAGGAGTCTGAGATTTTTTTGTTTGAGAGAAGGGTGTACTAATTCTTCTATTCTTTCCTTTAAACAGATCATCAAATTAATTTTTACTGTTTTTCATGAAAAGAGTAGTAATTGATTTATCTTCCTGAGATAGTAGGTTTGATATACCAATCAGTGATCAAGGAATCATCAGTTCTACGGATAACTCTTGTATCAAGAAAACGTAGGGTTTTACTATTTTTGATTTCGATAGTGAATTTATATATATATATATATATATATATATAAATGAACTTGTTCGTTGTACCAGTGTTGAAATCTTGAGTTGGAGAGAACGTAGGCACAAAAATTGGATGGAAATAACCGAATTAAATACTGAAATCACGGCGTAAGTCTAAGGATGTTCCAAAAAATGCCAGTAAACTTTGAATCTCGTTTGTGAATCATTGGATTTGATTCTGGCATATCAATCGAAATCATAGTAGGATTCCCAGCATAGACACTGACCTCTTTCATTCAAAAAACCCTCTATACATATATTACAAAGATAGATACCACGAACACTGTGCTACTTACATGCAATCGAAACTAAGCCAAATATCAACGCCCTAATATGTAAGGTCCACCACTTCATTTTGACTCTCATTAACGTATTTATTCCCGTCCATTAGCAGGCCTTCACAAATTCATCTCAAAGGGAACATCGAACAAGTTCATCAGTCATAACAAAAGTGTGTCTGGAAAACACGCGCCATATTGGAACTGGGAGAGCGCAAGTCTCTCCAAGTTATCGCATCCTCTTGCTCTCATAGCTTACAGGGAGTCCAGATGTATGACAGGGAACAGATTACTTCAGCTGATTAGGTAGGGAGATGAGGGATATGATATAGGTCGAAGAAAGTTGCCAAAGTAGGGAGCAACTTTCGAAACGCTATCCTGTTATCAATATAAAAGATAGAGAACTTTGGGAAACTTATTTTTGGTTGTCACTAAGGGTTTCTTGAAGATTGATGGCATGCGATAGACTCATAACACAGCCTTCTAGAGAAGAGTTATAAAGCTGTTATTACAAACAATTCTTTCAAGTGTAATATATTCGTAAAAGACTACACACACTGCACAACTTACATTTATCAGAAATTATTTCGATAAAATGATAAAGAAGTTGAACCGAAAGTTTCACAGCGATTATTCCCTTCAATTTGGATAAATGATGAAAAAGTTGGAAGCGAGACTACTTCTACAGTTTCACAGCGATTGAACGCACTAGACCTCTTCACAGATCAAACTGATCAAAATCAACCGGGCGTTTGTCTCACTTTTCAGTTACTATCTCGAGAACTATATTGTTCCTGAGTTCGATTTTGATGGTTCCTGAGTTTGCATGTTTTCTGGAAATATTCTCAACATATGTCCCTCTTTTACTAAGTTCAATCGACCAAAAATGCGTGCATTTCCATAATTTTCAAAATGTTGCATCCAAGCAAACGCTTTCGTGTATCATAATTTAGGATGAAATGCCTCGACCTGCGGTCTCGGAATTTTATCAAATTATCATATACTCAAGTCATTTGCCAAGCAAAATTTCGAAAATCATGAAAGTGGAGCACAAATTTTACCGATCAAACTTGGTGCACTTGAAATATAACCCCCGATTAAACCGATCAAAATCAACTTGGATTTTAGCACACTTTCCAGGTACCATTCCATTCTATAATAGTATATTATGCAACGATCGTGTAATGATGGTTATTAATACATGAGCATAAACCGGGCTACGAAACGAGCCGAAGGTGAGTTTCGTATGGTTTATGCGAGTGTATTAATAACCATTACATGAGAGTTGCATACGCTATTTTATCTACACCCAATAAATAACGAAGAACTAAAAATATAATATTATTTGGTATTTATATTGAACACAATAATAATGGGTAATCAATCGTATTTCTTTGAAAAATTCTACAAAATTATAATTAATGGTATAACCACGGAAAATACAAAAATGAGAAATGAAAAGAAAAAAATGAAAAAAAAATCTGCCGAGGTCAGGAATTGAACCTGGACGTAACTGTCAACTGCCGGCGCCTTTGACCACTCGGACATGAGAGCCCATATAGTTTGGTTGAAAATAAAAACATATGTGTTCCATTTGTCAAATGAAAAATTTAATCCTTTCGATTGAATTTTTTTTCTTGTCTAAGACATCTGTGGAGGGTCGCTGATAATAATTCTATATCACTGCTATAAGACATTTTCATACTATTATCGAAAGTTGACTGAATTCTTCAAAAATTCAATACCTACTGGTTTTGACTTGACAAACGTCAAAATGCAAAGCTTGCACATCATGCTTGATTGAAAAATAATGGGTTTCTATTGGTTGAAAATCTGTATCGTAATGAAAATCTGTATCGTAATGGATTTCATTATAAAACGGGTTGTGGGCATATAAGTGTATTATTAGAGTACGGGTGTAGATAATAGTTATTTATGTATCAAGGGAATTAGGAGGGCCTTAATTACCGATGGCAAAGTTTGCGTCCCGAGGGCCTCTGGCCCAAGGGACAGCAATTGCCTGAGGTTATTAAGGCTCATTAATTCCCGTGGTACATAGATAATTTTATTTCTGACCGATTTCAATAAAATTTTGTTCATTTTTGAAACGGAAAAATGTACCAATTCATTACCTTCCCGGTATATTTGAATCAGGTACCGTTGATTATAGTAGAGTTTTCTTGTTGCTAGGTTGTTGCTATGTTACTTGTTTATAAACAGAACTTTGTTATCAAGCTGTGTTTGCGGTAAAAACGTGTTTTCTACCCCAAATATAATGGAGGATATTTTGAAAAAAGCTGAACAAGCAAGAGAATCATTAATTCCATCGAAAAGTGAAGCCGTATACCAAAAAGAATACCAGATATATCTGGACTGGCTGACACGGAAAAATGTTACTACTCACTATATATATATATATATATATATATATATATATATATATATATATATATATATAATTTTATATTCACTTGTGAAAGGTAGAGGGAATTATAAAATCTATAATGTCCCAAGGGAGTTATGACCCTCTTTATTGATAGCGTAACTATGACGATATAAGCTTATAATATCCCGGTCAGAAATAAAATTATATTATACCCACGCATAACTGATATAAGTTAGTGCCCCCGGGATATAAAAAATCACCTCATAACAGATAATGTGAAAATTTCGCCCATTTCGGTTCAGTTGTTCTACTGAATGTTGATTGTGAATAAGAAGTCTGAAAACACCGATGTTGAATTGATGAGATATTGTTGGAACTATTATTGCGATACTTTTACAGTTCATTGCCTCTTCTCAATTTCATCACCATATCACGCCAGTTTTCAGGTATTATAATCGACCTCCTATGATTTAATGCCAATTTAATTTTTTTCCCGAATTGTCGGCTGACCATACATTTTCAGCAAAAAATAGCCCTTCTGTAACACTCTTCATTGCAAGCGCCATCCGAACTAATATAATGAAAGGGCCAGTGAAGCCTATTACCGAAGTGGTTATGTGTCGTCAATTCTACCCTCAACTCTCACAGGTTTCAGTTCCAATCCTAGGGTTTTAGGTCATCCCAATTCTGACACAACCTACTTCGAACTGAATCCCTTCAGCTCATATTCTCTTTTCGAAATAACCATCCAATACGGAGCTTTATTCAAAAAACGAGTAGCTTCCTAACTGTTAAACAAAATAAAAGAAGTATCTTTCCGCTTCTTTTTTTTGCTCCATCATGTGTTGCCGAAGTAAATTTGTATTACCTTTGTTTGTACCATCTGCTCAAGATGAATAAAAACCCTGGTATGTTGACTAATACCTGATAGATTGTAAGCAAATTTTTTCGACTTTTCGCTTTCTTGATTTTGATCAATTCAAACTAAAGAGATGCCTTCGAGAGTTTGCCAGCCGAGGCGCACCTTACGTGATCTCAATTTAATCTGTGATGCCATGATATCTGTCTGCTCGACGGCCATTCGATTATTTATAGATTTATAGGTTATGTTTATTTCATGGTCTCATGTTTTGCATCACATTTTGACTGATTATTAGGTGTTCCTTTTGCTTCCAATTTGATGAAAAATAAATCAAAAACTCAATGATTGTGATGTGATTTTAAATCTTCCGAAACAATAGTTGTGAGTGAAACTGGAAAGTATTGATACCTTATCTTTCTACTTTCTGAGGAACCGAAGATAGGTAAGTACTTTTTCCTTCATAGTGTTGAAAAAAATGCAATTATAATGGGATTACGAGCCGTTGACATGAAGGATAAGGAATACCTACACGTTACTAGAGCGTTTCATTTTGAGCTTTGTAAATCGGTTCATAATAAATCTAACTATCACTATAAAATCAAACAAATACAAGACCAGCAACGATAAACACTTGGAAAGAATATAAACAGGAAAAAAGTGAAAAGAAACAAGAACTAGGTACAACATTTTGAATATTAAAGGAACTTTCAAATGCATTCAAATTCAAATCGAATTGTCGAACATTTCAAAAAAATCGATGGCTCTTTATTGGACGAACTTGACCTTACGTATTTTGTATACTGATAATTTTATTGGTGAACGAAAGATACCGCAAGAGTTTATCCAATGAGACCGCCGGTATCGAAAATCACTCGTAAGCTGCCGCCTCAATGAAAATGTACCCTCAGAAAATCGCATTTGTATCACCACCTACCGTCAAAAAATGTAAGTTTACTCTTCGATTTCCCAGGTCGAGAGGAATTGGCTAAACGAAAGCATATCGGTCAACGCACCAGGGTTTTTATTCATCTTGCATCTGCTGATACTTCATGTTCAGCTCATTTTTCCTTTTCTATTTCTAGTCTTTTTCTGTTATTTTTGTGTCACGCAGTTCTTAATTTCAATAGTCTTGATTTTTCACCATTGAGTACCCCTGCCTATTTATATTTGTACCTTACTGGCAAAACAGTCACTCATAATACTGCAGTTACCTATCGGAGCAAATATACTAATCTTCCCCTTTTACATATTACATAGAATTTGAATATCTTTAATTTTCAGGCTAGATAAACTCAAGAATGAACTTTCTTCAATCTTGATACATCTGGCAACAGTGACAACTGAAAGATAATGTTAACGCAGCATCCGTTACCCATATTCATTTTCGGCTGAAAATGCCATGTAATAGGTAATTCCACTCAATTTAATAATATTACTGAGTGACGGTTCATATAGTGACAGCTACAATCATATTCGTTTCTCCGCTTTTCACAGTCCTGATTACTCTGACTGTAATTTTACTGAAACTTTTTGTAAAGATCAATTGCCTAACACCAAACGGATATTATTTGCACTCGAAGCACGTTTTGCTAACAAGGGTAGCATCTCCAAGAGAAGGAAACTGATTGAATATAATCGTTAACGAGTATTTGTAGGTTTAATGGTTTTCAATTTCCTTCCACAATTCTGAGTGTGCTTCCACTGGTCGTGAATTTACTTCAACAACCATAATCCGGATCAAATTGTCTATTCGAAATTTTCCTACACTTGAAAAGCATTAATAACGGTAATTATTTTCCAATAGTCCCAATTCACGTACAGGATCGAATTAACAGGCGTCGAATGCGCCAGCATTTTTTAACGAATCAAAAAACCAGGAAAATGGAATAGTCTGATAATTGAAATTCATAGATAGTCCAGGAGTAGAGGTACTAATTATAATATATCAGTGGAGAATGGTTTGGGAATGATGTATCTGATGAATATGTTGACCTTCACGATCTGAACAAATTTTTCACTTCTCAGAATAATCAGGAGCTGGCAGATTCATCCATATATGAAACTCAGTGCATAAGCATTTCGGGGTTGAAATTAAAGCTTATGACTTTTTCCTTCATGAGTGTGTATAAGATGGAGGTGGTCCGCAACTTGCATGTACATCTAATTTTTTATTGTACACACTACATAATTGTTTTTGACGGTTTCGATTTGAAACTTATCGTTCTAATAACCATTTCATTGATTCCAGAACTCCTAGCGCAATTTGAACTATGAAATTGGTTTCATTCCGATGAATATTGGTTTATCAAATGTACCAAAAAGAGAGAAATTCAATTATTTGAAGATTCGTTGATCAGTTATGAAAATCTAACCAACTTATAGTAGATACCTGATTTGTCATTTCCAATGTTACTTATGATTGATGACAATGATGCTAGGTGCATTATTGCTTTAAAAATTATTTCTTGAAAATAGGTGTTTTTGGTTGCTCCCTCTGAAAAATGCCGGATGGTTAGGAATATTGAGGAAAGTATGATTTCAATTTTTGTTGTATATCAATTGAAGGAAAACATCAAAACCAATGCAATAAATAGGAAGGAGAACCCCGAATAAGTCGAATTTTAGATATAGTTCATTACTCTGGAAATACTTCTACTATAGAGGATGATACAAATCAGGGTAATAAACTGATTCACATTTTTTTAAATATAGCACACAGTATGTATTCCAAAAATGAACAATTTGTTCAGGCCAGCCTCAACTCACCTACACTGTAGGTTGACGGACTAACACCTATTAGAAAACAACTACTCCCCTGGCTAATACCACGAAGGGCATTGGATTACATCCAACAGGTGTTAGTGTGGGATTCTTCACAGAAGAAATTCCACATATGATCTTGGCGATACACCACCAGAATTGATTTTCAATTATTGGGACGGGACACACTTGCAGACCGGTTTCGGGCTATTTGGCCTCCCGTAGTTGTTTTCTAATAGGTGTCAGTCCGTCAACCTACAGTGTAGGTGAGTTGAGGCTGGCCTGAATAAATTGTTCATTTTTGGAATATTTGATTCAAAGCCAGTCTTCAAGCATCCCCATGAATATTTCTTTCATTCGTATTTTCCTTGTACTAGGAATTGGGGCCATGCGGCTATGCTCTTGGTTAGTACCTAGTCTACGGGCAGATGGCGCAGCAACGGCTATTTTGCTAGTCGTTTGTATCAGCCTTGGTCTAGGGAAGATGCTCTACTCGAGTATGATTTTTAATTATGGGAAGTCATCGACTTATGTTGATGATGGCACTGCCTTGCACTGACGAGAGGCCAAATAGCCCGAAACCGGTCTGCAAGTGTGTCCCGTCCCAATAATTGAAAATCAATTCTGGTGGTGTATCGCCAAGAGCATATGTGGAATTTCTTCTGTGAAGAATCCCACACTAACACCTGTTGGATGTAATCCAATGCCCTTCGTGGTATTAGCCAGGGGAGTAGTTGTTTTCTAATAGGTGTTAGTCCGTCAACCTACAGTGTAGGTGAGTTGTGGCTGACCTGAACAAATTGTTCATTTTTGTAATATTTGATTTAAAGCCAGTCTTCAAGCATCCCCATGAATATTTCTTTTACACACAGTATGTCTTTAAGTTTTTTGACACCCGATTGCTCATTTCATGTATTCATCACTCCTGGATATGAAATTCCTACAAGGTGGTGAAAATTAGCGAAAACAAAGCATCTATGACCAGTGAATCTTCAGATGCAGATGAAAATGATATCAGATATGTTCTATATATATGCATTAAATTGACAAACTGGTAGAAATTGCAGATGACAGGTTTGAAATCTGAATATCAATTGATTATCAAGAAAAAATGTTTACGTTTCCGTTTTCAAAACTCATCACAAATACTTATCTTCTATAAGAGATTTCGGAAAATCTGTAGAAAATCTGAGATTTGACAGATTTTCCAAAAACCTTTATTGAAGAGAAGAATTCGTGATGAGATGAACCGGAAATAGATTTGCTGTATTTCTCCTATTGGCCTTTTGTCATTCAAATGCGGTAGTCAGATGCGATTCATATCAAATGAAATCGTTGAGATACAACTATCCTCAGCCAATATGATGAAAGCAGATTACTTTCAAACTTTTGCAATACACTGTATATTCAACGATGAGATTGTAATCTTTAGTGTACAACTTGGAAACTTTTTGTAGAGTAATTACCCTGAGTAGAAACCGATAATATTAACATCCGACACGCGTTTCGCTAACGAGGTTAGCATCTTCAGCGAAAGAAGGTTACTTGTTTAAAGTTAATCATGCACTGTATTATTATGATTGGTTTGTGATGGTGAATGAATAATTTCTAACCTGTTTCTGCTATATTCATGATCATTTTCCAACGAAAATATGAAATGAGCCAATTTGGGCAAAACGTCATTTTAGGTTAGGATTTATGAGGAACAAAAGTAACATCAGAAAATGTTTCAAGAAAATTAACGATATCTTAGTTTTATCGCAATAGTCGATTTCTCCTGCCAATAGCTTACCTTTTTTATTTCGGCGGTCGATAGTTTCATCAAATGAAATATTTCTAAATCATTTCAACTAATGAATTCTTTAAATCACGTAAAATCAATAAATGTACGGTTTGAGCTTGATTCTCCTGGTCTAAGGATCAATTATGCCCCAGTTGGTTGATGCATAAACGATGAATATGAGTTTAATCAATGCTCACAGCTCCACGTACTGAATCCTTTGTGTATTATAAATTGCAAACGAATGGTTTAATGAAAGAGAGTACGCAATATGGGTATCAGCCAAGTAATTCATATGAGTTCAAGTAACCTAGTTAGCAAAATGCGCGTATCGGTTTTTTCAATTTTATATAAGGGAATTTGTTTTTCGGTAAAACTTTTTCATGCTTGCCAAAAGTTCCAATCTTATCCAGAATTTGTCCGATTTTCAGCCAATAAGAAAACTCAAGACTTTACTGTAGTTGAAATCGGGATTGCCACTATAATTATTTTGATTTTGATTATTGTGATTAAATTTAATATATGGTAGTTTGTTTTGAAGTACATCTCTTTTTGTCATCCATGTTAAGGCGGATTCAAGCAAGCCAGCTCAACTTATGGATAACCACAACTTATCAACTTAAAAAAATAATCAGGATTGAATGAGGGCATTCAGACAAGTACTCAAGTTAACTCGGAAATGTATTTATTCATTTATTCAATATACAGCTTCCAGACAGAACAGGGTTCCGGTATGGGAAAGTCAAAAAAAACATCATAAAATTATGTTCTATAAATAATAAATTGGAGTATAATATTCATTTGATAATTCGATGAACATCATTATGCAAGCAAACATTTTTCAAGTTCTTTTGAAAAAATATGAATGGATTTGGATGATTTAATTATATATTACATTTCTGAAATTTTTTTGTTAATTTATATATAATATACTTAGATTTTTCATAATCAATTAGATGATCCAAAGTCATATTATCTGTTACTTTATATAAATCTGCAGAAGGAGTATCCCACGGTTTTCTGAATTTAACCTTTATTGCTTTGTTCATTAAACGATATATTATATTTTTTTGTTTTTTAGAGCATGAAGACCAAACTGTAATGAGGTATCTGATATGAGAAACAATGAAGACATTATATATTAGAATCTGAACGTTTTTGTTCAAAATGTAAATTCTTCTGATGGCCCCCAGGAATGGCACAATAGATTTCTTTATTTTTTCAATATGATTTTCAAAATTTAATTTTGTGTCAATTAATGAACCTGAATATGTATGATTAGGAATTTCGGCTATCAGTTCATTATCTATCTTCAAGTTCAATTTTATATTCTTCATGTTTTTTTGTTTAAAAATCATAAAAACATTTTTTTCCGAATTGACGGTTAGGTTAATGCTGCACGTCCATTCTTCAATGAAGTCAATATAATGTTTCAATGAATTTTCCAAAATGTCAATATCTTTTCCAAAGTGAAATAATGTTATATCATCTGCAAAAAAAAGTGCATTGCATATAAATTGAGTCTTTTAATATTGTCAATATAGATTAAAAAAAGAATTGGAGCCAAAAATGAGCCTTGAGGGACGCCAATTTTAGAAAGTTCCTCATTACTCTATATTTGTTGATTTGTACGTACTGTTTGCGATTTTGAAAATAGTTTTGGAATAAATTGAATGCATGACCTCTCATACCATAACTATATAATATGTCCATTGAATTATTATGGTCAACAGTGTCAAAGAGTTTTTTCAAATCTAAAAATATTGTTACTACATAATCACTATAATCTGATCTTTCATACATTTTATTCATGAGATCAGTTATTATAGATTGGATGTTCGTATTTGGTTGAAAAGCATATTGGAAATTGTCTATCTTAATATTGTCAGTGATGAAATTTGTTAGTTGAATTTTGAGAATATTTTCAAATATTTTCGCAAATATATTCGAAAGAGCTATTGGACGGTAATTTGAAACATATTTTCGTTCACCTGATTTGTATATCGGTTTCAGAAAAGTTCTTCTCAGATAATCAGGAAAAACTGCATCTTCAATGCTTTTCTTTATAACGAGTGATAGAGGCAAACTTATTATATCTACAATGTCTTTAAAATTTTTTGTTGTAATCTGATCTTCACCTGGCAGTGGATTCAATTTAAGAGACATTATCACATCGTAAATGTCTTCTTCTGATATAGGTTTTAAAAATAATGATTTGAGAGTTGTGATAAAAGTATCGAAATTATTCTGGATTGTTTTGATTTTTTTAGCAAGTTATTCCCAATTTCAGAGAAAAAAGTATTAAATTCGTCGCATATATCTTTTACATCTGTTATTTCTGTATTATTTTCATTTTAGATCTGATGTATAGTTTGTTCGGTTCTTTTACCATTGATATTATAATTAATTGCATTCCACATTTTTTAGGATTTGTTCCAGCTTGAACAAATTGGGCATTGCAATGATCTCTTTTCAATTTTTCGCTATGTATTTCATTTTTGAGTGTTTTGAAAAAATATTCCAATTCAACATCATTTAGGTTTTTTTTCTGTTTTTTGTGAAATTTTGTCTCGAATTTTTTTTTTAACCGTGCATCTGTTTTCCAATTATTGTTTTCTCGAGTTCTGAATCTTTTAGTGTAACTACATTCTTTTCTTGTTTCGTTAATGCAATTTCCAAGTTCTTCAAATGTTGGAATGTTTGTGAATGAGTCAAGTTTTTGAGAAATGTGTTCGCGAAATTTTTTTATGTCTAAAATGGTTATCTATCGGTCATTTTTGGTTTATTTTTTATTATTTTTTCAGTTTTCAAGTTCATCATTTTGTGATCTGTGAAATGATGATCTTCCAAATCAATGTGATATTTCAAATTTTTCAATTGGAAATTTGTAACCACATGATCAATAATTGTTTTTTGTTATTATAATTTTGTCTGGTATAATGGTGCTCATCAATTACATTAACAATTTTATAGCCATTCGTTTCAAATATACTATGATATTCATCAACAATATCGTTTTTATCTAAAAGGTTCAAGTTCATGTCGCCTAATAAGATGAGATTTTTATTCTTCATAGTTATATTATCTATAATTTTTAAGAAAAAATATATATATATATATAAATATATCTACGTTAGGAGGGCGAAATATAACACCGATTTTAGGCTTTGGTTCATAAGAGAGTATTTCAGTAATAATCTAGTTACAATTATCCACAGTTCCTTTTTCAAGAATGTTGTAGTCTAGATCTTCTTCAATGGAAATAGATACACCGCCTCAAATTGACAAGTTCGACAAGAATATAAGATGACAGGCGGCGGTAGTCTTCCATTGTTACCAGCAGTACGCAACTTCAAACTACGCTAGGTAGGTAGGCAGGATGTGACGTATTCTTACCGAATACCACACGCACTTAAATTATACTTAAATTATCTTTGGAAGAAATTTCCGGAAATAATTCAAATACTAGTAAAATATCACTACTTTTATTCGGGTTTGAAGGCCGTCGTTTTTTGGAATTTCTTCCTGACGTTTCGCTGGCTCGAGTGGCTAGCTTCTTCAGAGGCTCATTCATCTTGAAATTCACTCCGATGACTGGAGATTATTTCTTCGCAAATTGTATTTATGCCGATTCAGGTAGTTTTCGGTGCTAATTATTCCATTCGGATTAGGGGAATTGTCATTAATATTGATTACCTTGTTTACCTCATCTGGGTTCGGAGAATAATCATCATTATTATCTAAAGAACTACCTGCAGTTAATATGGATTTATTTAAAATGGGATTCCATATTCGGTTGAGGTTGACAGCTTCTTCTTTTCTGTTGAAATTATCCGTGTGTTTGTGGATTTCTATTGCCTCCCGTACCAGTCGGCTATGGTATCCCTGGTTGGGTGCAATCAGTTTTGCGTTTTCAAACAGAATCCTGTGGTTACCCTCACTAAGTGCAAATGCAAAACTGATTGCACCCAACCAGGGATACCATAGCCGACTGGTACGGGAGGCAATAGAAATCCACAAACACACGGATAATTTCAACAGAAAAGAAGAAGCTGTCAACCTCAACCGAATATGGAATCCCATTTTGAGAAAATCCATAATAACTGCAGGTAGTTCTTTAGATAATAATGATGATTATTCTCCGAACCCAGATGAGGTAAACAAGGTAATCAATATTAATGACAATTCCCCTAATCCGAATGGAATAATTAGCACCGAAAACTACCTGAATCGGCATAAATACAATTTGCGAAGAAATAATCTCCAGTCATCGGAGTGAATTTCAAGATGAATGAGCCTCTGAAGAAGCTAGCCACTCGAGCCAGCGAAACGTCAGGAAGAAATTCCAAAAAACGACGGCCTTCAAACCCGAATAAAAGTAGTGATACTGAAAACCTCGGCCGCGAAAGCCTTAACTATTTTGTCACTAGTACAATAGTTACACTTTTCATGACTTATAATATAATCAACAAAGATTCAAACAAAATAAAATAATTTGTTTTCATACTAACCAGTGAAAGTATATTTAATACCGAAGTGAAAAGTGCTGAGAAAGAAATGGAACAACACACGTTTTGTAAACATAGCAAACGAAATATGGATAAATATCGATTCTTATCCAAGCAGTCTGAACATTTAGGTCGAACACAACAGAAATCAAATAAATATATATTAAATCCAAAAATTCAATATGGAGGAAATTAAGATCTATAGACATGGAAAAATCATATAACTTATATCTCACTCATTGTTTTCGAAACACATAATTGTTATGGGATATCAAAAAGTGTGGTGAATCATACCTGTAACTTTTCGAAAAAATCTGCCTACATTCGATGGCCCAGTGGAAAAAGATTGCATGAGATCACCTCTTTTAAAAAAGTTCTTCTAATACTAGGAAACATGCGTGAATCACATTCATTTTTCGTGATTTATAATATACAAATGCAAATTGAAAACATTTTAATATGAAATAAGTATCACCAATAATTCAAAAACACTCTGATGACGCTTGTAAATCATTATTAGGCATTTGATATACAAAAAGAAGGAAAGAGTATAGCTAAAGCCTATATCACATAACACGTGAATCATATAAAAGTCACTTTTTCTTGCTTGTTACTTACAAACTACCTACCTATGTCACGAGATTATATAAGAGCCAGCCTCAAATTGCATTCGCATCATCAATTCATTCTGAGTCTTTTTCGAAATGAAGTTTCATTTTTAAAAACGGTTTTCGAGAGCTCCGAAACTAAATTTGCTCAATTCGTTTACGAAGCACACAAGATTTCAATTGAATATATAACATTCATAGAATATTCTTACACATGAAGAGAAATGAACAGTGGTCCGGTTGCACGAAAAATAATTTTTAATGCCCGCAAAGTTAGGTTGATCGAGATAGCATTTTGGGTGCCGTGTGAGCTCGCAATCGAACAAAAACAAAAACGAATTGATGATTTTGGGCAATGTTCGAAGCTGTTCCACAATTAAAACCCGATTGTATGCATTGATAAGTGACAATGGATGAAATATGGCTCAATTATTTCACAAGAGAATCAAAACGATCATCATCTGGGGCTGTATTCTTGAAACAAACCCTTATGACTCAAAAATTTAGCTCCTGAGGACTACATGTGGTGAACCGACTCCAAAGCGTGTGAAAACGCCCGTCTGGCATGGTAATGGCATCAGTATTGTGGGATGTGCATGGTATGATATTCTTCGTCAACAGCGACTGCTACATCGTGTTATTGGAGCGTTTGAAGGACTGAATCACGAAAAAAACCCCCCGATAAAAAAATACTGTTTCCCCAGAACAATGCACCTTGTCACAAAACAATGAAAACGATTGCAACATTGCATAAACTGGGCTTCGAATTACTTCTGCATCCACCGTATTCTCCAGATCTAGCCCCCAGCGACTTTTTCCTGTTCTCAGACCGCAAGAGAGTATTGGCTGGACATACATTTAGCGCCGATAAAGAGGTAATCGCTGAAACAAAGGCCTATTTCGAGGCCAAAGCCAAATCGTACTATAAAAATGATTTTGAAAAATTGTATGGATGCTATAGTCGTTCGAAGGCAATATTGGAAAATGAAGTTGACTCATGTGATTTTTCTATCTTAGCATACGGACATAATGACATAAAATTTTAATGTTGATATGATCAGCTCTGACAGCCATAAACTTGAGTAAAAGGAGAATTTTCATAATTTTCAAGATCTGAGGTAGGACAAGAGGGGACATCTCCCACTCCCGGCATTGTGTTGTTCAGTAGTATTTGAAGATAGATGGGTCTGGAAGAAGATCGCAAGTTGCACAACTTATTAACTGCGACTTAATCTCAGAAGAATTCTTGAGGTGATCTGGAATGACAGTCCGTGAGGAGCACCTTGTATATTCCGTTTCAGAACATTACAATAACAGCGTTACCGACATTGTTTTCATGTGCAAATGACGCCGATATTTATACAAGGAAACGCCAGCCTGATCATCATTTCTTACCGAAAAACAAAAGGTGTTCGTCAAAGTTATTCGTATATGAAAGCTATTGCACGGAACTCGAAGGAACTCTACCGTGAAAGAGGATGACGGCAGAGATAACGTGAGGCGAGGAATTGTAGTGAATGCGGTTACTGGTTTCGTAGAGCGAAGATTATTTGAGCAACCTTGCAAAACGTTGAACATTTTTTCATTCAAAGAATCTAACAAACTGTTAAATGCCTTGGTCCAATTCACTTCAAGATTTGGGTCAGAATTCTTTTACGGAATTGATGGAAGACGTGTTTCTTATTCTGTTGAAATTGATCGCCTAACGGGGTTGAAAAGGTGTAGAAAGTTATTCTAAAAATGGGACAACGTTATGCCTTGGTCCAATCTACTTCAAATTTTGAGTTAGTCATTATTTCACAGAATTGATGGAGGACTTCTTTCGTATTTTATTGAAAGTATTCGCCCAACGGAGTTGGAAAAGGTGTAGATAGTCATTGTAGGGGTTAATTAACGCACAGTCTAAACCACCGATCGAAGAGATCTGAAACGTGGACCCACGTGCTTTTAGCCAATCACATATTTCAGGAGACATAGATATTTTTCTGGAAATATTGGTTTTAAATTAGCAAGTGGAATTTTTGAGTTAGTGTTGATCAAAACGAACCCGTTCAAACACTATTTACTGCAAACTTTCATTTTCCTGATGGTACAAATTTTCACGAATATATCAGGTTGGCAACTTGGACCAAACTCCTCCATTCTCACTTAATTGTATAGTTGAAAATAGTAAAAACTTCCATTCTTGTTTCACAAGCACAGTAAAATAATAACCACTCAATAAACAATAACTGAACTGAATAAACTGAAAAATGGTCAGGATACCCTTTCTCATCCATCACGGTAGCCATCAGACTTCCTTATATTTCATAACGCCAATCTTTGTACAGGTGGATTGCTAGATTACAACCATCAACAGCCGTATCACCCAAACGAAGGAGTTCAATCATAAGAACTTTCTTTGCATAAAATATCACAGAAAATGACCATCGGAAAGTAATGAGAGTTCATATTGACCACGCTCATGTAGTAACCATTTCAGTATCGAATTTCATTCATGTGCCCCGAGCAAATTGAAATATCCATTTGTTATTGATACCTGAACAACCTGAACTAACCAGCAAATGGTCGGGATGTTCTTTCTTATCCTTCGTGGAAGATATGTAACTTGTCATTTTTTCCAAGACTCTGTAAAGCTCTTCAAATTTCGTTTCACTTCCGTATATTTCATGACACCAACCTTGTCCCCTGAACGAGTTTTAACTGGTTGATTAAGGGATGTGTCGTATTCTTCTGGAACAAGAGTTGTTTGCCCTTATGATCCAAAGCAGCACATTTACAAAGTATGTGATAAGCTGTCTCTATTCCTTCTGAAACTTTGGATCCTCTTTACATACTCTAAATGTTATAATGTATGTGCACACTTAGAAAAGTGAATTGATATAAACTAGTGAACTCCCTGCTAACTGTAATCACGCGTAGGTGTACTACACAGATATCCCATTACAGTGCTTCTTCTTTCCAGTAAAATATTTCCGACGATTTTCGTTAAATTGTACTTGAAATATGATAGTCATATAGAAACAGGAGGCGTTAAAAGTTATCTGGGTGATTTATTTCAACGATACAATAGCAACAAGAATGCTCGTCGAATCTTATTCGAGTTCGGAAGTTTCTCGACAGAAATAGAAGTGGTGGCCAAAGCAGAGAACGCCTTATACCAAAGTTTCGAAAGTGGGGTTGGGGAATTAGTTGAATGCCACATAGCGTTTTGAGGGAACATACGGGGAAAGTAAAAATCACAGGGATAGGTGATTCAAAATAATTATATTTGTAAGTTTTTTCTGAATTATGTAGGGGAACAGCTCAGGAGAAAACTCTCCCATTTCTAAATCTGATACCCCGATATCTTCTGTTTTTCACATTGGAAATGATCAGCCATGGCATCTGCTCTAAGTCAATCTTCCTCAATATAATTTATAGTCTCGTTTCGTAGTTATTCGCTGTCACTCATTATCCAGGTTTTATGTAGTTCACATCGTAAATATTTATTGGATCCTTCTATATTTCAGGCCTCGTCAGAAGCAACTCGTTTTCGATTTCCATTCGATTTCCAACAGAATATTTATGTCACTGGTTTAGAATAAGCTCTAAGTGAAAATGAAATAAAAATCGACAAATCCTCTCACGTCTGCCTCTTGAATTGATTTGTTGACGGTGTTTCAATTCGGAGGCCAAAGGTATCTAGTATCTAATCTTTCAAATATCTTAGGAAGTTAAATGAAGAGAATATTCTGCTCATATTTCTTTCTTTCACAGATAACGACACCCATATAAGTACTCCAGTACCAATCTGAGCAACTCATAGGCACCGCTATGAAAAATAGGTATTGTAAAGCTTGTCTGCAGTATCTTATTTCTTTATGTTACAGAGGTCCCATCAAATTTCAATTAGGACATTATTGTATTATCCTCGTGGTGGGACTCAAGACAAAGAGGGGTAAAAATTGGAGGAGCACGGCCTAATAAGAATCCAAGAGGGTAAAGTTTGATTTTGTTGATACTATGATTACAGTATGCAATTAGTGTAATGCCTCCAAAAGTAAAATGTTGAACTTTTTTTCGACACTCGAAAATGTAATTAGCGACATACAAATCTTCGAAAGCGCACACCTTGCCGGTCTCCCAACTGACGAAATCATCAAGAAATTCAGTTTTATGAAACTCTTTCGAACAGAACTGAGTAGCAAGAGAGATTGGAGCATAGAATCCATTCAAGCACTAGGAAGGAATACCATAAGATGGTACACAGACGGGTCCAAAACTCCCGAGGGAACTGGAGCAGGTGTCTATGGGCCTCGCACCAAATACTCCGAGCCCAAGGGCCAGTTCCCCAGCATTTTTCAAGCGGAAATTCACGCCATAGAAAGGTGCATTCAGCTCAACCTCGACAGGAAATATCGGAACAAGGAAATCGTGATCCTCTCCGATAGCCAAGCAGCCATCAAAGCGTTGAGTTCCTCTTGCATCAATTCGAAGATGGTTTGGGAATGCCTAGACAAACTTAACGACCTAGGCAGGAACAACAAGGTGACCCTACTCTGGGTGCCAGGGCACGTCGGAGTGGAGGGGAACGAACAAGCAGACATCCTGGCACGAAAAGGTGCATCAACACCACTGATCGGGCCAGAACCATTCTGCGGACTTGGAAACTCTTACTTCCAAGAAGAACTCAATGAAACGGAAAAAGCAATGAGAGCAACACACTGGGAAAGACTTCCAGGGCTGCGGCAGGCCAAAGATCTCCTCGGAAACTTCAACCGAGCAAGATCGAAGACACTGATCAACCTCAGCAAAACTAGTCTAAAAGCAATCACGGGATTTCTAACGGGGCATTGCAGACTCAAAGAACACCTAAGGAAGCTAGGCTTAGAGGAGGACAGCACCTGCAGATTCTGCGGAGAACATCCAGAAACACCCCATCACATCCTGATGGAGTGTTTTGCTGTACATCACAAAAGATCGAATATACTGGGACCATTCCAGCTGACTGTGGGAGAAATACCACGAATAGATCCCCTCAGAATCCTTAAATTCCTGAAGGAATTGAGGCTTGAGGGGCTGCTATAAACGAGAACACCTTGAGATAGCAGAAGAAGATGGGGCACAATAGATCTAAGCAGGTCGCAGCGCATCTGTCACCATCCAACTCACCAATACCAATACCAATACAAATCTTGCACTTTCTATACGATGTCCCAAGCAAATCAGTTCTATCATAAAAACAATGTTCCATCCTTGGTAACACTTCTGAACTCTATAAAACTCAGATCGCTATGACTCAACGAAATGGCTGCTGGAATAAACTAATTGGGAAAAGAAAGACTTTTATATTTCGTGCAGAAATCTATTTATTGAAATTGTAAATTGAAAGGTCATTATCAGTGCTTGACTGAAAAATTTTGAAACAATAGGTTTCTTTTATATTTGAAAAAAAAGTTGATATTATGAAAAATGAAGTTAATGTCTCGTCACATGTACAAGAGCCACTAGCGTGAAAATACATGTTTCTGAAGGTAAAAAATTGTACAGATATTTGTGGACATATTTCAACATCAGAAGATTCAATGTTGAATAGGATAATCTTGTTCAGGATTGAATATTTAAATGTCGTAATATGTCCACTAATGTCTGAACAACTTTTTATCCTTCAGAAATATATGTATTTTTATGGTTATTGCTCTTGTACGCTTGACGAGTAGTAACACTCATATTTCATAAACTTTTTTTCAATATCAATTAAAAATCTATCTATAGATTATGGGGTGTTATTCAGGTTTGTTTTGCCGTGGTCCACAGGTTTCGCCTACAGCTGTGGTAGGCATTATCAAAGTCTATGAGGTAAGGGAAAGCAATAAAAACCTTGGACCACGGCAAACAAACTTATTTATTATTCATTTTTTCAGTAACAGAGAACTAAACTTTATCCATTGTAATTCGATAAATTGTTAGTTGAGACGGTTCGAGTATGGTTTAAGACTATAGTTCCTATAGGTAGGACATGCCATTCGAGAATTTTCAAGAGTACCAAAAAGAACAGCGGAATGATATGTTGATAGTAAAATTCTCGTAGATTCCTGAGCGCTTAGGGTTTCTGAGGTAACAGAGTTTGCCGTGTCTTATGATGTTATCTGAACATTTGAATTATCATTGAAAACGATCGAAACCAAATCAAAATCTCAATAAAAAAGGGAACATTTGTTATATCAAGAAACCCATTTCCCCTCTGATAAAATAACCCCTAGCACCCCTTTCCAGTAACTACATCTCTAGAATCCGCCAAACGTCCAATTTTCCAGACGAGTGCAGATTATTGTAGTGTCAGCATCTCCACTTGACGCAATTGACATCGGGGCGTTTGGGGATGGAGAATAGCATCGGTCGCAGACCAATTTCCGTTGCCTCTAGGCCTGTTCTGGTCCTCCGCTCGGGCGGGGAGGATCCTGGCATGTTCCTGCTTTGATCCTGGCCAGTATTTTCTCGACATTCGTGCGATTCAGTGTGCGTACTGGCTCTGCCGCGGGAATTTGCGATCATTTCGCGAGGATTCTGGGAAAACTGCTGATTTTCGGATACTGCAATCATCGCTTGTTTTTTTGGTATGGAGTAGTCTGGTGAGTTGAATGGTGGGGTGGTGGGGGTGTAAAACCAGACATATTGATTTATTAGGAGTTGATTGGGCTTTGTTAATTATATTTTAACTAATGGGCGTAAATTTTGTTGGGATGCCAGAACAATGTCTTGAAATGAATTCTGGAAAAAATAAAACCAATAACAGCATTATATTTTTTCACTAAGATATGCTTTGGAGATCTACAGCATACTTTCACTTGTGAATTGCAATCATTTAAATTTCCGGAAACAGTATTTCTACTCGAAAGTATCTGAGAAACATGCATTTTGACAGGCTGTGGTATTCAAAATCGTATCTTTTGCTCAGTCAGGAAAAAGTTGATAGGTTGAAATCATCCTCACTCTAAATACTGATGTTTTTTCTATGCCGCCGGTGCTAAAAATAGTCAATTTTCTGCCTGGGCGATAATTGTGACCAATTACTAGTTTAATTTAATATTTCGATTATTTTTTTCTCCCGATATAAAAAAATGGATGTGCAATTTGGAAGGAAAATAATTCGTGTGTTTCGCTCAGACTCCCATGTTTTCTGTTGATAGAATATGCTATTGAAGGTTTAATAGTATCTTATTTCAACATGACTTCTGGCAAACTAATTCTAATGAATTATCTTTGCCTTCGATTTATTGATGCTATATTCGATATTCTGTAAAATTATATAACCATCAATTCCCCAGTACACCGGGACACAGGTCTTTCTCATTTCGGTTCGTCTCGAAATAATTGAAAAAGCGCTACTTCTTATCAGAATTTATTCAACTCGTACATGAATACCTTACTCATGGTCAAATCCTCATTCCTTCCAAAATATTTTCCTGCAAGCAATGGCGTGATATTACAATTCAAAAAATTCAAAATGGCGGACAAATTGTTGTTTATGGTTCGAATCGACTAGAAATTGGAGGGTGGTGTTTTTGTAGTACATCAGAAAAATATCATCATCATTATGATTTCAATATGAGGGTTCTGAAATGGCATACAGAAATATTCGGTGATTTGGGGTGGAGAAGATTTAGGACAGACTACCAGCGCGTGTAGGAGTAGAAATATTGTGAGTTCGATATAATTTGAGTGTGATCAAGCGATATCTTGATGAATCGATAAAAAAATTATGCTTCAATTCAAGTCATATACTGAAATGAATGAAATAGGTATGGATACAATAATTTCATGTAAAATTGTAAGTTTTCAGAAATTCATCATTCCAAGTACTATTTGAGAGTCATGATTTTGTGGTAAATAGATTCTTTCTCCGTAGTTTTTTGGGTTCTTAACCTACCAAAATCTGAAAAAATAATTCAAATCAATATTGGAATCTCTACAAGTATAGAAGGAATGTTTTCTAATCTACCACGAAAAGTTGCTGTGTTAAAAAAAAAACAGTTCATTCAGTATGGAACACGTCCTATAAGTCAGAAACTTCTCCTATAACTCAAATTTGCCCACCGAAAAAAAAAACAAGAACTGATATTCATTAAAATACTTATTGTTGTTACCATTTCGGAAAACAAATATGCTTCCGTTTTCAAAACTTGTCGACATTTCTAGGTTCGTTTCTGAATACGTGTCACGATGTTTCATTGAAAATGAAGAATTCTGGAAACGAACCTAGAAGAGGAATATTTGTGAACAAGTTTTGAACAGAGACAGATTTGGTTCACGAAACGTAACAACAATAAGTGTTGTGATAAATATCATTTTTTGTATTTTTTTGAAAACAAATTTGAGTCATTCGAGAAGCTGAATATAACGTGTTTCATTCAGAAGGAACTGTTTGTTGATAAAAGCAGCAACTTTTTGAAGATGATTAGGAAAGTTGAAGTTGAAATTTTTCCGAATTGGAACTCAAAAAATCATGCTAGTTATGGCATGCAAGTAATCATTATCAATCGAACAATGTTCATTACGATTATTTGGACATGGAGTTGAACTTTCAGCACTGAAGACAGTCGGTAAAAGTAAAACCCATTGCATGATCGTAAGGGAAAGGTTATATTCTAAAAAAATCCTCATTTGTAACATTGCATCTTTTGTTTTGAGGCTTGTCAAATATAAAAAGAGCCCTGAAAGTCTCAACTCCGCTATTTCCATATGCAAAATCTCAGGTCTTCTCCTATATTTGAAAAGATTTACAATATTCATAATGAATTAAGCCAAAAATAATCGTTCGAAACTTTACACAAAAGTTATTTCAATTCGCGGTGAAATTATCAATGAAGCAGTGACTCTGCATCTATCTTCTATTCAATCTACAGTTTCTTTCTTGAGGTTTGTGGGTAAACACTTGGTTTTAATGTACTGCATATTCGGTGGCTCAGTTTTGTTTTCAAAGAAATAGAGACATTGATTTATTGAGAGTTATTTCGGATTCATCATTACATTTCAAGTAATGGACGTTGTAAGTATTTTAAAAAATGCAAATAATTTTCAGGAACTATCGCAGGAGAAAAGATATCGACGAATCTTGTAATAACCACCCTAATTTTTTTTTAAATAAACCATATGTTGGAAGTGACATAAAATTATAATAGAACGTCATAAATTTTTGAATACTTTTTATATTCCCTATAGTCTAATTATTCAGAATGGGTAGATAATCTGTCAGATTTGAAATTTCATTCAAAAATGAAATCAAAGAGGCTGCAATCCGACATAAAAAATTGGGAAAGTTCAAATATAAAAAAATATGGAAAAATAGGTGAAATGTTTGCGACATTTTTCTGAACGATACGAAATTTTGAGATATCCTGCTAATAACTTCCATGTACACAATTTCACATGTTCATCACAAGCACTAAATGAAACAATATAATGAAATAATCTACTTTTAGATTAAGTATATCCATCATGCAAGTCATTTTCACGAAGAGAAATATTTTTATGATATTCATATAGTTCGTAGTTCATAAAAATTATTTTATGGAAGAGTAAAATTCGTTAAAGGATGTTTCCCCAATGTTATATTTCACAACATGAGATTTATGGACTGGTAGCTTTCGCAGTTTATTGTTTTCACTCGTACAATAAAGCGAAATGGCTGGATCCTGCAACTCATTTTATGAATTAGCGCACCTAAATTGGAAAAATTGTTTCGCAAACATTTTTTCAACTTGTTCATATCGATATGAACTGAATGACTCTTTCCCATACTGCCGCGTTAAAGTAAAAAGCAGTGCCATGATAACAATTTCGAGTTATTGCCGATTTAGTCTTTTTTGCTCCACACAATTCATTTTTATTTCGATTTCAAATAAAAAGACATTGAATAACGTTATTGAAAATGTTTTATTTTCATACAAGAAAGAAAATTATCTCATTTTGGGTTTCGCTGAATATTCAGCAGTCACTGCTGTTGCTCGTGTTTTGCTGTTTGTTACTTATTGCCTTTAACTTCACACGGCAGTATACTCTGATTTAACGCGCTGAGGGAGTTTTTTCTCAAACCGCGTGAATTTGTGTTTCTTATATCATCTTTTTTTTAAAGTAGGCTATTTCAGGATATCGTTTGGTTGTCATGGTTATTGAACCAATTTGTGGAAAATTTGATGTGGTACAAAATATAAAATGACCCTCCGATCAATAAAGAAAAATATCTTCTCATCGGCAATTTTTGGTATCTGTAATGACTGTGTTCTGAAAGACATCAATTCTTATTTGAAATGTCAACTAACAGTTCGTCCACACTATATCACTGAATCGAACTCGATTTATTCCAACGTTAACATGCCGATAACGTACGGTTGGCCCTGCCGGAAGTCTGTCAAAAATGGACTGACTATTTTTTCAGTTGAGATACTCAACTGACAACGTACTTATTGCGAATATTTCCGTATGTTAAAAATCCCATATGAAGCGGGACATTTTCGATCAATTACAGCGATAAATTCCCGGCGGGACATTTTCGGGCTGGTAAATACCCGGTAGGTATCGAAAAATACCGGCTCGGTCCGTGTATCTATAGTAACGATTGTTAAAATGTACATTTGTCATCTTGACAGGCATAAATACTGAATTTTAAACGTCGTTGTTTTAACTCCGGAAATATTCTACCGAATTACACTCGTGCATCAAAATAAACCTGATAATTTTCCATTTAAGCATGTTGTCAGTAAAAAAACTGCATTCGGTTATTTTCATATTTTGCTCTTTCGACAAAATATGAAAATAAACTCATGCAGTTTTAGACAACATAGGTACTTTCATGGAAAATTATCGGTAATTTTGGAGCACTTGTGTAATTACTCCCGACAACTGTACAAATTGGCCTTACACACGGATACCATAATAATTGAAAGCTCTTTCCTTTTTGGAGGAGACTGAACCCAAAAAATGGATATCAAAACCAAACGAAAAAATGTTTATTGGACTGAATGTGGGTATGTATAGATGAAATTAACATTCATCAAATAGAAAATAATAATACTGCTACAAAATATAAAATATTGAATATAAAATACTGATATCAAAGGAAAATTTGAATGAAGAAATATAATTCGATATGGACAATGTTGAAATCAAGTGAATTTTTATCTTTGAAATCTGCTCATTCATTTTCATAGCTTTGATTATTTCATTGTGTAACTCAATTCCATTTTGCATGAATTATTGTTTCATTAGGATTTTTTTTATCTTAAGTTTTTGTAACATGTACGGATAGAATTGATTATATTGACAATGGAAATCTGAACCGAAGTCACTCACCAAGGAACATTGTCAACCACATCAAGCAAACTGTTACGTCATTATATACTATATCACGCAACTTAATTTCCTTCAATATCCGGATATAGAGCTGCTTTCTATTGAAGTGAATGACAATCTTTGCGTGTAGAAAGTTATTTGCCCATATATTTTCCAAATGGGAACCCTCACACCTAAATTTTATTGCTCAATCCAACGAGTAAAGGGCACTTATATGAGTGCATTGTCTTTATTGTTATCTAAGGTTAATTACTCTCACATGCATCGAGTAGTCTTTTGTCATGCACATGCTTGATCAGTTTCAGATTGCTTTCACCAATTTTGTGGTCATTGTGTAGAGCGGGTTGGGCGACACTGGATTTTTCTACCCTTCCGTATTTTATATGTGCAAAATGCTCTTTGAAACGGGTTTTAATAGCTCGTCGGCTCTGGCCGATGTACTTGTTGTTGCAATCTTGACAACTGATCTCGTAAATTCCCGACTTCTCTGAGTTTCCTAGTTTATCTTTTGGGTCACCAAGAAGCTGCTGTAATTTGTAAGAAGTTTTATATGAAACTTCCATATTTACTTTGTCAAATATCTGTTGGAGTCCTCTAGTGAATCGAGGTTCATATGGGATTACTATAAACTTTCCTTTTCTCTCATCTTTTTTAAAAGTCGAAGATTTACGGAGTGTTTCCCTAAATTTACATTTTCTAATTATCTTATCAACTATCTCTGGGTTAAAACGGTTCACTTCAGCTATGTACCTAGTCAGTTCATTACCGAGAAATTAATTAGAATAATTGACAGTAACAAACGAAGTCCATGTCGGACCGGAAAACTTTAGGTATATAAATAACTAACCCAAGCTCTAGATTTAGTATCAATTTTCTTCTCCTGAAGATGCTAACCTTGTTAGCGAAACGCGCGTCGAGTGCGAAAATATCGGTTTGGTGTTAGGGTAATTGATCTCTAGGAAAAGTTTCAACTTTTACACCAAAGGTTCCAAAACTCATCGTTTATTTATTAAAGTGATAAATAAGCGATGATATTGGAACCGTCTGTGTAAAAATTTAAACTTTTTGTAGATATCAATTAAAAACTGATATTATCTGCACTCAACTCGTAATCATCTTCAGAAGACAACATTGATACTAGTTGTATTATAATTACATTAAATTATATTGGTTGCTTCTTTCTTTAAAACCTTACCAAATTTGATATGTGATAATAATTCCAGCGTAGAAATCCGGAGTGTGTGGAAACCACTTATCCAAAGAATGGACCAACTTCGGTTCGATGAGGGAGAATCTCCCACCAATACATCCATTTCCCGCTAAAAAAAAGTTCAGCGCGCCTTTTCAGTAGCGCCCGTGCGCCTCATTGTTAGCACCGCCCCCTTCCCCCACCATCAGGAATTTGGGTCTTTATAACCGACCATAGCTCGAAATGTTGTTAGTCATAACCCGAAGATTATTGCGGATACCAGCGTTCGAAACGTCGAAACTTGGTTTCAACATTTGTTCATATCACTTCATATATTTCTTCATTTAAAATTTTTTGACTCCGCTATTTCATATTCAATATCTTATTTTTTTGTCCTAATATTAGTCTCTTTGATCAATCAAACCTTTGATTAAATTTTTTTGACCAAATAATCCATTTCAACCTTTTTGTGGATTTGATTGCCTTATTCAATTTGTATTCTTGTAAATTTTTTGTCTTTTTTGCTTAGCAAGGAACATTGTCAACCACAATCAAGCAAACATTTGCTTGTTGATTCAGTAAATATGAGAATTGTCAGCCATTTATTCACAGAAACGATTCATCACAAGACACGTTGTCGACGATTCTGCTTGTACATTTTCCACATTCGCCTCTTCCTACGTTTCTCGAATTCGGCTTTGTCCAAAACGTCAAAGCCTCTTCGGCGACGCAATCTCTTTGACGGCAGAAATTCATTGATCGAGGAAAATCCTACAAGATGGAGAAAACGTATTTATGGCCATTGTGGATCTGGGATCCGATTCGGCTTTCTGTTTGAAACTCAATTTGCCAAGTTACATGCTACACAGGAAATAATGACGCTACTGTACACTAGGTTACGTGTTATGGTACGTATGCCTGGCATGCAGTAGTTTAGTTGTCGAGTGAAAATAGAGCTCTGGTTTGAACTCCTTCTGAATCCGGAAACATGAAATACTTTTTCTGAATACTCCTCATCTGATGGAAAAACTAGAAATACAAGCTAGAGACATGTTGATGAATTTTTATGTGGAAATTCTTTTTTCCAACGTACCTCTAACAAAACTTGAGAAATTTTCCAAATTCAAAAATAAAAATTTTCAATTCGAAAGTGATTTTCATAGGAATTTTGGATGACTCTGGGTTCACTTCTTTCTTCAATTCTTATCAATAATTGTATGGAGTCTCTCGATGATTCTTTCGTAGACAGTTATTCATTTATTTATTTATCCTTGATAAATGTACATTTATGTGGAAATGGTCAAAAAAAACTTGAGCATGAGTGGATCATAAACACATACACAAACATCTACAGATAAAATAACAAAAATACAAAACGGATCATGAAAAAAAAACTGTTTTCACAAATATAGTTGAAAAGTATATAAATATTAGTTGGGAGTATGATTGAACAATTCATCCAAACTATGAAATGCGTTCTCGATTACTATCTATTTGATTTTGTTCTTGAATTTTTTCAAATCTGTCTCTCGTTTTTTTGATGATCCTACACTGTGGTATGACGGTTCACATCATTATATTTGTGAAAATGTGAAAAATGTTTGTGAACATAGACTATAGATATAAAAATGTATATCGAATAGACAGTGAGAATGCCCAAATTCCGGAAAAGATCACGACATGAGTCATTCGCTCTAGAGGAGGTGATGCAACTGATAATTTTTTTTCTGTTGAATAAATATTTCTTGGATTTTTGTTGAGTTTTCCCAAAGGATAATTCCGTAACTTGGAGTACTTCTACCCCTGTTTAAATTTCAATATCGATTCTTAATTCTTCCGAATTTGGAAAAAAATGGAAACTTCCTAGCTTCTGTATACAGAATGAAAAAATATTTTCGAATCATCTGAAAGAACAATTCTTTCAGGTCAGTCTTAATTCACCTATACAGTACTTCTATGGGTAGATGGTTTCGACAGGGAATGTTTGCGAAGTATTTTATGCTGCTTCTTTTACAGATGTAATTTTGCATCTACTCGGAGAAGAAAAAGAGCCAGAAATCACGTTCTTGAATCTTGGTCCTATATGAATTTCGTCCGTTTACTATTGATTATTGTTATTGAATCTTCAACAATAAACTTGATACCGGGCTGAATTGAATAGACCGCTTTGTCACCATCCATACTATTTATACATTTTGATAGTTCCAAACTCTCGATAGCATCCATCGAGCAGTGTTGTATGACGCACATCCTTAATCAAGATCAGATTCCTTGCAGTGATGCTTTGGTCATTGTCCAGAGCCTGCTATTCGGTTTTTTGTTGAGAAATCAATCAGAATATTCAATAATTTATAAAAAAAACATATTTTGCATTCCAATAGATTATAAAATATACAAATAACTAACCCTACTATTCAGATTCAGTACCAACTTTCTTCTCAAGATGTTAGTCCTGTTAGCTTGGGTCGAGTGTAAATTTTATCAGTTTAGTAATTGATCTCTACAAAGAGTTTCAACTTCCGCACCAAATTTCCAATCTTATTAAAATAATGTAAAAACTTGTATTTAACATCGACAGCTAGTAAAGAATCCGCAATAATTTGTTCTGTTCACTATTCGATTCTCATGCTAATGAAATACAACGGAACGAAAAATCCTCAATGGAAATCTGCGATTCATTATATTCACCACTGCTCCAGCTCCAGTTCGAATCTATCACTCGTATACTTGCTAATGCAATCCCGGAATAAATTTATACCTGTCAGCTACTTTCTGCCTGAAGAGATCCCGAGTCTCAATACGACGCTCTCAAATCCACCTACAGTTCGAATTCGTCGAACAACCAGAGCAATATAATTTATATTGGTTATTAGGTGGGAACGGAAGACTGATGATAATACGATTTTTATTATAATTTCTTGGAGATGCTGAGATGTATGTTTGTAGAGTGCCGTTGCTAATAATATTGGGGAGGATTTGGAGGAATATGACAATCTCCTGAGGATTTTGTGGAAGTCGATGGATAGATTCGATCAATGCTATGTGTGAAAACTGTTTTCTCAATATCGAATGACAAAATTTCAAAAAGAGTATCAATATTCAAGAATATGTGCTAATTCAAGTTCCAAGTGAGGATGGAGGCTAATTAGTCTTATGTATATTTTGAATATGTTGAATAAGTTCTTATTGCTTGTATGGAAACCCAAACCGGTCATAAACTGAAAGATGTAGTTGATGTGTCTTGTGCTTCGAAAAACTGAATCAAAAACCAGCTACGGAAACTTACACTGCAAAATAAAAAGCAGCCAGGCAATGATCAAAAGAGCCTCCTACAATGTAAGGTGACGAAATAATCATAGTAGAACCTGAATAAGTCGTCTTATTTGTCAGAAATAAAACCTGTGTTTCTCAATTGAGTGAAACCCATAGAAGTTATGGACTGGCCATCATGATAGCTTTTCATCTAGCATGATGCGGTATACAATAGGGAGAGGAAGGATATGCACATTGAACAGAAGGACATAATGACAATTCTATACTTGAATTACTCTATCCTTCATCACTTCTTTTTCTCTGATACATTGGGGAAGGAATGCGCTGAGATGTTACACTTCTTTCTCTTAGGACCAGTCCTTTAGTTGTGATTTCTATGGTGAAATCCGACTTGATTGCTATCATGACGCTATGGTCGCTCACGTACATTACAACTAATGGGCTGGCCTTTATGACAGTTTGGCAAATAATACGATGTGGAATAGAAAAGAGAGAGAAAGGATATGAACATTGAAGTGATATTGTGGAGGACAGAATGATAATTTTATACTTGAAACACTCTATCATTCTTAACCTCTCTTTATCTGCTATATTGGGAAAGGAATTCGCATAGAGTAGAAGTACATAGACGTTATAACTTATGGATTGGCGCTAAGAGACCAGAAGGACTTCAGAGTGAGCAAGACAGAATACTTCAAGTATAACCTCTAAGCGAATTTCTTCTTCAATGTAGCAGATATAGAGAGGTTAAGAAGGATAGAAAAATTGTGTCCTTCACAATATCTCTTCAATGTGCATATACTTTCTCTCTATTGTGTTCCGCATCGCGTTATATGGAAAGTAAATTAGTTGTAATGTCTATGAGGTTATACTTGAGGTATTGTATCTCACTCCGCAGTCCTTTCTCTTAGGGCCAGTCTATGGTAGCTTATGAGAAAATCAATGTGTGCCAACAGCCGCCATGTTGGTTTCGATTTGATTGCCTAATACAATCGTTTATAGAGATGAAGTTAGCATTGTTTATAGAAATAAAGTTAGTGAACCTTATGGAAATATCATTTGAAGGGATGGGTAGGGCGGGTAGAAGACAATACTGATTTCGTTTCCAAGTCATGTCTTTTTTTTTTTATTTTTCTTACGCACGTCGTAGCTTGAATTATATATTTTTTGAATTACTTATACATAATGCCAGAGGATGGCAATCAATTCAGAAACAGAAGTGAATTTTTTTGTCAATACCGTAGATCATTCATCTTTTGAAGATTATTTTAATACCTGAACTTTCATTTCCTTCATTAACTTTGATCGTCAACTCAATTTCGAAACTTCATTATCTTTTTTCAAGATTTCAGTCGAACTGACAGCTCAGTTTCTTCATATTTTGTTTTGAATGATATTAGAAACCACATCAGCCAATGCCAGACACCTACTACGGAACTCAGGGGGGTTGAAAAAAAAATAATGGAACCAATCGATAAATTGTCATGTTTTAACATAAAAACATTGATTGCAATTTTTCATAAAGATGCACCCCTTTCGAGTAATAGCGCAAGAAAAAGTGTGATTTTTGCAAAAAAAATTTTAAAGTTTTTAAAGTTTTTTTAAATTTACTGAAAATCTGTTAGTATTACAAAAAAAATTATATATTACTTATATGAAGTATTTTAGTTGACAAATAAAGTGGTTTTTGTTTTATTTTTGTACTATTAATATTGAAGGAGATATGACATGGCAAAAATGGTTGTTTAACGAAAAATGAAGAAACCGGATCGTTCTGGCGTAAATATCTCGAAAAATATAACTTTTACAAAAAAAATGATTCCCATCATTTTGCAAGATGACAAAATCGGGAAAATTTTGTGATCAACCAGAACCGTTTGAAATAAGAAAAAAAAAAGTTATGGGCAAAATAATTTTTTCTCAAAAATTTTTAATACCAATTTTTTTGGCGCCATATGGGCTAAGGTGCTTGAAAAAAAAATCCTTTGGTGAAAGGTCAGAACACTTCGTCCTCAATATGTCCAGCCATTTTTGGCCCTATCGGGTGATTATTGTTTATGTTTTGGCCTGCTAAAGTTGGGTAAAATCGTGTATTTTTTGAAACATTTTCAGTTTTTGGCCAGCAGCGTGAACATTATTTATTTTAAACAGCCAAATTTTTCATCATTCATTCCAGGATAGTTGAATTTCAATTTTTCGTTATAATTTTTCATCTGTAAGCAAATTTGTTGTTTAAAATTGCCTATTTTATGTTTATAACGGTAAATGCTATTTTTTGTCGGGCGAAATAAAAAAAAATTGGCCCATCCAATTCAAATGTTGCATATTACATGAAATTTCGGCGATAACCTTAGCTTCAAAATGTTTCCTGGTACATCTCGTTATCATTAGCCAAAAAAAAGTTATGGCCAAAAAACCTTTTTTTTTCCATGAATCACATAAAATTTTTATAGTTAATCCATTGGGACCCTCTATTTGTTTGTTTTGTTTTGATGATGAGCCAATTAAATTCTGCTGTCAAATTTCAAATCAAAATATTTAAGAAAAACCTAAGAAAGGTAGTTTTTACGGTTTACAGGGTGTTTCAGAAATTTCTGACATTAAAATCGTAATCAGCGACCCAAAAAAAACCCCGGTACCTATTTTTACGAAAATTCATTTAATATTGGCCGAGATATTAAATATTTATTAATTTTGGGCCAAAAAAACAGTTTGTCCAAGTTTTACAGCGTTTTGGAGCTTTGCCCAGTAACCAAACTTGTTTACTCGGATACTTGACACCTTTTTTGACAAATTCCAAAAAAAAATAAGTTGATCTGAGTGGTCTCGAATTAGTCCTTCATTTTACAAAAAAATGTACTTCCTTCACTGGAGTACTACCCTTTAATGTCGATATTTCCGTAGGTACAGATATCTATCTGTCAGTTTGGCACAATGGTTTGACCTAGTTAATCAATGCATCTGTAAAATGGATTTGAAGCGTTTGTGTTACGCCATCTACACTATGTCTATTTTTCTGTTTACTTGAGTACGACGAAGTTTTCTTCTCTTCTTAAGGGAAAAATAGATACAGACTTCTGTCTGTTAAATTGACTGAAATATTGATAGAAAGATAATGAAGCTTCAAAATAGGGTTGACGATAGAAGTTTATGGAAAAAATAAAAGTTCCAGCAATAGAATAATCTTCAAGACATGAATCATCTACGACATCAACAAAAAATTCCACTTTTGTTTTTGAATTGATTGTCATCTCTTAGTATCATGTATAAGTAAACAAGAAAATTTGTGATTCATGCTACGACATTCGTAAGAAAAACGAAAGAAAATACATGACTTGGAAACTTTATCACTAATGTCATTTACCCGCAGTATCCATCCCTTCGGATGATATTTCCATATGGTTGAATAAGTAAACCGTGACACAAGTTTCTCTATACAAAAGTTCCTTCAAGCCACAAGAAAGCTATTGTACCTATAACAAAAACACTTGTCGCGGTTTTGTAAACTTCATTGCAGTGAAAATCTCACAGGAAACTGAGTATTTCAATTTCAAAGCATAATTTTCAACACGTTTTCGTTCAGTTTATGATATTCATCAGCAAAATTACGCGAAGGTGGGATGATTCAAGAGATTAATTTTAGTTTTTTAAATGAATGACATCAGAGAAATATCAAGAAAAATACATATATCAACGTTATTGAAAACATTACAAATTTAGACTAATGCTGGGGGAGTTTCTTTAATGTTGAGGTTAAACATCTTCAAGAAAAATTGAAGAATGTAGGCTTTCACGGCCGGTGTTGATATATCGCAAGTTTTTCAGGCTTGAGGGTAGCCTAATGGCATATCTGGAGGTACTTGTTCGTTGATATCTCAAAAACAAACATTAGTTATAGTAGACTCACAGAAAGCAGACCCCGCCGCTGAAGATGGCTTGGATGCAGCCGAAACCTCCGGAACCCAAAAATCCAGGACACGGCCCTCAAGCCCGAAAAACTTGAGATGTATCTCCAAGAAGAGTCTGTTCTTTGCTTCAAATTTCCATCTCTAATAATGACGAGGTTATCGCCTGTTAACAGACAACATGGACATCCTGTTTCCCCCTCGACACTCATAAATGCATTGCATATTCCAGAGATGTCAGCAATTTGAATCACCACCACACAAAACGGAACCCCGCTGTTAATTCACGGTACGAACAACATATTCTATGATATCTGTAACCATGTTATCGCATGGAACGTAATATCCGGCCTAAACCGCAAACTTGGGCTTAGAACGAACATTCTGCTAATATATAACTCAACGTAATATAATTGATTGCAGCATAATAGGATTGAGTTCATAGATAAAACCGAGCGGAAATTTAATTATTATCAATAGAGGTACTAGATCAGAGGCATGCATTAAATTAATGATTAGGAGCTGTTTATAGCTCAGTTTCCGGAAATTTGCGTGTTCTTTTTTTTTTGAGCAAATGCAGTAATGAAAATATGTCGTCTAACTAATTCTAAAACACCCAGCAAATACAGCAATCTAACTAATCAACCTCCTGACAAATTGACCAGCCGGTAAAATTCCGTTAATCGGGCTCCGCCTTGAAAATAAAAAATATTTGGTGGAAATCACGAATTTTGGCCTCCTGAACAAAACACTCATATGAAATTTTTGGGGCTCACAACTAGTTTCGGAGATACGGCCCCCTGAAGACAAGAAATCGGGGTTTTACGCCTATGTTTGTTTCTCAGCCAATTCCGCTCGAAATTCCGCCTTATTTCTATCAGCACAATATACACATTCTATACCACCTTCTTCATCATCATATAAGCATTTTTCACTACAAAAATCTAAAATGTAAATCGTTATAGGAATTCGAGGTTAGCAAAACAGTAGACCGATTTACATTTTAGAGGTTTGTAGTGAAAAATGAAAAAATGCGTATGATTCGGTTGGAAAGTGATGAAGAAGGTGATAAAGAATGTGTATATTGTGCTGATAGAAAGAAGGAGGAATTTCAAGCGGAATTGGCTGAGAAACAAACATAGGCGTAAAACCCCGATTTCTTGTCTTCGGGGGACCGTATATCCGAAACTAGTTGAGAGCCCCAAAAATTTCCTTTGAGTTTTTTGTTCAGGAGGCCGAAATACGTGAGTTCCACCAAAAATTTTTCATTTTCGAGGCGGAGCCCGATTTACGGAATTTTACCGACCAGCCAAAGTACAATATCGAATTCGACAGCCCGTTCCACCTTCGAGTTACTGATATGGTACTTTTTCCGTAGTTTTTTGGGTTTGTAACCTACCACAATCTGAAAAGATAAGAATCAATGTTGGAATCTATACAAGTGTAGAAGGGCAGATTTCAAATCTACCCCGAAAAGTTGCTGCGTCTATTGAAAAACAGTTCTTTCTGAATGAAAAAAGTCCAATTAGTCAGCAACTTCTCGTATAACTCAAAATTTACCTATCAAAAAAATTATAAGATCTGATATGTATGAAAATACTTATCTGTTAACGTTTCGAAAACTGAATCTGCTTCTGTTCTCAAAACTTCTAGGCAAATTCCTTTTCAAATGCGAATATCTCGTATAGACAATTTTCGTGATTGACATTTGTCAATTCATTTCAAATTTGACATAACATTTTGTCCTTCAAGAGGGGCAGCCATCCGCGATCCATATCAAGCGAACTCAAATGCATTCTTCACCACACAGCATGATGAAAGCAGATTCCTTCAATTTTAGTTTCTTGCCATTGCTTTCTTTCGTTATAATTTAAGTGTCGTTCCATTTTACTGTGTGGTCTGTGAAGGCAAAGTGTTATGCCAAATTTGAAATAATTTGACAAATGTCACGCACGAAAATTGTCTATACGAGATATTCGAATTTGAAAAGGAATTTGCCTAGAAGTTTTGAGAACAGAAGCAGATTCAGTTTTCGAAACGTTAACAGATAAGTATTTTCATACATATCAGATCTTATAATTTTTTTGATAGGTAAATTTTGAGTTATACGAGAAGTTGCTGACTAATTGGACTTTTTTCATTCAGAAAGAACTGTTTTTCAATAGACGCAGCAACTTTTCGGGGTAGATTGAGAATCTGCCCTTCTACACTTGTATAGATTCCAATATCAATTCTTATTTTTTCAGATTGTGGTAGGTTACAAACCCAAAAAACTACAGAACAAATATTGATCTACCACAAAATAATGACGTTCAAACAATATATGATACTCTTCTCACAATTTGGTCCGACTGTTGATGAAACTCATTTAAATTCTGTCAAACGGCATTGCTCGATCAGATCCTTTATTGCTCTTCCTACCCGTTCAGATGTTATGCTAAAATGAATACGACTGATGAATTGGTGATTTCAAGTTCTTCCAATTCTATTATTTCTTGATTTCACATAGATATAATGTGGTCTGATATCCACAATGTTTTTGTTGTTTTTTCTCTCTTTCTAATAACGCCACAATCCTCTTGAATCCTCTACTTTCCTTTCCCAGTGTCCGCATTCCCTCATTGAAATACATCCACTTCACTCAAAATATTAGTTTCAATTGTTTCAATTTTGAACTTCAGTTATATTTTTCGCTGGTCGTTTCTTCATGGAGTTTTCCATCAATTTTGTCATGAAGGTTTCCATCATTTCTGTTATTCTTCAAATTAATTTCGATACCATTTTTTTATAGCAGGAAAACCATGCAGAATAATTCAGTACGTGCTCAACTGGGTATAAAGGTTGACTCCCAACAAAAAGTCCTATGTCCTTCTCTCAATGCAAGGTCTTTCACAGTTCCAGCTTCTTATTCTTCACAAATTCTGAAAAGTCACTGCGGTAGTTGGTATCTTATTATTGCGAACTCTTTTTTGAATTGTTCATTTCATACCTTTTTTAACGAGGCAAATACTTTACTAACTACATAAAAATATTTGTGTTATTTAAGAGTTCTGTTGAATATCGTTGCAACAAACAAGAAGTTGACGGTCACCTAAAAAAAACAAATCCATGTAAATTATACAAATTCACTTTAATTTGATAAGAAATACTCCAAACCGATTTGATTGTAGCTACTTCAAATACATATTGAATCAAAATAGTAAAAATATGTATCACACGGGGGTAATTCAAAATTTTCCAAAAGAAAAAAAAATTCGAATAGCAGGTATCTGAACATAACTTTTAATTCTAAGCAACTTTTCTCCTCAACATATTTCTATATTTTCTGAAATAAGGGTACTTTACTCTTGAACGAAATTTATATTTTTCGGCCTATCCTGTATGGTGATTGTCATAAAGCCATTTCAGGTACACTTGGTTTAGTTTTGGAACATGCACCAACTTTTGCCAAAAATAAATTTTTTTGAGAAATCGATAATAAAAAAGTTTCCCATTTGTTGCAGACTTAGTGGACCACACTGTATATGTCGAAAGAGGACGAGTCTTCAACATGATATGATTATAAACAGCGTTCCATGACTTTTGATATGAAATATTTTTCAAGACACGAAATGATTTTGATGATGAATAAGAGTTTATGGAAGGTGCAAGGCTAGAAATCATGACAAGTTGATGTCCTGGTCGGCAATTATTTATCTCAACCTGAAAGTTCTCAACTATGATATCAATTTTTCTTTGCTTAGGTTCATCGTTCTGAACTGAGTACGTATTTTCAACAGTTGCTAGATCTTGACTGGAGGTATAATATCGAAGTGGATACTTTTCCGTATTTTCATTATTGGAATCCGGAATAATTTGGATTAATCAACATTGTTTGTTAGAAACTCGAAACCGCTAATGCCTTCGTGCAAATAAGTTCATTGGAGTTCTAGAATGATTAAAATACTTAATCAAACAGTCCATTCATAAAGCGAGATATAGCCAGAGCAAATATTAGCTAACCAAGCAAATATTTCCGGAGAGTGCCTAATGGAAGTTCTTGTTTGTTCAACCGGAAAGGACTTCACTTCATTTCTCTAGGAGTTAATTGGAGAATTTTTCTTCAATTGAATAAGCTCGCATGAAAAGAAATTCTCCTTCTTATACTAGTTCTATAAAGTATCATGTATGAAATAACTGGAAAGGGCATGTGTTTCGATCTATAATTTCAAAAAGGTATCATAAGTATTTACAATCATATCTGAAACTTTGTCACTAGAGGAGTGAAACCTTTAGCAAATTTATTCAGTAAATTTTGTTGAGAATAATTATGGAGCCTAGGAATTTCCAAGGAAAGTTCATAGCTCCTCAACTGTGTATCGAATTCATTCGGATGACGTACTTACTTTATCTAGTAAATTCAGGCATATCGTGTTGTCAACAGCCACGTCGAATGAGACAGTTACTCTATATATCAGCGAATATTTTCCTCATATATAAAATGTCCCATAAGAGCAATGCAATTATCGAAAACTTACAGCGGTAATTGCATTGTATCGAAAACTTACAGCGGTAGTAGTAGTAGTAGTAAAATTTATTTTCCTTTTGACAAATTCACATTTGTATAAGAATAGTCCGGCTTATCCTAAATCATGAAAAATATATATATATATATATATATATATATATATATATATATATATATATATATATATATATATATATATATATATATATATATATATATAAACAAAATTACACTGAAAAGTATGTAGGACGAATACAGATAAAAAGTTCACATACACAACTTTAATACATTATAAAGCTCATGCACAAGAGCAATAATTGTTACCGTTTTCACTGTAAAACTCAGCTAGTGAGTAGAAACTCTTGTCTAATAAAAGGTTCTCCAGATTTTTTTTGAATTTAAGTGTATTGACTGATTTGTGTTTTATATCACAGGGAAGTTTATTGAAAAGTTTTAGACCTAGGTGTGAAGGAGCATTGGTTGTCACTTTGTATTTACAGAAAGGCTCATGATAATCGTTTGTTTGCCTAGTTTTTTTACAGTGTTTATGTCTGATTTTCATAAAAATATTCTTGTTATTAAAAATGTACAAACATGATTCTAAAATAAGTAGAGATGGCAGAGTGAGAACACCCAATTCTTTGAAAATTGGTCTGCATGATTCATTTCTTCTCTTTCCAGCAATTATTCTAATCAGCATCTTCTGTGCCAAGAATACATCATTAAACATTGTTGAGTTGCCCCACAAACATATACCATATCTCATAGTAGAAGCTGCTAAGCTGTGATACAACATTAGTAATTGAGGACATTTTAAAACTGGTCTAAGAGTTCTGACAAATATATCCAAGAGAATTCATTTTGCTTATGATGCTTTGACAGTGACTTCTCCAGTCGAGGTTCTCGTCTATAATGATTCCAAGGAACTTTGTCTTTTCACTGTTTTTGACGAGTGAGTCATTGACTTGTATCTCAATTCGCGAGCATATTTTTTGGCGAAGATGGAAACGAATTAGTTGTGTTTTTTCGTTATTGAAGAACAGATCATTGGACCCACACCAACCTGATATGGCTTCCACAACATTGGCACATTTCGAGGTGAGGATATTATCGTTCTTTTCAGAAATCAATAGGGAGGTGTCATCGGCGTAAGTGACAACAAATGCTCCATCAGTTACTTTATCGATTTCATTGATATATAATATAAATAATTGCATTGTATCAATAAGTCACCATAACAACACATTTGAAACCGTATCGATAGACGTCAGTAAACAACACAAATACATGTCAGATAGACTTCAAAAATAAAAAAACATTTCGCGTTTAGGTGAGTACTCCATACAATCTAGAGAGGGAAGTATAACTGAACAAAAAATAACATTCCCTTGAGAATTTCTTTATTCGTGAAATATTCCGATGAATAACATTCGTGCATAAAAATGACCAGATAATTTTGCATTCAAGCGTGATATCTTATACAAATTGCATTCGGTTATTTTCATATTTTGTAAAAGAGCCCTCGTCCTTCGGACTCGGGCACTTTCGCCAAAATATGAAAATAAACTTGCAATTTATAGATATCACGTTTCTTGCAAAATTATCGGCAATTTTTATGCACTCGTGCAATTATAACCGATAATTTCCCACCAGATTCCATAACTTCTGCTATTTTTTCTATCACTTCGGGATCAATTTAGTTTTTCATCATACCTAACCGTTAAATCGTCATAAGAATACTAAATAACTGACTGTAATTATCCGCTTTATTGATAGTAATTGAAAGATATATCTTCTAAACTATATTACAGTAACCCTAGAATTATTACATCTGCTTCCTCACCAGTCCCTTTATCAATGTTAATTTCCTTCATTTATCGAATACCTAATGCTTTTCGTCAACTTTTTGTCAACTACTTCGCGAAAGATAGAAGTTACTAGTATCTCACATTCTACATGTTCATCTCGATCTCCCTTCCCAACTGAAACCATTATATTGTATTCAATAAAAAAACAATCTTGCACTATTGAGTGATTGGAAACACTCTTATCGAAGTAGCCTGTAAAAGAATTACAGCTTCTAAAGTTGCCTGAGTAGGATCAGTGCTGCAGAAACTGAAAGCATCTGCTTTATAAGTATTCCAAATGTTTCGAAGGAGAAAATCTGCTACTTTCCGATATAAAATATCCCTTATAACACTGATCAGCTCCACCAGAAATGTCAGAAACTAGGGTATTGAATAGTTGAATAAGGGTAATGTATAAATTACCCTAAAAGTTTATACAAGGCTGAATTGCTCATTGAGTCATCAACAACCTAGCAGCTATAAATATACCACATCAAAGTGAAATTCTTCTAATCGATTGAAATATTTTCTGTTCAACTTTGATGAAATAAAGGTGTGCTGAAGAGCCATGAAAGGTGAAATCACAAAAATTCTTGAGGTATAATTGATTCGAGAGCCACCCTCGTCAACCAAAATTCATTCAACCAACGGAACTGATTGGCGGGAGGAATCTACACGAAATAATGCTACGTTAATTCAGAAAGAAAATGCTTTCCATGGTTGGAAAACGAAAGTGAAAAGGGTCTCGATCTCTGATTGTTGAATGGTATTACAGGTTTTTTTATACCTATCTTCATCAAACAGGATTGGTAAGTCAGGATTGAAATGCACCAAGATTTGATCTGACGCAATAATATTTTTAATCTCTGAGAATGCTTTGTAACAAGCCTTTGTCCATTCAAATTTTTTTATCTTTTTTTAGGAGATCATATATGGGACGCAAAATCAAAGATAATTTCGGAACAAACTTTCCATAATAGTTCACCATACCCGCAAAACTTTTCACTTGTGTGATATTTTTTGGAGGTGGAGCATCTATAATTGCTTTTTGTTTATCATAATTTTTCTTTAACCCTTCCTTCGAAATTGTGAAACCCAAATAACTCACTTCTTTCTGAAAAAAAGCACATTTTTCTTTTTTTACTTGGAAACCAGCTTCAGAAAGTTTAGTCAAAACAGTTCTTAGATTTGCTACGTGTTCATTTCTAGTTTTACCTGATATAATTATATCGTCAAGGAAGTTTGCTCCACCATTACAACCTTGCAATAGTTGTTCAATTGTTTTTTCAAAAATAGAACTTGCTGGTGTTATTCCATATGGAAGCCTATTTAATTTGAATAGCCCTTTATGTGTACTCCACGTTAGCAAAAACGATGAATATTCATCAACACATAATCGGTTGTAAGCATTACTTAAATCAATTTTTGTAAAAGATTTCCCCCCATTCAATTTCATGAGAATGCTCTCTAATGTAGGAAGAGGATATTTCACGTTGATTAAACATTTATTGATAGTCATCCTGTAGTCTCCACATAACTTCAGGCTACCATCATGCTTAATGATCGGTACTATCGGTGTTCCCCAATCTGAAAAATCAACTGGTGAAATAACACCGTCTCTTTCAAGCCGTTCTAATTCATCTTCAACTTTTTGTCTAAAAGCAATCGGAATAGGTCTGGGTTTGAAAAAAATAGGAGTTGAATCATTTTTTAGTTGTAAACTGACTTTTTTATATTTATAACAACCTAATTCTTTATCAAAAATGTTACTGAATTCTTTACAAATCTCATTTGCTTCATTTTCAGCTATTAGAGTATCTGTAGTCAATCTGAATTTGAACTTTTCAAGGAAGTCTCTCCCTAGTAACTTTTGTGTAGGTTGTTCACTTTTTACTACTTGAAAGGTGAAATCTTTTTCACAAACGTTTTTCATACTCTAAACTAACATTTACTGTACCTACAGGCTTAATTTTACATCCTGAGTAAAGTGACAAATGATTTTTGTAATACTTGATCAGCAAGATTATTCAAATAGAAATCATATGATATCACAGATAAACCTGCACCTGAGTCTAGTTGCATTCTAGCTTCTTTATTATTTATAATAACATTCAAATGAAGAGGTTCATTTTCGGTAATATGAATATTATAAATATCAACTTCATCATTTTCTATTTCCGATACATTTTGTCGTGAGTGAGCATTTTTACGACAAACTTCTGACAAATGCCCAACTTTCTTGCAAATGTTGCACTTATATTTACTATATTCACAAACTTGATTGCCTGTGTGGTTGTTTCCACAGTGATCACACTTCCATCTACCAGTACTCTTGTTATGAAGTTCTTGTTCCTTCGACTGATGACTGCTGCCTGCACTTTCCTTTTTCCGCTGCCATTTTTGTCTGCTGACATAGTTCACTTCCTTGGTTTCTGCCAATAATGATGACTCCTTACTCAGAGCGATCTCTAATAGCTTCTCCAATTTGGTATCTTTCTTCTCTTCGCATAGCCTGTCCCTTATTTTACTTCGCGTCATTGCACAGATGAATTTATCTCTTAAAATGTCTTGAAGTTGTGTTCCAAATTAACAATTTGTTGCTAAGTTGTGAATTCTTGTGTACCACTTGCTGACTGATTCACCTTCATCCTGTTTTGCTTTGTAAATGTCAATTCTTTCTCAGAATGTGCATGTAGTCGGTGAGAAATGCGTTCTCAAAAGTTCACAAAGATCATCATGAGTTTTCGTACTTGGTAGGGCTGGTGTACATAGATCTCTCAAAACTTTGTATGTGTCGGATCCAATTAGACTCAACAATGCAGCAACCCTTTTGTCTGTGTCTGTTGAAGCTGCTCCCTTCTTGATATTATTCACCGCGAAGAACTGTTCCAGTTGTTCTTGGTACAATATCCAGTTATCCGTTTTGGGATTGAAACTGTCCATAGAGCCAATAAGCGCCATTATGTTCTGTCCCCACTTGGTTTCCCATTCGGTTTTAAGAATACTCTTTCTTATCGCCTTACTGTTTATTCACTTTTCCTCATCGCCAAATGAAGTGTCCAGTGGTTAAGGCAAGTAAAACAGGGAAAACTTCTTTGGATACTTTAATATCAAAATTGCAAAATCAAAAGCTTCAAAAATTGACATACCCTGTTTTCAACAAACGTCGCACACTAGCTATCTTTCACTTGGTTACAATCAGTAATTTATTATATAGAGTAATTTTGAGAACAAGAAATAAATTTCATTCGAATACATTACAGAACTGACACATAATATCATAACATATAAATCTGTCGGAAATCGAACCCACAATGAGTATGTTTGAAATGGAGTTGTCGTTAAACAACTGACTCCTCCCTACGAACTTCAACCCTCAGAAGTCAAAACTTGAAGCGAGTAATGGATGAACGAGGCCTTCCCTTTCAACATATGACAGGTGGACGTGCTAACCCTATATAATCACATTATCTACAATCATGGGGAAACCATTAACTTTCATTTACGCTTCGATCGCGTACAAGCACCATGCTCTGCTAATCAGTGGAAAATAAAATTTGTCTACAGCGATCTTGGCGTAAAATATTTGCAACAAGACAACGGAAGCAACCAGAAAACTCAAAAATATTTATGTCTTCTGGTACCACTGTTATCGTCAGGCACTAGGATATTCGTGATTATTTTTCCAGGATCCCTTATTTTGAAAAGAGCCCATCAAAATATTTCGTCGCACATCGACATGTTTGAGTGTTTGGGAATCTTTACAATTTCAATTGATATGAATCATATTCGATCTCCTCTAATGAGACTTAAATGGCCATTTATCGATTTTCTGACTAATTTCGTGCTCTGGTCATTCAGAAAATCATAAAATCTTTATTGGTTGACTCACCGAGTACTGTTTGCTGAGAAACGTTGTCAACAACTTCGCGAAAGTGACAAGCTACTAGTGTCCGTTCATAATTTGTCGATAGCACAAAATGAGGGCCCAAGTCATAAAACGGTCGTAAAAGTCGTAAAATCATAGGCGGAGGTACCTGAGGTGTTTATTCATTAAAATTAATGGAGAGCTTAGTAATATAAAGCTTCAGTTTATATTCGAAACTTGACTTGAAAGGGTGAAGTTGTTACGAACGAAAATAATTTTTGGTTTAGTACATTTTTTAATCGCATTTAATTTACGGCTCGTTGGTGTTTCGGCGTCTACGGCAGTAATTAACGTCTCTAATATATATATATATATAAATATATATATATATATATATATATATATATATATATATATATACCTTTCGTTCCTGCTTGTTTTGTTTGATTGCTTGCGATGGCTTCGTCATCATCATCAACATCATCAAGTTTTACACCGGTACTGTTGCGTACAGTCAGTAAGTCTGTCTATTCACCAAGAGAGAAGACTATTGTTTTGAACGTTCACGATGCTCTGGTTTCTCAGAATCCCACAAACGCTGTTCAGAAAAGACTATTGTTTTGAACGTTCACCATGCTCTGGTTTCTCAGAATCCCACAAACGCTGTTCAGAACATAATCAAGAGTTGTGCCAACATGACGGGCGTAGGGGAGTCAGCAATATATAGGTTCCTATCAGAAAGAAAAAAACAAGGTATAGCTAACCCAAATACAAACGAATACTTAAAGAGGGGGAGAAAACCTATTGAAATTGATGAATTTGCCAAAAATGGTATTCGAAGGAAAATTCACGAATTTTTTTACAAAAAAGAAATACCCAACTTGAACAAAATTTTACAAGAAGTTAGAGACGACCCGGATTTGCCTCATGTCGGACGAACCAAATTGTGGCAAGTTTTAAAAGAATTAAATTTCCGGTGGGAGAAATCAGACCGAAAATCACTTTTGATTGACCGGGAAGAGATAATATGTTGGAGAAGAAAGTATCTAAGATCTATACGAAAATTTCGGGCTGAAGGAAGGCCAATTTACTATCAGGACGAAACGTGGGTAAACGCAGGTCATACTCTCACGAAAATTTGGTCAGGTAAAAATATATCAAGCTCCAGGCAAGCCTTTATGGAAGGTTGGTCTACTGGTATTTCCCCACCCTCTGGTAAAGGCAGTAGATTAATAGTTTCTCACATTGGCAGTGAAAAAGGATTTGCTAAGCATGGTTTGTTGGAATTTCAATCCAAAAGCACAAAAGACTATCACGAGGAGATGACAGCTGATGTTTTCGAAGAGTATTTTGAGCAGATGATTGAACATATACCACCAAACTCAATTATAGTATTGGATAATGCACCTTATCATTCACGACTAGTAGAAAGACTTCCAACGACTGCGTGGAAGAAACAGGATATCATTGACTGGCTGCGGAATAAGTCCCTGCCTTACGAAGATGGAATGGTTGAAGCAGAACTTTTAAAAATTGCCCGGCAACACAAATCTAAGTTCAAGAAATACGTAGTTGACAAAATGGCGGAAAGACGAAACATCACAGTCCTTAGACTTCCACCCTACCACTGCGAATTAAATCCAATTGAACTCATTTGGGCACAAATGAAAAGCTATGTGGCTAGAAAAAATACGTCATATAAAATACAAGCTGTACGTGAATTGTAATATGAGTCTTTACAACATATTACAGAACAAAATTAGCGAGATGCAGTAAGACATGTAATAGAAGAAGAACAAAAAATGTGGGATCTTGACAATATAATTGATGCGACTGTAGAGACACAACCGCTAATTATTAACCTGCAAGACGACTCGGATTCCGAAGATGATCCTGTTTATTTTGAATTTGAATAGTTTTGTAAGTAATCGTAGTTTATATCATTTAAAAATAGGTATCAATTAAATAAATGTATCTTTTACAAATTGCAAGTAACTTATTATTTTTGAATAAAATAAAGAAATTTTATTAAAATAAAAATACAGTTTACAGTACCTACAGTTTAAGAATATTAATATATTTATTTATTTGAAGTAACTAATGTTTTAATCATATACTCTACGACACTGGTCAGTCATTTCCACTCATAATACCTACATAATCGGATTAAAAGTTTTATAGCTGTATTGTATTTCTTCAGATACAAGGTGGGTTAGTCGAAAACATCTTAAACTGCCAGTTTTAGTTTGGTTTTTGTTATTATATCATATTAGCTGTCCTCTCTGTATTTCAGTTCTTTAATGAGGGTCAAACTTGCAGTGAGCTATCAACAAATTATGAGCGGACTATCATTTTATTGAGTTAATAATGTCACAACCATGCGCATTCGCCAAATATTAAACACCCTATTCGCAAAACAAATTTTCTTTTTCGTACATTCAGATTATTCAGATTCACAGTTCTCATACGAAATCGAGCGCTACGTAATGACCCAGAAATCTCCCTCCTAGTTTCAATTCCCATTACCGTGATAACCGTTCGATGTGAATTTTCAATTTTCATCTCGACATCGGGAATGCCGCCTGAATGCTTCCGGAACAGCTGTAGCCAATATTCCGCCAAATATGATTGCGCAAACCCAGAGGGACACAAAGCAATCATCATGCCGGGGTGAAATGGCGTGCCGATGTTGCTGCCGATGAATGGGATCAATGCTCTAACTATTATTGCTTGCCCGGAAATTAACAAGGTCGCCTGAGAAAAAAGCGTCAGTAATATCTTGGAATTCGAAAAAAAAAACTGAAAGGAAAAGTTGATCCTGCTCAATTTTGGCCATAATTCAGGTTGCAGAATTCCAAATACTTATACCAATTTGTCCAGAAGCCAGATATTAATAATAATAATAATCGATTTTATTGCTACATAAAAATACAGAAAATAAAAAAAGTACAAAGACAGATAATACAAAGTAAGAGTAGCAAATGGCATCGTTCGCTTTTCTTCATTGTGACAATGATAGAATAGCGCTCTTCCACGCAACCACATAATGGGGCCAGTTAGTAATACTAACTCAACCCCGAGAGAGAAAAACAAGAATATTGACATATAATTATCAGAACTAGACATATCATTACGAGACTATATGGTATATCATACTAAAAAAAACATTCAGACATAAAGGTTATAAATCTAAGGTTAAGGTTCCATCTAACAGAATACTTTTAACTTTTTTTTTGAAGGATAGCAGTGACAAGTGCTTAAATTCATCAGGTATACCGTTATAAACTTTGGCGACATCATAGGAGAAGCTGGATCGATAAAGAGAGGTATTGTGAATGGGTATTGATATGTTTTGTCTAAACCGAACATTTACATTGTGTGCCTCAGAACGTCTCTGAATTTTTTCGTAAAGATATGAGGGTTTTTTTGTTAGCATAATTTTGTGATAAAGTACAGAACGGTGTAAAATTCGTCGTTTATTCATCGACAACCAGCCCAGACGAGTAATATGATTCGATGTCGGGTTTCGTCTGCTGATACCGCAGATAAAACGTGTGCAGGAATTCTGGAGCCTTTGAAGACGATTTTTATCGAAGTTTCTTATGGCTGGACCGAAGAGAACATCACAATAGTTCAACTGGGAAAGTACCAGTGACTCACAAAAAGTAATTCTGCATGTCTTATTAAGAATGTGCCTATTGGAATAAATCAACTTTAGATTAGCGAAGGCTTTTTTAACTATATGAGATATATGTTTTGAAAAGGTGAGGGAGTCATCAATAAGCAAGCCTGAGTTTTTTTCGCAATCTGACAATTGGATTATATCATCACGAATATGTAGTGAAATGAGGTGTCGCGTTCTGTTTTTAGAGACTTTTCTTCCGAAGAGCATAGCCCTAGATTTCGATGGGTTTATGGACAGGCAGAATTTTTCTGAGATATCAGTATGTATTTCGAGGTCCTCATTGATTTTGCTGCAGGCAGAAAAAGAATCTTTTTTATCGAAGGCAAGATAAAGTTGTGTATCGTCTGCATATAAATGTGATGTTACATATTTCAGGTGCTTACAGAATTGAGAAGTATAAATGGTGAAGAGTAGCGGGCCCAATATTGATCCTTGAGGTACTCCCCGCATGGATTCGATTAAATCAGAAGTTTTGGAATTGAATATGATTTTTTGAGAGCGTTTATGGAGATAAGCCGCGATAAGACGTTGAGATGATGGAGAGAAACCTATAAAGTGGAGAATAGCTATTAAAAGATCATGATTAGTCCTATCGAAGGCCTTAGAGTAATCGAGAAGGACCAAAACACAAAGCTTGTTGGCATCTATAAAAGAACATATTATAGGAACTTGAAGCTTTTTCTTTTTCATTTGTCCGGTACCTTGTTGGCACTTTTCCAACCCATTATTCTGCTTTACTTGAATCGTTATTCCGCTCATCGGAATTCAAGAAGTCTCCTATCCCAATCCCCACTAAACTGCAAAAACTGACGTTGTTATTAGGCAATCCAGAGACCTTTCATATCACAACCAACATGGCGGCTATTGACACACATTGGATTTTCTCATAAGCGATAATAAAGATGAAACTGTTTCGTTTAGTTATTTCCTGTGCGTATCTAGGTGTTTCAGTTGATCGCGGATTATTATTAGTACTTACAAGGGAGAGAAATTCCACTCCCGTGAATTCTAGTTCATTGTGGATCTGACAGGGATAAAGTCGGATTTCTATTCCTAATGTTGTGAAACACAGGTGTTTAATGAATAAGACGAATAGAGAGAGAGAGAGAGAATATGTGTTTATTGTCCAAGATACAAAATCTTATTGACAAACACTGGTAAAAGGAAAGCATGTAAATAACTACATTCAGATAACTATACAATTACACAATTACATGAAAACAATACACTTAAACACTCACATCTAGGTAAAAGTACACATATATCATTACATATAAGCACAGTCAATTTCATATATTTTCGTCATTAAAATATTCTGTCAGATTATAATAGGCTCAAGATGTCAGTCTTTCATGTAACTTTTTCCTGAAGGTTTTGAGAGAATCTATGTTCTTTATGTCTGCAGGTAGCTTATTATACATTTTGACACCACCGTAAATTATCGAGTCTCTGATCAGTGTGGATTTAGGGATGATCAGTGACAGATTCGCTGCAGTTCGTGCAGTGCGATTGTTATTTTCATATGAAGCTTTATTTTTGTATATTAGACATGTAGTTTCTAAAATGTAGATTGCAGTTAGTGTCAGTATTCCGTGTTTCCGGAAAAGAGGTTTGCAGGAACTCAACCTATTTACTTGACACAAACAACGCACCGCCCGCTTTTGCAGTAAAAATACACTCTCAAAGAGTGCATTACTATACGAGCTGAACTGAACTGCGTACCTCAGGTTTGATTCAATGAGAGCAAAATAGACATTTCTGGCCGCGGCATAACCTAATTCTTTAGCTGTAGATCGGAGGGCAAAACAGCCGGATAACAATTTTTTGTGTAGTAGGCTAATATGATTTGAAAATTTCAAATTGGTATCTATATTGTGCCCCAAAAATTTTATTTTGCTGTCTGATGGTATGGAGTCAGCACCTAATTCTATATCTGGAAGGAGACATTTAAATGTTAGTAATTTTGTTTTATTGAAATGCAGACAAAGAAAATTTGCATCGCACCACGACTTGATTTATTGTAGGTCTCTTGTAACATTTTTACGAAGCAAATTCACATCTTCGGAGTGCCATAGAATGGTAGTGTCGTCAGCAAACAAAGTGAAAGCACCAGATATATCCAAAAGAGAAAGATCATTTATATAAAGGAGAAATAGATATACTTTGTTCAACCATCCTTTGCCGTTACGTCATACGTTGTCTAACTTTATCCCTCATTCATGAAATGGAAGAGACGGAATTATGACGTCATTAACGTATGTCTTATTTAATCGTGAATTTTATTTGTCATTTTTGACAGTTCAGTTGTTTTAGTTTGATTTGTTCAGTATTTTTGGTCATTTTCGCCTTTTCAGTTAATTTTTCATTGTCAAAATGTCTTTCCGGTATAATGAGAGAGAGCAAAGCTCAATTTTGAAGTTGATTGACTACTTTTCAAGAGAAAGAGATGCTGGAGTGCCACTTTTACCGTTAAATGCAGTCTACAACGTATGTATCTACCTATGTTATGCCTCGTGTTATGCAAAATGTAAGTCTGTATTGATTTGATTTCATAAAATTCTGTAGCGTGTTGCTGATGCTCTAGAAATATCTATTAGAACTGTTCAAAACCTAGCTACTAGTGGAATGGAAACAGATAAAGACTACAAAATCAAAGTTCATGCCAGAGATGTTTCTGCTCGAGGATCATCGATTTATATCATACATCAACATGCAATAAGAACGGGAGTGTATGCGATGTATTCTGCAGGTAGGTACATACTAATAATAATTTTGAGGTTGAGTGTAAAATAACATTCGAATAATATGAGACAAACGTAAAACAGCAGAATACGTCACCGATTATGACGTAACGGCAAAGGATGGTTGAACAAAGTATATGTACCTAAAACTGATCCTTGGGGTACTCCCCAATTAACGTTTAGTAATCCAGATGTATGGTCAGTTTTAACCAGTTGGTTTCGTCCTGTCAAATATGTCTCCATCCACTTCAGAGCCATGTCTCTGATACCATAGTGAGAGAGTTTCTGCAGTAATAATGTGTGATTGACACAATCAAAAGCTTTCGTCATATCGCAGAATACTGCCGCCACGTTCTTGCCTACATTGATGTTGTTGTATGCCATTTCTAGACAATTAAACATGGCATCAGACGTATTCTTGTTATTCCTGAATCCAAATTCTTCATTGCTTATTAATTTGTTTGCTTCAAGATAATTTATCAGGCGAATTTTTACGAGCTTCTCTATCACTTTTCCTAGAGTCAGAATAAGAGAGATGGGTCTGAAGTTTGATGGATCTTGAGTATCACCTCCTTTGTGAAGAAGAATTATCACACTTGTTTTCAAAAACTCAGGAAATGTACCCTTTTTGAACCCGTCATCAATCAGCATTGAAAGTACTATCAAAGCCGAATGAGAAAGATTTTTAAAGATTTTTATTGACAACTCATCGTATCCCACAGCATTTTGATTTTTTATCGATTTGAAGACTTCAATCAACTCTGATGGAGTGGTGTCATAAAATATACAAGACGAGACAATTTTATTTTCTCTAAGATATGAAAGGGGATTTTGGTCAGTTTTAAAATTTTGTGTTATAGATTGCGCAATGTTGCAATAAAATGAATTGAATTGGTCGGAATCTATGGACCACTGTGGTTGCTTATGAAGAGATTTTCCTCTCAGTTCATTGACTATACCCCAAGTTTCCTTTGTTGTGTTTTTCGCATTTTCCAGCGTATAAAGGTAATACAAGTCTTTTGCTTTCTTAATAACCGCTCTATATACCTTTCGATATTTATTATAGTAGTCTATAAAGAAATCATCATTATAATATTCTCTGATGTATTGTAATGCCCGCATGTTATCACACGATTTTTTTATTCCTTTTTTTATAATAATCCAGATTTGTTCAATCATTTTTCTATTACATGAAACTGAAACCCGTATAATTACTGCCTGGCCGCCTAGTATGCTTATTATTTTGCAGTGTAGGGTTCCACATATGGTTTTTGATGCAGTATTTTAGAAAGGCTGTCTTTAGAACCACGTGGAACTTGGTTCCAAAATTCCTTCACGTAAAATACGTCATATGAAGATAGTGACGTTGATGTTTCTCTTAATGTAGACTCAGTAGATTTTTGGAGGGATGCCAATCGGCTAGACTGCCAACTACTTCGAAATGGTATGACTGATGAGTCCCAGAACTCCAGATTGTATCATCCGCCCTGAGAATAAAGTGTGGACCAAAATGGGAGAAGACATAACGATTCGTTTATACTTGGAGGTTTTGAGACTTTACCAGAATTTTTTACCAGAATTCTGCAGGAATTCTGGTAAAAAATCCCTGAGAAAAGAAGAGAGAAAAGATTTGCCAGGTCTTTATATCTACGACGGGTACAAAAACAGTACTAGGCGAGTCAACCAATGAAGTTTTTCTGATGTTGTGAATGATCAGAGCACGAAATAAGTCAGAAATTCGATTGACGATAATTTGAGTTTCAAGAGAGGTGTTCGAATATGATTCATATCAATCGAAATTCTAAAGATTCTTGAACACTCAAAGGTGTTAATGTACGACAAGTATGCCCAGTGACTATGTCAAGTGTTTTTACATTTTCCTCGCAGGAGGAATGGGCGAATTCGGTTTGCTTTTGGAATACCTCGTCCATTGGTAGATGGCGTAATAACTTCGTTGTTCGCATCAGCTTTGGCCGGAGCTTGATACTCGTGAAGGAGTTTGATTTTCAATTATGGGAAATCATCGACTTTATGTTGATGATGGCACTGCCTTGCACTGACGAGTGGCCAAATAGCCCGAAACCGGTCTGCAAGTGTGTCCGTGCAGGATTTACTTCTGTGAAGAAACCTGCACTGGCAACGATCGGATATAATTCAATGCCCTTCGTGGTATTAGCCAGGGGAGTAGTTGTTTTCTGACAGGTGCCAGCCGAAACCTACTGTGTAGGTAATTTGAGACTGGCCTGAACAGATTGTTCGAAAGATGATTTGATTTAACGCCAGTCTTCAAGTATGCCCACTGACTATGTCAAGTGAAATATTTTGATAGACTCTTTCCAAAATGAGGGATCCTGAAAAAATTATCACCAATATCCTAGTGCCTGACGATAATAGTGCCAGAAGACATAAATATTTTTCCGTTTTCTGGTTGCTTCCGTTATCTTGTTTTATATATTTTACGCCAAGATCTAGTTTCCAAATTGCTGTAAACAAATTTTTACTCCTCACTGATTAGCAGGGTGTGGTGCTTGTACGCAATTGAAGCGTAAATGAAAGTTAATGGTATCCTCATGTTTGTAGATATGGTGGTTGTATAGGGTTAGCACGTTCGCCTGTCATACGTTAACAGGTAAGGCCTCGTTAATCCATTACTCGCACTAAGTGTTGACTTCTGAGGGTTGAAGTTCGTCGAGGGGAATCAGTTGTATAACGAAAACCATTTTGATCACACTTATTGTGGGTTCGATTTCCGACAGATTTATAAGTTATATCATGTGTCAGTTCTGCGGCGCCAGAAATACCTGCAAGATTTGCTGGAATGACAAACCCAAATATCCAGGATGTTAAAACACTCAGCTCAATTATACATGAATTTTTATTATGGAACTTATTCCAACATTGTAGAGATGTGTCTGAAAATCATGTGGATTTTCATTTGTGTTATTGTGACTTGTTCATGTTGTTTCTTCATGCCGCTGAATTACTGCCCTCATACAATTTATGGAAAGTAATTTCATATATCGGAACCAATCTTTCTATTACCAAGACAAACATATACGTAATTGTCATCCAAATGATTAATCTTCTAGAAGGATACTTAAACCGAAGTTGATACCCAAAATGACTGAAAGCTGGATCCTGTCTAATGAAGACAGGTAAAACAAACTGTTAGACCATTCACCAATTAGGAATCGAAACCCTTTCCAATTTTTATTTCCAATCATGGAAAGCATTTCCTTTCTGAATTTACGTAGCGCAAATTCTTGTAGATTCTTCCTGCCAATCATTTTCGTTGGTTGACTGAATTTTGATTGACGAGGGTGGCTCTAGAATTAATCATACCTCAAGAATTTTTGTGATTTCCCCATCATGGCTCTCCAGCACACTTTCATTTCATCAAGGTTTAACAGAGTTTATTGTAATCGATGAGAAGAATTTCATTTTGACAGATAGTAACGTGGTATATTCATAGTTGCTAGGTTGTTGATGGGTGAATGAGCAATTCAGCCTTGTATCAACTTATAGGGTAATTTAAACATTACCCTAGTTTCTGAAATTTCTGATGGAGATCAGTGTCACATCCGCAAATTTTGTTTTATACTGATGTGTTAACAAGGTAGGTCAGAGGGTTCTTCTTGTAATATCGTAAAATTCATTCTATATTACTATTTGGTTCGGTTACTATTTTCTCTTCCGGAGACATACTGCAAAATATTGGTTCGAAAAAATATGTTACTGAAGCCCGGTCTGAAAGCTTTTGCTCTGAAAACGCACCAAGAAAAATCTTGAGAGATTATCCCAATACGGGGGATATTAGAAGTAAGGCCACATTTTATTACAAAAATGCATACAGATAAGAATACTCTATAGGAACATTTATAGCAAAAAAATCCAAACGAAACCACATGAGTCCTACATTCAAGCTCTCAAAAACACTATCATACGAATAAGAAATGAAAGACGAAAGAGCCTCTACAGACCGAAGTGGGAAATATTTATTTTTGTTTCTGTCCTGGTTGAATGGTCCTTCTATGAAATATATTACATTTATCTAACTACCCTGCAGTGATTCCAGCGCCCCCTTACTTTCTCGCTCCAACTCTCCATTTTGGGAAAATATGCAAAGCCTTTGTTTGAAACGATGATTTTCCCAGCTAATTGCTCCAACTGTTGGTGAACAAATGGAAAATCTTCGCTGCCTTTATAATTCCACTCAGGATATAATGGAATCCAATGAGATTTTCCTTTATTCTGCGCAAAATTAGCTATAAAATATTACTGGGATACTCTCCTGGGAATTCATCCACAGAATGTTTGCCGTTTTTAACAATTTACTTCTCCGAGCCAATAGGCATTACTCTAATGAAAGAAATTATTATTGGGATTAGCTTCTCTTCTCTCATATACAGTGTGGTCCACTAAGTCTGCAACAAATGGGAAACTTCTTTATTATCGATTTCTCAGAAAATTTTATTCTTCACAAAAGTTGGTGCATGTTCCAAAACTATACCAAGTGTACGAGTTAACGAGGCAAATACTTTACTAACTACATAAAAATATTTGTGTTATTTTAGAGTTCTGTTTAATATCGTTGCAACAAACAAGAAGTTGACGGTCACCTAAAAAAATAAAAATCCATGTAAATTATACAAATTCACTTTAATTTGATAAAAAATACTCCAAACCGATTTGATTGTAGCTACTTCAAATACATATTGAATCAAAATAGTAAAAATATGTATCATACGGGGGTAATTCAAAATTTTCCAAAAGAAAAAAAAAAATTTGAATAGCAGGCCATGACTTCGTATCTGAACATTACTTTTGATTCTAAGCAACTTTTCTCCTCAACATATTTCTATATTTTCTGAAATAAGGGTACTTCACTCTTGAACGAAATTTATATTTTTTGGCCTATCCTGTATGGTGATTGTCATAAAGCCATTTCAGGTACACTTGGTATAGTTTTGGAACATGCACCAACTTTTGTCAAGAATAAAATTTTCTGAGAAATCGATAATAAAAAAGTTTCCCATTTGTTGCAGACTTAGTGGACCACACTGTATACAATTTAGGTGACAACATATTGTTATGAACATGGTATTTGGGACGCACACCACATGTTTTGAGGGAATTGGTTCGGTTGAACATGTACAATGCAGTATAAATGTTAAAATAACTTAGAATTCCCCGGCTTCGTATTACACACAGTGAAAAAGAATATACTTGAGTCACAGTATTCCCTTTTGCAAACCGAATTAAATCATACAATAAATTTCATTTTCAAGGAAGTTATTTCGAAAATTTCGAATGAAATTATTCTTGTAGGCCATTTGAGAGAATATGGGATTATATTTTCGATGGTGGCTTCAGCGTCTTTTTCCCCAAATTCAATATGGCTGCACTATGACGTCATATATGAAAGAGTTGTTAACGTGTTGAAGTGAACACTCAATTCTTTAGTTTTAGAAAGACGTTTAAAAATTTGAGATTTGCGACCAATTCACACATATATACAGATATTTATTGGGAAATTTCATTTTCAAATTAATTTCCTCGAAAGTCTCAATGGAAAGGAATATGTACTTCAGCTTTGGTGTAAACATCTTGAAAGGAGTTATATCACCCTATGTACGAGAATGTTTTTTTCCATTGTGGAAGACGTCTGACCAATCCTTCACTGCCAGGTCTCCGGAAAGCACTTCAGCCTCTAGGGCTTATTGCGCTTTGCTTCCCTATACTTTATGACACCCATTCCAACAACCTTGTCCTCTGCACAAGTTTGTGCAGGTTGATTGCTGGGTATTTGTCTTATTCTTCTGGATTCAGAATTGGTTTTCCATATATTTGTTGCCTTTTATTATCCAGAGCCTCACATTCGCAGAGTATCGGTCGAGCTGTCTTTATCCGTTTGTTACATTGTCTGCAGCTAATGCCGCCGTATTACAGCCCTATCTTATTCAGGTGTTCTTTGAATGGACAGTGTCCAGTCAACAGCCCTGTTATAACCCTCATCTGATTCCTGTTACACTGAAGCAGGTCTTTAGTCTTTTTCCTCGACGGTCCTTTCATGAAAGTTCTTCCGTGAGCGCTACTGGGTAGATTTCTCCAGTAATCTTTATGTTTCCTTCTCACCCAATTCCTTATGTGACTCCGTACCGTTGTTTTGGATATCCCCACTGCTGGCTCGGGTCCAGTGTACGGTGTTGATGATTCTTGTCTTGCAAGCTTATCGGCTTTTTCATTGCCTGCGATACCTGAATGACCTGAGACCAATTGTAGACTCAGTCTATTATGGTCTGCCAGATGCTTCAATTCCTCGGGGCATTCCCATACCTGTCTAGATGTCACTCTGTGATTTTTCAGTGCCCTTAGTAAAGCTTGGCTTTCCGTGAAAATATTGATTGTTCTCGAACATTGGAGTATAGCATTAATTTCCGCTTGATGTGTATTGTCCGAGCGGGTAACTGTACCCTAGGTTTCTCCCCGCACAGTATACACCAGCTCCTGTTCCACATTCCGTCTTGGATCCATCTGTAAACCAGGTGCTCCAGCCGGGCTTGTTCTCAGAGAAATTGTCTCGTTGCCACTATTCACGATCTCTTATCATTACTGAGAAGTTCGTGTTGAATGTAAATTTGAGTGATATGTGATCTGTGAATGTTGAGTACATGTCCCTACACATGTCCCACGATATCTGTTTTCACCGATCATTTGTATCCCGGCGAATTTTTCAGTCTAAAATGACCCATTCTTGCCTCTCCCCCTATCACAGACGTAAGGGGGGAAGATCCAAGAGCACCTCTATTGCTGTTGGTGTTGTTTTTATTGCACCTGCTATGCCCAGACAGGCAAGTCTTTGGAACTTGCTCAGTTTGTTCATAACAGATATTTGTTTCGTCTTCGACCACCATGCCAAAGATGCATACGTTATCATGGGTCTAACCACCATTGTGTACAGCCCCATTTCTTTCCATACGTGCGCCTGGCCACTATAAGTGTCGCCTCCACTTTTCTTTTCAGTCTGTCCACATGTTGGTTCCAGGTTATTCTTCAGTCTAGTAAAGCTCCAAGATATTCAACCTCACTTGACAGATTGATTCCTTCACCTCGGAATATCAGAGATCCAAGTCCCGTCATTTTGATTCTCCTGAATTGAAGTGAATGCCACTATAACCGATTTGGATGGACTTATTTTGAGCCCTATCTCATTGGTCCAACTAGTTACAGTATTCAAGGCCTGCTGCATGCACCCTCTCACTATACCGTTGTATTTGCCCTGTGCCATGATGACTAGATCGTCAGCATAAACTAGTATTTCGTGTCTATTTCGGTCGAACAAACATAATAACACGTCCATAACAAGGTTCCATAGAAGTTGGGATAGAACTATCCCTGCGGGCATCCCCTAGCCACCTGTGCCGCCATGGATTCGCTCGAGAAGTTTGTATGTATTAGCCGTCCTCTGAGCATACAGTCTATCCATCTGCAGCTTGTTTCATCAATCTCTGTTCTTCTTGACGCCCGGACAATTGATTCCAAGGAAGTGTTATCGAAAGCGCTCTCTATGTCCAGGAACGCTGCCAACAGCACCTCCTTGTTCCTAAGAGCATATTCTACCTACCCTTTCGGTAATTCGGCATAAAGTCGTTTCTTTTGACATGCCTGATCTGTATGAATATTGGTTCTTGTGCAGTGGTCTAGTAGCCAACACACCATCCCTTATGTGTCTGTCAAGCATTTTTTCTCAAGTATGAATGGCACAAGACTTATAGGTCTCAGGGCTTTCGCCAATTCTTGTTTCAAGTATTTCGGGGTGATGGTCGTTTTTCCACTCCTCACGATCTCTCATCATCACTGAGAAGTTCGTGTCGAAGGCGAATTTGGATATCATGTGGTCCGTGATTTACAAAACATGACTTCTTTTCGGTCTCATTCAAACCGCTGAATTATCCAATCTCAAATAGTCAATTCCTGCCTCGTATTACAAGACGTAATGAGGAGAGTATCTCCGTCGCTGATGTGGGTGTTGTTTCCATTGCGCCGAACATTTTCAATCATCGACGAGACACCGGATGATAGTCAATAGATTAAACAATTGCTTGCTTCATGGATGTAACTAGATAGAGTACAAATCCACACACAGGAAATTTCCTAGCAATATGATTTTCAATATAAAATCACAAAGAATTTGAAACATATTTTATTTAGCTACCTAACCATTACCTAACAGCTGTTAAATACGTAATACGGTATGAAATAGTTGAAGTAGAAAAATGAAGTCATGAAAAGTTAGACGTTTTGACATCCATGGCAATTTGGAAATTTATCATTTCATATGACAAAATCAAAATTCGATTCTTCAATGATCATGTAGCTTGAATAGAAAAAAATGGATCTTTCAGGAGGCTCAAAATATTACTGTGGAACAACACAAAATGATTTGAATCTAACAACTAAACTATTTTCTCCGGGCAATATGAATTTCGAAAATCTTCAATAGAATATAAAAACCATTGGGATCCACTTTTGCAAGCTCAGCAGAAATGAATTTGCTCGACTCAACATTTTAAAAGATCAAGAAGCTTGGAAAAAATACATTCAATTTCTCCGTATTCCATTTGTCTTCATATTTATTCCGATGGAAACAATGCTCCGAAATAAATTACTTCAAGAGTTTTAAGCGCTATTGAAAACTTTTGAGCTTAATATAAAATCAGACGACTTCTGCCGATTTCAAAAGAATTCTTCGTATCGAATATCTCATTGAAACGGTCAATATAGAAGAAGAAGGGAAAATGAATATTAGAAAGTTCCACTCAAGAATGTTGTTTTCAAGTGTCTCTTATCTCCTCAAGATCTCTTATAAGTAGCAGGACATATATTCTATTTCACGAATTTATTCCGGTGCTGATTTCATACTTCATATTTTGTAGTCATTGTTGATACGAACTATTTTCAGACTTCCTAGGTACACTAAAAAAATACTTCTAATATTTTTCTTTTGTACTGAAAACTGATATTCTTTGCTGTTTGTGATATATTCTCTCAATTTCAATTAATTCCAATTTGTGCTCCGAATTTTCTTATATTTAAAAATGAATTCAACCGCATTTTCGAATCTAGTGGATTATTGTTAATTTTCTTGGTGCAAAATTAACAAAACAAGACCAAAACTTCAATATTGGTAGGTACCTACATCTCATCCAATCCATCTTGGCATAAATTCAGATACTTTTCCAGTTCCACACTGGTAGTGTAGACCATGACGAAAGATCAAACACCTTCTAGGAATGAGTTTCAACACGATGATATGATAGGTGTTTTCCATATATACGTTATCATAAACGTTATCAGTTCTGTGCAAAGATGGATTGGATAAGCTGTACCGATATCTGTGAGTCATGTGATATGACATTATTACTTGAGTATTTTCACAAAACTCACAGATATTTGTACTTACCCGAATGTTTTATCATATTATGTTAATTTTGAACTAATTCGAACAGGAATATAAAGAAAATCCGATGAATTCCACAAATCTGATTGAAGCTGTGTTTACTTTAAATATTTTGAATCGGATGGAAAAATACTGAGATGGGTCTCCAGGATTTAATTATCCCTTCAAAAATGATCATATTCCCATAAACAAATATAGATGGCTCAATGGTAATGGTTGGGCTTCCATTGTCTATATTATTAACTCTAACCTGTCGCTAAGAACGAAAGGATATAGATACAAAACAAATGAGGTGATCAAGTCCAAAGAATAGGTTGAAATAGATTTTTTGATCGAAAAATAAAATAAAAGGTTTGATTGATCGAAAATAATAATTTTGTGACAAAAAATTGAGATATCGAGTATGAAATATTAATAAAAAAAAATGGAAATGAAAAAATAAATGCAATAATATTGTGAGAATAAAATTGACATATCGAATGTGAAATATTATAAAAAAAAATTAAATAAATGAACACATGAAATAGTATGAATGAATGCTGAAACCAAGTTTCACGATGGGTTTACTCACGACATTCGGTATTCGCAATCGTCTTCGTATCGGGAGATTTACAATATTTCGAGGAATGGTCGGTTAGAAAGACCCGATTTCCCTATAGTGGGGGAAGGGGCGGTACTAACCAGGCATGAGGCGCACGGGTGCTACTAAGAGTGCGCTATTCGGTTTTCAGCGGAAAATGGATGTATTGGCACAAGATTCTCTTTCATCGAGCCGAAGTACGTCCATGCCTTGGATAAGTGGCCTTCACACTTTCCGGATCTCCACACTGGAGTGACTGAATGCGTTGTTGTTCAGAATGTAGGCGGTTTCCTTGAATTTCCCCTTGAACCAGTGCTCCTCCTTGTGTATGACCTCGACTTCAGACCATTTAATAGTATGATGGTTTGTCCAAACATGCTTCGCTATTCCTGATTCCATGGTTTATTCCCGTTGTGTGTTTTTCTTGTGTTCGCTCATTCTCACTTCCAATGGTCTTTTGGTTTCTCCGATGAAGGATTTGCCGCACCACCATCAATCTACGAAGCGGGAAATCGTCAAGTCTCTGATTGATCGGGCAATCAAACTCTGCAACACCAAAGAATGTCTCGACAACATATGGAAGGATCTTCAGAAAAACGGCTACTCGAAGAAGCTAGTGGATCAGACACTGGCCCGGACGAACCAAAGGAACACCAAGAAAATACTGGAACAACAAGTTCCTAACATTCTCTACGTGAGAGGATTTTCAGAGAGGATCGAGAGGATAGGAGGGAAATACAACGTCAGAGTCTGGTTTCGATCAGAGAACACAATAGTTAGCTCACAAAAATTTGACCACCGAATAAAAACAGCGACACCAATAACTACATTTACCGGATGCCATGCGAGTGCGGCAAATCCTACATCGGAGAAACCAGGAGACCATTGGAAGTGAGAATGGGCGAACACAAGGAAAAGACACAACGAGAGGAACCACGAAATCAGGAATAGCGGAGTATGTTTGGACAAACCATCACAGCATTAAATGGTCTGAAGCCGAGGTCAAACACGAGGAGGAGTATTAGTTCAAAAGGAAATTCAAAGAAGCCGCCAAAATTCTCAACAACAACGCATTCAGTCACCCCAGTGTTGAGATCCGGAAGGTGTGTGAATACCCTGAATACATAACACACGGACATTATAAGCAAATGACCTCTGTAAAATTGCATTTCTGTGCTGAGACTTGGTGAAGGCAGATCTGTTTCTGACATTCCTTGAATGAATTTGGTATCTCGGAATAAAACAACGTTTCAGACCTGGTGGAGGAGAGTTGTTTAAAAGTTTTCGAACGAAAGTACCTAAATCAGGCTAGGCTGTCTTCTGTTCTCCATATTGAGCCACATGCATTCGATGAGTTTATGTGAAACGGGTTCGAATTTCTTTATACCACATATGATTCTGCAACAACTATTTTGAACTTTTTGAATTCGCATTAGGGTTTTTTTTTATTTGAAATTGAGAAGCTGTCGGTTACGACAAATGAGCCTCAACAAGGCAAAAGCTATGCTCACCAAGCTTGTAATGTGCTGAGAAAAGCGCAAATCCGCATCTGAAATCAGTCCCAAATTTTAAGCAGAATCACCAAAGTTTCATGCTCAACTTTATAGGTAGCCTGAGCTTTATATGGAAGGTGAAATTGAAATACAGTTTTTTTTCACAACTGCTACTCAACTCTTGCGTGATGTTTATTGATCGATCATTCAACAACTGCTTGGTAACAATTGACTTCAACAACACGAAGACCATTGCCACAGCACTCCACTCTAGAATAATTCGCGAAGCAATAGAAATTGAAAAACGCCCTCAATGCCTCAACAAACGAGACGACTCACACAGGCTTCCCAATTCCTGGAAACCATTACTATCCCTTCGAACAAATCCATTTATTAGTCCTTTTCAAACCAGACCTGTATATGGCCCGACAGTTTCAACAACGGCGGGTTCTCATACAGCTATAAAACCATCCCTCTGTCCACAATACGACAATCTTCATTTTGTCAAGATGAGAGCTGGGGGTTAAGTAGACATAGGCCTCGCCATCAAGTCAAGAAGAAGTCTTGAGAATGGCTCCAAAGTGGGAGCCGAAACGACGACAGAAGAACAATTCCAGACGCGGTTCAACCGGAAGTTCCAGTCAGCACATATCCGACCGCGGAAGCCTATAATATATATATATATATATATATATATATATATATATATATATATATATATATATATATATATATATATATATATATATATATATATATATTGTGAGAAGGTTAGACAACTGTCTAAGTTAAAGAAGAATCCCTTTAATATTCGGGTGTGCAGTCAACAAGGAATTGGAAAAAGTGAACTCTTTATTCTGTTCAAGCTTTCGAGTCTTTATTGGCTCTTCATCAGGAACTCTACAATGAATTAGGAAAATTGTAAGAATAGAAAAGTTTTTTTAACATGTGCTTACTTACGAATGTGAGGTTAATAATCCTTTTTTAATTAAAACATGAAGAACAACACATCGACCTAATGGTACAAATACAATATAAAACTTTATTTAAAATATATGATCAATCATACATGTAAAAGAATTGAAAAATGGGAGAAGTTGTTTCTCCTAACGGGCATTGGAAACCATATTTGTAATTTTAACGGAAATGATGTGAAAAAGAAGGGAATGAAGTTGACAAGTGACCAATGATTACAGTTTCCTCAACGTTCATATATAGGAAAGTTACGAAATGTCACGAGTTTATAGGCGAAGGGGTACCTGAGGCTAGGGGCAGGGTTTGGGGAAATCGAAGTTGGCAATTCTGGGGTAAATTGGGTAAATTGAAAATCTCTATAGGTGGCATAACCCCATAGAACCAAAGATAAACAGAAAGAGTGCAAAGAAATTGTCACAGAACACACAAACATATATGTTTTATGTGGCTGATTCCTGATTGTCTCTGTCTCTTGGTGTCTTTGTTACTCTGTTGTAAAAGTGAAAGATTTGTTGCGTTCTCACAGCCCACCTGAACCTGCGTTGCGTTTTGCGTTGTGTATTCTGTCGTTTTGTCTTTGTGGAGTTTAGGAAATAATTTTTTAAGTATTTCAAATCGTTTGTTCAATTTTCATTAGTGTAAGGAGTTTCTTAGAGTAATATTTTACCAGCTAGACCGTTGTTGGTGTTTTTTCTTGGGTGTTTGTTCGTTTTAGTTATTGTGTTGTATAAAAAACTTTTCGATTAGTTATTATGCCGGGAAACAAGTGCTGTGTAACGGGCTGTTTGAACACATGGGGAACGCTATTAAGCTCAAGTAGAGCCTTAAGTTTTCACTCATTTCCGAAGAATCCTGTTGTAAGGCAAGAGTGGATAGCATTTTGTAATAAACCCGATACGTGGATTCCGACAAATTATTCTAGAATGTGCTCGGAGCACTTTTATCCTAGAATCATTCAATGTTCATCTTCACACTCAATTACTTCTAACTACGACGTTGAAGTTCAATTGTGCTCAATATGGTCTCCACCTTATTCAAAGTCTAATTGGAATCTGCGTCTCTTATTAATTAGTATAAACTTAATGAGGTAAAACAGTTCAGCAATTGGAAGACTCAGTACGTGTTGAATGAGAGCTTGTTATGGCGTCTTCCAGCTGATTAGTTGCGAGTACGTGATAATTATGCAGAAACGTATATGTGACGTCGTATATATTAATAATAATAATAATTTATTTTACACAAGATAATTCATAAAATTATATAGGAATAGTCAATTATAGAATGTATCAAGAGAAAAACTCTTCCACACTATAAAAACATTTCTCTAGTTAAAAACTTCTAAGTCTACTTTTGAACATGGAGATATTATTACTGTTTGTGATCAAATCAGGTAAATGATTAAACATTCTGGGCCAAAGATAGTTCGGAGACTTAGAAGTTATTTTGAATCTTGCATATGGGATATGAAACAAACCTTTGTTTCTAGGGTTGACATTATGGACATCGCCATTCAGTAAAAAATTGTTTTTGTTCCGGAATACATATACACATGTTTCATATATGAAGACGCAAGGTAATGGCAAAATATGGTATTTGAGAAAAATATCTCTACATGAGAACGTCTTTGGTACTCTAGCTATACATAGAACAAAACGTTTCTGCGCAATAAACTAATTTTTTGGACATTGTAGAAACGCCTAAAAATCGAATGGGATCATGAATGTTCTTGAGAGTATAATTTTCAAAATCTAACTGTAGTTGAGGAATGATTTTCTGGCGATGGTGGAATTGAATGATTTGTGTTTTGTTAACATTGAAAAATAGATCATTGTTATTAAAATAATCAGATGCCTAGGTGATTGAATAGCTACATTCCTCAGCCACAGAGTGAGAGCCCGAAGCTGACACAATCAGAGAGAAGTCATCTGCATATGCGGTGTGGTTTATTTTCCCAAGAAAAGTTTCGATTTGGCTTACATATAATATGAATAAGATGGGTCCCAAAATAGATCCCTGTGGGACACCCACATTGATAGAAACTGACTCTGAGTCTTTCTTTGATATTCTTCCATTATTACAATACTGTAACGAAACATATTGTTCACGATTTTGCAAAAAAGAAGAGATCCAATTCAAGGAGATCCCTCTGACGCTATAATTCTCGAGAGATGACAAGTTTATATGGTTGACGCGAAGGGTTCCATTCACGTCTGTGAGGAATGGATTACAGAACAGTGGAATTGATATTTTCCTCGAAACCTATTCCTATAGTTTGTAGTTGTTTTCTAGTACGTTAGCCTACCATCATACTGTGTAGGAAGTTAAAACTGGCCTGAATGAATTGTTTAAAGACAATTCAATTGAAAAAACGCCTTGGTGATATATGTATTATCCACAGATGGCTGATTCATACACAAAAGGGAGAATATGGATTTCCAGAGGCTGAATCATTCGGAAAAGTTACTTTCATACACTCAATTTACATACCAAACTTTACCTTACTTACCTTGAATCAAATGGCCTTAATATGATATTTCTACACAATGTTTAGGAAAATATGTTTTTAGGGAAAAGGATACATATACTTCCACTACGAATTGAAACTTCCTAGTTCAACACTGAGACAGAGATAACTACCATAAAAAAAAACTCAGAGATAACGCTTATCTTGAGGAATTCGTTAATGAAACCATCCATAGTTATAAAACTGATTCGTGTAGAGCAAACCCCAATATTCAACAAATTTCTCAGGTGAAAATTATCATTCCTTATATCTATGGTTTATCTGAACAAATCGAACGAATAGGCAATGAACTCAATATAATAACAAAGTTTGAACCAGAAAATACTACCCGATTCTTATTGAGTCAAAACAAACCTTCAAACACGGCACAAAATTCGATAAATTGTTATTACGAACCCTGTATTTTGCTTTGTGTAGATATTTCCTATGAATTCTCTCTACTTCGTTTATTTTTCATATGCTTGGTACACAAGTTGAGCAAGGAGATGTGATTTGTCGGGCATGGCCCAGCTCTTCAGGTTGACTGACAGTCATTCGATATCTGAAGTTAAGCAACGCCGAGCGCGGTTAGTACTTGGATGGGTGACCATGCAGGGAAATACCATGTCGAAAGTCCGTACAGCTGCAGCGAAATAGCATATCATAGCTCGCAGACAATATATCAATGAGCACAAGATATATTGAGGATATACCGTCCTTCGGAGGGGACGTTAAGCCGTCGGTCCCGAGTCCATAGATGTTGGGCTCGTTGAAGATCTGTACCTCTGGTTGGAATACCAGAGAGTACGGCAAAATTTCCGGTTGGGGGAAGTGTGCTCACCGGCGTCGGTGATTGGCCTTGGTAGCAGAAATAGGGCGACGTTAAATAAAGAAATAGAAGAAGAAGAGATGTGATATATATGTAATCCAGTGCCCGTCGTGCCATATAGGCAGGGGAGTAGCTGTTTTAGATGGACTCTTTCTTCCTTTTTTATGAATGAATCAAACGTCTTCTAATGATATACAGATAACTATCAACAGATAATGTTTGTAAAGAATTTTGATTTAATTTTTTTCATAGAAGTTGTGATTTTTTTTGATTCGTAAAAGGATGACAAAAAATAATTCCTCAATGAATTGAGTATTAGTATCTCATCTTTGTGTGGTAGTGTTTATAATGGTGATACATAATGACCAAGAAAAACAAAGAACTACTGAATAGATTAACAACCTGGTGAGATAAATAGAAAATTCCAAATTAGCTGAACACGTATCATCATTATATGTTTCACACGGGGTTGATTGAATAATAGAAATTAACTCATTGCAAAGTGAAATGGAACAAATACACAACCGATGCTACTTGTATTCTGCTCAACAATATCTAATGTTGGATGCCTCAACTGAAAAGAAGAATTGAGCTGGAAAGATTCAATTCAAAGAAGGTAATGTCACTATGAACACTTAGTAGAACCATTGACAAATTAGTTACGCCAGTATTACATTTTGACACAAAGTACTGAATATTCAATCTGAAGAGAAATGTATCCAACATATTTGAAAAAATTACGGTACCTTTTTTAATGTATGCGGATTCACACGTGGAGGGCCGAACAGACCCACTCACTTCTGACCTATTGGTTCGGACTTCTTGTCTACTTCTATGTAATCAACTCTGTTGAAGCCTGTGGCAAAAAACTCAAAAGAATTCAAATTAAAACAATGAATCGCTAATAATTGAATTGAAATGGTGAAAGAATCAAATATATAACTCTCAAACAATAACCCATCAAATAATCGGGTCAAAAGACTAAATCAAATAAGGCACTCAAATCCAAACAAGAAAATCGAAACGGATTATGGTCAAAGAATGAATTCTAAAAATTATTCAGTTGACAAAAAATTATATTGCAATAAAATGAAACATTCAAATAAAATTCAAACAGAGAAATATGAAACAAATGTTCAAACCAAGTTTTGAGACAGTTTAAGTACGAACCAATACCCCTCGGGGTTTTTCTCAGTAGACCTCCAACCCAATTGTTATCATCTTATATCAGAGATGAAATAAAAATTTCTAGGGGAGCTACTCACAATATTAGTTCTGGAGTAAGAATAATGAAATAGCAGATCGGAGTTATTTATGCCGAGAAACTCGAACAAACAATTTCGAGAGAGATTCAGATGAGTCAATATCGCTTTTACTCCGAACTACAGCAAAAAATGTGAAACCCCTGCAGGGACTAATGAAAAATTCGAATGGTTTGTTAACTTTGGAGAAAGTAAGTTCGTTACTGAATGTCCGAAGTTGAACAAATATTCATCTATTATGTAAATTGATATGCTTACAGATGCTATTTTTCGTCTCAGTGATTTTATGGTAGCGCATTTGCTCTTTCAACTCTGGGGGGGATTCCCAGAAGTTTCCACAGTGCTACCAGATCAATTTGTGTATTCGAACAAAATATATCCTACCTACTCGGATTTGTGCCTGGGCAACCACTAATTGACAGCGCAGCGTCGTGAACAGATTGTCCACCACCAAATTCCAGTAAATTGTGAACTGTAAATTGTAAATTGGGAATGGTACATTGTAAATTATACATTGTAAATTATACATTGTAAATTGTGAATCGTAAAATGTATAGTATTTTTCACAGTAAATGGTATTGGCTTATTAACTGCAATAAACCACCCGATTTAATCCCATTGTGCAGAAAATCATCTGGTGAAAGATGCAAATGTGCTACAGGGTCGAACTTGAGAAATTTGAATTTTGTATAATGTAGGAGATATACAAGTAATTTATTTGAATGTTACAATTCTATTCTATATTTAGTTCAGTGTCGCTATCGCTATCCTCATCTTAATTAATTATAATTGGCGCAATTGATTTTACAGAAAGGTACGAGTTTTCAACATTTATAACATGACTAACAGAACTTTTCCAACTCTCGGTAGGAAAGTCATTCATACAGTTCCTAATTAAATCTACCACACTACCACTTAAAGTCGGAGTATTTTTTCCGCGCACGCTCGATTTAAGTTGGTGCCACATAAGCTCTATGGGATTGAACACGCATTAGTAGGAAGGTAGTCGTATGTCCCAATTCTTCTGCAATTGTATCACAAACATACGTTTTTTAAAGAAAATGACTGCAGCACTTGTAAAAGTTCTTTTTTTGTATAATTTTCCTCAAAATATATGTCATTTGCAGCCATGAAGTTTTGAATCTCCAATTTTGTATTCTTTGAGCCAGGAATTTTTTGCAATTGTCGACTAGGATAGCTTGCGTTGTTCATTACTATAACGCTGTTTGGCGGAATGTTGGGTAACATACAATTTTTAAACCAATCTTCAAAAAGCTCTGCTGTCGTATCTACGTGATAATCAACACAAGAGTACTTAATATTTTTGGCAGAAAGCCACATAGCGTTTGGGATCCAACCATTTTCTGATCCTGCGTGTAATATTGTGATTCTCTTCCTTTTATTTGATGGTGCTTTTGTTTTACACTTATCAGAGGAATCAGACCATCCTTTGGAAGGGGTGTCATGCGTGTCAAACCACGTCTCGTCGAGGTAGAGTATTGGCCGATTTTCAGACCGGTATTTTCTTATTGACGTTATATATTCAGAACGCCAGTTTATTAAACGTGTGGATTCCATTATTACTTGTCTCCTGTCAATTTTGCGATATTTAAAGCCCATTGCAAACAGAGCTCGCCAAAGAGTAGTGAGGCCACAGTTGATGTGAGTTTCGTCATTGATGAGCCGCTGTTTCAGACTTTTGATTGTTGGGACACGCTGCTCATCGTACATAGTGTAGATTTTTCGCCTTATCAAATCTTTTTCCCAGTCGTCTAGACTTTTTGTGACACCGGAATCTTTACGCTTTTTTCTTGATTCCCTGGAACAATTCCTCTAACTGAGGTAAGAGGCACCTTCGTCAAATTACTGGTTACTTTTGCTGCAGCACCCGCGTTATATCCTTGCTGAAGTAAGGAACTATGCACATTTTTTATAATGATTTTCGCGTCACAAGATAAGTGAGTCTTCTTTAACGAACCACTGGAAGAAGCACTATTACTATTACACGGACGCCACATACTGACTATTTTGTAAGTTGGGGTATAAAATCTTTGCTATTAATGTCTGTAATAACAAATAAATGTTATGAAATTATTGCACGCCATAACACAAGTGAACACTTCCGGTCCTTTACATTTATGATGTGCATCTCGGATTTTACAACTTAATGGTCTAATTGGTTTTATTATAATCCTTCAGTCAATACCATTTATTGTGAAAACTACTGTAAATCGTGAATTGCAAATTGTAAACTGTGAATTGTTAATTGTAAATTGTTCGCTCCTTTAACCAGCTGACAACCCTTACAAGTAGAAACTCTTGCAAGCAAAGGATTCACGAGGCCTTACCTTTGAATGTTCGATTTTCCAGCATGGTGGCCTGGCGGGGATTTGAACCCCAGTCATCCGCTTGGAAGTCGGAGGTGCTAACCTCCACAATACCGAGAACAAAAGTGCATGATATTATTCAAAGGGTCAAAAAATCTATCAATCTGTTCAAGAATATAATCATAATAAGTTGAAGTGTTGTTGAACAACATCTTTGTGAGTTTTTATTGAAACATGTTCCCATAGTCTTTTGGGTAATTAACCTAACACATTCTGAGAAAATAACAATTGTATTTTCAAATTCCTCGTTCGTGCGGTCACAAATATATCGGTAAATTGTCGAGACCTCTGGAAGTGCGAAATAGTGAACACAAGACGTACATAAAGAACAGACGATTGATGGTTATGGATGGTTATGAATTATCAGAGCACATTCTTACTGCCGGTGAAAATCACACAGCAGAATGAAATGACACTCAATGACAGGAATCTAAATTGGGAGGAATCTGCTTCTATCATCCTGTCTGGGAATTGTTGCATCTCAACGAGTTCATTTGTTATAAGACGCACGCAAGCAGATTTGGTTTTCCAGACTTCAACAACAATAAGTATTTTATGAAAATTATTCCTCGTATTTTTTTGGTAGTCAAATTTATACGATATACGAGAAATTACTGACTAATAGGATTTGCTTCATTCAGAAGGAACCTTTTTCAATTAGGGCAGCAACTTTTCGTGGTAGATTATGAATCTGTCTTCTCTACTCGTATATATTCCAATATTATATCTCATTTTTTCAGATTGTGGTAGCTTATCCCCCAAAAAAATTACAAAAAAAAACTCCAGTCACCACAGAATAATGACTTTCGGTAAAGGTAGCAAATACGGTAACCTCACCGATTTTCTTGAAATTTGCACAGATGATTCAGAACACTATAAAATCATCATAACCATCGAGTACCATATACAATCGCATTTTCTTGAACATTTCTTCCAACACATCAACTACACATGTATTCACCTATTTACTGCTATTTTCTTCCGAACTAACATTCGATAATAAAAGTAAAACACATATTTTCATTGTAGTGTTGTAGATCTGAATCAAAATAAAAGTAAATGTCAAAGACGTCGAAGTCTTGCACCCTGTACACTGTTGCCAAACAAAAAATAGACAACGTAATGATAACAAAGCGCGTGGTGGGATATGCTTTTCTTCCGAACTTTGAATTGCCAAAACGAAAAGAAAGAACACGGATTCGTGTTAAGCGACTCATTATACATGAGTTGGAACTAACTTTTTCTCGGGCCAAACTTCACATTACCCTTCATCGAATTGGGGGTCGTGACCATATTGCATAATAACTCCAATATACCGGAGGGGCATGGTTCATTTTTTATGATTTTTTTCATTTCACATGTTGGGTCTGTGAGAAAAATTTCTTTCGTGATTTCTTAAATTAATAGGAATACGTGATGTCTGGGGGGCAAGTTTTGCCATGTAAATCACACTCTTTTAAAAAAACCACACGAAAGTTTCTGGGAGGCAGATGCCGCCGTATTGGTTCATTTTGTCATTTGACAAGATGTTAACAAGTATCTGTAATTCCTAATTATGTTAGGTTAGGTTGGTTTAGGCTAAGTTAGGTTTAGTCAGGTTTACTAAGGTTATTGATTAGTTAGCTAAGGTTGGCACGGTTGGCAAGGTTAGTTTTCGGAGGGTTAGGGTAGGTTGGTTGAGGTTTGGTAATGTTAGTAAGGTTGTGTTAGATTAGGTCGCAAAGTTTTTCAAACATCATTTGAACTTTTATAATTGAAATTCGTTTAGGCTGATAGGTTAGTAAGGTTGGTTTGAGGTCATTTGGGTTAGGTAATGTTGAGTTAGGATAGTTTAGGTTAGGATAGTCACATTAAGTTGGCATGGTTAGGTTAGGCTACGTTAGGTTGGTTGAGGTTTGGTTAGATCAGTTAGGTTGGGTTAGATTGGGTCGCATATATTTTCAAACATCAGGAACATCAGTCGAACTTTTATAATTGGAGAAAAACAATTTCCCATACTCAACATGTAAAATAGAAAAAAAACATGAAAAATGTACCACGTTTCTCTGTTAGGTGGGACCTGGTAGGTATTGTTCTTCATGGTCTAAGCTTTACATGCAATATGGACACGACCCTCAATTCGATGTGGGATGAGGTAAAGTCTTACCTTTTTTTCAAAAATATAGGTGCTGTGCGGTAAACGAATATTTACCGAATTGAGTTCCTAGAGATAATTTCTACTAAGCAGCATACCTACGGGAGGTTTGGCAATGTTAGGTTGGAAACTAATTGATTTCAGGTGCGTAAATACTTCTGAATACTATTAGAAACAAATATTCCATATTTACTCAGTATTCATGAAATTGAAGAAAATTGTCAACGTCGCATTATGATCGTAACCCGTTATCATTCCCGTCATTCCATTTCATGTTTGACATTCAACATTTTTAAAGATGTCAGAGTGAGGAGTTTTCAATTAATGAAACTAACATTTATATATCATTATTCTGTGTATATTTGTGAACGAATCGCTTTTTGTATGGATCTGGATTACTATTTTCTAAGTACTGACGTATGCTGAAGATGAATAATAAGTGTGAGAGTCCAATTTATTTACCCAAGTTTGTGTACACTGTCAGCCATTTTTTTAAAGAAAAAAGGACTTTTCAGGTATTTCCGCAGAAAATTTGTATGTTTTTTATCGTTTTTAGGGTGTTTTCAATCATCTGTGCAAATTTCAAAAAAATCGATGAGGTTACCGTATTCGCTACTTTTTCCTGACTTTCAAACAGTGATGTTTCTATGGTGCGAAAAAACATTTTTATTTACGACTAATATATAATATAAGTATTATACTTGTGGTTTTTGAAGTATAATGCCATATATTAATCCCTTAGGGAATAATGGCGAGGGATTAATAGTCTTTATTCCCTCTTGTACTCCTATCACAAAATTTCTCGAATTAAATAATACCATGGAAACAATATAACCAAACTCAAAAGTGTCAGTGTCAAACACGTAGTGTTTGTGTATTTGTATTAAAATGAATGAAAATGAAGAATCTTTCACTTGTACACCACCAGAAATTGTACAATTAGCTGCAGCAACAACATCTAGGTACCTTAATACCAGAAACATCGAAATCCATTTATAATAAAACGTACGCATCGTTCAACGGATGGCGTCTTCGAAACAAGGCAAACTCTTATTCCGAAAATGTTCTGCTGGCCTATTTCGCTGAATTGGGTGCAAAATACAAGCCATCTTCATTATGGTCATTCTTTTCAATGATTAAATGTGTGTTGAAGATAAACCATGACGTTGATCTGGAAAAATATAAGAAACTACGAGCGTGACGTTGATCTGGAAAAATATAAGAAACTACGAGCGTTTTCAAAAAGAAAATCTGAAGGATTTCAAGCAAAGAAATCTTCCACTCTGACCCCGGAAGAAATTAGGAAATTTATTGACAGAGCTCCTGATGAAATTTTTCTTTTGCATAAGGTAAATGTTCATATTTAATCTGATCTATTCAAAAACTCATGTTCTTATTTGATTCAGGTTATATTAGTTATTGGAATTATGGGCGCATGCCGCTCAAACGAGCTTTATGAAATGAAGATAGAAGACGTGAAGGATTTCCAAACAGAGTAATTGATAACAATACCCAAGACTAAAACTGAAATTGTACGAAAATTCACCATAAACAGTACGTTTTACAATATTGTAAAGAAGTACATCGATCTCCGTCCGTCACATGTAGAAACCAATTCATTCTTCCCAAATTATCAAAAATCGAAATGTACAATACAACGTATAGGAAAAAACAAATTTGCAGACATTGGTAGACAAATTGCCAAATATTTAAACTTGCCAAATCCTCAAAGTTATACCGGCCATTGTTATCGCAGATCATCTGCCACTCTGTACATTGATGGAGGAGGCGATATAACTGGATTGAAGCGTCATGGGGGCTGGAAATCTACCCAAGTAGCTGAAGGATACATTGATCAGTCTATGAGAAACAAAACAACTACAGCAGATACTATTGCCAAACAGATAAATAGTAATGAAGCAACTTCTTCTTTTACAGCAACCGAAATTCCAAATATTCGTGTTGAAAACTCTTCCAAAGTTAATCATAATTCACGACCAATTCAGTTTATTAATTGTACTGTCACTAATTTAAATGTTGTTGACAAATAAAGTTGTTCATTAAAAATCTAAAATAAATGTTATTGACAAATGAAGTTGTTCATTGAAAATCTAAAATAAATAAATTTGTCGTAAATAAAGTAGAGTATACTACTCGCAATAATGGCTATTATTCTCTCGGAATGTTAAATTCCTCGAGAATAATAGCTATCATTATTGACTCGTGGTATATTCTACTATTATTTTCCAAAATGTGTTTTCCACTTTTATATTCCATTGTATGACTAAACCTTCCTTCCACTATTCTAGTACAATGTAAGTTGCCTATTGGGAAATCAATAATCGACTGTGAAGTAAGCTGAATGCCGTTTTCCATTTCGAAACATTTTCATTACAGCCATTGACCAATCATGTCAGGCTCCAAATGATTGACAGCCATTCCGAAATGCTTTCAGGACATAAAGGTCCATCCCGCCATAGGAGGAAAACTATTCTGAAAGATGAGTGATGAGTGGACGAGAATTGAAAGCTATCTGTCTCGTCAGACAATAGCATTGGAAGCTGGAAAATGTAATCAGAGTCCAGTGGAATTTCATTGACGTCATATTTTCCATCGTCTGCGAATAATGATTGCACCGTTGTTATTGATCACATCAATTTGAAGGAGAAACAAATGTATGTCACGCTATCAAGTGAAGAAGTGTTGTATGGCGAGCATAATGACAAACGGATGATCCTCCAACCAGGCAACACAATTTTATTTATTGTTGAAATAACATTCTTTTACTAATTTCAACTGGGAAATAGTGGAGCGTCGTAAGATTTTTACCTCGGAATCCAGGCCCAGTCAATTGATCTTCATATAAACTTTTGAACTGTGTTTTCAACAATATGTAAAAAAAAGAAAAAAAAAGTATGCGATCTTAATTTTTTTAATAATTCAAGAAATATTAAATGGTTTTTCAGAGTTTCATTTAATTTTCATCAATTTAAAGTAAAATATTGAAAAGCAGAACTGTTACAAACTTGTTCTTGGGCCTCAAGGGACTGCATGTATGAAAGTAAGAAGTGGAGGGAATGGGCTCATTCAGCATTTCTTTTTAATTTCATAATTCAAAAGTACTGGACTCAAATAATCTAATTCCCAAAAATTACCAAAAATTTATATTAATATTTAAAATCCGTGTGCGTATAAACGGGGCGTGGCTTATTGTGACGTCACTATACGTACGGCCGATGGGCGCCAGATAAGAGGTATTCGTTTATTAGTAAACTCAGGTCAGTTTTCGTTGAGTGTGACTATGTATCGTGAAGTAACTGTCGTTTGATTTATAATGAGCGATAAAAGGAGTTTTCTCAAAAGTTGTATGGTACCAGAGTGTAGGAATACATCTATTAATGCACCGGATAGATTAGTGGTCTCGGTAGTGTAGCATATCTGCCTATAAAGCGGAAGGCCGGGGTTCGAATCCTCACCGGGCCACCGTGCTGGGTAATCGCACGTTAAAAGGTAAGGCCTCGTTGATCCATTGCTCGCACAAGTTTCGACTTCTGAGGGTTGACGTTCGTCAGCTGTTTAACGAAAACGAACCGGATAAGCAGGACAATTATGGCATTTTGATTCCTGTATAAATTTTTCCTCCGTGTTCATTACACATGACACATCATAGTTTTTTCCTTTTATTTCATGCTCTGGTGTTATTTTTGCCCTCAACTCACAAAACGTCTGTTGTTGTTTCACTTGTACATAACCGATGGCATTGTCTCCATAATTTTGTCTAGCCGATCTGCGAAAAAAAAATGTTCCAGAAAGGTGTAACAGTTCATTTCTCAATGAATGGAAATATGGAATTTGGTAATACTTCAGTCGCTATAAGCACCTTTTTTTGAATTTTTTGTGTAGAACTCACGTAATTCGGTTTCCTCTACGAAAAATCCTCAACACTTTTCAGCGGTCTCGTATATTCTCGAAGAAACATGTCAATTTTTTTGTGAATCTTCACAATTTTTCAAATCAAATTTCTGTTGTTTGAACACACAAAATTTGTCCTTCTCTTCATCAAAACAGCACACAAGTCCTAATTTACTTGTAACAATTGTAAGCAGACGAAACCTTTAGTGTTTCAAATAATTAATCTTTTCTCGAAAGTCAATATAAATATGTTCAGTTTTCAACAATAACACGGCGGTAACGGTGAAAAGGTGCTCATAGCAACCGAAGTATTACCATCAGTTTAACCACAACTATATTGTCTTTTCATGAGTTGTGTTTACTTACCGCTGTGATTTCACTCCTTTCATTTCACTGCTAATAAAGTCGTTATTTTTGTTGAAATAGTCCATTATCATAAATATATCCACTTCTGGTAGATTACCAGAATCAGCTTTCATAAATCCAGTTTTCAACGCGTACATTTCAAAAAGAATAACACACTTCGCTAACAGTATAAATACGACTAACATAAGCGATGCCGCGTCCTCTACCGTGTGCGTATAGTGACGTCACGCGCTGTTCTCGATACTTTTACACCAGCGCAACTTCAACTTGAATTATTTCAGTACACGATGAAGCTATTGGTCTGAAACTTTTGTGAGCGTATTAGGGGTCCAGACACTACAAAAAAATGCATAAAAAAGTTATAATGTTGATTTTACTGAACGACCCTATTGTCAACAGCAGCTGTTGACGTGGTCCCTAACAGATTAGGGCACGTAGCAACTAGCTAGGCTAAATACGTAGCTATTTTTGTGCGTTTTGAAAAAATTTTTTCAAATGTTTATTTATTCACTATTTATGGATATTCATTACTTGGCAGTTAGTGCGACAAAAGTTAATTACTGAACATTTACATCATTACAAGAGAATTGTGTTTTTCAAACTTTCTGAATAGATAGTGAGTTTTTGTTTTTCATTTACATTTCACGCTAATAAAAAACAATGGTGAATATTTATTCGTGTATTTTATTTTTATGAATTCAATAATATTCATTTTTATTCATGATATGAACGTACAGCCCCAAAATCGTCGAATAGTGATGAAAATAAAAGTTATGATTGCATCATTCGTGACAAAATCGAATCTGGTTCTCAACTAGCTCCGAACTAAAAGAAATTGTGAATTAGGTCAGATATCTATATAAAAATTATAGACACAATAAATATGTCGTATTTGATGGTTATAACAAGTACTGCACAAAGTCAATGGAAATAATGAGAGGCTGTAAAAGAAATGCTTGTAATGACATAATATTCAATAACACCACGCCTCTCAAAATAGGACAGGAGAATTTTTTAGCGAAGGCCAAAAATATGAGGAAATATTTTTTGGCTTTCTTTATTCTTCTATGAATCTAAAAAAAAATTCATAACTTCCATGGAAGAAGTAATTTCAAAAAAAATAACAAACACTCCTTGTGGATAAGGACATGTATATCATCCCCCCCACAAAAAAACCGAAGTTACTGATTCCCAAAAATGATAGTAAGCTCATAGTTATGCTACGAGAAACACTTGCGAAAAATAAAATATTTTCCTGACAAGCAGAAGCTGATACCAACAGATTAAAAATTGAAACATACAAAATCCAAATTGAATTCTTATCCTTCGATTCTACTCCAAAATATAATATTCATGCATCTATTTCATCATTTCAATTTTTGAGTTGACCTGTTCAAAAAATAGAAGGGGAGAACATAAAAAATAAGCCACTTTATATAGATTATAAAAATATTTTGCCATCTCCACAAAACGAACAATGCAGTTATGAATACCAAAATTTAAAAAAAGGATCGATTGATGTTGGAAAATTGTAAACACAATTCACTTAGCACTAAATTCAGAATGTAGTTGTGAAACTCGAGACTGGCTACATCATCAGTAAATATCATCTTGTCTGTGGCCAAGCGATCTTAGGCGCGGTCCTTAGATTAAATCTGGCTTTTTCACTGCTGGTTCAATCTGCGATCGGAGAAGAATCTTTCTGATCGCCTAGATACAAAACCTGGTAAGTGGTATATCTAGATTGAATACACCAATCGACCCGGTAGCAATGTGGGTTTTTCTTGGTTTTCTTACAGTGAATAGTAAATAGCAAATGCGCTACCGTATAAAACACTAATTAAGGGAAAGTATAAACAAAGAAAGACTAGAGCCGAATGAGAATATTCTATTTTGATTTCTAATTTTTGGCTGGAAAATTATGTTTTCCTTGTGTAAAGTTAGTTGAACCGTTCAAAGTAGAGGACAACGTCCTATATAAGTTATTGTAACAAATCGGCATCTTCTTTGACCCCTTAAATTCTGCAGAAAACTTTTTGGCGAAAATGTATTCTTCAAGGTGGTCCTAACGAAATTGAAAGAAAATCATCATTTATTGTCCATGAACTACTGAAAATCGATTTTTTTTCTGATTTGTATGCCCTATGAGACAAAGCATGGGGAAAGACGTTACATCACGTACTGAAAGTATTCTGAAAACTCCAATAAGCCGCTGCCTCCCTCAAAGGGAAGCTTGTGATTTGTATTGAAGAGTTCTGAAAGAATGCATTTATTATGGGGAATCTCCGGTCTGATAATCTCCTTTATTTTCAGGATATACTCTTTGAACGTGACCAGGATGGCAATGTGAACTTCATTAAAACCCTAACCACGAGCTTTCCTTTCAATAAGGGCTGGTAAGGAACTTGATATTTCTCCACTCGCCGGAATTCTTCAACCAACCTAACCGCTCAAGTTTCTGTACTGAATTTCATCGATGCATACTTAAAAAGTTTTCAGCTTCATTTGTAATCGATAGCATCTTGTAGCCATCGGATTTAGCTGATGATCTGGGACGCTGTTGAATTTTCGTTCAATAAATTGTAGTAGGTGAAAAGAATGAATGGATGAAGACTTTTCAAATGACAACATCGCTCAAATTAGAAAATAATGAAGTTATATCATTTCGAATGATGCAGGGTAACTCACAACTCGTCCGACTGTTTAAAAAAAATTATTGATATCCAACTTTTCACGTGTGCCCATTACATCTCAAACTATTTCTTAGTAGTTTTTTTATGTTCATGATTTACCACAATCCGAAAAAAAATAGAGTTAACCTTGGAATTCAGACGAGTGTAGATGGGCAGATTTTTGAGTTTTTGCGTTATTTAACTGTTCCAGATTTGAGATATACGAGAAGTTGCTGACTAATTGGACTCGTTCTATCCAGAAAGAACTGTTTTTCAATAGACTCAGCAACTTCTCGGGGTAGATTTAAAATCTGCCCTTCTACACTTGTATAGATTCCAATATTTATTCTTATTTTTTCAGATTGTGGCAGGTTAGGAACACAAATCTCTTTGGAGATATACAATGAGTTCTAACGAAAGCAAATTTTGGGGTTCCCATGAGATACCACACTGCGCGTAAATCTGGTTGCAGATTATGATTTGTTTCACCGTTGAGTATTTTCCATTTCGAAGGCAGACTGTGGAAACTTGAAAATGAAAATGTCAGGAATGATTATAAAAAAAGTCTGGTAACTGGCAGAATCATGGATCTTGAATCACTTATGTGATTTCAACTTGTGAAAATCCCCTTATATGATTGGGTGAAAGAATCTTGGAAGATTTGTTCAGTATTATAATAAACCTTCACAATCAACAGTTATTTCACCATTTTTTTCACTTCCATTATTAAACGAATTTCCTTCAGCACTACAATAGTTCGACCCAAGCGAGTGTGCTAATCGTGGTACTCAGAATATCAATATCACAAAAAGATATATAATTATAGTAAATCAAATGAATGAAATTATCTTCTATTGGCTAATTCAAGAAATTAATAACTCTCAAAGATATTCATTCATTCTCGGAAAATTTTCTGATGTTCTTCAAAGAATTGTTCAATAAAATTGAATTGGTCGTAGAACAAGTAGCGTATGCAACTCTCATGTATCGGATGGCAAAGGCCGGCCTGAAGAGTTGTAGGGCATACTAGTTCATTATTGGATCATCATCATAAATAATTGAAAAAAATCAATAATAATAATTTATATAAGCCTGAAGAGTTATTAGATTCGAAAACCACTTATGAATTCGAAGTGAGCATATCCATTCAATTTGTCAATGAAACCATCCAATTGGAATTTTCGTAAAGTCAGTGATTTTCATGTGTATGATACCAGTCGAGACACAGCCTTGAGATCCTATAATCCCCAAACCGGTTTTGGGCAGAAATCTATTTTCCATAATAGTATTAAAATCTACAATTCAATTCCCAAGAACTTGAAGGAAAAGGAAAAGCAAAATATCATTCAAAAAACATTTTAAGATATACTTATTGAATTCGATTTGAAAAATTAAATGCTGATATTTCAGATTCAAACATTTGTTGATTATACAAGTTAAATTCATATTTTTCAAGTTTAGTTTAATTGAAATATGTTTGTTGTATCCCTGCAATAAACTGTAAGGTCTCTTGGGATAATAAAGTTTTAATGATAGTAATAATACTACAAAAAGTGATCCTTATGCCACCTGTAAAGTATTTAGCAAACAAGTAACCACTACAAACACATAATGGCCTAGTATAGCATTAAATTTCAGAGATGTGAATTGCCGTTATCACCCACAAAGAGAAGAATTCCAAACATTATCTCAGTTATTGTAGAAAGGATATTCCCATGATATTTTTATTCTTAGACTCCGAAAGAGCGCGTGGTTATATAAATAGAACCAAACTGATCGATCGTTTAGTAGAAATAGGAAGTCATAATTTCAGAATTGTTGAGAAGGTGCTGCTGGAAAAAAGAATGTGGTAAATAATACCATTGCGGTGATAATGAAGAACATTATGTGATCGACAATCAACATTCTTGTCCCATTTCATAAGCTAGTATACACCGCGGACATACCTGACAGACGACAGTAAATGACAGTTGTCAATCCAGCCTGCTGGACAAACAAACTGATTTACCTATGCTAAGTGTGTGTTCCTGTCATATTTTAAAATCTTTTTTCTCAATAAAGCCTCAATTTTGGGCGATTGTGAAATGTGGAAGTGAAAGCGGCAGAGATAATGTTTCATTCCATCGATTCCCTTCTATTTTCGACAATAGAAAACAAGATTAATCCTCTTGCTGAAAAGAGACGTGAATTGTGGATTCAGGCAACTAGAAGAGCAGATTTAACTTCTGATGCGTTGGAATGGGCAAAGGTGTGTTCAAAACTTTTTGTAGGAGATATTTTCAAAGAATCTAGGAAACATAGGCAACATAATTTTAACTTTTTTTTCATTTTAGGCGAGCCGACCCAGTCAACCGGGTACCAAATCAATTAATTGGCTACGAAACAAATATGAATGCAGTTCAAAGCATCCAGAGATTGAATCGTAGGGAGCAGCGTGATAAAAATGATGATGATTCTTTGTGTGAATAATAATCCAGCTATTCAAAACTTGAATATTATTGATGAACAAAATCAAACTCTGAATGATATAAATTAACCAGTTGAAGAAGTGGAACATGCACAAAACTCTGGTGAACACCTATGTCCAGATATTGATTTCGAGTTGCAGAATTGTTATCGTGAAATCCAACATCTCTGGGAAACTCTGCAGACTTATTCATTCGCATTGGAGAGTTTAAAGCATAATTCATCTGAATGCCTTTTTAATACAGGATTACCATATGAAAAGATGGTTGTGGTTTATAATTTTGTAGAGCCTTATATGACATACCCTGAATCTGTTCTTTCAAAATCATCATTTATCAAAGTACATTTTCAGTATTCTCTTCACAAGCTTTCACTACAATCCCTCTAATCCATTTAGATATGAACATATTGTATGAATCCAAACTTTTATAGCCTTTGAAGTTTTCTTCTGTGCATGCACTTTTAATTAGTTTATAATGTTATACAACATGTCATGAAACTTTAGGAAAGTATTCCACAGCATTACTTCAATCCCCAAATTTCAAAAAATAAGGATCACATCCATTACTTTTCTTCAGCTTCTCTAAATATCTTTTCTGGACATCCATAGACAAGGTGTTGAAATAATCATTTTTATCAGCCATCTCACATACAATTTCCTTGTAGACAGGAAGAATAATGAATATAGACATTAATATATGTCAGGTGCACCAAGGGTACGATCATAATCTCATCAAATTACCATTGTTGCTCATGGAAGTATGGTTTGTTTGTCCAGCAGGTTGATTGACAGTTGTCTTGTGACGTCACATGCCCGCGGTCTATTGTTTGAAACCATAGACAATATAACTAATGAAATGGCCTTTATGACAGTTTTCCATATAACTCGATGCGGAATACAATAGAGAGAGCAAAGATATGCACATTGAAGTGATATTGTGAGAGACAGAACGATAATTATATACTTGAATTACTCTATCCTAATAATCATGTTCCTAAATATCAATAGCGAACTCTCGTTTTAGTAGTCATGTGAATGTATATGTCATCGAAATAATTCATTATGGGAAACGCTGAAAAACGACTCTTTCTGAAATGTTTGGTGTTCCCATCTTGTGCGAGAGTTCTATATTTTATCCATATGCCCATTGATGAGCTCATGGAGTATTTTTCTCGGAGCGAAACAAGCTTGTTTTGGTTTGAGAAAGAAGTGTTGAACCATAATGAAGAATTTTTTCTCAAACGGCTCCGTATTTGTGTAAAAATAGCCTATAGATGGCATCTTTTTCGAGTGCTTGGTTTACAAATTATACAAGAAAAGGAGACTTCTATGATTCAGTTCATGTCGCGCAAAATACGCAGGAAAGTAGCTGTTTTGGATAGACTCTTTTTTCCCTTTTATATGAATGGAAACGACAATTAACTTATATCTGAATGAGGCAAAGCTGGAAGGAGAGATTCTCAAAAATTTGCAATTGAAATCATCTTTCGAACAATTCGTTCAGGACAGTCTCAAATTACCTACACAGTAGGTTTTGGCTGGCACTTGTCAGAAAGCAACTACTCCCCTGGCTGATACCACGAAAGGCATTGAATTATATCCGACCGGTGCCAGTGCAGGTTTCTTCACAGAAGAAAATCCTGGATTTGCTTTTGTCGATACAAATGAAGGAATTGATTTTCAATTATAGGGACGGACACACTTGCAGACCGGTTTCGGGCCATTTGGCCACTCATCAGTGCAAGGCAGTGCCACCATCAACATAAAGTCGATGACTTCCCATAAATGGAAATCAAAATCCTTTATAATACCAAGCCTCGAACAAAGCTGATGCGAACAACGAAGTTATTGCGCCATCTACCCATGGAAGAGGTATTCCAAAATCAAACCGAATTCGCCCATTCCTCCTGCGAGGAAAATGTGGAAACATTCGACATAGTCAATGGGCATACTTCAGTTTCTTTTTTGAAAACCTCCAAATTCTTTGATAACTCCGACCCCACCCAGTTACTAGAAATACTTGGATGTGAGGATTATCGTATTATCATTATCGAAACTCAATTGGAATAATCTCTTGCATCTACTTCAATTGTAAAATCTGGAACCGACCCTATTTCATCATTCTTGGATTCCTGGCCAACATAATCTCATCTGACAAGCATGTAATACGAGTTTCATGATTTAACCAAGTCGTCCAAGAAGTTGAGAGCCTGAAATATAGTCACATGAAGGAAAACTAGCGGGAAATAAATAATCTGAGAAACTTCCCGGTGAAAGTTGGAAGAAGCAGGATTATACCGCAACTTTATATTAAATGAGTTCAATCTAGGAACAAGAGGCGAGTAAATCTGGAGTTGCATAAATTTCATCACCGAAGCAAGTTACTTTTGAAATTGTAATATGATATCCCTCCCATTGAATTTGATCAAAAGATAATCATATTTTATTGTTCGCTGAGGATACATTTTAGTATGTTAGGGTGGAGCACCACAATAGGTTGTTTTTGATACGATACCATTCTTCTCGATCTCAACAACTTTTCACAAAGTAATGAGCACTATTATGAAACCTTTGACGAACCATTTTGAACAGTAATATTCAAATCTGGCATTGTTTCCGTTGTATTCATTCAAACTCGAGTTTTGAAATGTAATTATGGCATCAAAATTGTAATGCCACTCGAAAATAAAGGCTTGAAATTCACTACATTGCAAAATATGACTTAGGTGAGTCTGGATGAAACATATTCAAATCAATGTTTTTCAATTTATGGCACTGAGGCGCGAATTCACTGAAACCGAAAACAGAGTTCAATATCGTAATGGCGCTAAAGAAAAATAATGAGTATGGCAAAATATGCACGAGTTTTCTGTTAGAATATTCCTTTTCAGTGCATCTTGAATTAATTCATTGTCAGGGGTCTGTTTCATAGAAGTAAAAGTCTTATAGCTACAAGAGAAACACAATGTAGGTACACGTAAAAAAAACAGTAAAAAACAATTATTTAGCATCGTGTTTCTTTATGTTTGTCTTGTAGCTACAAGACTTGTACTTTTATGAAACAGGCCCCTGTTCTGGTTTTTGGTGAGTTAGGGCCCTAGTGATATTAAAGGAATATTTGGTGCAGTTTCGCTTTTGAATATTTCGCTTGGATTACAATTTCTCTCAAGTAATTTGGAAAATTGTGGTGACAGTTGCATGTTGGATGCCTGGGTAATCAAGTATGTCTCTGTAATTGTTGGAATCAATTGATATGACTTGGAATAAACAGCACGTCAAATCGTCTTGTAGACTGTAAAGAAATTGCTCATTGCAGTTTCTTTCTTGATTGCATTAGTGTTACAACTTTTCGAACTGAAATATCACAATGATGTTTAGAGGTAAGTTTGGAATACACATATTGCGAGATATATTTGCGAATGGAATGATTGGAATCTAACCGGTCGATAGTTGATATCGTATTCAAGAAACATTTGATGGGGTCTTGTTTCAGTTAAGTGTGCACTTATTCCGATGTTACCGATGTTTCTTGGTTTTGTATCTCTTATGTGGTGTTTGTGATCAATTATTTGAATTTGTTTTCATATTCGCCTGGGTCCATGATAAAAGTGGCGCTACCTTTAGAAAAATTTTGATACTTTCATCACACCGTAAAAATTCCATTGCAATTTCTCTTAAATTTGTTCAAATTACTTATGAATGTACTAGGTTATGTGAGTACCCTTTTGCAATCAGATCTATAGTCACCAGCTACCTACGTCTTCAACTATTCAAAAGCTTCTTCGGGACTGTGATTACTCTAATTGTAGTACAAGTAATGAGTTGTTTTTTTTTATAACGTTATCCTATATTGTCAAGTATCGGAAAATTCCATGAGTTGAATATGGATATACTGCACTTGGATGATCCTGAGCCGGCATAACGAAGGATCATTTCTTGCTCGAAGAACGATTTTTGCAATAGTCAAAACAAACAATATTCTAATCCGTGAACCGAGACAGTAACTTCCCAAAGAAGCGTCCGAATCCGAGCAGGCAAAATGTCTACGGAATCCCACTCTAATCCGTCACAACAGACGTTATTTACTCGGGATCAAACGGAGTCGCTACAATGGAAAGGCTCGCGAAGAAGCGTATCAGTAGATAGGTTTTAATCAAGACACAAAGGATTTCACAGCCACGCCAAATTCCGACGATATAATCTCCCGAAGGAACAATGGAGAGCTTGAATGGGCTCTCTGGATTCCGTCGAGGCGGCAGATTATAATCCTTCATTTTCTTAATTTGTTCTCCTCGGTGGAGGGGAGGTGGGCCACATAGAATGACAGTCGTAGGGAATGTGCATGTGAGCTGACTGAATCTGGAAACTATATTTCCCCATTCCTCACTACAATTAACCAGTTTCATATGAAGTTTCATGAATTATCAAATTTAGCAGCATTTCGAATGAAACTAGCGACCAGAAATCTTGAAACCGAAAGCACGTACCTATTGAATATTGTTACGAATCTCCTAGCGCTCTCCTAGCGCCGGCCCTGACGAGATGGTAAACGCAGATGAGGGATCGCGTCGTATCGAATGTCATTTTCCAGAAACCCGTGAATCGCGTGTGGAGAATTCGCGAAGATTCTTCGTAGGTGTACGCAGGTATATAAACGGGAGCGACTTCGTCGCGGGCAGAGCTAGTTATTCGGGAGTTTTTCTTCGGAGAGTTAGTTATTCGGAAGTTTTCATTCAGAGCTAAGTGGCGAGAGTTATTGAGAGCTAAGTGGAGAGAGCTTTATTATTGCTAAGTGCAGGAGTTGAAGTGTAAAATTTTTAGTACAGAGAGTTTAAGTACCGAGCATTGGAAAGTTATCGGAGCGATTTAAGTGATTGTGTTGTATTGTATTGTGATAGAGAGTTATAATAAAAGAAGTTTAGTGTTGTTTAGTGTTTTAATCGACGAACCCAAGGATATATCGTAACAATATGTAATGAAGTAAACGGTTTATATTCAGAGTTCTCAGGAGTATAAAGCGCGATTATAAAGAGATGCGATATGTGATCCAACGCAATTCAATAAATCCGATTTTCATCGTACCACTATCATAGTACACATTTCCCCAGCCGTGAATATACTTTTCCTCTCCATTGATTTCACATCTAGAATGATTTAATGTATTCAAAATTAGGAAAAATTGCTGATAGTCCATTGAAACGTTACATTAGGGGTTGCGTTTCTCAGAGAACGCAATTTTATTTTTTTGATGTGTGAGGGGGGTTAGGGTTAGCTCAAATCCAAATTTGTGGGGTTAAAACCCTTGTTCCGCGGCCACCATCTTGAAAAAAGGATGAAAATAGTTTGCTCGCTTCATCTGTCAAAATATCCATCTTGCAGAAAATTTATGAAAATATCTCTCATCGAAAATTGAATTCTCCACAATTTCCGTTCTATTACTGTTTATAGTAAGATCGGAATCTAAAAAGTTATGAAATATTTGAAAATTTTGGAACAAATTCTCTTTTCGGCGCAATATATTTTTTTCCTAGTTATTTTACAATAGAAAGACATTGGAACATTTTTATAGATGGGGTTTCAACGAATGATTTTTAGTATGGATTTTTGTATTTACGTTTATTTATTGAAGTTTTACAGCGCTCTGAATTTGACCGTATGCCAAATACTCCTTAAAATACATATGTGTGCAAATGGTTTTCGCGCTTTATGAATTTATCCTACAGAAAATGTATGTCAATATTTTTTGTTGTAAATTGAATTTTCTACAACTTCTTTCCCTCCACTCTTTATCGTAACATAACAAAGGTATGAGCAGGGTCATGGCCCAGCTCTTCAGGTTGACTGACAGTCATTCGATATCTGAAGTTAAGCAACGCCGAGCGCGGTTAGTACTTGGATGGGTGACCATGCAGGGAAATACCGTGTCGAAAGCCCGTACAGCTGCAGCGAAGTAGCATATCATAGCTCGCAGACAATATATCAATGAGCACAAGATATATTGAGGATATGCCGTCCTTCGGAGGGGACGTTAAGCCGTCGGTCCCGAGTCCATGGATGTTGGGCTCGTTAAAGATCCCTACCTCTGGTTGGAATACCAGTGGGTTCGGCAAAATTTCCGGTTGGGGGAAGTGTGCTCACCGGCGTCGGTGATTGGCCTTGGTAGCGGAAATAGGCCGACGTTAAATAAAAAATAATAGAATAGAATAGAAAGGTATGAGCAAAAATATTTTTGAAAGAAACAAATTCTCTTGTTGACTGATTTTTTTTTTTTTCATTTCACAATAAAATGACATCATCACATTTCCATGAAAGGAGTTTTGAAGATTAATTTTCACTATATATTTTCTTAATTTCCTCTATATATTAGAATTTTACAACGCTCCGAAGTTGACTATAATATGAACTGAGGATATATTCTATAGCCTTTTTGTTTTCCATATAAATTACAATCTTTTTGTCTTTGTCATTCCATTATTAATTAGTCATTGAGCATTTGCTCCACCATAAAACTTTCGACACGCGTTTCGCTAACAAGTTAGCATCTTCAGAAGAAAAAAACTAACTGAACCAGTAAGACTCTATCAGTCTATATAATCGTTGACAGACCGTTGTCATTCATCTTCTAATATTTTGGCAGCCACAAGATGTTGAAATGCAAGACATCCGCCGTGAATCCTCACACCTTGTTGCTTCCCCCAGGATAACACTCTAAGTAGGTGGGGAGTTATGAAACCAGGATCAATGGGAGGCCCACGATGGATAACAAGACACAAGCCGGCGACTCAACAGGCTCTTGCGCTGACTCAGCTTGGATCGAGTCTATAAAACCGCTGACAGACTGTCGGCATTCATTTTTCAATACTTTGAAAAAAAAACTCGTACAGTGCATATGTATATGATTTTTTTAAAGAAATACAAAATAAATTGTTTTTTGAAAGTCACCGTCACAAAAAAAATTTCACCTAGTACCAGCTCGTCAGCCAAGGTCGATTCAATTTGTCCACATCATCAATCTAGGACCAAATATGTTTCCGAAACCGACTAAACTGTCTATAATTTCACTCTTATATGTCTTATTATTCCGGTTTCCTTAGCAGCCCCGAAGATGACAGTAAGTACTGTCGAAATATACTGAAAATATAGAATGAATAATTATATTAGCTACTTCATCATAAGACGAACACTTCGGTTACTACCATGGGATAAATTTTCATGCCGAAAATGTCATCGAAAGAGGAGTTTCTATTCATATATTTCGCACGGAGCATAAAGTCATTCGCGGTGAGCACTCTTCCCGATATGAGAGAGCCTTATAGTTTCGAAGAAAAGTATTAAATTCCCAACAGAATTAAACTCCTTTGCCGTGTTGAATCCACTGAGGATCAAGAGAGGGATTTTTCAATTTCTTTTGTTTCAATTCGCTCGATGTTCAACATTTTCTCCTTTCATAAAAAGCTTTCGAACTGGTGCTTCTTGATTAAATTGGATTCAATAAAGATGAACCAGGCTACAATGGCTAACAGCTTTAGTGTAAATAGAGGTTGTTGTGATGGAATATTTTTCCTGACCCAATTTTAGTTCCCAAGACGAGTTTTGTTCACACCAGAGCCAGTCGCAATTTGTTAGAAAACCGCTTTCAATTGAATCGTGAAAAGCATGAAAAAGTTCATTGAATGATAGACATGTTTCTAAAAAACAATAGCCTCCCGAGACATTTTGATGAATAGATTTCCAATGTTGCTCTTATCAGAGGATACAAATGGGGTTTGAGTTTCATTAACTATTTACATTAATTTGAAAAACATTGTGAAAATAGTCCGAGAGGTGGCAGTCATTTTGGAAGAGGTTTTTGATGTTAGCTAAAAATCAGCAGTATGGTATTTTGCCGTTACTAATTATTAAAACATTGGCAACATGGCTTCGAGTGAGCACATGTATCGAGAGTTAAATCAATTGAAAAAAAGTTATTTAATAGAGATTATAGTGACCAAAAATGTCCCGGATGATGTCAAGGTTAGTGATAACGTAAAAGCCTTCATAGGAAATGGGGACAATGTGTTTAATGAAGGTAATAGTGACTTATCAAACTGTGATGCAAAGAAGAGGCTAACGCTAAGTGCACTGCAGTGTGAAATCAAATGTTTGAATACGGAACTAATATGCGCAAAACGTTTAAATAAGGTTACTATAAACAATCAAGAGACAATAATCAATTTGTTGAAAATGACAAATATAAACAGTTCTAAGCGCGAATCCCACTATACGTAACGTCACCGTCACGTCTCCGCACCGTCACCGAACCAAAAATATCACCTTAATTCAGGTGGACGTGACTGATAGTGGGATTATGTTCATTGCTTGCAATGTAAGAATATTTACCGTGATGGTGACGGTGCGGAGACGTGACGGTGACGTTACGTATAGTGGGACTCGCGCTTAAATAGTACACATGAAACCAATGTTGCCAGCTCGGTTCATGATGTGACGAATCTGGAAACAATTCCAGAAAAAAGTCGTGAAAAGAATACAAATAACAAAATATATTACATTAGAACCAGCAAAAGTGGCTTTAAAAAATGCCACTTCCACTGAGAGTTACAAAAATTATCTGACTGAAGATGCACAGCGAGGCAGCAGTGGGCCCAAAAAAGAAGATTGGAAATTTGTGGAAGCTAAAAAGAAAAGGGATAAAGCTGTAGTAGGGACCAAGAATAATGATGATTGTACCCTCAAAGTGGCTTCTAAAAAAACTCACCTGGATGTGTGCAAACTAGATCCTGTTAGGAGGGCCCCACTGGCTAGCCACAATATTAAACACTGCACTCCACACTTAACACAATATTTATTGATCCACTCCAGAACAATGTCAGTTTAAGACTCACTCACCTAAAATATCCTCAACCTAAAGAAAGATGTGTATCATCCTTATATAATAACAGATAGTGTACAGGGCTGCACTGAGCACTGATTCTAATGTAAAGTCCCTAACATTCGGCCATCCTGTTACTCCATTTGACCTCGAATGGATGCAAACACCCATCAGGATAATCTGAAACAGAACATTTCGATGAACACCTATGTGAGAATGTGCCATAACTCAGTTTGATCCCTAAGTTATTTGTGTCCGTTGGTTTAATCCCCAACTTCAACTAGGTTAGGTTAGGTTAGCACGGTGGTCCGGGATGGAACCCACATAGGCCAAAGGCCCGTTGTGATGCCGTTAGGGGTGGTTACCACCCCCTCCACTACCGTGGTAACCAGTAGCTGCTGTTGATAAACAGCATAAGGTTTTCGATACCAATCGACTAGAGATCGGATAGGTTTTCAAAGTAGGGCTGACCCAGAGCAGAAAATCTTTTCTTGGATAGGGCAGGGCAGTGACAGAGTAAGTGGACCATCGTCTCTTCCTCCTCCTCGTCTTGACAGCTTCTACAGAAGTCATTCCGTTGTAGGATTCCCATACGTGCGGCATGGCATCCTCCAAGCCAGTGTCCAGTGATGGCCGCAATCGCGTTTCCAATGGAGTTCCTTAGGCCATGGTGAGATTGCATTGAGTCTGAGAGCAACGCTAGCCGCGCACTCCTTCCCATATAGGTCTAATGAAGTCAGATGTAGGATCATTTCCAGGGCTTTAGTAGGAGTTGTCCTAAGACACCCCGTCGTGAGAGTGGCAGCTAATCGCTGTACCTTTCGCACCCTTTTTCGGTTGACCTCTTTACATAAGGCTGGCCACCATACTAGTGATCCATACATGAGTGTGGGTCTTACGACCGCCGTATATAACCAGTGGACAATGTTGGGTCTCAACCCCCATTGTTTGCCAATGGTTCTTTTGCAGGTGTATAGCGCAACTGTCGCCTTTTCCACCCTTTCCTCTATATTTTCTCTCCATAACAGCTTTCGGTCAAGGACAAGTCCTAGGTACCTAGCTAACTTCAACTAACAATCATGAATTCAGTTTAGTCCCTAAATTATGAATGGATTTTTTTTTCATAACTTAGTTTGATCCCTAAGTTATTCTTTTCGGTTGGTTTAATCCCCAACTTTCACTCCTAATCATAGATTTAGTTTAATACCTGAATCATGATGGGTTACTTTTCATAACTTAGTTTAATCCCTAAGTTATTCTTTTCGGTTGGTTTAATCCCCAACTTTCACTCCTAATCATAAATTTAGTTTAATCCCTAAATTATGATGGATTACTTTTCATAACTTAGTTTAATCCCTAAGTTATTCTTTTCGGTTGGTTTAATCCCCAACTTTCACTCCTAATCATAAATTCAGTTTAATCCCTGAATTATGACTGGATTTCCACTTACTAATTGTCGTCTCTCACTGTGAACGGTTTGAGATGTTCCACACCAATAACTTCCTCATAGAGGTTTGCGTTCTGGCACCTTTCAGACCCTAATTCTTCTCGTACCTTATATCTATCATTTCCCAGATTTTCCTCCATTTCGAGAGGTCCTTTGTATTTTTCGACTAATTTCTTACTGTTTCCGTCAGTTTTGAAAGTAGTTACTTTTACGAGCACCAAATCGCCTATTTTATAAATCGGAGCTGCTTTCCGTCTCATACTGAAAGCTTCATTCTGCCTTTCTCGATTTTCCTCCAATCTTTTTGCAACATCCTGCCTCAGTTTGGCTACGTCAATCGTTGGGGGCTCACGGACATGAGCCACCAAGTTCAACCGAAATCCGATTAAAACTTCACCCGGAGCAGCTTGTACTGTCCTATCAAATGTACTATTGATTGCGAACTGAATTTTGGACACATCTTTGTCCCAATCTTCTCCCTTCAGACCTGAACCTACTGTTGCGGCAGCGTACACAATAGTCCTGCTGTATCGTTCCACCTAGTCCTGCTGTATCGTTCCACCTGACCATTTGCGCGAGGCACCGCTATAGAGCTCTGATAATGGCGAATACCTTGTTCTTCGCGTTTTTGATTTGTTGGATGAAAACGCTTTGCCTGCGTCCGATATCATACGCAGTGGCACTCCAAAAATAGCGACCAATTTACGCAATTCATTCAGAACCAGTGAAGTCTTGGTATTGGGAAGGGCTCTCACAACTGTGAATTTTGTGAACGAGTCAACCATAACATTTATGTATTTGTTGCCGTTTCTTCTCTCAATAAATGGACCAACATGATCAACATAGATAGTATAAAAAGGACGAGGGCATTTACGAATGGAAAATAAAAATCCCGGCTTTTTCCCTGCGGGCACTTTATGATATTGGCAATGTAGGCATGATTTGATATACTTTTTTACAAAATGCCGCATCCGAGGAAACCAATATCGTTCTTGCAATCTATGAAGAGTTTTTTCTACCGAGAAATGTCCCAAATCATCGTGGTTGGCTTTTACTATCTGTCAACGACAGTTTTTCGGAACAAGCCAGCGCCGACCACACTCAGTGAGTTTAAAAAAACTCGCTCTGCCCTTTAATCATAATTATAAATGATATCTCTACCCACATCACCTGATTTCAAATTTTCTTTAATTTTCACAAATCACCTTCAGATATTTTCATAATGCTATCTGGTTGTATATTTTCACTGCTTACGCATGGGTTACCACTCAAAGCATACACGTGACTCATTTCATTTCCTGATTTGTGAATAATTTGAAAATTATATTCTTGTAATGAGGGGACCCATCTGCCAATGCGTGGATTTATATTTTTTTTTCAATTGTTCCTCGAACTGCATTACAGTCAGTTCTAATAATAAATCCGATACCCAATAAATAATGTCGAAACTTTTGCAGTACAGACACTATTGACAACAACTCTAACTCGAATGAATGGAATCTTTTCTCGCTCTCGCTTGTTTGTGCAAATTTATTGATGATTTTTTTTAAGTAACTCACCAAACCCAAGAACTGTCGTAACTGATGAATGTTTTGTGGAATAGGAAAATTTTGTACAGCTCTTATTTTATTGTTACCGGGACGAATCCCTGATTCACCAATCTCATAGCCTAGAAACAGTATACTGCTTTGTAGAAATGAACATTTGTCTGAATTTAACGTTAAACGATTTTCCCTTTAGATTTGGAAGACTTTTTGTAACGTTTCAATGTTTTCTGCCTTCTGAAAAATCGGCATTCTTTTAGTCTATTTATTGGATCTTCTACACAAGCAAGTGGAGATTTTTCTTTGACAGTGATTTTGTTAAGCTCTCTATAGTCGACACACAACGTTTTTCATTGTTTTTTTTTATCAACTAATAGAATTGGGCTGGCAAATGAAGAACTGCTTTCGCGAATTATACCTGCTGCTAACAATTCAGACACCAACTTTCTGACTATTGGTTTTTCACTTTGTGCCAACCTGTACGGACTTCGTGCAATAACTTTAGAGTGGCATAGTTGAATTTTCATCAAGAAATTTTTGATACCTCAAGTGATTTGAGAGAAGAGGCTACACAGTCACTATCAAAATCAAGAAATGCCAAAAGAGAAGGGTCATTGATCTTAATGTTTCTATAGAATTTATCTTCAGTAGAGCTCTCAATGACATTAATTTTTTGCGGTTTTTCTTTGAACTTCTCTAATTTTACCTCGGTCTGTCTTTTTTGTGAGTAACAATCTGCTTCGATATGACCTTTTCTATGGCAATAATTGCATTTCTTATTATTATAACTTCTACACTCACTTCATTCGTGTCCCCGTTTATTGCAATAAAAACATTTAATTTGATTGTTTTGTATTTTTAAATACTTATCATGCTTCTCAGCAGGCTTTGAATGTTCCAGTTTGGTATTTGAAGTATTGTAACCTATTTGATTGTGACTGGGTCCTGCCTCAGCATATGTTCTGTCCCCTCAAATAACTTGCTAGATGATTGAGATCCGTAATATCAGCTGCTCTCACAGCCGACGCAACCGTGTCATCTGCGATCGCGCCGAAGATGAGAGAAACTTTGTCAGCGTCGGAAAAATTCGCTTTTAATGCTTCTATTTTAGCTAAGTGATCAAAATGAAAACTGTACAATGATTCCCCCTCTAATGACTTGTGATTCGCAACTTCCATAAAAAAAATTTATGAGTATTCCTAACTGACTGAAATGTGGTAGAAAGAATTCTTTTCCATTTAACCCATGAATAATTCGCCCAACCGATTTCCGTTTGAATATACGTTTGAAACCATTGTGATGCAGTATTCAAGTGTACTCAAAGCAATAGTTTTTGTTGTATTATCGTCCCATTTAAAACATGTTGCATGTTGATCCACAATGTTTAACCAATCTCTACCCGAATCAGACTTTGGGTCAAACTCCGGCATTGTAGTAACATTTTTCGACTCACCTCGTTCACAAAAATCAAAATAGGTGCTCCTTACCCTGGGCCTTCGACCTTCACGGTTGCCCAATTTCTTTTTATGTGCTCGTCGTACAGGTTCACTGCTACTAGAAGGAACTTCAGAACTTGATGAAGATTCTGAGGAACTCGACCTTCTACGGCGTTTTTTTGATCGCCGTCCTGCCATGTTCAAACGTTGAGTGTGGAGCGAAAGAGCCAAAAAAAAATCCGATGTGTATCCCACTTCTGAGATGTTAGGAGGGCCCCACTGGCTAGCCACAATATTAAACACTGCACTTCACACTTAACACAATATTTATTGATCCACTCCAGAACAATGTCAGTTTAAGACTCACTCACCTAAAATATCCTCAACCTAAAGAAAGATGTGTATCATCCTTATATAATAACAGATAGTGTACAGGGCTGCACTGAGCACTGATTCTAAAGTAAAGTCCCTAACAATCCAGACATGACTATTGATGATGTTATTGCCTTTTTGAGACCAATTGTCCCTGAAGTCGTGGCTGAAAAATTAGTAGCCAAATATCCGCACTATTACTCATCTTTTAAAGTGATAATAAATTAGTCGAATGAAGTAAGTGCCATGAATCCCGCTCTTTGGCCAGAGGGGGCTGAAATAAACCATTTTTTATATCGACCCCACCCACAGAAACAACATTACTACAAGGGACATCCGCAAAGCCGAGGGAAAATACGAGGGACAAGATAAACTTATATGAAGAACAAGACATGAGACAATACTCAAATGTAAACTCGGATGCGCATGCACTTCCAGCATCGTCCATAGATATTCTAATAAGTCCGCTCACTCTCAGCAGCGACCCAAATCATCACCGTCCGTCCTCGCGCGTCCCTTGCCTGGCCGGTCGGTCGTCAGTGCCCGTCTGACGGGGGAGCCAGTTTAACAGAGTGTCTCCGATTGAACAGTTCGCGTCGTTCCGGCCGGTTAAACTGAGTGCGCGAAATGAACATTCTATTTGAACTTTTATTCTTGTAGTTATTTGAACATTTTTTGATGAGGAAAGAAAGTTACGAATTCTCTGGAATTTATTTTTGGTTGGAGGCTTACTATCTCCTCCGTTTTGAATTAATGGAAAATAATGAAAATTGAAAATTATAAATTTTTATTGACGCGTAATCTCAATCAGGATTGTCTCGAGAATTACTGTGGTCAAATCAGAAATGCTTGTGGAAACGCTAGAAATCCAACTGCCATTCAGTTTACCAGAGCATTTAAAAAACTTTTTGCTATAGGATATTTGCACGAGACAGAAGGCAGCAATTTTATGGAAGACAGTAGCGATATTTTGCTTAATATAACATCGGAGTCATTGAAAAATATTGAAAGTTTTCAGGAAAAAAATTAAGAAAATATTTCTCCAATTATAAAAATAGAATCAACTGATTATAGGAATTTGATATCAGAGGAGGGAAATGCACTGGCCTATGTTGGTGGATATTTTTTACGTAGATGTCTCTTTAAACATTCATGTCATATTTGTTTGGAATATTGTTCATCATCCGAAAGAGACAAGTCTACTTCATGTTGTGAGCTCAAAGCTTACAAAGGTAGTAAAAATATATTTGGTGGCTTAACAGTCCCTCCCAATGATTTTTGTAAGTATTTAATACAATTAGAAAATATTTTTGTTTCGAATTTTAATGATTGATGATTTTAATGATTATTACTGCATACATGATGGTGCAGGAAACATATTTCTGAAAGAATATTCCAATGTAGAATTCAGCCATCCATGTAGCAATTTTCCCAAAGACTATTTACTTTCATTGTTTACAAGAGTTCGAATCTATTACACAATCAAATTTGCAAACAGGCAAATAAGATCTCAATGTTCAAATAAACAACATCCGAAACTCAAAATTTTGCAAAATTTGTAAATATTTGAAATATTAGATGTCGTTTTTTGACGTTAGTAGATTTATTTAGATGGGGGATGGTTGGGGTTAGGTCGAATAACTGAAACCACTAATATCGTTGCCGACGTTTCGACTTTTATAAAGTCATCCTCAGGGCATTACAAAGTTGCAGTGAATCAGATATAAATACACACATACAGGTGAAAAATTATTGAAATTTGCGACTAGAATCACTTCTGCGAACGAGAGGTCAAGATTGAGTAAATTTGGTACAATTCAATTGACAGTAAAAATGTAAAAAGAGACATGAAGAACAATTTCAAAAATATAGGAAACGGTAGAACCCAATCTCTGGTTTCTTGTCTATTAGAATAAAAATAAAAGGACATTTACATAAAAATTCCCAGTTTTTGATACTGAAATTTTGATACTGAATATTTCAGTATCGAAAACTGGGAATTTTTATTTTTATGTAAATGTCCTTCAATTTTTATTTCAATAGACAAGAAAACCAGGAATTTATGTGAGTTCAACCGTTTCCTACAGTTTTTGATTTTTGTTTATGTCTATTTTTACATTTTTACTGTCAATTGAATTGTAGCAAACTAATGTACTCAATCTTGACCTCTCATTCGCAGAAGTGATTCTTGTCGCAAATGTCAATAATTTTTTACCTTGTGTGTATGTATATCTGATTTACTGTAACTTTGTAGTACCTTGACGATGACTTTATACAAGTCGAAACGTCGGCAAAGAAATAATAGTAGTTTCATTTATTCGACCTAACTCCAACCAACCCCCAGCTAAATATTTGAAATGTGTCTAAATATATATGCCAAAGTACTGAATAGATTATAATTATACTATTAGGGTATACTCAAGAAAACAACAAATCACCATTCAATTATTTAATATGTAAATAAAGATTATTCATCTTCATTTTTTCTTTATTGTGAAGTCACTTTATAAGTATCTCACCTTTTCACCTGCCCATAATTTAAGAAATCAGGTGATTCATGCCAGTTATTACAACGAAATATTCCCCAATTTATTGTTTTTAGAATCTCATATAATATAATCATCTCAATGAAAGATCATACAAAAACATAAATAATATACAGTGTGCCCAAGATAAGGATGAACAGCATGGGGATCTCGGTAACCGTAAGAGTTACACGGTAGGTCAAATGGACAAAAAGTTGCGCAATTAAGGGGTCAATAAATAGATGTTGAGAAATCCCAAAAATGTTGTTTACTTCCGGAGATATTCGGGAAAAACCGAAATTTGGCGATTTGGTTTTTATTTTTTTCCGAAGTTATTTGAAAAGTTTCGAAAAAACCAAAGGCACTTTCTCATTGCCACTTTTTTTACCTCTACAAAATGGCGCTCACAAAATCTCCGTACAACGTTTCGTTTGGAAGAAATCATCATCAACTTTGTTTTTTTATATGGCACGTCCCCATGCTGTTCATCCTTATCTTGGGCACACTGTATAATGAATATGATCAACACTTGACGCCTGACCCTCGTAGACACACTTTCGAGTAAACATATTGTTCGCGCTGCTGACTGACCCTCGTATAACGTATTTCTGCTTGTAGCCCGCATGATTTACGACCGCTCGCAAAAAAAGCGGCATATTTTAACCACATCAAAGGAGTTACCAGACTTATTAGAATATCTATGGACGATGCTTCCAGAATTCTTACTTCATGGGGTGCATGTGCGTGTGAGTATGAATCTTTATTATTTATTTTTCGTATTTGTTTTATGTGTTTAATGACAAAATGTATACATGAATTATTGTGTACACGAATAAATTTCTTTTTCTATTTCATAAAATAATTGATAGTATATTTTCACATTCATTGTATTATATTTGACACAACACAATAAGAGTAGACTATAAATGTAGGATAGACTCTTAAGGAAACTGAAACCACTAGTAATGTTCTAGATAATAACCGATTAGAAATTTGAACTGGAAACTGTTCTATTATGTTCCAGAGAAATAAGCGAGTTTATCATAGAGGAGATGAATTTCTACTCCCCCAATGGACAATTCTAGTCCATCTAAGATGTATGTCTCACGAGTCATTGAAAGTTTATGAAATATAAGTATCTCTTGATAGAACTGAAAATGATGTGTAGTACTCTTAACTATAAAATATTGCTCCGTGAATGCGAAGCGATAGCAAAGCTGAGACATGCGAGATGCGGGAAAGAGAAACCAGAGAAACAGAGAGTGTTTGTACTTTTTTTTCACTTCTTTTATAGAAGTTGTTGATTCTATTTTGTTATTCGGAGCAAAAGAAAGGCAGAAAATAATTCCTAAAACTTCACTCTTCACACAAAAACACCCAAGTTCCTAGTTAGCATTAAGACTGCAGTATGAGAAAAAAAATTCAAAGTGAACAGATTCGATGATATCCTTCTTCCATAAAGAAAATCCACATGAATTCATGAGCAGATTAGGTTAGATTGACTCCTGATTCACTCCCTGGTTATCAGAGCTCATTGTCTAGCTCGATTTATTTGATGAAACTTCATAGACTTGACACCGACCTCTTCATCTAGCTAGTAGTAGTATTGCAGTGGCGAAATGGATAAAGTAGGGAGGCTCTAGTGAAAGTGTTCCGTAACTTATCTGGTCCCCCACTGAAGAGCTCAAGAGATACATTTCTATGAGCGAAACGAGATCTTGTCTGGGCTGGAATGAAATATTATCATGGTGAGTGGGATTTTTTCAACGAAAAATTATCTTTTTTGCTTACTTCCTATGTATGCTATCTATTCGATTCGATTTTCATATTCTTGGTATAGAAATTGAGTAAGGAAGTGTGATTTTTTATAACACAGTACCCATCATAGCATATGGGCAGGGAAGTAGCTGTTTGAGATGGACTCTTTGTGAATGAATCTGAATGATATTGTAATTTCTATTTTTCGATTCAGAAAACAATATTCATTGTTTCTTTATTTAGTGATGATGGTTAATCATATTGATTTTTTCTCAATATTTTCATTTTAAATTCAGTCTAGGAAAACATCTTACCATACATTGTGTAAATGTCCTTCAGTGGCTTGAAAAGTCTTACCGTTTAGGTAATTATTTCCTTTCATCGATGAGTTTTTTTCGTTTTAGCTCTGCCTCTTTCTACGTATCATAGAGTGAATTCATGCAAACCAACTCAACTTAACTTATCTCAGAAAGATATATAAAAAAAAAGAACTCCCAAACTTGAATAGCGAAGATTATGCGCAACTTATTTTGACAGAAGACACATTTTTGAAGCGATGGCGGGAAAAAGAGTTGATAAGTTACCAAATATAATGCATGAATGCTTCTATTTGATTTCGAACATCGAACTTCTTGAGTTTAATCGAATACAAGTTAAGTTGACTTGCATGAATCCACCTATAGAATCATTGTAATTTCTTCCATTTCTCAAGCTTGCGAAGATAGACATGTTCACTTCCCTTCTAGTCAAGAAATTAAATTTAACAAATTAATTAGTTTTCAACTTGCTGGGTTTCATTCTACTGCAGCAAGTGAATAACCGAAGTTTGTTTTTAACTTCAAGCTTCTCTCGTATGCAGAATTACTATTCTTTGCTTGGGTTCTTTGCTTGGATATTCCTGGATTTGTATCCCCAAGTAATGATTATGCATGCAGTCGTTACACTTTCCAAAACATAAAGTTTTCTTCAAGACCTTGCCTTAGAGGGTCGAACTTCAGCCTTGTTGTTCAATGAATACCCGTGTCATTTCAAAACTAATTGAAGATCCACATTTGAGGTTTGTTCGATTTCTCACAAATACCGTTTTAGAACCGACAGGACAATGCGAAAGCGTGCTCGAGTTATGGTCGGACTGGTTATGAATTATCGATACAGTTATTTGATATATCGTATCAATTTTATTGAAGAGGTGAAATACCTTGGTATTACCCTCTATAGGAAGTTAACATGGAACTCTCACCTACAGAGCAGAGCATATATATGTGGGTTATGAGCAGTGTCGGAGGACAGTGGGACGCACATGGGGTTTTTCGCCCCGTGTGGTCACCTGGCTCTACACTGCTATAATAAGACCTATGTTAACATACGGAGCCATTGCATGGGGACCGAAGGTTGTACAAGCAACGGCCAACCAAAAATTATATCAAATACAGCGAATGGCTTGTTTAAATATCACAGGAGCCATGAGAACAACACCAACCGCGGCAATGGAACTAGTTACTGGTCTGACCCCTCTGGACCTGCACGTTAAGGAGGTTGCGCTAATGGCCACGGTACGATTGCGCGCGCCTGGTGTAAACCCCGAGGTGGGGGAAGGTCAATTAAGAATAAGCATGTGGAGAGAAGCGCCTACTGCGCTACCTCTGCTACAGGCAGCCAGTGATGCAATTGATCCTAGGTTGGTGTTTAACAAACCCTACAGAATACTAATAAAACAGAACGCGGAGCCAGATGCTGCAATTGCGTTACGCATATACACAGACGGCTCAAAAACCTTTGAAGGCTCAGGATGTGGAGATTACTACAGATCACTTAGCCTAAGGATTAAATGGGGAATGGGAAAAAATACCTGCGTGGTTCAAACAGAGCTGGCTGGTATCTCAATCGCCACAAAAGAACTAACCAGAAAAGTAATTTCAGGCAAAAACTTAATAATCTGCACTGATAGTAGACAAGCCCTACTAACCTTGAATAGACAACGTATTATCTGCCACCAAGACTTAGCTAACGCCTCGGCAGATAACAATATTATCCTGAGGTGGGCAACACCCACGACATTTGCGGAGATAGTCAAAAGTCACACCCATGCTCAATCCCTGAAAAGATGGGATGAAATCAAAGGATGCAGTCTTGCCAGGATTACCCTCGGCGACCCTAGGAAGCTGGATCCGAAGAAGTATTTGGCGATAACCAGGAGATACCTACGATTAACAGTAGGATTTCTTTCTGACAGGTCACTGTCAACTAAGGAAACACCTCCATACTATGGAGCTAGTTGACACACCTCTATGCAGGATGTGTGAACAGTCACAGCAGACCGGTTTCGGGGTAATTGGCCTCTCGTCAATGCAAGGCAGTACCATTATCAACATAAGTTGATGACTTCCCACAATTAAAAATCATATTCCAGTGGAGTCTCTTCCCTAGACCTAGGCTGATATAAACAACTAGCAAAATAGCCGTTGCTGCGCCATCTGCCAGTAGACTAGGTACTAACCAAGAGCATATCCGCATGGCCCAATTCCTAGTACAAGGAAATACGAATAACGCAACTATTCATGGGAATGCTTGAAGACTGGCTTTAAATCAAATATTCTGAAAATGAACAATTTGTTCAGGACAGCCTCAACTCACCTACACTGTAGGTTGACGGACTAACACCTATTAGTAAACAACTACTCCCCTGGCTAATACCACGAAGGGCGTTGGATAACATTCAACAGGTTTTAGTGCGAGATTCTTCACAGAAGAAATTCCAGTGTAAGTGAGTTGAGGCTGGCCTGAACAAATTGTTCATTTTTAGAATATTTGATTTAAAGCCAGTCTTCAAGCATACCCATAAATAGTTGCGTTATTCAAACTTTTTCAATTGTCAAAAACGCATCTTTCAAAAACTTACTGAAAGTTACAGCAAACATCTCATTATAAAGTTCCCAGCAGAGCGTCTGTGAAACGCTTGCTAGGTGATAAGCATGATGTGCTATCAACAATGCTCTGTAGAATATTCCACTTTAACAAGTGCTATTTATCGGATTTGCAAATTATTTATTTAGGTGTCACAGCTCATTTTGGTATCAGAATAGAATTTCAATTCTTAACTTTGGTTGTATATCACTTGGACGAAAGACTTTCTCCCGAATATGTTGGAGAAATGCTCACAAAAACCTGTGACAAAGGGGGTTTCAATAGTGATGGAGTCACAGTAACAGATAATGCTGCAAACATGGTGACAGCTATTGATGTTGCTTTCGGAAAAAAAATATATCCCACGCTTTGTACTCGCACTCAATTTAGCTGCTTAACATATTTTCGGAAATCTGTACTGACATTGTACTTTTTTCGAGCAAAGCTGTATATCAGACTACGACTTGCGTAAATCAGTTAGAGCTGACACGAAATTCCAGTGTCAAAGCTGAACACTGTTGTAGTTGAAGAACCTTTACCCATCGAGGTACACACAAGCACTCTCAACGAGATCAACAAACGTATGGAAGCCATCGAAAAATTTCATCCTTATAGTCCAAGAGACGAAATAGAGGTCGACCTTCACCGGATGAAACTTACTTTTTATAGGGTTTCATAATTATACGAATACGCCTATAATGGCTTGCCTATTCGAAAATTCAAAGTTATCATTGATCCATACTCAATGAACATGCAGCAATCTCCTCATTTCCTCCTAACTAAATGCAAGTAGCCCCTTTGAGTTTTTTTCGTTCCATTCTGTTCTGTCATAAGGAAATCAATATTATCCTATTCGACCATTTGTTGATAATATGTGTTCAGCTAATTTTGACTTAAAGTCCAGTAAATGAAGGGACGAACCTGTGAATAAGTCTATGAGTTCTTCACTTGTGTCTCAATTTGTTGGTCGTCACAGATATTTTCAAAAGACCCAAAACTTAACACGATTGCGTTCATGGCAATGGCCGAAAACCCAGAAAAATGGGTTTCCCGCCAATATCTGGCTAAATATACGAATTAGAGAATTTTCGTTCATACAAGAATTAAAGATCGTCTCATTATCTACAAAAATGACCCCCTATCATTTTTTCCGAAAACTCAACAGTTTTCGAGATGAAGGGACCCAAAACTCTCTTCATTTCAGCTGCCGCTTTCACTATGGGAATTCTGTTGTTTATGCATTCGCTTGGAGGCGGGCGGACGAATTGTTTCATAACTAAGGCAAAAACTGACATATTTCAATGATTCAGAGTTCAAGATAATGAGGAAACCCGTAGCTATTATTAGAAGTCGAACAACCTACAATGTCCAGAAGTCGAATCAATATAACATCAAATAACATTCTCCATTATATTATTCGAAATCCATTTCTTTTTTTCAAGTGCTATGGATTGCTGTGGACTATCTGTTTTAATTTCTGTTTCATATTTCACTTCCGCATTGGCTGTTTCAATTTCATTTAGAACTTATAATTGCTGAATCAATATATTGGAATCAGTCGCAGTGTTGGCAGTGCTGATATGGAATGAAAATAACCGGAGCATTTCAATTAAATTACATTGTCACAATGAAAAGTTCGTTATTGTAGAAAAACGGATTATTTCATTTCAACTAGACGATGAATGATAGAAATTCCCTCTAAATTATATACCTATAGTCGGTTTCGATAATTTTTTATCTTCAGTTTCACAACTCAGAATTTCGCAACTCTATCTGTACTCTTTCAAAAACGAACACTAACTCACAGAGAAAGATGGCAAGAAATGGGTTGGACAGGACAACAAAAGGGTGGGAAGGGTCGGGTCAACCGTGATGGATCTGCTAGAATTGTAAAACTACTGAGTTGCAATTTTTTTTGCAGATCACTACATTTATGATCCGTTGTACATACTCCAGTGAACTGTGGTTCAAGTGAATCGAGTTCAGTTGTCACGCAACAAACGATTCTTTTTAAGTATAAAATTATCATTCTACTCTCCATAATATCTCCTCAAGGTTCATATCCTTTCTTCGTCTGATGTGTTCCGCATGCTATGTGGAAAACTGTCACGAGGACTAGTTTCTTAGTTGCAATGTGATTCATTCTGTTGAAGAAGTAGTACATCAAGATAGATCTCTCTAAATATCACATTGCAACTAAGAAACTAGTCCTCGTGCAGTTTCCACATAGCACTATATATATATATATATATATATATGAACTGAGTATTGAGAATGAATTCAAAATGGAATTCGAAACGTCGAACAAATCAGGAGATACCTAACGGATAAAAACCCAGAAAATTCATCTTGCATATCGAAGATCCGTGAAAACATCAATTTTCGGATACACCCTGGATGGGCACTATACCAACTTGAACAGAGTGGCTGACGATATAATCTTCAATAATATCGGACCTAGTCGGATAATAACTGGAGAGAATCATTATAAATACCAGTTTCCATGGAGAACAGACAATTGAAGTCTTTGCTTACTCTTGCTTGGTTACTTCGTAAGGGGAGTGATTGTCCAGGAGGGTATGGACAGATATTCGTCTCACAGTTCTTGAGAATGAATTCAAAATGGAATTCGAAACGAAATTCGAACAAATCGGATAAAAACCCAGTAAATTCATCTTGCATATATATATATATATATATATATATATATATATATATATATATATATATATATATATATATATATATATATATATATATATATATATATATATATATGTGTGTTCGGATAGGTTTCCGCGGTCAGTTGTATGTTGTTGTTGAGTTCGGGTTGAACCGCGTCTGGAGTTTTGTTCTCGACGTTTCGGCTCCGATTTTGGAGCCATTTTCAAGAGTAAATGTGACTTCACGCTGAGGTCTCAATCTGCCTACTCCTCAGGTGTTGTCACAGGGGGCAAGGGTTTGTGACTTGACGCCGGGGCCTCAATCTGCCTACTCCCCAGGTCTCGTCACGAGTTCTTTCTAAGGTCTCAATCTGCCTACTCCTTAGATCGAACTGAGGTATCGAGGGATGTTGGGTGGTATTTATAGCAGCGGGTGCTGCTAAAGCACCGTCGGATGTCTTGGTGGGGATTGGGCATCTGGAAATTAGGGGTTTCCATGCAGTTGGAAGTCTCTGACCGTCGTCACGTTTATTTAAGCAGGAAGGTCGCTTCTCGATTTCGATGGCCTCGCGAATTATACGAGCTTGTAGTGTTTTTGCTGTGGCGATGGTCTTAGTGTTCTCAAAGTCTATGTTATGTCCTGTCTCTTGATGATGTTTGGACAGAGCTGAAGATGGGTCTGATTTTCGGACAGCAAGTTGATGTTCGTATACTCTACTTGTCACACGTCTGTTGGTCTGGCCTACATATGTTCTATGGCAATCAGAACATGGTATTTCATATATACCCTGTGATTCGTTGACGATTTTGTCCTTGGGGGAGCGGAGGAATGTGGAGATTTTATTGTTGGCTGTAAATATCGTTTTTATGTCCTGTTTTTTGAGAATTCGGCTGATTTTGTCAGTAACTCCTTTAATGTAGGGAAGGAAAGCTTTGTGGAGAACGTTGTTGTCTGTTGGGTCTCTGGGAATGGAAGGAGAAGTTTGATGGCGGCGGATGGATCTGTCAATTTGATGGTCTGTGAATCCATTTTGAAGAAGGGCTGATTTGAGTTGGGCTAGTTCCTGTGGTTTGTTATGGAGGTCTGTGAGGTTGATAGATCTGTGGATGAGGGAATTTACAACGGAATTGGTTTGTGCTGGATGATGGTGGGAGTTTGCGTTAAGGTATCGGTTTGTGTGTGTTGGTTTCCTATAGACCGTGTGGGTGAAGGAGTCATTGGTTTTTGTGATGAGGACATCTAAGAATGGAATAATAGACTTTGAGAACACTAAGACCATCGCCACAGCAAAAACACTACAAGCTCGTATAATTCGCGAGGCCATCGAAATCGAGAAACGACCTTCCTGCTTAAATAAACGTGACGACGGTCAGAGACTTCCAACTGCATGGAAACCCCTAATTTCCAGATGCCCAATCCCCACCAAGACATCCGACGGTGCTTTAGCAGCACCCGCTGCTATAAATACCACCCAACATCCCTCGATACCTCAGTTCGATCTAAGGAGTAGGCAGATTGAGGCCCCGGCGTCAAGTCACAAACCCTTGCCCCCTGTGACAACACCTGAGGAGTAGGCAGATTGAGACCTCAGCGTGAAGTCACATTTACCTCTTGAAAATGGCTCCAAACTCGGAGCCGAAACGTCGAGAACAAAACTCCAGACGCGGTTCAACCCGAACTCAACAATATATATATACAATATATATATATATATATATATATATATATGTATGTAGAAATTGATGTTTTCACGGATCTTCGATATACAAGCTGAATTTTTCTGGGTTTTTATCCGTTAGGTATCTTCTGATTTGTTCGACGTTTCGAATTCCATTTTGAATTCATTCTCAAAAACTGTGAGACTAATATCTGTCCATACCGTCCTGGTCAATCACTCCCCTTACGAAGCAACCAAGCAAGAGCAAGCAAAGACTTCAATTGTCTGTTCTCCACGGAAACTGGTATTTATAATGACTCTCCTCAGTCATTATCCGACTGGGTCCGATATTAAGGCTGCATCCTGCCCATCCAGGTATTATGTAGAAATTGATGTTTTCACGGATCTTCGATATACAAGCTGAATTTTTCTGGGTTTTTATCCGTTAGGTATATTCTAATTTGTTCGACGTTTCGAATTCCATTTTGAATTCATTCTCAAGAACTGTGAGACGAATATCTGTCCATACCGTCCTGGTCAATCACTCCCCTTACGAAGCAACCAAGCAAGAGCAAACAAAGACTTCAATTGTCTGTTCTCCACGGAAACTGGTATTTATAATGAATCTCCTCAGTTATTGTTAGACCTTCCTTAAAATGGGGCAGAGCATGTCGATACTTATATCTTTTATATATTGAATTTTATCTTACTGTACTACAAAAAAAAAAGAAGTTCAGTTTTTCAATTAGACTTTGAAAGTTGTTGTCAATAAAAGTCGTTGCAAAAAAAGTAGAACTTTTGACTAGAAATTCAGACATTATTTGAAAGAGATCTCAACATTTGGTGACCCCGACTATTACACGAAATGGAGAAGAATGGAAATGAGCGTCCAAAACGAACTGGAGCAGGAGTTAATGAAAGTCTTTCTGCTGATTTCGTTTGGCCTAGGAATTTTGGTGGTAACACAACTACCACCGCGACAGTACCCTATCCAAAAGGAAGCCTTTCTGCAGATTCTGTTTGGACCAGAAATTATGGTGGTAACAAAAATACCACTACGACAGCGCCAAATCCATATGAAAGTCGTCAACCTGATTTCGTTTTGCAAAACAATAATTTCGAAGGTGAAAATACCACTACGATAGTTCCTAATCCTGTGCCTTCATCAAATTCAAAGCACTCGACAAGGAAGTCACACTCCCAACGTTCATCTGTACTAAGTTTGGAGAGGAAAAGACTTGCATTGGAAAAAGAAATGAAGAAACAGGAATTGGAAAAACAAAAGAGACAACTACAGTTCCAATATGAACAAGAAGAGATAGAAAATAATATCCGACTGTTGAACTTAGAACATGAACTCCGGAATGCAGAGCTTGATGCCCAAGATGAGTCAGATAATGTATCAGCAAGAACGAATGTTTTTCCTCTTGAGGTGAATCAAGAAAATGGAGACAATAGGAATGCAAGTGTCGCAGAATGGGTGAACAATATTCAAGACGATCCGTTTGCAAAACTATGTGAAACTATTACTAGTGCCATAGAGAGGGTTTCATCTCCAAACCAGAATAATAAGAATGATATAATGGCAGCGAGAAATCTAATGGAAAAAGATTTTCCATACTTCGATGGGAACCCGCAAGAATGGCCTTTGTTCCATAGACAATATCAGAATATTTGTAAATTATGTAACTTCTCAAACGAGGAAATCATGATAAAACTCCAACGGTGTTTGAAAGGAGAGGCCAAATCTACAGTAGCAGGAATGATGTTAACTGCAGACAATGTTGATTTGGTAATAGAAACCTTAGAAATGCGTTTTGGGAGACCGGAATTCATAATTGATGGATTAATAGCCAAAATCCGAGGTTTGCCTTTCTTGAAGGACTCTAATTTTGAGAGGCTTATTCAATTTTCCAGTGAAGTACACAACATGGTGGCAATAATGAAGACTTTGAAATCGTTAGGCCATCTGAAGAATCCTCAGTTGATAAAAGATCTGTTGAATAAATTGCCAGATCATTTGAGGCTGAAATGGGGCGAGCAAATGGTCAAAAATAATGCTGATCTTGATTTGGAAGATTTTTCAAATTGGGTGGGAGAAGTTGCGAAAGCTGCATGTTTTGTAAGCAATCCTAATTACCCAAGTACCAACAAATTCGGACCAAAACCTGATTACCATAAACGAACAGAAAGAGTTTTTAGTACCAATGAAAAAGCATCTGACATAAAATGTGGTTATTGCGAGAAGAAAGCCCATGAAAGTGATTGTAAACAAATGATTGAAGATGATATAGATAAAAGATGGAAGACTGTAACAGAAAAAAAACTTTGCTTTTCCTGTTTGAGGAAGAACCACCAAAAAATGAAATGCAGGAGAAAGAAACAGTGCGGACTGAATGGATGTAAACTATTCCATCATCACCTATTACATAAGACAGAAGAATCCCAAGGAATTCTGGAACCTGTGACCGAAAGAAATATGGTATACGCTATTCGAAACGATACAAAAAAGGTGCAATTGAGAGTAATCCCAGTAATTTTATTTGGACCTAATGGACAGATGCAGGTATTTGCCTTGTGTGATGAAGCATCAACTGTTACTCTGATTGACGAAACAATTGCCAAAAAGTTAGGACTCTCCGGAACAAGAGAATCATTATGCCTTCAATGGACGAATGAAAAAACATCAATGCAAGAAGAGTCGATGAAAATAGATGTTAACATTTCGAAACCTGGAGGACACAAACTATTTACAATGGTAGGAGCTAGGACAATAAAGGATCTTTCACTGCCTTTACAAAACATAAGAGTGAAAGAGTGGCAAAAATACCAACATCTGAAGAATATCCCGGTAAATGACATCGTAGATGGGAAACCAGTACTCCTGATTGGGCAGGATAATATAGACCTCATTATTGCTCGTCAGATAAGGTGCGGACCAGGAAATTTGCCAATAGCTTCCAGATGTAAATTAGGGTGGGCGCTCCATGGTCCTAGTCGAAATCATACCAACAATGAAGACATATTGAAAGCCAATACATTACATATATGTGAAATTGCAAACTCTGATGATAATTTAGAGGATATGGTTCGAAATTCTTTCTCGACAGAAAGCTTCGGTGTTTTACTAACACCAACCCGACATAGCCATGAAATTTCCAGGGCATTAAAAATACTTGATGAAACTACTAAGTACATTGGCGATAGATACGAGACAGGCCTCTTATGGAGAAGCGATGAAATAGAATTACCGGAAAGTAAATTCAGAGCACTTCAGAGACTGAAATGTGTTGAAAAGAAATGTCGACTCAACGAATCTTTTGGCAGAGAATACTGTGAAAAAATTGAAGCTTATGAGCAGAAAGGATACATCAGAAAGCTGAGTCAGGAAGAAGCAAAAATTGAGGGTCCTCGTACTTGGTACCTGCCTCACTTCGCAGTTGAAAATGCAAACAAGAAAAAAATTCGATTAGTGTTCGACGCAGCAGCCAAGTCACAAGGTGTTAGCTTGAATGATGTACTCTTGGCAGGTCCAGATCTTCTGCAATCCTTAGTTTCAATATTGTGGAAGTTCAGACAGCGAAAATTTGGATTCTGCGGAGATGTCAAAGAAATGTTTCACCAAGTACGAATTCGGGAGGAAGATCGTGATTCACAGCGTTTTCTTTGGCGGAATTTAGAGTGTCAGAGAGTTCCAGATATCTATGAAATGGTTGTTATGACCTTCGGAGCGACTTGTTCTCCCGTTTGTGCCCAACATGTGAAGAATTTGAATGCCAAGAGACATGCTTCTGACCCTGTTATCAGAGAAGCCATAATAAAAAAGTTTTATGTGGACGATTATTTAGATTGCAAAGATACCGAGGAGGAGGCCGCCGCAACAATAGCTGAAGTCTACAGAATACAGAAATTGGCTGGATTTGAAGTCGTTAACTGGATGACGAATTCAAGTTACATTCAAAAAAGTTATCCTGATAATTTTCTGGCTTCTAAGTATATAGACGATGGCTCATCTCTCCACAGAGTTCTTGGATTATGGTGGGATACAGATAATGACGTATTTCAATTCAAACTCAACTTGAAACATGACTCCGCACAAATGAATCTGACCAAGAGAATGGTTCTGAAGTCTTTAATGTCTTTGTACGACCCTTTAGGATTGATAGCCAGCTTTGCCATTAGAGGAAAAATCCTCATGCAGGATATTTGGCGATCAGGGATTGGTTGGGATGAAGCATTGCCTCAGAACTTACTCGAAACTTGGTACCAATTCGTTAGAGATTTGCCAAAGATCACTGATATCAGAATCCCCAGATGTTATAGTCTGATGATACCAACGGCAAAGAAAATTGAGCTTCATACCTTCTGCGACAGCAGTGAGCTGGCCTTTGCAGCTGTTTCGTATCTCAGAGTAATGGGAGAAATACATGGAAAAGTAGATATTGCGTTGGTAGCATCAAAGACTCGAGTCGCACCTTTGAAACCTCTATCCATACCTAAACTCGAACTACAAGCAGCAGTGATGGCAAGTAGGCTAGCTCAATCTATCAGATCGGAGTTAGAAATAAATATCCACCAACTATATTTTTGGTCTGATTCAAAATGCGTACTTTCTTGGATAAGAAATGATGGTCGGAAATTCAAACAATTTGTCGCACACCGCATTGGAGAGATACAAGAAAGAACGAATATAGGAGAATGGAGATGGATACCGACGAATCTTAATCCTGCCGATGAAGCAACAAGGCGAAATTGTGATGAAAGGAGAAAAATTATTTCGGATGTTTGGTTTGCTGGACCAGAATTTTTGCAAGAAGCTGAATCTAATTGGCCTGTTGAAGAAATCAACTCCGTAGAAAATTGTAATACGGAAATGAAAAAGGAATATCTCGAAACTTGTTTTGTAACTTCAGAACCTAAAAATTTCCTCCCTAACGTTGATAGATTTTCTTCATGGTTGAAACTGATAAGATGTACAGGGTGGTGTCTGAGATTTATAAAAAGGACAAGAAAACAAATCGAACATTCCCACAAGGAACTTTCTGTAGAAGAACTTGCAGAAGCAGAGAAAATATGGATTAG